>CM075978.1:60747672-60853076 GCA_038087875.1 Malacoraja senta | reverse complement strand
TCCCCCTCCTCTCCCTCCCCACCCACCCCTCTAACCCTCACCCACCCTCCCCTATCACCCCTCTACCACCCCTTCCCCCTACCCGTCTACCCCTTCACCCTCCCCGCTCTCCTCCCCTCCCCCATCCTCATCCCCCTCTCTCTCCCTTCACCCCTCCCCTTCCCTCCCCTCTCCCTCCCCTCCCCTCTCTCCCCATCTCCCCCTCCCCACTCTCTCCCCATCTCCCCCTCCCCACTCTCCTCCCCATCTCCCTCTCACCTCCTCCCCCACCCTCACCCACCCACCCTCTCCTGCTCCCCTCCACCCTCCCCCTCTGTCTCTTGCCCTTCTGTCTCTGCCCTCTCTGTCTCTCCCCCATTCTCTCTGCCCTCACTCTCTACCCCCACTCCCTCTCTAGGACGCGCCTGCAAGTTGGGGGCTATGCCTCAGTGGATAGGGCGGTTATGGGGTAAAAGGAGCAAATTAATAATATTAATATATCAATGGGGGTAGTTAGCGTGTGTGCGGGGTGGTAGTTAGTGTGTGTGACGCCACATGCCGCCCCCCCCCCCCAGCCCTCCCCCCGCAACCGTACGTTGAGGGAACAGACCCAACGGGTCTGCATTTGGTCTAGTATACTTTTAAAACTCTGTGTGTGTGTGTGTGGGTGTATGTCATTTTGCCTTTGAAACGTATCTCCTCGAAAACCAGACACAAATACGTGGAGATTTTTACAATTTCAGTAGGGATTGAACGTATGATTTCAGAAATCCACTCCTCTCTAAATTCGGTCAGAGAGGAGTGGAGAGAGAGGGAGAGAGAGAGAGAGAGAGAGAGAGAGAGAGAGAGAGCTCTCGTTCGGCCGGTGAGACTGCTGGAGATTCCAATAACCCCTTCAAGCCTGACGGTTTTCAACTGGTTATGTAGTTATTATTTTTTATTTTATTAGAAGCAATGTACATACATCTTAATCATAATATGCAACAAATTACATTTCTTGTACAACTTATTTTTTTTCCTTTTTTGTAAACTTTAACCTATAATAGAAAAGGAGAAAAGAAAAAAGAGAAAGCAGAAAAGAGTGAGGATAGTAGTGAAGTGTAGTCCGCAGTAGTTGGCGTTAAGTGAATGATAATAGTTAAGTAGTCTGCGTGCTTGAAAATGTGAAAAGAAAAGAAGAAAAAAAAGGGGGGCCTTAAGAAAAGAAAATGAAAATAAGTAAGGAATCTAAAAAAGGTTCTAAGCAAGAAGGAAAGGGAGTGTGTCTAATTCCTGACGGTTCACACCCATCACCTAGTTCTAAAATAATTATTTTCCAGGGTTGTGTTGCACCATATTACACCCGTAACAAATCAATGAAAGGTGACCATATTCTTAAGAATTGCTCTTGTTTTCCTGCTAGAACAAGTCTCATTTCCTCAAGATGTAGTATTTCCGACATATTTTTTTTTTTTTTTTTTAATTAATATTTTTTTATTGGAGATGCGTACACAACCTAGTTACATCATTACAGTCTTACAGTCTTACATTTTTAAATTGATAATATTGTTAAATATTATTACAATGTCTCCAATACTTTTTGCTTTTTTTTTTTAAAACTAAATAGAACTAAAGAGAAAGATGAAGTAAAGAAAGAAAAGAAAGAGAAGAGAAAAAAAAAAATAAATAATAAAACAAAAAAAACCAAAAAACAAAAAAAATTGAGAAAAGATAGTTAAAGGAGAATGGAAAAATTTATTAAAATAGAAAACTTCATCGAGAATATTTCGTACATTTCTAGATATAGCATTTCATCCATTCTTTAGCCCGGGTGTTAGTCAGGTTCCTGTGCTGAACTGTTCTGACCCTTTAGGTAATCAATAAAAGGAGACCATGTTCCAATGAATAATTCCTGTTTGTCCAACAGGGAGAGTCTGATTCTTTCACGTTTAAGGTCTCCGTCATTTCTATAATCCACATTTTGATTGTGGGGGTCGTAGGGCCTTTCCAAAATTTTAGAATTAATTTTTTTTCTGTTATTAAACTATAATCAATAAAGTTTCTTTGTGTTGTTCTAAATGTTTGATTTAATTCTAATATTCCAAGTATTATTAATTTTGGGTCTGGGTCCAATTGTGTGCTGGTTACTTTAGATATTATACTGAAAATATTTACCCAGAATTGTTTAATTTTTATACAGTTTGCAAACATATGAGATAAGGTAGCTTCTAAATGTTGACATTTATCACATATAGGTGAGATATGTTGAAAAATTTTATGTAGTTTTGTTTTAGAATAATGTAACCTATGTATTACTTTAAATTGTATTAGAGAATGTCTGGCGTTTAATGAACATTGATGTATGTGTTGCAAACTTTCTTCCCAAGTATCTTTCGTTATTATTTGATTTAATTCTTTTTCCCATGTTTGTCTGTGTAAGTCCGTCGATGGAATGTCACTGTCTAATAAGATATTATATATATATGATATTAATTTTTCTGTATTAGGATGTTTGTTCCAACATTCATCAAGAATTTCTGAATTTCTAATTCTAAAATTTTGAGTATTTGATTTTACGTAATCTCTAAGTTGAAGATATCTGAAGTAATCATTTCCTCGAAGTCCGTAAGTCTGTTGCAACTCCTGAAATGTCAGAAAAGTGCCTTCCTTGTAAAGTTGTCCCATATTTTTAATTCCATAATTCTTCCATTGTGTAAAACCCCCGTCCAACCATGATGGCTTAAACAAAGGGTTATTCACAATTGGAAGAAAAAGTGATAAATTATCTAATTTTAATGTCTTTTTTAATTGTTTCCAAATTCGTATAGCACTAAATATTATAGGGTTTTCCCTATAAATTTTTTTGTTTAATTTAGACGTAGCAAATAAAATCGAACCGATATCAAAAGGTAAACAATCTTCCTTTTCCATTTTTAACCAGTCTGGTTGATGATCTATTTCTTCCAACCAGAAATTCATATTTTTAATATTAACTGCCCAGAAATAAAACAAAAAGTTGGGTAAAACCAAGCCTCCATTTATTTTTGATTTACACAAATGTCTTTTGTTTATCCTATGATTCTTATAATCCCAGATAAAATCATTAACAATAGAGTCCAGTTTTTTAAAAAAGGTTTTTGCCAGATATATCGGTAATGTCTGAAACAGGTATAATATTTGCGGTAAAAAAATCATTTTTATGGCATTAATTTTGCCTACCATTGAGATAGGAAGTGTTTTCCAGTATTGAATATTCTTATGTAGTTTATTTAGTAATGGTGGAAAATTTGCTTTAAATAATGATGTATATTTCTTAGTTATATAAATACCTAGATATTTAAATTTTTCCTTTACTATTTTAAATGGATATTGTTGTATTATCTGTTTGTTATGTTCCCTTATTGGCATAATTTCACTTTTATTCCAATTTATTCTGTATCCTGAAAGTGAACCAAATTGGGTTATTAGCTTTAATAAGTTTGGAATACTAATTTCTGGTTTTGTAATATAAATTAATACATCATCTGCATATAGAGAAATCTTATTCACTGTGTCCTTTGTGTTATATCCGTGTATTTCCGGATGCCCCCTGACTCTTTCTGCAAGTGGCTCAATAGCGAGCGCAAATAATAATGGAGATAACGGGCATCCTTGTCTACAACCTCTAGATAGACTAAATTTAGATGACAACCTTTGGTTTGTAAATATTCTAGCCGTGGGATTTGTATATAACAGTTTTATCCATGTACAGAATTTCTCCCCTAACTGCATATTTTCCATCACCGAAAATAAATAAGACCATTCGACCTGATCAAATGCTTTTTCAGCGTCAAGTGAGATTATTGCTAGATCTTCATTAATATTTCTCTTGGAATATATAATATTAAATAATCTTCTTAGGTTATAATATGAGTACCGTTTCTGAATAAAGCCTGTTTGATCAGGGTGTATTAATTTATTCATCATTGTACTTAATCTATTCGCTAGTATTTTAGTTAATATTTTCTGATCTGTATTTAAAAGTGCGATTGCTCTATATGATCCCGGGTCTTCCAGATCTTTATCAGCTTTAGGAATAAGTGTTATTATAGATTCATTTAAGGTGTCTGGAAGTTTCTGTTGAGTATAGATATACTCGTACAACCTTTGTAAACGTGGACAAAGCAAGTCATGAAATTTTTTATAAAATTCGGAGCCTAAACCATCTGGTCCTACTGCTTTCCCATTTTTTAAAGAGCCGATTGACTCCTCAATATCTTTTATGGTAATCTCCCTTTCTAATAATTCTCTATCGTTTGAATCTAAACCTTTTAAATTACATTTTAGTAAAAAATCTGCTATTCCTTCTGATTGTCCTACGGTTTTAGTTGAATAAAGGTTATGATAGTATTGGAGAAATCTATCATTTATGTCCTTGGGCATTTTTAATAATTCTCCTGTCTCTGTTCTAATTTTATGAATTATTTTTTCCCCTTCCATTTTTCGTAACTGACGTGCTAATAGTTTTTGTGGTTTGTCTCCAAATTCAAAATGTAATTGTTTGGTTTTTTGATAAAGTTTTATTACTTGTTCTGAATACATTTTATTTAATTTATATTTCAATACAGCAATTTTATTATGTTTTAAAATAGATGGCGTTCTCGCATTTTCTATATCTAGTTGCTTGATTTCCCTTTCCAATGTTTGTTGTTTAATCCTGTTCTCTTTATTATAAAATGCTTGAGCGGAAATCAATGTACCACGAACAAACGCTTTAAACGTTTCCCACATAAGAGAAGTAGGTGTGTCAGGGTTGTCATTTACCTCAAAAAATATTTGAATCTGTTTAATAATATATTCCTGGCATGATCTTTCGTTCAAAATTTGTGGGTTAAATCTCCAATATGTTTGTTTCTCGGACATTCCATTTAATTTAATCATGAATGTTACAGGTGCGTGATCTGAGATTATAATGTTATGGTATTTTGAATTATAAATAAATGGGATAAACCTAGAGTCAACCAAAAAATAATCTATTCTTGAGTATGTTTTATGTACTGGTGAGTAAAATGAGTATTCCCGTCCAGTTGGGTTTTCTATTCTCCAGACATCTTTAATATTAGTGGTATTAATAAATGAATTTAAAAATACACTTGATTGAGATTTTACTTTTTTTTGCCTTGAAGATCTATCTAAGTATGAATCTAATGTACAGTTAAAGTCTCCTCCAATTATTAATTTATATTGTGTAAATTCAGGAATTTTGTTAAATGTTTTATTAAAAAACATGGGGTTATCAAAGTTAGGCCCATATACATTAAGAAGAATCACTTTTTCTCCATTTAACTCTCCTACTAATATAATATATCTACCATCTATATCCACTATTGTTGAAGAGTTCGTAAAATGTATTCCTTTACGAATTAGTATTGCAACTCCTCTGGATTTATGGGAAAAAGAGGAATGATATGATTCAGCGATCCACTTTGCTTTAAGTCTATGTTGGGATTCCTTTTTAAGGTGCGTTTCTTGGAGGAATATTATATCTGTTTTGATTAGGTTTAGATGTGCCAAAACTTTACCTCTCTTAATTGGTTCATTGATTCCCTTGACATTCCAGCTACAAAATGTTATTCCCTGGCCCCCTCTTGTCATATTAACATCTTGCATATTGTTTCTAAGGTGGTCTATAGCCGAGCAGAGAGTACAACACGTAGAACCTGATCCTGCTACCGAGCTTCAGATAGATGAATATAAAATCATATACATCGCTCTTCCGAACACATCTCCTTGTATTAGACTTGTTTTTCCATTCAAACGTTGAGTTATAAAAATATTTAAAGTGAAAGAAGTGATAGAGTTGATTAGTAAAGGGTGAAAGAAAAATAACTACATCTACAATTAGTGTAGTTAGTGATAGCCACACTAACGTGGCTAGAATTCTAAAGACTTCCGTAGCCTTTGTAAAAAAAAAAATTCCCAGCTCCGTGCCCGAAGAAAAAAAAAAAGATTATTTCTAACATTCAAATAACTTCTTTGGGAGTAACAAACTTATATACATACCCATACCTACACACACACACCATACATACATATAAATATGTATATATACCCATGTGCGTACATTTACAAGCACGTATCCCTGCAGACAAACTCAAGAACAGCAAAAATTCACAACGTTATTGTTCTCTACATGTTATATTATTTTCTTCGCTAAATCTATAAATTTAATTTTGATTTGAAAATCAAAGAGGAAAACCGTCAAGTTTTATTATGACCTAGGCAAATTTACCTCTTGCATATCCTCTTATATAATCTAAGTATGTAATTCATCTCTACCTTAATCAAAGACTATTAATTATTAATCATTGTTATCCATCAATACAGTATTAAATTTTTATGAGAGAAGTTAATGTTAATAATTTTAGTAGTAATGTGGATATTAAATAAGTATTAGTTGTAGTTAGGTGTGAGTATACAGATTATAACAATGACTAGTAAAATTAATAAAATAAAAAAATAAACAATACAAAGATCCCGATTTTCTCCAATGTTCTCCGTCCATTTCGGTTTTCGAATGGCCTTAAAGCTCTTAAAAGAACTTTAAAGGTCCTTTTAGATCTGGCGGTCCTGTTAGTCCTTGACTCCTAAGACGTAAAGTAAATTCTTCAGTCTACGGTCAAGTTCTCGGTTTCTTTGGCGTATTCCAGTGCTTTTTCGTGGTCTGTAAAAAATAGCTCCTTGGATTTGAAGGAGACTCTTAGTCTTGCGGGATAAAGCAGGCCGTATCTCAAACCCGGTATATTCTTCAGTATTCTTTTTGTCTCAGTGAACAGCGCTCTTTTCTTGAAGACTTCTGCCGGATAATCTCGGTAAATACTGAATCTCACCCCTTTAAAAAGGAGCTGTCCGCCTTGAACAGTTTTCCTCATTATATCGTCAAATTCATGATCCAGTTGTACCTTTACGATGATTTGTCTTGGGTGGGCTTCATCTTGTGTACGACGTCGCTGCGCTCTATGAGCTCGACCGAGTGAAGGTTTGTAATCCAATTTTAAGGCTTTTTGTAATAGGTCTGCCACAAAATCCCGAGTGCCCATATCCTTCTCACTTCCTTCTTTCACCCCTACAATTCTTAGGTTCATACGTCTTTGACGTCCCTCCAAATCGGTACATTTATCACTTAATTTGATCACCATTTCGGAGAGGCGTTGGTTTTCATTAATGAGTCGACCTACAGTTTCCGCACTTGTCGCCGCCCATTTCTCAAGTTCAGTTATTGCTGTTCTATGTTGATCGAGTTCTTGATGAATGGGGTCCACCTCCATTTTAACGCTCGCTTCCACCGAAGCGATCCTTACTTCCAGCTCTTCCATCTGTTCCTTGTCCTCCTCCTCCCTTGACCTCTTCCAGACTTCCAGTATTTCTTGAACGGTAGAAAGCATTTCTGCTTTAAAATCTACCTTAAAAGAGTAAAGCTCTTCTTTAAAATTCTCTCCAAAGGTTTTCAATTCGGCAGTAAGAAAAGCTTTAAGATCATCCATTTCAGTCTTTTTCTGTTTTGTTTTCTTCGGGGGCTCTTCCTGGGCAGTCATTGTACCTGAGGCCGAGGCCTCAGTTGGGCCTTCCTCTTCCATCGGAGGGGGTTTCCCTTTACCGGGTTTTTTTTGTATCCCACGGGGAGGGGGAGAACGTTGTGTCGACATACCGTCCAAGTCGCACTCCTGATAACGTCACGCGGCAGGCAGCCTTTCAGATCGCGATCGCTGCAGGTAAGACCCGATTTTTCTCCCGTTTCAGTTTTCTTCGGCACGGAGCTAGTTGGCGCTGGACTCAAGCCTCCATAGCGCCACCGGAAGTCCCGACATATTTCCGACATATTTGTAATCCACATTTTAAACGTTGGGATAGGAGCGTCTTTCCAGAATTTAAGTATTAGTTTTTTTGCCGTTATCAAACCGTAGTTTAATAAACATCTTTGAAATGTAGTGAGTTCGGAACAGGCTTTCATTGTTCCGGAAATAATCAATTCTGTATTTGGGTCCAGTCTTAATTTAAATATTTTTGAAAACATTTCAAAAATTTCCTTCCAAAATTTCTGAAGTTTTGCACAGGAAACAAATGAATGTGCTATTGTTGCCTCTTTAGTTAGGCACTTATCACAGATGGGAGAGACATTTGGAAATGTTTTATTTAATTTTGTTTTTGAGTAATATAATCTGTGTACAATTTTAAATCGGATCAATATGTGTCTAACGTTGATCGAACATTTATGTATATATAACAAATAGTCTTCCCATCTGTCCTTGGAGATTTCTATAGACAATTCTTGTTCCCATTCTTTCCTTATACCTTCTGTCGAAGGTATGTCTATATTTAAAATAGTATTATAATAAAAATACAATGTTAAGTGATCCAATTCTGCCTGCCTATTCATGCATTGTTCTAAAGGGTCCAACTTCAAATTTTGATAATCTTTTGAATGTTTTTTCAAATAATCTCGTGTTTGTAAATATCTAAAATATTGGTTACTTTCTAAGTTGTATTTAAGCTGTAAATCTTGGAATGGTAAAAAATTTCCCGCTTCATACAAATCTTCCCAAGTCTTAATTCCTAATAGTTCCCAGAGAATAAAAGTTTTGTCAATAGTCGATGGCTTAAACGTGGGGTTGTTAGCTATCGGTGAAAGAAGCGAAAGATTTCTTAGTTTAAGAGAGGATTTTATTTGTCTCCAAATTCGTATTGTACTGTGAGTCATCGGGTTTCTATTATATATTGTGTTTTTCAGTTTTATTGGTGAGAAAAGGATCGCCCCTATATTAAAAGGAGTGCAATCCTCCTTCTCCATTATTGTCCATTCTAACTGTTGTGTTGAACTGTCTAACCAATACATTATATTCTTAATGTTCACTGCCCAATGGTAGTACATAAAGTTGGGAAGTGTAAGTCCACCGTATTCTTTGGGTTTACATAAATGTCTTCTTTGAATTCTATGGGGTTTATTGTCCCATATGAAATTTGAAATGCATGAGTCAATTTTTTTTAAAGAAGTTTTTAGGTATGTATGTAGGTATTGATTGGAATAAATATCGTATTTGTGGAAGAAAAATCATTTTAATGGCATTTATTCTGCCTATTAAGGACATCGGTAGTGTTTTACAAAATTGGATCGACGTTTGTAATTTAGTAAATAAGGCAGGGCTCGAAATTAGCAGTTGCCCGGGTGCCATTGACCACCCAAAGTGCCGCCGGGCAACCTAAACACCGAGTCATTTTGCCTGGCTTGGCAATCAAATACTGGTTTATACCGATAGACACAAAAAACTGGAGTAACTCCGCGGGTCAGGCAGCATCTCTGGAGAATAGGAACGTGACGTTTCGTGTCGGCGGCGGCTGTATTGCGGGGCAAAGATATTAGGTGCGTGGTGACGAAGGGCCCCGAACAGCGGCGGCCGCGACAACGGCTCCACCACCTCCTCCTCCCGCACCCCGCCCGGCGGAAGGAGGCCTCCCTCTCTCTCCTCCCGGCCTCGGCGTGCGGGACGGGTTGTTTTGAAAGCGCCGTTAGTGGATTTGCAGGCAGCGGCCGCTATCGCCCTGATAACGGCCGCTGCTTGCAAATCCGTTAACGCCGCTTTCAAAACAACCCCTCTCACACGCCGAGGCCGGTAGGAGGGAGGGAGGGGGAGGCCTCCTTCCGCCGTCTGAAGCAGCTGCACCAAAGATCCTATAGCTATAGGATCTTTGAGCTGCACCGCTCGGCCCCGGACCTTGCTGTTGGTTGGCGGAGGAGGGGAGGCGGTGGCGAGGAGGCAGTGGCGAGGAGGCGGCGGCACTTTGGCGTTGGACAGGGACGGCCAAGGCAGCGGGGCGATGTTGTCCGAGGAGCGCTGACCTTCATTCCTCCCCACCTCCTCTGCCCCTTCCCCCCCCCCCTCTCTCTCTCTCTCTTTCTCTTGTACGCCCACCTCCACCCCTCTTATCCTGGGACCCCTCCTCTCCATCCCGCACTGATCCCCATTCCCTCCTCTATTCAGTCCTCACTGACATCCCCTGTGCTCCCCTCCCCATCTACCCCCCCCCCATCTATTCATCACCCTACCCACCTCGCATTGATTCTCCTGCCACCCCCCCATCCATCCTACACTGGTCCCCCAATTCATCCTGTACTGACCCCCCTTCCCATCCATCCTGCACTTCTGCCCCATTCATACTGCACTGATCCTCCCATTCATCCCGTACTGACCAACCCTCCATTTACCCTGCACCAATCCCCCCATCCATCCTGTAATGCTCCCCATTCATCTTTTACTGATCCCCCATTCATCCTGTACTGATCCCCTCATGCATCCTGTACTGATCCCCTCATTCATCCTATACTGCTCCCCCATTCATCCTATACTGATCCCCTCATTCATCCTGTAGTGATTCACCATTCATCCTGCACAGACCTTCCGATCCACACTGTCCAGACACCCCCCATTCATCCTGTACTGATCCTCCCCATTCATCCTGTACTGATCCCCCCATTCAAGAAGAATGGGGGGGAACAGTCTGAAGAAGGGTCTCGACCCGAAACGTTACCTATTTCCTTCGCTCCATAGATGCTGCCTCACCCGCTGAGTTTCTCCAGCATTTTTGTCTACCCCCATTCATCCTGTACTGACACCCCATTCATCCTGTACTGATCCCCCCTCATCCATCCCGTACTGAACCCCCCATTCAACACCACTGACATCCCCCATGCTCTCCCCTCACAATTTTAAATACTCCAACACGTACTAATTCACCTGCCTCAATCCATCCATTCCGCAACGATTGCCTTCTCAACCGCCTCCCCCCCCCCCCGCCATCTATCCACCCTGCATTGATTCACACACCCCCCCCTCCCTGACCCTATTGTGCTTCATGGTCTTCAGAGCGAACACTGACTATGTTTGAATACGGAATGCAAACAAATGTGTTTTAATTCCCAATGTTATTATTTGTTTTGACACCTTTAAACATATTACCAAAAGAACATTTGCTGCAGTTATGTACTTTGGCCATCTCTTGTCAGTTAGTGTAATGTGTAACCTGTCAGATGGGTATAGTCGGTTTTAACATCTATTATCATAAAATGCCTTTAGAAATTTCCTTGCAACCTATATATTTTGTTATGGATAAATTATGTGGGAAGTGAGAGTGTTTCTGTACCAATAGCAATAACGACCCATGCTAAGGCCATGTAATGATAATTTTCGGTCTTTCACAGAGAATATGCTTGCATCAATCTGTAATGTGCATGGTTAAGCATATATGTTACCATGGTCCAGGATTTATTGACACAGGTTGATCATATGCTGAATAATCCAACCACATTTTTGTTTGGAAGTGGAAAGAACTAATAGATATTGCATTAATTGCAATGTGTGAAAAGAGTTGAGATATTGTATTATAATTTCATTGTCATTGTGGTATATATCATGTCTTGATTGGTGAATATGTTTAGTTTGTGAGTTATTTGAAGCAGAAATAATATGTGAATGTAGTCAAAAGTGCTGGAGAAACTCAGCGGATGCGGCAGCATCTATGGAGCGAAGGAAATGGGCAATGTTTTGGGCCGAAACTCTTCTTCGCTCCATAGATGCTGCTGCACCCGCTGAGTTTCTCCAGCATTTTTGTGTACCCTTCTTCAGACTGATGGGTTTCGGCCTGAAACGTTGCCTATTTCCTTCGCTCCATAGATGCTGCTGCACCCGCTGAGTTTCTCCAGCACTTTTGTCTACCTTCGATTTTCCAGCATCTGCAGTTCCTTCTTGAACATAATATGTGAATGCTTCATTGAGCATAATTCCGACTGGTAACTACGCACTTCGTCTAAGCACATTATCGCACGCGTCATGCAAACCGTCTTAAATGACCACCTAAACTGTCATTTGGCAACCTAAAAAGCTGTCAAGGTTGCCCGGCTGGCAACAGAGAAAAAAAGTTAAGTGAGAGCCCTGTAAGGGCAGGTAGTTTGCATTAAATAGTGATTTATGTTTTCTAGTGATTTGAATACCCAAATATTTCAATCTTTCTGTAGTAATTCTAAAGGGGTATTTTAAAAGATGTTGACTCTTGAGGTTTTATCGTCATTATTTCGCTTTTATTCCAATTTATTCTGTATCCTGAAAAGGAACCAAATTCTTCTATTAAATTTAATAAATTTGGTATACTAATGTGTGATTTTATGATATTTTATTATTAGAGTTTTTAGTTATAACCTTGAATATTAGGGTGCATTATGTTTTCTGCTAAGGGCTCTATCGCCAGGGCAAATAGAAGTGGTGATAAAACACATCCCTGTCTATTGCCCCTGGATAGTTGAAATTTCAGGGATAGTATATTATTAGTCAGTATTCTAGCCGTGGGCTTATCATATAGTAATTTTATCCATAGGATAAAATTATCTCCCATTTGAAATTTTTGTAATACTTTAAAAAGGTATACCCATTCCACCTGATCAAATGCTTTTTCTGCATCCAATGAAATAATTGATAAGTCTTCCTCTTCTATCTTATATGAATACATTATGTTAAATAGACGTCTCAAATTATTAAACGAATGTCTCTTAGGTATAAACCCCGTTTGATCTGGGTTTATTAATTTACTAATATATTTACTTAGTCTTCTTGCTAAGGTTTTAGCTAATATTTTCTGATCTGTATTTAATAGTGCAATGGCTCTATATGACCCGGGGTGTTCTAAGTCTTTATCCTTTTTAGGTATTAGTGTTATAGTCGATTCCGCCAATGTTTCTGGTAATTTCTGTTCTTTGAATGCATATATGTAAAGTTTCTGTAGTTATGTAGTTAACATACGAATATCAATAAGTAAGATTTTTGTTAATTTAAATAGGGTATTTAAATAGTAAATACCCACTTAAACCAAGCTATAAGAAGAAATGTAACCCTCTTAGAGGAAATTACAGTCTTTGTTCTAACATACGAATATCAATAAGCAAGATTTTTGTTAATTTAAATAGGGTATTTAAATAGTAAACACCCACTTAGACCAAGCTATAAGAAGAAATGTAACCCTCTTAGAGGAAATTATTTAGTCTTTGTTCTGGGTTTTTTTCTGTTTACATAATATCCTGTTTAGTCCGGTTTTTCTTTTTTGCAATATTACTTTGTAAGGGGCGGAGCTAATTGCAATTAACATCCACGGAAGCTCACTTGAAATTTCCCACCAGGGGGTGGGCTCACACAGTATCTTTAAATGCTGTTTTTTTGTATTATTTACGTTATTTAGCACTTTTTTCGCTTTTTCTTCATATGGCACTTTTTCTTGTGACATACCAGCAGGGTTTTGAAATTGGGATCACCCACCCAACATCCAGAAGGTTGATTTATTGTGTTGCCCCATCTGAAACAAGGGAATCCATGTAAGCTATAATGCAAGACGACCCTCTGAAGAAAACTGGAGGAATTACTTTTTGTAGCTGGAATATTAGGGGCGTTAATGAGCCAATTAAAAGGGGTAAGGTTCTTGCCCAATTAAAATCAACTAATGCTGATATAATATTTTTACAGGAGACGCACCTCAAAGATCAAGCTCATATCAGGCTGAAGGCTAACTGGATTGATCAAATATATCACTCCTCTTTTCTCTCCAAAACTAGAGGTACAATTATAATCCATAATCCATTTAAACATAAAACCACCATAGCAGATAAAGATGGTAGGTACGTCATAGTATCTGGGGAGATATATTCTACCCCACTTACTATGGTGAACATCTACGCTCCCAACTTTGTTAACCCACAATTTTTTACAACATTTTTAATATAATTTCAGACTCAACCCAGCAAAACCTGATAATTGGGGGAGATTTCAACTGTGTTCTGGATCAATACTTGGATAAATCTTCACAACAAAAGAGATATAACACAAAATCAAAATCCAGCGAACTTCTAAATATGTATATAAAAAATACAAATATAACAGACGTATGGAGGATTGCAAACCCATCCGGAAGAGAATACTCCTTTTATTCATCCGTACATAAAACTTATACACGTATTGACTATTTTCTGGTGGACACAAAAGTAATACCTTTTACAACTAATCCCAAATACCATAATAGTACTATTTCCAATCATTCCCTGCTAACCTTCTCCCTAAAATTAGAAGGAATGTACAATAAAAAATTGTTCTGGAGGTTTAATCCCCAAATACTAAACAACCCAGATTGCTGTATATATTTAAAACAACAGATGGAATTATTTTTTGAGACCAATGATACTCCAGGTATTTTGCCCTCGTTATTATGGGAAGCTTTTAAGGCTTTTATTAGATGTTCTATCATTTCATATCAAGCATATCAAAACAAAAAGAATAGGATGGAACAATTGCAACTAGAAGAACAGATCAGACAGCTGGACTCAGAAAACGCGACAGATCCGTCTATGGATAAACATAATAAGATAGCAGTATTAAAATTTAAGCTAAATCAAATTCTCTCTGCAAGAGTTATCAGATTATTTCAAATTACTAAACAGGAAAATGTTGAATTCGGCGACAAACCACACAAACTTCTAGCATGCCAGTTGAGAAAAGTGGAAAAGGACCATACTATTCAAAAAATCAGATCAGATAAAGGTGAATTGTTTACACTTCCAAAAGACATTAACGAAAGATTTGCCCAATTCTATCAAAATTTATATACATCCAAAACATCAACAGAAATGAGAAAAATTACAAACTTTCTTGATAACTGTAATCTTCCAACACTTAATGCGGCGGAACGAGATGAATTAGGAGCACAGATTTCAATTAAAGAAATAGAAGACTATCAATTCATTGAAGAATGGCAAAACACCAGGCCCAGACGGGTTTAGTAATGAATTTTATAAAAGATTTTACGAGGTAATCTCCCCGCGTTTACATAACCTTTATATACACGCATTTAAAGAACAGACGCTACCACAAACCCTAGCCGAATTAACTATTACACTTATACCCAAAAAAGATTAAGATCTGGAAGATCCGGGATCATACAGAGCAATTGCCCTGTAAAATACAGATCAGAAAATATTAGCTAAAACTCTGGCAAGAAGATTAAGTAAATATGTTAATAAATTAATACTCTGATCATCTGGGTTTATACCCAAGAGACACTCGTTGAATAATTTGAGATGCCTGTTCAACATAATGTACTCACATAGAACGATAAAAGAAGACATCAATTATTTCATTAGACGCAGAAAAAGCATTTGATCAAGTAGAATGGAAATATCTTTTTACAGTATTGCAAAAATTCCAGTTGGGAGAAAAATTTATTTCATGGATAAAACTGCTATATGATAAGCCGAGTGCCAGAATACTGACTAATCATATACTCTCACCTAAATTTCAGCTATCCAGGGGCAATAGACAGCGATGTGCATTATCACCCGTTATTTGCCCTTGCGATTGAACCTTTGGCGGAAAGTATAAGAGTGGCGGTGGCGACATGCTCTGCTAGCAGTCGCAAACTTTTTAGCTCCGCTGAAAAAATCGCGATTTTTCGCGTTAAAATCGGGTCTGGAGGTCGGGACCGTTTTTAAAAACTTACCGGAGCTTCATGTCGCGGTGCTGATGACGTCATCAGTAAGCGCCGCGATTTTAACGGAGGGAAAGTCATTTTAAATGAAAAGTACATCTCCAGGTCAGAGCCCACAGAGGAAAATCTCAAAACATCTGCTGAAGACTCTGGAACAGCAAGAAACTTCAGAACTGACCTCTGGAGAGGTCTCTGGAATGGCTACTCGATCTGCAAAAGAGAAAGCCGAAATGGAGGACTTAAGAAACTCGGTAAGAGATATCAAAAATGATATGGAAGCTGGGAACAGTAAATTGATGGCCGGTAATGATAAAATACTTGAGGGTATTGAGGCTCTCCAAAAAAGAATTGAAGGTGTGGAAAAAGGATTATCGATAAAAATTGAAAAGGTGGCAGAAGAGACCACAAAGATGTTTGAGGCTGTGCACGAAACTGTGGCTGCAAATGCATCTGCAGTGAATGATTTGGAAGCTGCTGTGGAAGTGATGGCTGGAGAGATGCAGACTATGAAGTCAGAAATAGATAGTCTCAAGAACCAAGTCACAAAGGTTTCGAATAAATGTGTTGACCTAGAAGCTCGCTCAAGACGCCAAAATATAAGAATACGTGGTGTAAAAGAGGGAGCTGAGGGGGACAATGTTTGTGAGTTCGCTGCCAACCTAATTAAACACGTACTGAAGCTACCAGAAGTACCTGTAATTGAAGTAGCACATCGACTCCCCAGATTTAAATCAAGATCTCAAGGAGAACGTGCCTACCCACGACAGATCATAATTAAACTTCGGGATATCTCAACAATGGAAGCGCTGATGAAAAAAATCAACCACGGAGAGAAGATGATGTACAGAGGTGATACTATTAAACTCCTACGGGACTACCCTTATGAGATTGAGCAAAAGAGAAGAAAGTTCTCACAGACCAGAGAAGTTCTTTATGGTGTTAAGGGAGTTTTGTGTGGAGTGTTCTATCCGGCTAGAATGCGTATTACCTTTGAGGGAGTGTCAAAAACATTCACTAATTCGGATGAATCTCTCAAATACGCTCAAGAAATCGCGACTAAGGCTGCATCAACTGGAGATTGAAAACCAAGACGACATGAACAAACGAACTTGCTTATTCTTCCAACAAGAGTATCACAAGGAAAGTGAATTAACTGAACACTGATTTTTTATTTTTTATTTGACTTCAAGCAACAGATTCTCAGTGAGACGTGGCTAGACATTATTATCTTCGCTGGAACATTGTGCTATGTAATTCAAGGACACTACGTGCTCAAACGAGGAAAACCTGATAACACGGGACGAACTGCTGGGCTGAGAGTGAAAAACATCACATGGCTTATATTGTTTATAAAAAACTGAAAAAACTGAGAACTAATAATAATTAACAATTAACAATACTAATATAGAAATAGCAATTGAAATAGATAAAAAATGTGCAGTCTGCTCTGTTTAGCAGATAACAGCAAGTGCTATGCAGCTCGAGAGTGGAGGGAGGGGGAGACCGGGTACCTGGCATAACTCCAGGAGCCAGACTCCCGTTAACCCTTCCAGCGAACAGCTCATTTTTAACAATATTAAAACCAATTTAAAATAGTTAAGAGATAATATACACTCGAGGTTGGTATGAAAAATATATACGGCTTATATAGTTTTACAAAATGCTGAGAATTAATCATAATTAATAATTAACAATACTAATATAGAAATAATATTTGAAACTGATAAAACTGTGGTGCCTGCGTCATAACGCAGACAGCAGTTATCACCTATGTTCGCAGCTCGTGGAGAGGAGAGGAGATCAGGCACCTGGCACAATTCCAGGAACCTGACTCCGGTTAATCCACTCAGTAAACCGCTCACTTTAACAATACTAAATTCATTTTAAAATAGTTAAGAGATAAAGAGTGAGTAGGATATGGAATCGAATACATTTGACATATATATAAATTGTAACTGGGTGAAATAGAACTGAATTGGAAACGGTAATGACCCCATAGATTTTGGGTAATAAATACAGCGGGGCTAACTTTATACCAACTACGCCGGAAGCGTTATGGATGTCGTACCCCACAGACGAGTGGGCCACTCACTACGGTGTTGAAATTTTAGACACCGTAAATTTATTTGATTTATATATATTTTTTTTAATCACAATATGTCACATCTGTGTGTTTTTTCTTCAAGGACAATCGCGCAGGAGAACTACCAAGGAAGTCTATAATAGAAATACTCCCAAAATAACCAGAGTCCGGAGGTATGAACGCACCACAATAATTAAGGTCATTAAAACTGGTAAAAATGCATGACGACAATCAAAAGAAAATAGGAGGAATCACATTATGTAGTTGGAATATAAGGGGGATTAATGAACCTATTAAAAGGGGCAAGATACTAGCTCAGTTGAAATCATACAACACGGACATTGCGTTTCTACAGGAAACACATCTTAAACAGCAAGATCAGACAAGACTGAGGGCGAACTGGATAGGCCAAACATTTCACTCTTCATTTACCTCCAAATCTAGAGGTACTGCAATTATTATTCGTAAAGGAATTCCATTTAAATCAAAGAACACTATTTTAGATAAGGAAGGGAGATATCTTATAGTAGCAGGGGAGATCAATAATATGCCAATTACGCTGGTAAACATATATGCGCCCAACTTTGATAACCCTCAATTTTTTAATAAAATTCTGAATATAATTGCAGAATCTAATTATCAAAATGTTATAATCGGAGGAGATTTTAATTGTGTTTTAGATCCTTATTTAGATAAATCGATGCAAAAACAAAAAGGTCAGACGAAATCTAAAACCAGTGAACTCTTACACACATATATGGAAAACACAAATATAACAGATGTATGGAGGATTGCAAACCCGACGGGAAGGGATTACTCGTTTTATTCAATGGTGCATAAAACATATTCACGGATAGACTATTTTCTTGTGGATACAAAATTAATTTCGCAATCTCTGAATCCTAAATATCATATTAATGCGATCTCAGATCATTCTCCGTTAACTTTTGTTCTAAAACTAGAAGGAATGTCTATGAATAAACCGTTCTGGAGGTTTAACTCACAAATTTTAAAAGACCCTCAAGGGAGTATCTATCTAAAAAAACAGATGGATCTATTTTTTTAGTTAAATGATACACCAGAGATATCCCCCACGTTATTATGGGAATCCTTCAAAGCATTTATAAGAGGAGTCATTATTTCATTTCAAGCTTATCAAAATAAAAAGAATAAGAATGAACAAAGACACTTAGAAGATCAAATAAAACAGTTAGATATAGATAATGCTAAAGACCCAACTATGGATAAACATAATAAAATACTACTACTGAAATTTCAGTTAAATAAATTACTGTCAGAGAAAGTTATAACATTATTTCAAATCACAAAACAAGAACACTTCGAATTCGGGGACAAACCCCACAAACTTCTAGCACGACAACTTAAAAAACGGGAAAAAGAGAATGCAATATTAAAGATTAAATCAGATAGAGGGGAAGTATTAACACTACCCAAGGATATTAATAAAAGATTTGCTCAATTTTACCAGAATCTATACACATCTAAAACGTCAATAGACAATAATAAAATCTCAGAATTTTTAGATAATTGTAATCTACCACAATTAGAACGCAGGGAACAAGAGGAACTGGGAGCACAAATTACTTCTAAGGAGATAGAAGACACAATAAAAACACTAAAAAATGGAAAAACACCAGGACCAGACGGATTCAGTAATGAATTTTATAAATCTTTTTATGATATAGTTACTCCACGATTACAAAAAATGTATACATATGCTTATAAAGAGCAAAACCTACCTGAAACACTAGCGGAATCAACGATCATATTAATACTTAAAAAAGATAAAAATATAGAAGAACCAGGATCATATAGAGCTATTGCTTTGTTAAATACGGATCAGAAAATAATAGCAAAAACATTAGCCAATAGATTAAGCAAGTATGTTAGTAGACTAATACATGAGGATCAAACAGGATTTATACCTAAGAGACACTCATTTAATAATTTGAGACGTTTGCTTAACATAATGCATTCACATAAATCTTATGACCAAGAGTTAGCTATCATCTCACTGGACGCAGAAAAAGCGTTTGATCAAGTAGAATGGGACTATATGATCAAAGTATTGCAAAAATTCCAATTGGGAGAAAACTTTATTGCATGGATAAAACTACTATATAACAAACCTACGGCTAGAATACTAACTAATAATATATTATCTTCAAAATTCGAATTATCTAGGGGCAACAGACAAGGATGTTCACTATCACCGCTGTTATTTGCTTTGGTAATTGAACCCCTTGCTGAAAAAATAAGAACACACTCGAATATTCACGGTTATAACACAAAATATTCAAACAACAAACTATCCCTATATGCTGATGATGTACTACTGTACATCACAAAACCACAAATTAGTATACCAAATATATTAAACTTAATTGAGGACTTTGGATCCTTTTCAGGATATAGAATAAATTGGAACAAAAGTGAAATTATGTCGATTAAACCAAAAGACTCAACACATCTCAGGAAATTCCCTTTTAAAATAGCTATGGAAAAATTCAAATATTTAGGAATTGAGATTACTAGAAATTACCATGATATGTTTAAAGCTAATTATAATCCCCTACTTAAGAAATTAAATAATTTGATTAAATTTTGGAAAACACTTCCGATGTCCTTAATAGGTAGGATAAATGCTATAAAAATGATTTTCTTACCACAAATCCTTTACCTATTTCAATCAATACCTATATATCTCCCAAAAAAGTTTTTCAAAAAACTGGACTCAGACATTACAAATTTTATATGGGATTACAAATCCCACAGAATACAAAGAACACACCTTAACAAACGAAAAGAGTTGGGGGGTCTAGCGCTCCCTAACTTTATGTATTATAACTGGGCAGTAAATATTAAAAATATGATTCACCTGCTGGACAATTCTGCCCAGCAGGTGGACTGGATTATAATGGAAAAAGGGGATTGCTCCCCGAATAATATAGGAGCGATTATTCTCTCTCCAATAAATTTGAATAATAAAAATTATAATAAAAATCCAATTATATATAGCACTATTAGAACATGGAAGCAAATAAAACAGAATCTAAAATTAAGAAACCTATCTCTCTTAATACCAATAGTCAATAACCCATCGTTTAAACCTTCAATCATAGATAAATCATTTATACAATGGGAAAGAATGGGAATCAAAACGCTCGAAGATCTGTATGAATTAGAAAAATTACTATCATTCCAACAACTACAACTGAAATATAATTTGAAAAATAATCAATATTTTAAATATCTACAAATCTGTGACTATTTGAAAACACACACAAAAGATTATTATAATATGCCTTCCGACTTACTAGATGAAGCAATGAAGACAAAGGCGGAATCAGTTAATTTAATATCATACTTATATAATATCATCTTAAATATAGAAATACCCACAACAGATGGAATTAGAAGAGATTGGGAACAAGATCTAGGTATAAAAATTTCAAAAGAGAGTTGGGATAATCATTTATTACAGGTGCATAAATGCTCGATCAACGTACGACATACGCTTATCCAATTTAAAACATTACATAGATTATATTATTCAAAAACCAAACTAAATAAAATCTTTCCTAACGTCTCACCAATCTGTGATAAATGTATATGTCAAGAAGCTACCATAGCACATTCTTTTGTTTTTTGTACAAAAATCCAAAAATTCTGGTTTGAAATATTTGATATTTTTTCAAAATTAATCAAAATAAAACTGGTACCAAAACCAGAATGGATTATTTTTGGAATATCGGAAGGTATTCCTGAATTAAACGTGTATCAGAAGAATTTACTCAATTATGGGCTAATAATGGGAAAAAAGCTTATACTTAAATTCTGGAAAAATGCGCCCACACCAACAATAAAAATGTGGACATCAAATATGTTGGAAACATTACATCTGGAAGAGATGAGATTCCTCCTAGTAGGCAAAGTAGACCAATTTCAAAAGACGTGGTCTACGTTTTTGGACCTATTACAAGCATGAGGTGCAATAGTAATTTAGAAAAACAAATAAATAAATAAAAGGTATCTGGACCTGGTAATGGGAGGTAAAATAAAAACAGACTTGGTTGGTAGTTCCTTCTCTATGAAGTATGGTATAAGAGTTATAATAGAGCGATTGTTCCTTCTTTCTTTCTCTTTCTTTTCTAGGGTCTATTTTCTAACTTTACTTCCTTCTCTAACTTCTTTTCTAAGGGGCTTTCTTTTCCCAACACTCTTTTGCACTTCACAACCTTTGCGCACTTTCTTCACTTTTCTTACTTCTTTCTTTTTCTTTCTTAAAGTTTAAAAAAGTGAAGCGGTACAAAAAATGTATTAATATATACGTGTTGTACATTACTGTAATCTACCGTACTTCTATTAAAAAAATTATTTAAAAAAAAAAAAAAAAAGAAGATTAAGTAAATATGTTAATAAATTAATACTCTGATCATCTGGGTTTATACCCAAGAGACACTCGTTGAATAATTTGAGATGCCTGTTCAACATAATGTACTCACATAGAACGATAAAAGAAGACATCAATTATTTCATTAGACGCAGAAAAAGCATTTGATCAAGTAGAATGGAAATATCTTTTTACAGTATTGCAAAAATTCCAGTTGGGAGAAAAATTTATTTCATGGATAAAACTGCTATATGATAAGCCGAGTGCCAGAATACTGACTAATCATATACTCTCACCTAAATTTCAGCTATCCAGGGGCAATAGACAGCGATGTGCATTATCACCCGTTATTTGCCCTTGCGATTGAACCTTTGGCGGAAAGTATAAGAGTGCATCCGAATATTCACGGCTACAACACTAAATACTCCAATAATAAAATATCATTATATGCAGATGATGTATTACTCTATATCACCAATTCCCAAGTTAGCATTCCAAGTATATTAAATCTTATAGAGGAATTCGGTTCCTTTTCAGGATATAGAATAAATTGGAACTAAAGTGAAATTATGTCAATAAAACCTCAAGAGCCAACACACCTCCTAAAATTCCCTTTCAGAATTGCTACAGAAAAATTTAAATATCTTGGTGTTCACGTAACCAGAAAACACACTTCTCTATTTCAAACAAACTTTCCTCCTTTAGTTACTAAACTAAATGCCCATACGCAATTTTGGAAAACACTTCCGATGTCTCTCATAGGCAGAATAAATGCCATAAAGATGATCTTCCTCCCACAAATCCTGTACTTCAATCAATATACCTTCCTAAAATATTTTTTTTTAAACTTGATTCTCTGATCACAAACTTTATTTGGGATTATAAAACACATAGAATCCATAAACGGTATCTATGTAAACCCAAAGAATTTGGTGGACTGGCTCTCCCCAATTTTTAATACGATTATTGGGCAACGAATATTAAAAACGTAATCTATTGGTTGGACAACACATGCCAACAGGTAAAATGGTTAATAATGGAGAGAGAGGATTGCTCGCCTTTTAATATAGGCACGATTCTTCTCTCTCCAATAAATTTGAAGAAAACACAATATGAGAAAAATCCGATTATCCACAGTACCTTACGAATCTGGAGACAAGTGAAGTCAACCCTTAAACTGAGAAATGTAACTGTTCTCTCACCAATTGCCAGTAATCCTTCGTTCAAGCCATCTATTTTAGACAAAACGTTCACACATTGGAAAAGATCAGGAATCAAAAAACTCGGAGATCTTTATGAGATGGGAACTCTTCTTTCATTTCAAGAATTACAGTCGAAATATCACCTGAAAGGTAGTCAATATTTTAGATACCTTCAAATTCGAGACTATCTGAAATCATATACCCAAGACTATCAATCTTTGTTGCCAGACACACTAGACAAATGTATGAATAGAAACTCGGAGTCAAACAATTTAATATCATATCTGTGTAACACCCTTTTAAATATAGAAATCCCATCGGCAGAAGTAATTAGAAGAGCTTGGGAAGATGAACTTGGCCTTAAAATTCTAAAAGACAGATGGGAGGAAAACCTTTTATATATACACAATTGTTCGATCAACGTTAGGCATTCGTTAATTCAATTTAAAATACTGCACAGGCTCTATTATTCAAAGTTTAAACTGAATAAGATCTTTCCAAATGTATCTCCTATTTGCGATAAATGTCTTCTTCAGGAAGCAACTATAACCCATTCCTTTGTCTCTTGTATAAAGTTACATAATTTCTGGAGAGGAATTTTTGAAATTTTTTCAAAAACACTAAAAATAAAATTGGATCCCGACACGGAATTGATCATTCTAGGTACGTCAGAAGCCTGCTATGAGCTATCATTATTTCAAAGACGTTTCCTTAATTATGGCCTGATAACGGCGAAAAAACTAATACTAAAATTTTGGAAACATACATCAGTCCCTACTCTTAAGATGTGGATTATAAACATGTCCGAGACGCTACATCTTGAAAATATTAGACTTGTCTTGGCAGAAAAAAAGATCATTTTTCGAAGACATGGACACCATTCATTGATTTATTACAAAGATAGTATGGCACAACACAACTTTGGATTTAAATCTAATTACGGGTTGGGTGTGGTGGGTGGGGAGGGATGTGAGGCAGGTATATCACCACTTTTTTCTTTCTTTCTTTTTTTGTCCTTTTATTTTATTTATTTTTTTCTATTCCTCTCTTCCTTCTTTCATTTATTCACTCTTTGGCTACACCACTTTGGTAGTCTAGGGGTTCTATCTTTGCACATCTCACTTTTTCTCTTTCTTGCTTTTTCTCCTTTCTTCTCTTCCAACTACAGCTAAAAAATTTTTTAAAAATTAAAAAATTAAATAAATTAAATAAATTCGGTCAATTATTTCCCCAGATTTTGAATAAAGTTGTTCACAAAACTCACTTTTTCAAAAATAATCGCCGCTTGCCAGCTGCTGACGTCACAATGCCCACATGCCCACCAATCCAGGCCCACCTGCCTCCTGGCCCCACCCCCCCGCCGCTGTGGATTAATGCAGCTGCTGTCAACGCGCATGCGCAGTTTTCCACGAGGTACATTTGCCCACCCATCCCCCCGTTCTTCAAAAAGCGCAGAAAGATCCAGAAAGTTTTGCAGAACAAAGATTCTACAGGATCTTTGTTCTGCAGATCTCGGGGCAGTGGCGTGTCACGCGCTGAACTTTCTCCTCACTGCCGGTACAGCTCGTGAAGCCTCGCCCTCCACTCCCCCGCCCGCCCACTCATTCCAGCTGTGGATTTCCAGAAAGTCAGAAGCCACTCACATGCCCTGCTCCCCTCCACCTACCCCATCCCTTCTCACCTCTCCTTCCTCCCTCTCTCCCCTCTCCTGTCTACCAAAGATCCTATACCGCTATAGCATCTTTGCTCTCTACCCGTCTCCTTTCCGGGGAGGCCCGATCGTGTCACGCTGGCGGAAACCACGATCGGCTAGTCCCCCCGCTGCTTTTCACCATCCTCAGATCGCTCTGTGCCTCGCTCGGGCTACCGCCCTGCCCCTCTCCTCTCTCTCTCTCTCCCCCCTCTCTCTCTCCCCCTCTCTCTCTCTCCCTCCCCCCTCTCCCCCATCTCCCTCTCCTCTCTCTTCCTCCCCCCTCTCTCTCCCCCTCTCTCTCCCCCCTCTCTCTCCTCTCTCTCTCCCCTCTCTCTTCCTCCCCTCCCTCTCCCCTCCCTCTCTCTCCCCAACCCCCTGCCCTCCCTCCCCAAAACCCACTTCCCCCTACACACCCTTCCCTCCACCCCTCCCCTCTCCCCCTCCCTTCCCACCCCCTCCCCCTTCCCTTCCCCCCTCTCGCTCCCCTCTTCCCCCACCCTCCCCCCTCACCCACCCTCCCTCTCCTCCTCCCCTCCACCCCCCCTCTCCCTCTGTCTCTTGCCCTTGTCTCTGCCTCTCTCTGTCTCTCCCCATTCTCGCTCTGCCCTCACTCTATAAACCCCCCCACCTCTCTAGATGCACCTGCGAGTTGGGGGCTATGCGTCAGTGGATAGGGCGGCTATGGGGTAAAAGGAGCAAATTATTAATATTAATATAATATCAAGGGTGGTAGTTAGTGTGTGTGTGGGGGTGGTTAGTGTGCGTGACGCCGCATGCCGCCCCGCCCTCCCGCAAACGCGCGTTGGGGGAACAGACCCAACGGGTCTGCACTGGGTCTAGTATATATATATAGATATATACACGCGCATACACACACATATATATATATATATATATATATATATATATATATATATATATATATATATATACACACACACACACTTATTCACATGGATTTATATTCACTTATTGAGAATTATACTACTTTGGACTATACCACTTTGGACAAGGGAAAGGAATCTGATAGCAAAGTGAAGGTCAGGGTGATGATTGTCTATGACCATAATGAATCGTAGAGCAATTTGAGGGGATCATGACCAGCACTCATTTCTATGTCTTACATTTTTGATCAATGTCCCAAGCGACACACCTAAAAATTATGATACTTTCATGCATTTAATCAAAACGTTGTTCTAGAAATCTTCAAGACAAGCCACATTTCTCAATGAAAAATGATCAAAATTAGCACCATTAATCAGAATATTAAAGAAAATGTGAAAGGCATGAACAATTGGGTTCACATCGGGTGATTGATTTGGCCAAGGATTTTTTAGCTTTGAAAAACTCCTTGGTAGCTTTTATTTATTAGAAGTACATTACATTACAACCACATACATTAGTACTCGTCACTTATATCTTCTTACAATTAATGTACTCCGTTTGTTTTTTACACTAGTGAAGGGAAAGGATGAGATTGAGAGAAAGAAGAAAGTGAAGGAAAAAGTGAAAGTGTAGAAAATGTGACAAGAAAGAACGAAGACCCTATAAGAACAAAATTAAAAACAAAAAAAAAAGAGTTAAGAAATAGACCCTAGAAAAGAAGGAGAAAGAGAAAGAGGGAAAAGAGAAAAACAAATAGTTTTTATGAGCATTACGCAAATGGGACATACCAACTCTCCAACTTTCATCCCCCCTTATCTGACCTCAGGTTTTTTTTAAGGTACCTTTGCACCCTATATTTGTAATAATTCTATAAATTCCGACCACGTCAGGTGGAAGTGATCTGGTTTACCTGCCAGGAGGAGTCTTATCTCTTCTAGGTGTAATGTTTCAAACATATTTGAAATCCACATGTTTATAGTTGGTATTGGAGCCTTCTTCCAAAATTTTAGGATTAGCTTTTTTCCAGTTATTAACCCGTAGTCTATTAGTTTCTTTTGAAACACATTTAGTTCTGGACCATCTTCCGTTATTCCGAAGATAATCCATTCTGCTTTGGGTATCAGTTTTATTTTAAATAATTTTGTAAAGATTTCGAAAATTTCAATCCAAAATTTTTGAATTTTTGTACAGAAAACAAATGAGTGCGCTATAGTAGCTTCTTGGGATTGACATTTATCACAAATGGATGATACATTTGGGAACATTTTATGGATTTTAGTTTTGGAATAATATAATCTATGTAAAATTTTAAATTGTATTAAAGTGTGTCTTACATTAATCGAACATTTATGCACGTTTAATAAGTGTTCATTCCACCTTTCCTTTGAAATTTTAATAGCTAACTCTTGTTCCCAGTCTCTTCTGATACCCTCCGTAGATGGTATTTCTACATTTAAGATAATATTATACAAATATGATATTAAGTTTGCTGATTCAGCTTTTATCTGCATTGCATCATCCAATACATCTGCTGGGCTATTATAATGATCTTTTGTATATTTTTTCAAATAGTCGCATATTTGAAAATATTTAAAATATTGATTATTTCCGAGTTTATATTTTATTTGTAATTGTTGAAATGAAAGTAATTTTCCAGTTTCATACAAGTCACCGAACGTTTTAGTTCCTAGTCTATCCCAATATGTGAAAGATTTATCTATAGTAGAGGGATTAAACGAAGGGTTATTAACTATGGGAGATAAAAGTGATAAATGTCTTAATTTTAAATTTTGTTTTATTTGTTTCCAAATTCGGATTGTGCTATGTATAATTGGGTTCTTATTATAATTTATATTATTCAGTTTCATTGGTGAGAGGAGGATCGCTCCAATGTTTCCAGAGGAGCAATCCTCTTTCTCCATTACAATCCAGTCCACTTGCTGGGCAGAGTTATCCATCAGTTGAATCATATTTTTAATATTTACTGACCAATAATAATACATGAAATTAGGTAGTGCTAAACCCCCTAATACTTTAGGTTTATTCAAGTGAGTTTTTTGTATTCTATGTGATTTATAGTCCCATATAAAATTAGTGATATCTGAGTCCAGTTTTTAACAAAACTTCTTTGGTAAGTATATAGGAATCGATTGAAATAGGTATAAAATTAGTGGTAGAAAGTACATTTTTATTGCATTTATTCGGCCTATTAAAGACATCGGGAGCGTTTTCCAAAATTTAGTGTGTTTAATTTATTAAGTAGGGGATCAAAATTTGCTTTAAACATACCTTGATATGTTCTAGTAATTTCGATTCCCAAGTATTTAAATTTTTCTGTAGCTATTTTAAAAGGGAATTTTAAAAGATGTGTTGAATCTTTCGGTTTTATTGACATAATTTCACTTTTATTCCAATTTATTCTGTATCCAGAAAAAGATCCAAAGTCTTCAATTAAATTTAATATATTTGGTATAGTGATTTGAGGTTTTGTAATGTACAGTAATATATCATCCGCGTATAAAGATATTTTATTATTTGAATCTTGGTGGCTTTAGCAGTATGTTTGGGATCATTGTATTGATGTAGAATGAACTGCCGGCCAATGAGTTTTGAGGCATTTGTTTGGACTTGATCAGATAGGATGTCTCTATACACTTCATAATTCATTATGCTACTACCATCAGGTGTTGTATCATCAATGAAGATAAGTGAGTCAGTACCTACAGCTGTCATACAGCAGCCCAGGCCATAACACCCCCACCACCGTGTTTCAGAGGAGGTGGTGCGCTTTGGATCTTGGGCAGTTTCTTCTCTCCTCTATACTTTGCTCTTGCCATCACTCTGATATAAGTTAATCTTCGTCTCATCTGTCCACAAGACCTTTTTCGAGAACGGTGGTTGCTCTTTTAAGTACTTCTTGGCAAACTGTAACCTGGCTATCCTATTTTTGGCGCTAACCAGTGTTTGTATCTTGCAGTATAGCCTCTGTATTTCTGGTCATGAAGTTTTCTGCGGACAGTAGTCATTGACAAATCTATAACTGACTACAACAGGAAGGCAGATTACTATTTAAATGGCGTCAGGTTGGGAAAAGGGGAAGTACAACGGGATCTGGGGGTCCTTGTTCATCAGTCTATGAAAGTAAGCATGCAGATACAGCAGGCAGTGAAGAAAGCGAATGGCATGTTGGCCTTTATAACAAGAGGAATCGAATATAGGAGCAAAGAGCTCCTTCTGCAGTTGTACAGAGCCCTAGTGAGACCACACCTGGAGTATTGTGTGCAGTTTTGGTCCCCTAATTTGAGGAAGGACATTCTTGCTATTGAGGGAGTGCAGCGTAGGTTTACAAGGTCAATTCCCGGGATGGCGGGACTGTCATATGCTGAGAGAATGGAGCATCTGGGCTTGTACACTATGGAATTTAGAAGGATGAGAGGGAATCTCATTGAAACATATAAGATTGTTAAGGGTTTGGACATGCTAGAGCCAGGAAACATGTTCCGATGTTGGGGGAGTCCAGAACCAGGCGCCACAGTTTAAGAATAAGGAGTATGCCATTTAGAACGGAGACGAGGAAACACTTTTTCTCACAGAGTGGTGAGTCTGTGGAATTCTCTGCCTCAGAGGGCGGTGGAGGCAGGTTCTCTGGATGCTTTCAAGAAAGCTAGAGAGGGCTCTTAAAAATAGCAGAGTCAGGGGATATGGGGAGAAGGCAGGAACGGGGTACTGATTGGGGATGATCAGCCATGATCATATTGAATGGCAGTGCTGGCTCGAAGGGCCGAATGGCCTACTCCTGCACCTATTGTCTATTGACTCCTGAAGAGCGTGTATGATCTGTCAAGCAGGTATTTGGGGATATTTATTTATTATAGAGAGTATTCTTCTGTCATCAGCTGTGGAGGTCTTCCTTGGCCTGCCAGACCCATTGTGATTAGTAAGCTCACCAGTGCTCTCTTTCTTCTTAATGATGTTCCAAACAGTTGATTTTGATAAGCCTGAGGTTTGGCTGATGTCCTTAGTTTTATTCTTGTTTCTCAGTCTCATAATGGCTTATTTGACTTCCATTGGCACAACTTTGGTCCTCATGTTGATAAACAGCAATAAAACTTTCCAAAGGTGAAAAGACTGGTGGAAAGACTGGGTGCTGAGAGCTCTCTTATACCTGCATTATGGCGGCATTTAAACACACCTGAGCAATTACAAACACTTGTGAAGCCATGTGTCCCAAACATTATGGTGCCCTGAAATGGGGAGAATATGTATAAACACTGATGTAATTTCGACATGGTGAAACCAAATCTATAAAAATGGCCTTTATTACAATCTGGCAATGTGCACTTTAACCACATGTGACATTTTCTATTACAGATCTCAAATTGTGCAATACAGAGGCAAAAAACTAAATAATGAGTCTTTGTCCCAAACATTATGGAGGGCACTGTATGTAATGTTCCAAATATTTCACCATAAGGCATGACAATCATCATTGAAGAGAGCTTGCAATCTTGCTGTGACATGAGGGGAGGGGCGGGAGGAATCAGCCCTATGTGCTAACCTGAGTACCGCAATCATTGCAGATCATTGGGAAAGAAGGGAGATCATCAAGAAACTAAATGCCTGTTTTTCATGTGGTGGAAGCAAGACGTGATTCCAAGTAATGGTTTTGGATTACACCAAAACTGTCTTCGTGAACTCTTCTGCCCGAGTTAAGGACATGAAAAATAAGAGCAGTAGGCTATTTGGCTCTCATGTCTGGTTTCTCATTCAATGGGACAATTTTATTTAACCCAGAACCATTTTCTTGCTCTGATTCAATTTTCCTCAATTCTCTAAGCTAAATATTCTCAATTCCATTATCTGTCCCTTTCCTGCATGTACTTGGTGACTAAACCTTTAGAGTTCACTTGGGGTGGAAAATTCCAGAGAAATCTATTTTCACTTCCGTCACAAATAACCAACTTGATTTATGCGACTTTTACTATGTTCTCGAAAACCTAGTCAACACAAAGATCTCTACACATACTCTACTCATGAAGAGATACACCATAGAAATAAGCCCTTTGCCTCACCTAGTCCACACTGATTACCACCAATCATCTATCTATCCTTAAGTCTGATCTTGTGTGTGTGTGTGTGTGTGTGTGTGTGTGCATGCTTGCGTGCGTGCGTGTGTGCGTGTGTGATCACATGTTCTCGAAAAAACAACGCGCTAACGGTAAAATTGTTACATATTCTGGTAGAGATTTTTCCCGTGGAGTCCAAAATTGCCTTAACTGAACATTTCTTGCTTTATTTCTCGAGTTATTACTGAAAATGTTCAAAAAATGGACAAAACTGAATTTAAAAACTCTTTCGCTGATGTCACAATGCCCTTCTTCCTCGCACTGCGAGTGATGTCACCCCCCCCGACCTCGCCCTCCTCCCCCCATTATTCAAGACTCTGCCCGCCCCCCCGCTCCAAGACACAGAGAGAACGAGCAAGTCGGGCCTGCCCCGCTCCCCCCTCTCTGGAACGGGTCCGAGCTGTCGAGTCCTCGGGTCGGGTCCTCTCTCTCTGCCCTCCCTCTCTGTCCCCCCTCTCTCTACCCCACCTCTCCCTGCCCTCCCCCTCTTTCTGCCCCTCCTCTCTCTGCCCTTTCTCTCTCTCTCTCTGCCCTCTCTCTCTCTGCCCCTCCCTCTCTAGCCGCGCCTGTGAGTTGGGGGTATGCGTGAGTGGATAGGATGTGGGATGAGGTAAAAGGAGCGAATGAATAATATTAATATATCAAGAGGGGTGGTTAATGTGTGTGTGTGGGGGTGGTTAGCATGTGTGATGCCGCAGACTGCCCCCCCCCCCGCCCCACAACAGCGCGTTGAGGGGACGGAACCCAACTGGTCCCACTTGGTCTAGTATATATTACTAAAACTGTCATCTTGTTTGTTTCTATGCGTGTATGTGCGTCTGTCTGTAATTGTGATCACGGAACTACACCAAAATGGTACACGATAGCGCTAACATTTTTGCACCACCTTACTGACCGTTGTCCTGTGGGGGTTTGTATCAAGTTTCATTCAGATTGATGTTATATTTTACAATGTATTGACATTTTCAGCTTTACTAAATCCCACTTTGAGAAGGTATTCTTAAAAACTGAACTGGCAGTTACCAGCTATGACATCACAATGACCTACACGCTACAATGTTGCGATACTTGGCATCAAATGTCCTTCAGGAGATGAAATTCCCAGCCTAACCCAGCATATATGTGATTGCAATACCTATTATTTGCTCTCTGAATAGAAAGTTTAATGATTAGATTTGGATAACAACCTACATCACATTAAAGAATTTTAAAAATGTTAGTCGCAGCACATATGTGATTGCAAAGCTTTTTAATTGCTCTGAAAATTGAAAGTTTTATGATTAGATTAGTTGGGGGCTATGGGTGAGTGGTGGAATATTGCATTGGGGGTTGTGTTGCATTGGAGGACCGGATGAGTGGTGGAATCTTATGTTGGGGAACAGGTTGCGTTGGGGGACCAGGGGGCATGGGGGCTATGGGTGAGTGGTTGAATATTGTGTTGTGGGAATGGGTTGAGTTGGAGGACCAGGCCTCCCGTGTGACAGGGACCCAACAGGTCCCACTTGATCTAGTCTAGTATGTTACTAAAACTCTCATTTTGTTTGTTTCTATGCGCGCGTGTCTGTCTGTAAATGTGATTCCAGAACTACGCCAAAACGGTACATGATAGCGCTAATTTTTTGCACCTCCTTACTCTCCATGGTCCTGTGGTGGAATGAACCAAGTTTCGTTCAGATTGATGTCACATTTCACGTTATTCACATTTTTTAAATTTAAAAAATCCAAATTTGATGAAAAATTCTTCCCTCTGCAGCTATGACCTCACAATGGGATTGTAACCCTACCCGCTACAATGTTGCAATCCCAGGACACTCAGTCCTGCCAGCACAAACAAGTGCAATTGCAAGCTACAATGTTGCAATCCCTTTTTAGTATTCCTGGCAGCAAGGATTTTTTAAAATGTTTAATGAGGGAGGGTGAATAAGGTGAAATAAGCCGCGCTTGCGCAGTTGGGGGCTATGGATGCGTGGTGGAATATAGCGTTGGAGGAACGGGTTGCATTGGGGGAACGGGTGACAGTCCCACTCTCCCTCGGCCACGGCCGCCCTCCGCCTCGTCTCCCACGTGCGGCCGCACTGTGACGGGTTGTGGGTTGGGTGGAGTAGTGGTGTGGGACAGGCTGGTCCCTCCACTCACCCAGAGTCACTGACTGCGATGCACCGCCATTGGAACCCAACCCCACACCAGGGTAATTCACCCCCACCCCGGCCGCGGGGACAGATGGCTCGGGGCATTGGCAGCCATAGTAAATTACTTTTACAACATGGGGGGGACACAAATTTCCTGGCGGGCCGATGACAAGAGTGCATGACAACAAACAATTTTATCTCCTCCCACTTCCCACCCTTGATAACAAGCACGTTATATTTATTACCGTCTGGTTGCCTGCGTGACGCACACAAGCTCCCACGCACAAAACAGCAGATAATCTGTAAACTGTTTTAACCGAAGATGGACACAAAAAGCTGGCGTAACTCAGCGGAACAGGCAGCATCTCTGGAGAGAAGGAATGGGTGGCGTTTCGGGTCGAGACCCTTCAGACTCAGTCTTCAGAATGGCTGCCAATGCCCCGAGCCATCTGTCCCCGCGGCCGGGGTGGGGGTGAATCACCCGATGTGGGTGTCAGGGCCCGGGGGCCGGGGGAAATCACCCTGGTGTGGGGGTTGTGGTGGGCGGAGGGACCAGCCTGTCCCACACCTCTGCTCCACCCGACCCACAGCCCGTCACAGTGCGGCCGCCCGGGGGCGATGAGGCGGAGGGCGGCTGTGGCTGTGGGAGAGTGGGGGCTGTCCCGAGGGTTGCGCTCCTTCGGCCGCTTACAACTTGGTGCTCGGGTTCAGATTGCCCAGTCACCTATGGCTTGTGTGGGAAAATGACCCCCACCCTCCCGTCTCCACCGGCCAGTGATGTGATGGACGCAGGGGGTCTGGAACAATCGCTGACAAGTCCCGCCCCTCCCCCCACGGCGACTTCATGTCCGTAATTTGACTTTTCCGTTGAGCGGCATTCGGTTAGTTGGCTTGTAGGCAACGCAGCCTTTCGGTTAGGTGGCATTTCGGCAGAGCGGCCATTCGGTGAGTTTGCTTTTAGGTGACGCAGCCTTTCGGTTAGATGATTGTAGGCGTCCCGCCCTTTCGGTTAGTTTTCATTTAGGTGTCCCACCCTTTCGGTTTGTTGACGTTTCGGCTTCGTATATGCTTTCGGTTATTGGGCTTTTTGGCTTTGTTTCCATTCGGTTATTTGGCTTCGACTTCTTTGCTTCGGATTCTCATCCTTCGACACCACGTCATCTATCTATCTATCCATCCATACTATTACTAAAACTGTCATCTTCACCACTTACGGTTTGCAGTTTAAAAAAAATTGTGCAAAAACCGTAACCTATATCGCTAGGATTATTTCACCAACTTACTCACCGTTCTCCTCTTCTCCAAGCGCACCAGGTTTTGTTTCGATCGGTGAAATAGTAGAAAAGTTATGAAGGTTTAAAAAATCGTGAGATCAGCAGATTGGTCTTCTCGCCTGTCACTCACCGTGAAGGTAACGCCCCCTCCGGAGAATAAAACCCCGGAGGCGGGGCTTAGTCCGTGAGCAGCGTGTTAAGTTGAATGGGAAGCCACCGAGTGAAGTTGGAGTGGGACTGGGAGCTACTGCGTGAGGCCAAAAGCTGCAGGTGCGGGGTGAGCTGAGTGCGAGGTGCATTTGCTGTGACCACCCCACCTCCCCCCTCCCACACCCCCCCTTCACCCTCCGCCCCTTCCCCCCACCCCCCCTTGGTGATGAGACCGCAGCTATTTACAATATACAATGATTTAGATGAAGGGATTCAAAGTAACATTAGCAAATTTGCAGATGACACAAAGCTGGGTGGCAGTGTGCACTGTGAACTGTGAGGAGGATATATGAGAATGCAGAGTAACTTGGACAGGTTGGGTGAGTGGGCAGATGCATGCATGCAGTTTAATGTGGATAAATGTGAGGTTATCCACTTTGGTAGCAAAAACAGGAAGGCATATATTATCTAAATGGTGTCAAGTGGGGAAAAGGGGAAGTACAACGGGATCAGGGGGGTCCTTGTTCATTAGTCAATGAAAGTAAGCATGCAGGTACAGCATGCAGTGAAGAAAGCGAATGTCATGTTGGCCTGCATAACACGAAGAGTTGAGTATAGGAGCAAATGGGCCCTATACAACTGCAGAAGGACCTTAGTGAGACCACACCTGGAGTATTGTGTGCAGTTTTGGTCCCCTAATTTGAGAAAGTTCATTCTTGCTATTGCGTGAGTGCAACGTAGGTTCACGAGGTTAATTCCTGGGATGGCGGGATTGTCATATGCTGAGAGAATGGACCAGAGACAAGAGAGACATTTATTGTCACATGCACCAACCGGTACAGTGAAATTTGTGGGCACCATACAGCCAAACGAATTTTTAAAAAAACACAGAACACGACATTCTTTAACACAAACATCCCCCCCACAGCGGAATCAAAGTTTCCCACTGTGAGGGAAGGCACCAAAGTCCAGTCATCCTTATCTGTTGTTCTGTTGTTCACCCGTGGTTCGGGTCTCCCGAGCCCTCCGCAGTCACCGCTACTGCGGCCCGATTTTCAGGCCCTCTCGCCAGGATGATGGAACTCCGGCGTTGGAAAGGAAGAACACTCTCTCAGCGGCTTGGAGTATCCGAATCAGCTGTTTCCTACCGGAGACCGCAGCTGCCGAAGTCCACATGCCGAGCTGGGCGGAGATTCACGCTGGCGGCCCTCGGCAAAGGGATCCCAGGACTCCGCGATGTTGAAGTTAGCGCCTCCCGCAGCTGACCTCCGCAAACTGCAGCTCCACGGTGTTGAAGCAGCAGGCCCAACACTCCGGAGTTTCGACACAGCGATCCCCAGTAAGGCATCGCCCACTTCGCGATGGAAAATCAGTGTCGCTGAAGCTCTGGTTGGTCTTCGGCAGGAAAGGCTGCGCCAATCCAGTTGGTAGGTCGCGAGGAGGGAAAGGCGCGACTCAGAGAAAAGTCGCATCCTCGCCAGGAAGTGACTGGGAAACGGTTTCCCCCTTACCCTACCCCCCTCCCCCAGATAAAAATACTAAAAAAATCCTCCAAAACATACTTTTAAACAAACTAAAAATAAAAGAAAGATGGAAAAACAGAACTGTAAGCAGAGGCTGCCATCATGCGGCACCCCTAGTGGCCAGGGCTTGGAGTGGCTGGGCTTGTATACTCTGGAATTTAGAAGGATGAGAGGAGATCTTATTGAACCATATAAGATTATTAAGAGTTTGGACACGCTAGAGGCAGGAAACATGTTCCCGATGTTGGGGGAGTCCAGAACCAGGAGCCACAGTTTAAGAATAAGGGGTAAGGGATTTAGAACGGAGATGAGGAAACACTTTTTCACAGAGAGAGTTGTGAGTCTGTGGAATTTTCTGCCTCAGAGGGAGGTGGAGGCCGGTTCACTGGATACTTTCAAGAGAGAGCTAGATAGAGCTCTTAAAGATAGTGATATGAGTCAGGGGATATGGGGAAAAGGCAGGAACGGGGTACTGATTGTGGATGATCAGCCATGATCACATTGAATGACGGTGCTGGCTCGAAGGGCCGAACGGCCTACTCCTGCACCTATTTTCTATTGTTTGCAGCTATCTCAATCACATAGGCGGCCCTTGAACAAGTGCTCTACCCGACAATAACATCACAATGGGATCTCATTTACATAAGCCGCCACTCAGGTGTTCCACCCAGTGCAATGAGTGATTTGTTACATTGTTGCAAGGAGAGGGAGGGAGTGGGGGATGGGGAGGAGAATAAACGTTATTTAAACATTGTGTTTAGTGGGGGAGTACAACAAGGGAGAGAATTACGGAGGGGGTGGGAGGGGTGTAGAGGGGAGAGAAGAGGGTGAAAAGGAGGGGAAGGGAGTGTGTGAGCCGTGCCCATGCAGTTGGGAACTAAGGGTGAGTGGTGGAATATTGCATTGGAGGAACGTGTTGCGTTGGTGGAACAGGTGAGTGGTGGAAACGGGTTGCATTGGGGGAACGGGGCCCAATGGATCAGGAGGGTAGGAAGGGGAGAGGGTTTATGAAGGGAGAGAGTGACTGAGGGTAGGGAGTGACTGAGGGCATAGGAAAGGAGAGGGAGGGAGAGATGAGGGAGTGGAGGAGGTGAGGAGGAGAGGGGAAAGAAGAGGGAGGGTGAAGAGGGGGAGGGAGTGTTAGGTGATGAGGGGAAATGAGCCGCGCCTGCACAGTTGGCGGCTATGGGTAAGTGGTGAAATATTGCGTTGGGGTAACGGGTTGCTTTGGGGGAACAGGTGAGTGGTGGAATATTGTGTTGGGGAGCGGGTCCCACTTGGTCTAGTTAACACTAATCCTATATTCATCCTATTCTGTATTCTCCCCACATTCTTTGCAACTGCTCTCAGGTTCCACCACTCATCTATACATTAGGAGGCAGTTTACCTGATCAATGAACCTACTAATCTGCACGTGTTTGGAATGCTGAAGGAAACAGAAGCACCCACAGGAAGCCTGTGCAGATACAGGGAGAACAGATGGCACTCGAGGCTGGATTGTACCCTGGTCTCTGTCTCTGTGAAGCAGCAGCTCAACTAGCTGTGCCACCCACATCTGTCTACCATCTGAAGAATGTTGTACCTTTCCGAAAGATTGCTTCTCATTCCTCTATATTCTGAAAATATAGACTTAACCTCTCTTCCTGTGATGAATCCACAATGCTTGGAATTAATCATGTTGCTGCACCCCCTCATTGCCAGTAAATCCCATTGCAAGTACGCCCTTCTTTAGATTGCAAGACAAGACCCCAACATAATATTCAAAATTAGTTCTCAGCAGTCTTAAACGATAAATCATCTTGTAACAACCATTTTCCTTCCCATTAATCAGCTGTATGTGCACTGAACTCTCACTCATTTGTGACCAAATACACCCAGGATTATCTGAAGATCAATACTTTTGAATCTCATTTAAAAAGCCTAGTCCGACTTTCTGTTCTCCCACTAAAGCAGATAACAGAGCTGCGAAGTTTTGTCAGAGCATTTCAGTATTCTAGTATCTGAAAATCAGTATTTTACTGAGGAAATCAGTATTTTCACACGGTGCCATTTTGCTGATTTTTTTTTTAATGTGCGGTCATACCCATGTAAGAGTACAAGAATGCATAACTTGTTTATTGTGGATTTGCAATACAGTTTATTGTGTATTATATGTCATAGCTACTTTCTTGTATTTGTCCAGAAGTTTATCATTGAAAGTCATTTGGTAGCAACGTTTCCCCATGGCCTGGGGAAACGTTAAGAGGTTGGAATCTCTCTATCTCTCATTCTTTCTCACTCTCTCTTTCTCTCCCTCTCTCCCCTCCCCCTCTTGCTCTACCTCTCTCTCTTCCACTCCCCATCCATCTCTCTCTCTCACTCGCTCATCTCTCTCTCATCTCTTTCTCTCACCCTCTCACCTCGGCATTCCCGGAATCATTTGGTGTTTTGCAAAGACAACTGCATCTGCAGTTCCTTCCGATTGAAGAAGAACCCTGGCCCGATACAACTCCTGCAGGCATGATATTCACCTCCAGATTCAGGGGCCTCCTGCATTTTCAATAAATTGAAAGTGATTCCCAAGCATTCTGCTGGTAGTTTACATATCAGAAGTTTAGAAATTTTCTAACCCCAAAAGATAAATATTTAATGAAATAAATGACTTAATACAGCTAAAAAAATCTTTACAAAAAATGTTACCCGGAATGTCTCTTTGCCTAGACTGAACTGAACTCTCGTCGGTGAGAGTACTTGTGATTGTCTGAAGAAGGGTGTCAACCCAAAACCTCACCCATTCCTTCTCTCCAGAGTCGCTGCCTGTCCCGCTGAGTTACTTAAACTTTTTGTGTCTATCTTCAATTTCAGAGTTAAATAAAAAACACGGAGTGCTGGAGGAACTCAGCAGGCATCTGTGGAGGGAATGGATTAGGAGTTGTTTTTGGCCAGGGTTCTTCTTCAATAGGAAGGAACTGCAGATGCAATTGTCTTTGCAAAACACCAAATGATTCTGGGAATGCTGAGGTGCGAGGGTGAGAGAGGGAGTGAGAGAGATGGGGAGTGGGAGAGAGACAGAGATACAGTGAGAGAGAGAGGGAGATGGGGAGGGGGAGGGGGAGGGGAGGGATTCCAGCCTCTTAACCCCAAGCACCGTGGTAGATCAACGCTTACAAAAATAATCATCCAGATCTTGAAATTAAAAATTACAAATATATTTAATCTACTATAAATTTTAGAGTTACTGTATGAATTTTTATATCCTTGCATTTTTTAAGCAGCAAGATCTTAAGTCAATTTCACCAGGTTATTACTTTTCCATTGGCGAGTGGAATGTTAATGAAACAGGAAGTCGGGCCGATCTCGGTTGTTCTCACCCGCCCGCTGCACGTCGGCCGGTGCAGTAGTGACTCATTGTTACGATTATCTATGGTCGTTTTTAAAAAATCCGTATTTAACAACGCAAAATCGTAGTTCAGTATTCTTATCGCATTTCCGTACGAAATACATAAAATCCGTACTACTTGGCAGCTCTGAGATAACCTCATATTTCTTACATTCATGTTACATCCATGCTTGTTCACTTAATCTGTCTTTATCTCTCTGATGCCACTGTGCATTGCCTTCACCACTTGTACCGACACCCAGCTTTTTTCTATCAGCAAAACTGGATATACTGCATTTAGTAAGTTGTGAACAGCTCCCTCCCCAAAACAGATTCCTGTGCCATTCTGAGCCCCTGGCTATAAACTCTCAATTTCACAATAATCTATTTATTTCCACTGTTTCTTGACTGTCAAACAAATCCTCAATTAATGTCAGAAATATTACCTGAACAGCATACACTCGAAGATTGACAAAAATCTGGAGTAAAGCACCTGTCCCAGTTACGGATCCTTGGCACGCTAATTACGCAACCTCGTGATTGCGTTGAGGCGCGACGGACCCGTGCGATTTCATGCGCCCGAACAGTTGTCTGGAGCGCGTGACGTGATTTGAAGATGGACACAAAATGCAGGAGTAACTCAGCGGGACCGGCAGCATCTCTGGAGAGAAGGAATGGGTGACGTTTCGTGTCGAGACCCTTCATCAGTCTGAAAGAAGGGTCTTGACCTGAAATGTCATCCATTCATTCTCTCCAGAGATGCTGCCGGTCCCGCTGAGTTACTCCTGCATTTCGTGTCTATCTTCAATTTTCTTGGCACCGCTCTGGGAGTAGGATCGGGGGCGGATCCGGACCGCAATGGCCGTGAGACCCAGGCCGAGCTCGACGATCGTTTGCCTGTTTCTGCTGCTGTTGGAGGTGAGACGTTGCGTCGCGCCAGGGTCTTGGGCCTGTCCCACTTTGGCCGTCAGTTACACGACAGGCCGTTGGCGTGCAAAGATTTCGTTCGCTACAAAATTTCGGAGCACCGCGCGATACCGCGCACAACTACATACCCCTCCGCGCTTCTCAGTGGGACCGGCCCTGTGCGGCCACACGATGCCCGTGCGCCTCAACGCGATGACGAGGTCGCGTAATTTGCGTGTCAAGGACACGTAAGTGGAACAGGCCCTAACTCAGCATCTCCAAAGAAAATAAATAAATGATGTTTCAGGCCAAGACCCTTTTTCAGACTGAAGCATTTCCCCCACATTGATGTCAGGCCAACTGGCCTATACCTACCCATCTTTCTCAAATCATGCAGGTACTTTTGCTACCTAATTTGTGGGAATCATTTGAAAATCTATCAAATTTAGGAATATGACAACTAATGCATTCAGCATCTCCAAAGCCACCATCTTTTACGCAAATAATTTAGTTATGGGGTTTCAGTCACATTAATTTCTTTAATACTAATCTATCTTTGAGGTCTTCTTCACACTAAACCTGTAGCTCATCACTATTTCTTGAAAAAATTCTGCATCTACTTCCATGAAGACTGAAAATATTGGTTTAATTTTCTTTTCTTTATCCCTGTCTCACATTAACTTTTGCTAACCTTTTCCTTTTTCATTTCTGTGAAACATGTAGGATTGCACTACAAGCTTTCATAAACAGCAATGAGAGAATGATAAAAGTGCTCTAATGGCTACTAGACTAAGTCACACAGGAGGCTTGGTCCCCCAACGCAATATTCCACCACTTATCCAAAGATCCCAACTGCACAGGCGCAGCTCATTTCCCCTCATCCCTAGCACTCTCTCCCCCTCCTCTTCACCCTCCCTCTTCTTTCCCCTCTCCTCCCCAATCCCTCCCTCACCTCTCTCCCTCTCCTTTCCCCTACCCTCTTTCACTCCCTCCCTACCTCCATAAATCCTCTCCCCTCCCTACCCTCCTCCTATCCCTCTATTGCCCACTCCTCACCCCCTATCTCCCCCACTCCTCACCCCCTATCCCCCCCACTATCCATCCTCACCTCCCCCACTGCCTTCCTCTCCCTCTATTCCCCACTCCCTACCTCCCCCTCCTCTCCCTCTATTACCTCTGCCCCCACTCACCTCTCCCACTTTTCCCCTCTCCGTCCCTACCCCCTCCTCTCCCTCAATCCTCCCACTCTCTCACCTCCCCAGGATCTTTCCCCTCTCCTCCTCCTCCCCTTCCCCAATCCCTCCCTCTGCATTCCCCTACCCTCAGTCCCTCCCTCCATAAAAAGCAGCATCTGCAGTTCCTTCCTCTACTGGTGATTCATTGTTAGCTGTGGTATAGATCCCGTTCACTTGACGATTGGACCAGTTTGCATTCGTGCAAACGTCCCGCAAATTGCTTGGCCACTGCAACCTGACTCTCCCTCCCTTCCTCTGCCCAGTCTGGCTCATCCGATGCTCGGCCCGTCCCCGTCCTGCCCCCCCCCCCCCGCCCGCTGCTGCCGCTCGGACCTGCGCACCCGCCTACCTGCTCGCTGCAGCCGCTGGGGGGGGGGGGAGTGGGGAGGAGACGGATGGTCAAGCATTCACCCGGGGGGTTGGGTAGACGGGACCGCCATTGGTAGATGGTGGACAAGTTACTGTGAGGAGAGGAGTTTGTGAGTGAGGTGGGAGAGGCCGTGATGCAGGAAGGGGCGTCGCCGTCCCGGGTGACCGACATGAGAGGAGGCCGATCTGCGCACGTACGGATTTTAAGAATTTTAGACAATAGAAAATAGGTGCAGGAGCAGGCCATTCGGCCCTTCAAGACAGCACCGCCATTCAATGTGATCATGGCTGATCATCCCCAATCAGTACCCCGTTCCTGCCTTTTCCCCATATGCCCTGATTCCGCTATCTTTAAGAGCCCTATCCAGCTCTCTCTTGAAAGCATCCAGAGAACCTGCCTCTGAGGCAGAGAATTCCGCAAAACTCTGTGAGAAAAAGTGTTTCCTCGTCTCCGTTCTAAATGGCTTACCCCTTATTCTTAAACTGTGGCCCCTGGTTCTGGACTCCCCCAACATCGGGAACATGTTTCCTGCCTCCAGCGTGACCAAACCCTTAACAATCTTATATGTTTCAATAAAATCCCTCTCATCCTTCTAAACTCCAGAGTGTACAAGCCCAGCTGCTTCATTCTCTCAGCATATGACAGTCCCGCCATCCCGGGAATTAACCTTGTAAACCTACGCTGCACTCCCTCAATAGCAAGAATGTCCTTCCTCAAATTAGGGGACCAAAACAGCACACAATACTCCAGGTGTAGTCTCACTAGGGCTCTGTACAATTGCAGAAGGACCTCTTTGCTCCTATACTGGACTCCTCTTGTTATAAAGGCCAACATGCCATTCGCTTTCTTCACTGCCTGCTGTACCTGCATGCTTACTTTCATAGACTGATGAACAAGGACCCCCAGATCCCACTGTACTTCAATTTTCCCAACTTGACGCCATTTAGATAGTAATCTGCCTTCCTGTTTTTGCTACCAAAGTGGATAACCTCACATTTCTCCACATTAAACTGCATCTGCCATGCATCCGCCTACGCCCCCAACCTGTCCAAGTCACCCTGCATTCTCATAGCATCCTCCTCATAGTTCACACTGCCACCCAGCTTTGTGTCATCTGCAAATTTGATAATGTTACTTTGAATCCCTTCATCCAAATCATTGATGTATATTGTAAATAGCTGCAGTCCCAGCACCGAGCCTTGCGGTACCCCATTAGTCACTGCCTGCCATTCTGAAAGGGACCCGTTAATCCCCACTCTCTGTTTCCTGTCTGCCAACCAATTTTCTATCCATGTCAGCACTCCACCCCCAATACCATGTGCCCTAATTTTGCCCACTAGTCTCCTATGTGGGACCTTATCAAATGCTTTCTGAAAGTCCAGGTACAATACATCCACTGGCTCTCTCTTGCCCATTTTCCTAGTTACATCTTCAAAAAATTCCACATTAGTCAAGCATGATTTCCCCTTCGTAAATCCTCGATAACTTTTACAATATACCACCAATCTGAACGAAACTTGTTGCACTCACAGCACAGGAAAACGGTCAGTGAGCCGGCGAGAAATCGTAGCACTATCACGTACCGTTTTAGCGCAAATAGAAAAACCGCGCAAACTGGAAGAACACAAGATCAGAGTTTTAGTTAAGGGCCTGTCCCACTTACGCGACTTTTCAGCAAACTGTCTGTGACCTTCAAGCTCGGGGGCACTCACCTGAAAACTGCGAGCTGGATCGATCGTCAGCGCTGAACACACACACACATCGCAAAGGCGGGGGCCAGGTAAAGCGTGGGAGTGCTGTCTGAAATTCACACGGTGCAAAGCCAAGGTGATACCCGCGATGAACAGGAAGGAAAGATGGCTGGCACAGTGTACGGTAAGTCATTTAAAAGAGCGGGGAGGGGGGATGGGGTGAGAAGGGTAGAGAAGGGGGGGGAGAAGGAGTGGAGACACTTTTAAGAAGCCAGACAACTTTTAATAAGCCCAGAGATACACAGCTGTGAAGTTTAGCGGGCATTTAACATTACCGGTCGGTTTTCCTTGGTTCTGAAAACTCACGCTTACGTTTTCTTTTCTCCAATGAGCCAATTAAAATGCCCGGTCAGCAAAGGAGATTACCTACGGCTACCTAAACGACAAGGCGACCCCACTACCACTGCACTTCGAGTTCAAAAGTATTGATTTTCTCCATGTCGACCAATTTTTGCTCGCAGAAAAATGTTCAACATGTTGAAAAATTTTCCGCGACCAAACTGAGGGCGCGAGTAGTAACCACTATGCGGGAACTCCTCTCGACCATGAAGGAGACTACCTATGACCCAGGCACGTGCCGTGAGTTATTAGTCAGGGTAGGCAGTGGCTTTTAAAAATCTTGAAAAACGCACATGCGCAAATTGTTCTCTCAACTTTTATCAAGTAATTTGTCTTCAATAGGTCCTATCGTTTAATAAAGTATTAAAAAACATATAGCTCAAAGAAATTTACTTACCATATTATTTGTACACAAAATCCATTCTTCTCTCTTTGTTACGTGTTCTACCAAGCTGTTTTAAATGTTCTAATTATTTTTGTTCCTTTGTGCTGTTGAAGTTCTTTAAGTTCCGGTGTTGGTCTGCCATTTTTAATTATTTTGGTCTTTTCCTCGTAAGTTTGCTTCGAGAAACTCTTCAGGTAATCACTATCCATCTTTGAAAAACCCGCCAAAAAACTTGCGCGTGCGCAGTAGGCTAGTGCGCATGCGAAGTGCGCAGCGCAGCACATGCACGCAGTCCACGGTGTAAAGGCAGAATTTCAGCTGCCTTTATGGACCGTTCCCACTGATAGCTTGAAGCATCGTCGACGGCACGCGAGTAGCACATACTTCCGCGTTTTAAATGTACTGCGGATGAAAGGCACGGGAGAATTATGCCTCCCTAAGAGATCGATCTCTTAGGGTAGCATAATTCTCCCGTGCCGTTACTATTTATGACCATTTTATATATATTTTATATATATATAAAATAATGACCAGTTTATAATTTTAGTCAGGGTAGGCACTGCCTACCTTGCCTACCCTGACGGCACGTGCCTGCTACGACCATATGTGGACCATGCTGCGAGCTTGTGGCGAGCCCAGACTCTCCTAAACTCGCCAATAAGGTTACCATAGTGGGACAGGCACTTTTTGTATAGATAGAGAGATAGAAAGATAGATAGATTAATAGAACGGCATTCATGATTTTGTTGTGAACACTTATTTTGCTGATCAGAACACGTCATACAATAGTTGAAAGTTCAGTTAATGCTCTGCGACAAAATAACTGGTGACACTTCACTACGCCCCAGTTGGATTGCACCTATTTCTCTCTCCCCCCCCCCCACCATCCTCTTCCTCCAATACTCCTTCTCCTGGATTCACATTTCATAACTATTATCCTTATCTCACACTTTGTATTTTAATCTCTGGCTTTAGCCTATTAAAAACCACTCTCGCCTATATCCACCTATTATCCAGGTATTGTCCCACCACCTCTCCTTCCCGTTAACCCTCAACCCGCCCCAATCAGTCTGAAGGAGGGTACCGACCCGTAACATTACTATTCCATGTTCTCCAGAGATGCTGCCTGACCCACTGAGTTACTTCAGTGCATTGTCTTTTACTTTGTAAACCATCATCTGCAGTTCTTGTGTCTACAGGTAAATAAAAGCTACTCAGATGCCTGCAGAATTACTTTGTGATTTCACTACTAAAACACAAATGATGAAAACTATATTTCTGACCACTTGTTTTGCTTCTGTTCCTACGTTTTTCCATTTAACTCTTCCTAATGTGTTTAGTATATTTTGATTTCCACTGATAAAATATATTAAAGTTCTTATTAATTTATTCCATCATGACACTGATTTCCACAAGCAATTTTTCAGTAATTGTGAATTAAAGCATTTTAGGGTGACCAGCATATATTTGTGGCTAGATCGGGATCAGAGCCAGCATCAAGAGGTGTGTGCATATGTGTGCCTGTTGAGAGAGATCGCAGATGAGATCCTGTGCGAGGGAAGATTGGGGCCTAAGGCTAGTATGAAGATATGGGGAAGGGGTTGAGAATGGCAATAGACGGGGGGGGGGGGGGGGGCAGCGACAACATGGGGTGATAGTGGATGTGTAGGCCAGCATAAATGTAAATGCTTTTTCTTGCATATCATCCACTGCAGGAGTAATACAGAATTGCACCTGGACCCATTCTTCAGGGTCCACCACAATGTGGCAATAGGTATATTGTAGAAACGTTGTCACCTTGTGTGGCTAAAATGCAGAAAATATGTCTTGCTCATGAAGGTGACCAGTTTCAGGAAGCGTCTCACTGAATTGTTGTTGTGGTGATGCATATTGACTTGGTAATTACCTTACTTGTATGTGGAAAAATCAATTTGCAGCTCGCAATGCTGAATAAAATAATGCTTCGCAATCGAATTGCCAGGCATTAAAGTGTTCACAAAAAACTCTTTTTTTCTATGCCCCTAATAATACATAGTGGTAGAGTGAAGCATTTTGCTAACTCATTCAAAATCGGACAAAAACAATTTGCAATTCTGATTTATTTTCAGTTTCCAACACTAGGTATTGGCATCATCTGGAATTCCTCCATAAACTTCAGTGACTTTGAGCCTTTGTCTCCTTTGAGCTGCTCCCAAAAACCACTGTGACCAAATGTTCAGTTTTCTATCCAAACGGTTCCATGTCAAATTCTGTCATGTACTCCTGTAAAACACCGTCAAAAGATTTTACCAGTTTAAGAGCCCCGTAATGCTTTTCTGTTTTTGTTTAAAACAAATGTAGATTATTTTATTATTTAAGAATTGCATCAACTTGCACTGTCATTGTATCAGCGTTTCACCTGCATCTTCCAGTCAGAAAAATGGCAGTCAATTGTTGCTTGCTGGGGTGGAGTTCACTTTGCATCCAATTTGGCACTCTCCCTTGGATTTTAAGGAACTTTACTTTTGTGAAAAGCTGTTATGAGTGACCTTATCAAAGGCCTTGGTAAAAATCAATGTACATGAACACATTGCATTCAATGATCAACTTTGTTAAAACCTCTTGACATGAGTTTCAATCATTTTGACACACATTTCTCTTAATAAATCTAAGATGGCTATCCTTGATTATTATTTTCTATTGTTCTATTTTATATCATTTTCAGAATTGGTGTCAATGTTTTTATCACCACTGAAGTTACCCAGTTCTTTTCTTTTTTAGTCAAAAGTACAACATCAGCAGATATTTAATACCCCAGCCAGGGACAATTGAAAATAACGATTATTAATCTAATCCAATATTTTGTTCACTGCATCCTTAAATACAATGTCAGTTCCCCTCTTTGGTGAAGCGAGCCCTAAAATATTCCGGAACTGTATCGACTAAATTCGGCCACGTGTACTCTGGAATTGGAATTGTCACTAGACTAAGTGGAACCCGTTGGGTCCCTGTCACACAGGAGGCTTGATCCTCCAACGTAATATTCCACCACTCACCCATAGCCCCCAACTGCACAGGCACAGCTCATTTCCCCTCATCCCTAGCACTCTCACCCTCCCTCTTGTTTCCCCTCTTTCTCCCCTCTCCCAATCCTTTCCTCACCCCTCTCCCTCTCCTTTCCCCTACCCTCAGTCACTCCCTCCCTCCTTCCATAACTCCTCTGCCCTCCTATCCCCCTTCTATCCCTCTATCCCCCACATCTCCTAATTCCCCCACTAGCCCTCTTCACCTTCCCCATTGTCCTGCTCTCCCTCTATTGCCCACTACCTACCTGCCCACTCACCCCTCCTCTTCTACCCCTATTCCCCCCCTCCCCCACTCTCCCTCTTCCTTTTCCTCTCCTACCCTCGCTCAATCCCTCCCTCACCTCTCCTTTTCCCTACCCTCAGTCATTCCCACCCTCCCTCCCTCCATTACTCCTCTCCCTTCCCTGCTCACCTCCTCTTCCTCTGTGCCCTCTCCTCCCCCACACTCTCCTCACCTCCCCAGGATCTCGAGGTTGCTGGGGGTGGGGGGGGGGAGGGGGGGGGGTGGGAATGGGGGTGGGGGAGAGCTCTGAGAAAAGACGGGGGGAGAGCCATGAGGGAGAGGGGGTTATAACAGGGGAGGGGGGCAAGAGCCAGTGAATGGGATCAGAGGGAAAGCCAATTCACTGGTTGTTTTCAAGACGGAGTTATATCTAGCTCTTGGGCCTAAAGGAATCAAGGGATGTGGTCAAAAACCAGGAACGGAGTACTGATTTTAGATGATCAGTCATGATCATATTGAATGGCGGTGCTGGCTCGAAGGACCGACTGGCCTACTCCTTCACCTATATTTCTTTGTTCTATGTTTTCTATGTTCTATGAATGACCTGAACTTTGAACAAATTCTCAAAATTGTTTTTTGTCTTGTCTAGTAATGGACTCTGAGAAATTGGATGGTTTCAAGAGCAATTCAATGTCACCAAATGCTGCTCAGACAAGCAAACGGAAGCAAAAAGAGAAGGTAGATTCGCAGTTACACTATGACAGTCCACAAGAAGAGAGTACTAGTCTTCAGTCAGAAACGCACAAACATCAGTGGAGACAAAGAATACACCCAAACTGATTGAAATTATTTCATATTCTAAATGGGAATCAGAACGTTCCAATATTCTTGGAGTTCTTGCTCGATATATTGCCAACAAGAGACCTTTGTGGAAAATAAGAATTGGCAATTTCCTTGTTAAAATTGGGTCAAATTATGGAAATAGTCGAGATCCTTCACCTGGAACTGTGCTGATTTCTAGCTCCGTGGTAAAGATTTGCCAGTCCAGTGAAAAAGGGCGAAGTGGCAAATACTCGGGTTGCAATATGTCTGTTCCAACCACCTCCCAATCTCTTGGAATCCAGCTGACTGAAACACGACCAAATGCACCAAAAGAAACGTTATCAACACCTACCAAATGTACAGTGCAGGAAAAGGAGGTAACCGCATTTCACTTGGGCTCAACAGTAGCTGGCAAGCAAAAGCCTGCCTTTGACACACCAACATCAACTTCTCGGAAAAGGGGAATAATCCAGGTATGTGCAAGGGGAAAGAAGAGTAATGAAGTGTTCAACTAAATAGGAGTAAATTAGTTTCTTGGTTGAGAAGTTTAGTTTCTTTGATGTGGGTGTGGAGGGGGAGGAAGTGCTGGGGGGGTGAGGGGAAATGAGGCCCGCCTGCGCAGTTGGGGGCTATGCGTGAATGGTGGAATGTTGCGTTGGGGGAACGGGTTGCGTTGGGGAAACGGGTGAGTGGTGGAATATTGCGTTGGGGAACGGGTTGCGTCGGAGGACTAGGGCTCCCGTGTCACAGGGACCCAACAGGTCCCACTTAGTCCAGTCAGTTCTTAAATGCTGAAAATGTTCTGATCAGAAAGTCACCAATCTGAAACACTGACTTTGTTACTCAAATGCAGTTCTTGGGGACTACTTTCGCAGACTTTATCATCCATCGAAAAATGGTCAGAATATCTACAATACTTGGACTATTAGCTCCAGTGTCACAAAGTTATAACAGAAAGTCTTTTGCATGTGATAATGTTCCCATTACAGGCCATCCCCAAGTTATGGACAACTGACTTATGGATACCTCAACATTTGAACAAACTCCCATAACAGCATTAAATTATAAAGTCCAAAATATAAACATATTAGTATTGGTTTATTAATGTCACATGTACCAAAATACAGTGAAAATTTGTGTTTTGCATGCTCTCCTGGTGAATTATAGCATACGTGAGTTCATCAGGTAGTGCAAAAGAGAAAATAAACAGAGTGTACAATGTAATATTATAGGTAAAGAGAAAGTGCAGATAAAAAAGTGCAAGGATGGCAAAATGGTAGATTGTAAGGTCAGGAAATTCATTCCTAACCTATGAATGAGTTAATAAGTTTATTGTATCCAATAATAGTAAAACATTATCGATTAAACATGTGAATAAAATAAAATACCAGAGCAAAAGGAGGCTACAGATTTTTGATTATTGAATAGAGCTACTACTCGTGGAAAAAAAGCTGCTTTTATGTCTGGCTGTGGCAGCTTTGACAGTCCAGTCGCCTTCCAGAGGTGAGTGATTCAAAGAGATTTGTGGCCAGGGTGAGAGGGGTCAGAGATGATCTTACCCGCTCGCTTCCTGACTCTTGCAGTCTATAGTTCGTCAATGCAGGGAAGGTCGCAGCCAATAACCTTCTCAGCTGATCGGACGATTCGCTGCAGCCTCCGGGTGTCGTGCTTGGTGGCTGAGCCAAACCAGACCATGATAGAGAAGTAGAGGACAGACTCTACGATGGCCGTATAGAATTGGACCATCATTACCCATGGCAGATTGTGCTTCCCCAGTTGCCGCAGGAAATACATCCTCTGTCGTACCTTTTTGACTGTGGAGTCAATGGTTGGCCCCCATTTAAGATCCTTGGAGATGATGATCCCCAGGAACTTAAAATACTCCACAGGTGTGACTGTGGTGTTGTTAATGGTGAGTGGGGTGAGGGGAGGGGAGCTCTCCTAAAGTCTACAATCAATTCCACTGTCTTAAGAGCATTGAGCTCCAGATTGTTGCGATGCACCAGGACTCCAGCTGTGTCACTTCCTGTCTGCAGGCAGATTCCTCCCCATCCTTAATCAATCCAATCAGGGTTGTGTCATCCGCAAACTTGAGAAGCTTGACAGAGGAGTCAGTGGAGGTGCAGTCATTGGTGTAGAGAGGGGAGAGTATGCAGCCTTGCGGTGCTCCTGTGCTGAGGGTCTGCAGATCCAAGATGTGCTTTCCCAGCCTCACATGCAAGGGGGAGCGATTCAAATTTCTAGGGCATTGGAACCAGTTCTGGGGGAGGTGGGAGGAGTACAAACAGGACGGTCTGCACCTGGGCTGGAATGGAACCAATGTCCTTGGGGGAGTGTTTGCTAGTGCTGTCGGGGAGGATTTAAACTAATGTGGCAGGGGGGTGGGTGCAAGAGCAGAGAGACAGAGGGGGTGTAAAATGAGGGTAGAAGCAATAGATAGCAAGGTGAAAAGTAAAAATGGCAGGCAGACAAATCCAGGGCAAAAATCAAAAAGGGCCACTTTTCAACATAATTGTATAAGGGGTAAGAGTGTTGTAAAAACAAGCCTGAAGGCTTTGTGTCTCAATGCAAGGAGCATTCGTAATAAGGTGGATGAGTTGAATGTGCAGATAGTTATTAATGAATATGATATAGTTGGGATCATGGAGACATGGCTCCAGGGTGTCCAAGGCTGGGAGCTGAACATCCAGGGATATTCAATATTCAGGAGGGATAGACAGAAAGGAAAAGGAGGTGGGGTAGCGTTGCTGGTTAGAGAGGAGATTAACGCAATAGAAAGGGAGGACATTAGCTTGGAGGATGTGGAATCGATATGGGTAGAGCTGCGAAACACTAAGGGGCAGAAAACGCTAGTGGGAGTTGTGTACAGGCCACCTAACAGTAGTAGTGGAGTTGGGGATGGCATCAAACAGGAAATAAGAAATGCGTGCAACAAAGGTAAAACAGTTATAATGGGTGACTTCAATCTACATATAGGTTGGGTGAATCAAATTGGCAGGGGCGCTGAGGAAGAGGATTTCTTGGAATGTATGCGGGATAGTTTTCTAAACCAACATGCAGAGGAACCAACGAGAGAGCAGGCTATTTTAGACTGGGTATTGAGTAATGAGGAAGGGTTAGTTAGCAGTCTTATTGTGCGTGGCCCCCTGGGCAAGAGTGACCATAATATGGTTGAGTTCTTCATCAGGTTGGAGAGTGACATTGTTCATTCAGAAACAAGGGTCCTGAACTTAAAGAAAGGTAACTTTGAGTTACATGAAACATGAATTTACCAAGATAGACTGGCAATTAATTCTTAAAGGGTTGACGGTGGATATGCAATGAAAGGCATTTAAAGACTGCATGGATGAACTACAACAATTGTTCATCCCAGTTTGGTAAAAGAATAAATCAGGGAAGGTAGTGCATCCGTGGATAACAAGGGAAATCAGCGATAGTATCAAAACAAAAGATGAAGCATACAAATTAGCCAGAAAAAGCAGCCTACCAGGGGACTGGGAGAAATTCAGGGTCCAGCAGAGGAGGACAAAGATCATAATTAGGAAAGGGAAAACAGATTATGAAAGAAAACTGGCAGGGAACATAAAAACTGACTGCAAAAGTTTTTATAGATATGTGAAGAGAAAAAGATTAATTAAAACAAATGTAGGTCCCTTGCAGTCAGAGACAGGTGAATTGATCATGGGGAACAAGGACATGGCAGACCAATTGAATAACTACTTTGGTTCTGTCTTCACTAAGGAAGACATAAATAATCTGCCGGAAATAGCAGGGGACCTGGGGTCAAATGAGATGGAGGAACTGAGTGAAATCCAGGTTAGCCGGGAAGTGGTGTTAGGTAAATTGAATGGATTTAAGGCCGATAAATCCCCAGGGCCAGATAAGTTGCATCCCAGAGTATTTAAGGAAGTAGCCCCAGAAATAGTGGATGCATTAGTGATAATTTTTCAAAACTCTTTAGATTCTGGAGTAGTTCCTGAGGATTGGAGGGTAGCTAATGTAACCCCACTTTTTAAAAAGGGAGGGAGAGAGAAAACGGGGAATTACAGACCAGTTAGTCTAACATCGGTAGTGGGGAAAATGCTAGTCAGTTATTAAAGATGGGATAGCAGCACATTTGGAAAGTGGTGAATTCATTGGACAAAGTCAGCATGGATTTATGAAAGGTAAATCATGTCTGACGAATCGTATAGAGTTTTTCGAGGATGTAACTAGTAGTGGCTAAGGGAGAACCAGTGGATGTGTTATATCTGGACTTTCAGAAGGCTTTCGACAAGGTCCCACATAAGAGATTAGTATGCAAACTTAAAGCACACGGTATTAGGGGTTCAGTATTGATGTGGATAGACAACTGGTGGGGTACTGCAAGGCTCAGTGCTGGGACCCCAGCTATTTACAATATATATTAATGAACTGGATGAGGGAATTGAATGCAACATCTCCAAGTTTGCGGATGTCACGAAGCTGGGGGGCAGTGTTAGCTGTGAGGAGGATGCTAGGAGGCTGCAAGGTGACTTGGATAGGTTGGGTGAGTGGGCAAATGCATGGCAGATGCAGTATAATGTGGATAAATGTGAGGTTATCCAATTTGGTGGCAAAAACAAGAAAGTAGTCTATTATCTGAATGGTGGCCGATTAGGAAAAGGGGAGATGCAACGAGACCTGGGTGTCATGGTACACCAGTCATTGAAAGTAGGCATGCAGGTGCAGCAGGCAGTGAAGAAAGCGAATGGTATGTTAGCATTCATAGCAAAAGGATTTGAGTATAGGAGCAGGGAGGTTCTACTGCAGTTGTACAGGGTCTTGGTGAGACCACACCTGGAGTATTGCGTACAGTTTTGGTCTCCTAATCTGAGGAAAGACATTCTTGCCATAGAGGGAGTACAGAGAAGGTTCACCAGACTGATTCCTGGGATGGCAGGACTTTCATATGAAGAAAGACTGGATAGACTCGGCTTGTACTCGCTAGAATTTAGAAGATTGCGGGGGGATCTTAAAGAAACGTACAAAATTCTTAAGGGGTTGGACAGGCTAGATGCAGGAAGATTATTCCCGATGTTGGGGAAGTCCAGAACAAGGGGTCACAGTTTAAGGATATGGGGGAAGTCTTTTAGGACCGAGATGAGAAAATTATTTTTTACACAGAGTGGTGAATCTGTGGAATTCTCTGCCACAGAAGGTAGTTGAGGCCAGTTCATTGGCTATATTTAAGAGGGAGTTAGATGTGGCCCTTGTGGCTAAAGGGATCAGGGGGTATGGAGAGAAGGCAGGTACAGGATACTGAGTTGGATGATCAGCCATGATCATATTGAATGGCGGTGCAGGCTCGAAGGGCCGAATGGCCTACTCCTGTACCTATTTTCTATATTTCTATGCTGCTTCTTGTCTGTCAGGAAGCTGCTAATCCACCGACAGTGGGGTTCAGGCACAGTCAACTAGGAAAGTTGTGAGTGAGGTAGCTCTGGCACAATGGTGTTAAATGCTGAGCTAAAATCAACAAAAAGAATCCTCACATAGGTCCCCTGGCGGTCTAGGTGCTGGAGGATGAAGTGCAGGCTCAGATTGATTGCCTCATCAATAGATCTATTAGCCCGGTATGCAACTGCAGAGGGTCCAGCAGAAGGTTTGTGATATTTGTCAGCTTGGCCAGCACTAGCCTTTCAAGGGTCTTCATGACTACAGTGTGACAGGCCTGTAGTCATTAAGACCAGTAATCCATGCCGTTTTTGGTACAGGGACAATAGTGGAAACTATGAAGCAGGCAGGGACTGTACAAGTTTTCAAGGACTGGTTGAAAATGTCTGTAGACCGGTGCCAGTTGTTCATCACAGAGCTTGAGAGTAGTGGGGGAAACATTGTCCAGACCTGGAAATTTCCGGCTTTTCTTCTGAACAGCCTCTACATCTCCTCTATTTTTATTGATGACTAGACCAAGTGGTCTGCTCCCCCAACGTACCCGTTCCCTACCCATAGCCCCCACAGGAGGTGTGGTCCTCCAACTCAACCCGTTGGCGAAGGTAAGATTCGAACACTCCTCAGCAAATATCATAGCTCGTGGAGTTGAAAAATAAAATCCCAATCCCCAATTGCAATACCAATTGACTCCCCCCCCCCTCCTGTCCTGCCAGGAGCTATGATGGCAACATTGTTGTAAATGTCGGGCGCACTTGCTGTGAGATGCCATTGAGCTAAAAAGTTCAGTGTTCCTGTCTTGCAACTTTGTATCAAAGTGTGTTGGATACTGTGAGGAATGGGCACGCAGACCCATTATGACGTCTTCAGCGAAAGACAGTCGTTTTTATTTCAAAGTTTTGTCAGATTTTTAAACATTTTCAGTAATAACTCGAGAAATAAAGCATGAAATTTTCAAATAAGGCGATTTCAGACTCCTCTGGGAAAATCTCTAACGGAATATGTAAAAATATCACCGTTACTGCGTCGTTTTTTCGAGAAGATGTGATTATACACAAACACACAAATAAATACACATCCAAGATCAGACTTAATAGTTACTAGACCAAGCGGGAACCGTTGGGTCACTGTCACATGGGAGGCCTGGTCCTCCAGCGCAACCCGTTCCCCAACGCAATATTCCACCACTCACCCATAGTCCCCACAGGAGGCCTGGTGCCCCAACGCAACCCGTTCTTCAATGTAATATTCCACCACTCACCCATAGCTGACAACTGCGCAGGGACTGCTTATTTCGCCTTATGTACCCTCCCTCATTTTTAAACTTTAAAAAAAAAATGCATTTCCACTTGCTAGCTAGCAGAACTCAGTGTACTGTGACTTTAGAAAAAATGCATTTGCACTTGCTAGGGCAAGCAGGACTCAATGCACTTGGATAGCAACAATGTTGCGAGCAGGGCTACAATCCCATTGTGACGTCACAGCTGTAAGCACATGGAAAAAGCAGTTATTTTTTTCCATCTCATCAGATTTTCGAACATTTTGATTAATAACCCGAGAGATAATGCATGCATTTTTCAGATAAGGCGAGTTTTGACTTCACGGGATAACTCTCTAACAGAATATGTAAACATTTTACCGTTCGAGTGCCGTTTTTTCGAGAAGATGTGATCACGCACGAACAAATATCTACACAAATATACATACACACATCCAAGATCAGAGTTTTTTAGTTATAAGGATATGATGATGGAGAAGTGATGTTGTGCAGCACGGAGGGGGTGGGTAGTGGACGAGGCCGCAGTCTTTTGTAGTCAGGCTGTAATTGAGTGTTATGTGGTGATTGGCGAGGGGTGGGTGGGAAAGGGTCCAGTCTTTTCAAACTGGAGTCTTGCTTCAAGTAGGTTTGAACTGGTGATTGGGGAGGAGTGGGTGTAGAAGGGTCCAGTCTTTGCAGACTGGGGTCTCGCTGTGTTGTTGGGGGGGGGGGGTGAGAGGGTACCAGGGTTACGTTTCTGCTTGTCAAACCTGCAGTACAACTCATTCAGGTTGTTGGTCAGCTGACAATTGTCCAAAGAGCGGGGGGCTTTTACTCATGTAGCTGGTGATATCTTGCAAGCCCATCCAAACTGATGTAGAGTCACTAGCTCAGAATTTGCTTCTCAACTTCTCAGAGTACTTTTCCTTGGCAGCTCTGATTCCTCTTCTCAGCTTGTACTTTGCCTGCCTGTAGAGGCCTGCATCCCCGCTCCTGTAGGCTTCCTCTTTAGACTGTCGGAGCTGTCTGAGTTCTGCAGTAAACCAGGGCTTGTCGTTGTTGAACCAGGTCCGGTATTTGTTGGAAAGCAACTGTCCTCACAAAATTTGACATATGATGATACAGTGTCTGTATACTCATCTAGGCTTGTGGTTGCTTCCCTGAACACATTCCAATCTGTGCAGTCAAAGCAGGATTGTACATTCTCAATGCCCACGCTTGTCCACCTTTTTGTTGTTCTGACCAGGCTTAGCAGATTTTAGTTTCTGCCTGTAGGTCAGAATAAGGTGAACTAGACAATGATCAGAGAGACCCAGACCCGCCCGGGGAACAGCTATATGCGTTCTTGATTGACGTGTAACAGTGGTCAAGTGTATGAAAAGGACCGTTCAAGAATCTGATAACAGCAGGGAAGAAGTTCATGACCAACTCAACCTCAATACTGGGCATACACTCTTCTCCACTTCCTGAAGTTGATGAGCAGCTCTTTCGTTCTGCTGACCTTGAGGGAGAAACTATCTTCTTCCTGTACTCAGTCTCGTCATTGTTTGAAATCGGGTCCACTGTCATGGTGTAATCTGCAAACTTGTAAATGCACTTAAAGCACAATTTGGCTGCACCAGTGTGAGTGTGATAATATCAAGAATTTTGGGTGCTTGACAAAATGGAGGATTTCTGTTTCTGTAAAATCTGCTTGTCATCTTTTGCAAAACTCCAAAGGCTCCAGAGTGTCTGTAGCTTGGGACAAGGTTGAATAAAGTTGATGTCCAGATGGCCTTTATTTGTTAATATGTACGAGGTTTTGCAGAAGGAGCTAGGTCCTGTTGCAAATGCATGCTTAGGATTGGTTGGGAAATGATGGGTTACAATAATGTTGCGGACTATGTTACATTGGAGTTTGCTGATCTTCTGGAGTTGTTCTATTCGCACGAGGCTGATGGGCCCGAATGAGTAGAGACAAAGATCGGACGCGCGGTATTGGACTAGGTATTGTGTTGGTGTTGTATGGTAGAGAGTTGGATTCCAGTGTTTCGTATTCGGTGTTTGACTGAACCAGACTAGGGGGGGAAGATTAGGACCAGAATTACAAGTGTATACGGTAATAGTAAGGGGCTGAGAACGTAGCCTTGTGGGTCACCAGTGTTGAGAATTATCATGGAGGATGGTTTATCGTTTACTCGTGCTGATTGCAACTTATGGGTCAGAAGTCCAGGATCTAGTTGTGGAGGGAGATCCTGAGATTTAGGTCCAGAGGTTTGGAGAGGAGTTTATTTGGGATGATACTGTTCAAGGCAGATCTATAGTAAATAAATGGGGAATCTGACTTGGGTGTTCCTGTATCCAGATATTTGAGGTATGACAGTAAGACCAGGGAGATGATGTCACCTGTTCCAGCAGCAGGTGAATTGCAGTGGATCCAAAGTTGTCTGTATGCTGGAGTTGATCTGCACCATGAGCAGCCTCTACGTATTTTGTAATGGTGGACAACAATCATTAACGCTCGCTACCTTGTTTTTCTTTGGCACTGTGTGATAGTAGTTATTGTATAGCAGCTGGTTACCTCTGATCATTGCAGGGAGAGGTTGGTATGAATGATAGACCTAGTTTCCTCTCTCTGCACTTTCATTATTGTTTTTTTTCCCCCAATCAGTATTAGGAGCTTTTGATGCCATTCAAGACAACACCGTGGAGATATGGTTATAATAGCGAATGATCTTTACGCATTTTCTGATGTAGAAAATTTTAACTTACGGACATTTAACTTTGATCCGGAAGTGGCGGCGCTGCCTTGCAGCTGCGGCTCACCTGCAGTCCGTTTGTCTGCAGGCGAGCCGTTTTTTTTTGTTTTCTTTGTCCCGTTGTTGCGGTTTGTTTTGGTTTATTTTAGTTGTGTATGTGTGGGGGGGTGGGAGAAGCATGTTTTTTGGCTCTTCCTTCGGGGGGATGCGACCTTTCTTGCCGTATCCCCCGTCTCCGTCTGCGCTGAGGCCTATCGCGGAGCTGGCGGCCTCCAACTGGGACCGACCTCGGGACTCGGGAGGCAGAGCCAACCGGGACTTGCCAGCGCGGGGCTGGCTGACTTCGGGGCTGTGGTGGCGTTGCGACCCGACTTCGGAGCCTCGGAGGCTCGGCGAGGGCCAGTGGACGACATCGTCGGGAGCTCGCAGGTCACAGGTTGGTGACCTGTTTTTCCGTAGCTCCCGCAACAACAGCTGCGTCCGCTGGACTGGAGGGCGGCAGCTTCGACTGCGGAGTTGGAACCGGCCCGTTCGGATTCAGCCGCGGGACTTACTTACCATCACCCGGCGGGGTCACAACATCGGAGGCCTGGATCGCCTCAGCGCAGAGGGAAAGCAAGGAGGGAAGAGACATGGACTTTGGGACTTTTTGCCTTCCATCACAGTGAGGAGGTGCCTGGTGGACTCACTGTGGTGGATGTTAAACTGTGTTGAGTGTGTGTTTTTGTTATTTATTCTATGTTATGACTGCAGGCTAAACCATTTCGTTGCACTGAAAAGTGCAATGACAATAAATTGAATCAAAATCAAATCAAATCAAAAATCTGTAAAAATGGAAACCATTCATACCTGGGGACTGCCTGTACTTCTAAACTGACTGTACATTAAAGAGTACACTATGCTGGCTACAAAATCACTGTGGCTGGTTCATCCATGACTATTCTCATCAACAGGCATCTTTTGGTAGTTAAAAATGTACAGAACATAAAATATGGATAACTTTGAAACCCCACGACTTGTGAATTCCACAATTTCTGATCAGATAAATGACATTAAATATTATGTGTTGTATGAAAGGGAGGGTTGGCCATTTACAGTGGTAACATTCCAATTTACAGCATACTATCTTTAACATCCACCTTCTGAATCATTTGAAGGAACTGGTACATCTCATTTTAGAGCCTCCGTAGCACGCTTATAATGTCCTAGAACAGCATAGAACATTGGCCTAAAGTATAATGCACCTCCCGCAATTTATCTGTCAAATTCAGCGTACTTAGGTTGGCACCATTTACATTGATGGCCTGCATATGCAAGGTCAGAGGAGGAGCTCAGATTTGCAGTGGAAATTCTACTTTGTGGGAGTTGACTGATATATAAGAAAATGGGTGCTTAAGCTTGCTTGCCAAATTTATGATACGAAAAGCCTGTAAGTGCCACGGAAAGCCTGTAAGTACCAAATGACATGGAACAACCTGATGATGTACAAGATATGTACCAATATTCAGACAAGTTAATTTACATTACATATTTTTACCTTCTATGGTAGTAGAGTTCCTACACCTGTTCAACTTGCATGCTGTAACTGTTCCACTGTTATTTCCCTTACTGTTTTCCTGTAAAGAAAGCAAAAAGGACACAAATAATTCTACTCAAGAGTTATTTAACAAAGATTTCTAAATCTGTGAAAAATTGTATAATTAAAAAGATTCAATCTTGCTACTGACCCAAATTAGTTCTATTAATCTCCTATTACGTTTTTTGTAAACCGCACATCTTTTTTATGTAGCCTAACACTGAAATGGGGCAAGGGGGGGTGGGGGCAAGGGGGGAGGAGGGGGGTGGGGGGGAGGGGGGCGGGGGGAGGGGGAGGGGGGGTGGTCGCAGCTCGCACTCTGCTCACCCCGCACCTTCAGCCTCACGAAGTAGCTCCCGGTCCCACCCCAACTTCACTCAGAGACTTCCGGTTCAACTTAAGAGCTCCCGGCTCGTCGTGCTGGTCGCTGTTATCTGCCTGCACGCTGCTCATGGACTCAGCCCCGCCTCCAGGGGTTTATTCTCCGCGGGTGCCGGAAGGGGCGTTATCTTCATGGTTACTATTGGCGAGAAGACCAATCTGCTGATCTCACGATTTTTGAAACCTTTAACTTTTCTAATATTTCACCGATTGGAACAAACCTTGGTGCGCTTGAAGCAGAGAACGATGAGTAAGATGGCGAAAAAATCCTAGCTATATAGGGTACCGTTTTTGCGCAAATACATAGTACATAACGGGAGAAAAAAGTTCAGTGTGTATGCATACACATTCACACATATTCAATAAATAAACAAATATAGTGCAATAATAATAAGACTGTTAATAGTTCAGAGCTTATTTGTTGACATGTTTAATAGCCTAATGGCTGTAGGGAAGAAGCTGTTCCTGAACCTGGCCGTTACAGTTTTCAGGCTCCTGTACCTTCTTCCTGATGGCAATGGTGAAATGAGTGTGTGGCCAGGATGGTGTGGGTCTTTGATGATGTTGGCCACCTTTTTGAAGCAGCGACTTCTATCGATCCCTTCGATGGTGGGGAGGTCAGAGCCGGTGATGGACTGGGCAGTGGTCACAGTTTTTGCAGTCTTTTCGCTCCTGGGTGTTCAGACCAGACCACAATGCAACCAGTCAATATGTTCTCTACTGTGCACCTGCAGAAGTTCAAGAAAATCCTCCTTGACATACCGACTCTCAGTAATCTGTTCAGGAGGCGCTGAAAATTGCATCAGCGTGCTGGGTCCAGGAAAGATCTTCGGAAATTTGCACGCATAGGAATTTGAAGTTTTTGACCCTCTCCACCATCGTCCCATTGATATAAACAGGATTGTGGGTCCTCATCCTTCCCCTTCCAAAGTCCACAATCAGTTCCTTGGACTTACTGGTTTTGAGAGCCGGGTTATTGTGCTGGCACCATTTGGTCAATCAGTCGATCTCACTTCCATACTCTGACTCTTGTTCAGAATACTCAAAATAGATTATCAGGCCAATATTTCAATGAGGTTTGTGAAGTTTTGCAGAGCTAAATAAAAATGACTTTGGTGTACCATTTCCAACATTAAAACTGCTCAAAAGTAGTTTTTCCAATTAAAATCCATATAAACATGCCTTTTCTTTATAGTGCCATTCTCAAACGCAGGACAATCAAATTATTTTACAACCAATTACCAGAAGCTGTGGTTAGGTTTCTTGGCAGTGTTCAGAGTCTTGGTCTTAAGGTGAAGAAACAAGAGTTTGACTCTCACTATACCAATAATCGAATTTTAATTAAAGTAATGAAATAATATTTAGGATTTAAAAAATGCTTGTTTCAGTATCAGAAACCTTGCAAATAAAATTGTTGTTAAAATGCATCTAATTAATTGTAATCTTGCCAATATGCAATCCAGGGTCCAAATGTAGTCGACTGGCTCCCATGTTCAGGAACAACGAGTGATGCGACAATAACCGCTGGCATTGCCAGCAATGCCTACATCCTAGAATGTGCATCCTTCTACAGGTACACCATAGAAAGCATTTTATTGGGATGCATCTCAGCTTGGTTTAGGAATCAAGCGGAGTTGGTCCTTACCCTCAATAACTTCTCGTTTGACTCCTCCCATTTCCTCCAAATACAAGGCGTAGCTATGAGCACGCACATGGGCCCCAGTTACGCCTGCCTCTTTGTCGGGTACGTCGAACAATCCTTGTTCGAGGCGTACCATGGCCCCATCCCCGACCTCTACCTCCGTTACATTGACGACTGCTTTGGTGCCACCTCCTGCACCCACACACAACTGACTGACTTCATCCGCTTCACCACCAACTTCCATCCGGCACTCAAATACACCTGGACCATTTCCGACACTTCCCTACCATTCCTTGACCTCACTATCTACATCGCAGGTGATAGACTTCTGACCGACATCCACTATAAACCTACTGACTCCCACGGCTATCTTGAGTACTCGTCCTCCCACCCTGCTTCCTGTAAGGACTCCATCCCCTATTCCCAATTCCTCTGTCTACGCCGCATCTGCTCCAAGGATGAGGTGTTCCACACCAGTGCATCGCAAATGTCCTCATTCTTCAGGGAACGGGGGTTTCCCTCCCCCACTATAGATGAGGCTCGCACCAGGGTCTCCTCCATACCCCACAACACTGTTCTCTCTCCCCATCCCCCCCACTCGCAACAAGGGCAGAGTCCCCCTGGTCCTCATCTTTCACCCCACTAGCCGGCACATACAACAGATAGTCCTCCGTCAGTTTCGCCACCTCCAACGTGACCCCACCACTCGCCACATCTTCCCATCTCCCCCCGTCTGCCTTCCGCAAAGACCGCTCCCTCCGTAACTCCCTTGTCAATTCTTCCCTTCCCTCCCGCTCCACCCCTTCCCCGGGCACTTTCCCTTGCAACCGCAAGAGATGCTACACTTGTCGCTTTACCTCCCCCCTCGACTCCATTGAAGGACCCAAGCAGTCGTTCCAGGTGCGACAGAGGTTCACCTGCACCTCCTCCAACCTCATCTATTGCATCCGCTGCTCTAGATGTCAGCTGATCTATATCGGTGAGACCAAGCGTAGGCTTGCCGATCGTTTCGCCAAACACCTCCGCTCGGTCCGCACTAACCAACCTGACCTCAGCACTTCAACTCCCCCTCCCATTCCGTATCCGACACCTCTGTCCTGGGCCTCCTCCACGGCCAGAGTGAGCAACACCGGAAATTGGAGGAACAGCACCTCGTATTCCGCTTGGGTAGTCTGCATCCTGGTGGCATGAACATTGAATTCTCACAATTCCGTTAACCCTTGCTGTCTCCTCCCCTTCCTACCTCTCCCTCAGCCCTCGGGCTCCTCCTCCTCCTTTTTCCTTTCTTCTCCCCGCCTCCCCCCACCCCCTATCAGTCTGAAGAAGGGTTTCGGCCCGAAACGTTGCCTATCTCCTTCGCTCCATAGATGCTGCTGCACCCGCTGAGTTTCTCCAGCATTTTTGTGTTCCTTTGGTTTAGGAACAGCTCCATACAAAGCCGCAAGAAATTGCAGCGAATTGTGGACGCTACCCAGACCAACACACAAACCAACCTCCCTTCTATTTACTCCATTTATACCTCACGCTGCCTCATATCAGAATTAGATCAGACACTAGGTTGCTGAATAGCAAAACTAACTCAAGGAGATGTATGACTTGTTCTTTCTCTCCCATGTCATGTTCATATTAGTTTTGTTTTAAAACAGTTAAAATATTTTCTCTTTCTGTCCCAAGGTCACATAAACTAATCTATCGTGAACAAAGAGCGGTATCACAATTCTGAATTGATCTCTTCACTTTCCTTGAAGTTTGCATCCTTCAAGTGCTTTAATAAAACACTTTCCTCAGCTATGTTCAATGTAATACAAAACCAGTACCTGTGCTGTTAGCAGAGGAACAAGGGATGCTTCTGCTCGCTCATCTGTGATGCAAGTCCAGGGTTTCCCAACCCAGAGGGCACCATTCTCCAGATTCATTAACTCTATCTGCTTTTTGGATAACCCAGGAAGTCTTGTGGGTGCAAAGGACGGACGCAAACTGGATTTAGCTGCTGATGTGGTTGTTGTCGAGGCCACCTTTGCATTGTTTGCAGACTTCTGCTCTTTGTTCCCAGGTCCCAATGTCATCTCAATCTGCTTGGTGTTTTGGGAAATAGAGCCAATACAAATGGGTTGAGGAGAAACCAAAGTTTGATTGGATGTGTGGGACCCTCTGCAGTCAGCCTGGGATTTTAATACACCATCCAACGTGTGGACGTAACTGGAACTTTTGGCAGGCATTTGACATACAACTTTTGATGTTTTGCTCACGCTCAGAGCAGCACGCTGTTCAATAATTTTCTCTTCATTTTCCAGGTATTCATCCAATTTGTCACTTGAGAAAACAGAACTATTTTTGAAGGAGTACTCTGGTTTTGCACCTAGAACAGATCACAAAGCAATATTCATTTTTTAGTGCACCATCCAAATAACTGATCATCAACTGAAGTATATAACATTAAAACTCAGTTCCCTCACCACTTCACAACTATTTTTTGGCCAAGTGTGCCAAAATTGCTAACATACCTAATGCTACACACTCAGCAAAATAGCTCTGGAAAAGCTTTGCCTTTGGATGAAGACAAACAGTAAGGCATCTCGACGGGCCGCGGCTGTGGATTGGGAATGCAGCTGGAGGCCTTTATCAAGGCGTCGCAGTCTCCCGGATCGCCGCGTGGAAGCTCAAGTCGGAGCCCAGCCGGGGCCCCGTGGGTAGAAGCCTGGGTCGGGCGAAGCGGCCGACGGAGCCCGCGGCTGGAGCCCAGGTTGGCACCTTGGAGGCGTGAAGTGTGGCGCCGGCAGGGGTGAGGCCTCGGCGGCGGCAGCGGTGAAGCCTGGCAACGATGGAACCTCGGCGGTGGTGAAGACTCGCAGCGGCCGCGAGGCTTCGCGGGTCGACCCGTGGTCGATGAGAGCGCAGAGAACCACCGTGAGGGAGAGGGGAAGATCAATGGAGGACCCGTGTGGGGGACCACTGTGAGGGGAAGAACAAAGGAGGACGCGGCGTGGTGGGACTGCCGTGACTTGCTTTGTAACTTTGTCAGCGCTGTGGGTGGCTGCTATTTGTAAACATTGTGTATGAAAGCAAAGAATCTCACTGTGCTTAGTCACATGTGGCAATAAAGTATTCCTATTCCTATTAAAATATCAATTAGGTTCTTCATGCTATCATATATATCTGCAGGTTCTTAGCTCGAAGGATGCATCAACACAACCTAACAAGAGACTAAGGGCCAATAATTAAATTAAGCAATTCGTTTTTTTCCTCATCAGGTTGACATGGAGGAGGGGTGGAGAGGAGAGGAGAGAAATAAAAGGGGCGAAAGGGACAGGGTAGTCAGTATCTGAAGTCCCTTAAAAGCAGAATTGAGAGGAACACAATGATAGTTTTTTAATTTGGTGCCGCGATGCTAAAATGTTGTCATGGAGCACATTCATTTTCAGAGACCATTGACCAACAGAAAAAAACAGCCCTTGGGATAGGGTGACCTGCCCCACTGGGTTAAGAATTGAAAGTTTACTCAATTATACACTGTCAGTAGGGTGCACCTATTTTTAAACTTACTTGTTTGGGTCTGCTTGGAAGTAGAAGATCCTGAATGTTGTACAAGCTTTTGCTTCCAACCCTTCAACTTTTTGAAATCATTTGTTTTTCCTGTTCTTGAAACAAAGGAAACTTCTTCTTCTGTGGAATATTCAAATATTATTTTTAAACATATAAAGACCATCTCTACTTATATCGTTATTGCAGACCAATTTCAAATCTAAAGATATTGCGTCAGCAACAATGACATAAAGTTTGAAGATGAAAAAGGTAAAGTTTTAAAATAAACATTATCGCTAATACATTTATCAGTTATTTTAAAACCTGGTTTTAAACAATTGTGGTTAGGGCCGAGCATGCTTTCTTTTTCCCTAAAAAGCATATTCAGTCTGCAAATGTAGGTAGAGACAATTATTTTACACTCCTTTCAAGAATTTCAAGAATTATTTTACACTCCTTTATCTGAGCAAGGCAAGTAAAATAAAGAGTGTGAATCACTGGACTGAGATTGCTAGATTTTCAGCTAAATCTGCAGTAAAATGGTATGTCTTGGCTAGAATAGAGAACAAAAGGGAACAGAAAGGAAGGCAAAGTAAATAAACAGCCAGATTGAAGAGCATCGATTCTTGTTAATCAGATAAGCCGGTGAACTCTGCTGGAGAAAATCAGAACCATAAATTATTAACACATCAAAATATTCAAACAACTTGTGTAGAAGATCCTCCCTTGACCGTCTACAACTCAACTCAGAAAACGACCAATTCCAAATTTCACCACTCCAAGTTTCTTTGCAACAGTTCAATATAGGGAGGTTTCATGGCAGTCGGGTCACGACCCATGACCCGTACTGTTGCTACGCTACGCCAAGTGGAGTACACGCGATGAACTGCAGGTAAGCACTTACCATTGTTTCCAGCGTAGCGGGCCCGTTAAAACCCGCTGAAATTGTCAAATTTTGCGCTATAAATAATTATGGAAATCGGGATAAGCATGAGAGACATTTAGCCTACTTCAGAATTCCAAATGTGAGGAGAAATGACGGTAGATAGAAGCGAGAGCTGAAGGGACAACAACAGCCAGAGTGCTTGGCGAACATTGGCCGTTTGTTCACTGCATTTCATCAACTAAGGCATTATTTGTGTTTTTTCTTGATTCCTTTGGCATCTAAAAAGTTTCAGAAGTGATAAATCTGTCTGTAAAATTTTAAAATCGCCCATGGTTCTCTAGTGGGTTTTTACATACAAAAAGAAAACGCCTCTGAAGCAAAATTTACAGCCAGATTTATCACTTCTGAGACTCTAGGGTATCTTACAATCCAATTGTATTAATTATTTAATCACATAACACGCATCCCCTCTCTCTTTTACTGCATGATCATCTCCCACCCCCGAGACCCACTATTTACTTTTAGTATTTCTTGTAGTCAAATGTTTCAAAATCACTGTTATCACTTGTCACAAAATTTAAAGATCGACATTAACTAGCAAAAATGTGGTTGTTCTTTAACTTCTCACACTATGTATATACATACTATTAAAAGTCTCATCTTATATGTATGTATACGTGTATGTGTGCGCGCGTGTATCGCTATGTGTCTTTCTACCTTCGTCAGAACACCATGCACTAGAGCAGAAATTTTCACAGATTATTAGTCACTATGACCCGCCGACAAAATAAACTGCTTCACTTCACATTTCATGCAATATTTCACAAGTTAGTTATTTTTAAAAAATGGCGAAAACCAACTTTTTAAACGGGAAACCTCCTTCAACCCACTTCGAGTGACGTCACGGGGGGGGGGGGGGGGGGGGGGAGTGTGTGACGGGGCTGTGAACGTGTGACGGGGGGGTGAATGTGTGACGGGGGAGTGAACGTGTGACGGGGGGGTGAATGTGTGACGGGGTTGAGTGTGTGACGGGGGTTGAGTGTGTGACGGGGTTGAGTGTATGACGGGAGTTGAGTGTGTGACCAGGGGGCGAGTGTGTATGTGGGGGTAATGTGTGTGGGGGGTGATGTCACAACGGGAACCCATCAGTTGGGAACCAATCAGTGTGTGACGGGCGGGGGGAAGTGTGTAACGGAGGAAGGGTTGGAGTGTGTGACCGGGAGGGGGGTGGGAAGTGTGTGACGGGGGAAGTGTGTGGCATGGGGGGAGCATGTAAAGGTGGGAATGTGTATGAAGGGTGCAGTGTGTGACGGGGGAGGGTGAGTGTGTGACAAGGGGGAGGGTGAGTGTGTGACGGAGGGGGGGGGGGTTGGGGAAGTGTGTATGTGGGAGGGTGATGTTACAACGGGAACCCATCAGTTGGGAACCCATCAGTTGGGCCTGCTCAGTTGGGTGGGATTTTGCGTTCAATACCATCCCTCCCGTGTCACGCTGCGCCACCCCCCCCGCTTTAGGGGCTTGGTCAACTTGGTCGCTCAGATGAATGAGTGAATTTTCCACTGAAGTGCTCTTTTCTCACCTAAAGGTTCTTGGACTTGTTTGATTGGAGAAAGTACTAAGAAAGTTCTTTGAGCAGGTCTAACAATTGAAGCCGATGAAGGTGAAATGACCACTCCTAAGCGTTTCAGGTTGACTGTTGACTTCAAGGAATTTGGCTTAAGACCAGCTGTAGGGAGAATACATGCAGTTATTAAAAGGTTTATTAATGATAGCTCCAACTAGGTTACTGTTCACATCCTTCGTATTATAATGAAACAACTGGAAAACTAGCATGAAAGGAATTAGCAAGTCCAATTTCATCATACTGCTTTGATGCACCTTTCAAATTTGATCAATTTCTTTTTAAATTTTAAATATTTAAACAAATATATCATACATACACTGAACTTTTAATCTCTCGTTTATTATCTTGTTTACAGCATACTATGTTTACATATTCTGTCATGCTGCTGCAAGTAAGAATCCCTTTGATCTATCTGGGACTACAATAAATTACTCTTGACTCTTGAACAAGCACATTGGAACAAATCCCCATTCAATGTCAAACATTCACCTCCTTCAAGCAATGGGTGCATAATAACTCTGCGGTCTAAATGACTAAGGTCCTCAAGCAGCTGCTCTTCCAGCTGTTCAATTTCCTCTTCACTTTCTTGGGGATCTGCTAAAAAATGCAAAGTACACAACTCAATATGCATGATGATTATACATAGGGAAAAATAAAATCTAAAAACAGTTGCGAGTTATTGAACTTTGGGAGATAAAAAGTATGGGGAAAATATACAATTAATGGCATGACCCTTAACAGCATGTTTAAGAGTACAGAGGGATGTACAGAGGGATTTTGGGATCCAAATCCACAACTCTCCTGAAAGTGGCAATGCAAGTAGAGTGTAAAAACACATATGATATGGTAGCTTTCATTGGTTGGGGTAATGAGTACAAAAGTCAGGAAGTCATGATGCAGCTTTATAAGACTTTGGTTAGACCGCATTTGGAGTATTGTGTGCAGTTCTGGTCGCCCCTTTGCAGGAAGGATGTGGAGGCTTGCAGAGGAGATTTACCAGAATCTCCTGGATTAGGGGGTATTAGCTATAAGGAGAGGTTGAACATCCTTGGATTGTTTCTCTGGAATACCACAGGTGCAGGGCGACCTGATTACATAAGAGGCTTACATAGAGTAAACAGTCAAAACCCTTTTCCCAGGGCATAGCTTTATGCGAGAGGCATAGTTTAAAGATAATACACTGGGCAATTTATTTTTAAAACACAGAGGATGGTGAAGCCCTGGAACACACTGCCGGCGTTGTAGTTGAGGCCATATAGAGTCGCAACTCTGCGGGAAAATATCGCTCTAACTCCATTTACAAGTTTGCAGATTACATCATTGCAGTGGCTGGATCTCAAACTATGAGATGGAGTACAAGAAGGAGGTACAGAACTTAATAAAATAGTGCTAAGATAAACATCCTCTGCCTCAACACAAGCCAAAATGAAAAAGGTATTCACTGACTTCAGGATGCGGCTTCAAAACATGCTCGAGTATGTATCAAGGGTGCTGAAGTAAAGATGGTCGTGAGCTTCAAGTTCCTGGGTGCAAATATCGTAAATTTATCCAATCACTTTGATGCTAATGCCAATAAAGCATACCAATCCCTCCGCTTTCTCAGAAGGCCAAGGAAATTCGGCATGTCTTCAATGACTCTTACCAACTTCTACAGATACACTGTAGAAAGCATCCAATGTGGATGCATTACAGATTGGTATGCCAACTGCCCTCCCCAAGATTTGTGAATGCAGCCCAGTCCATCACCCAAACCAGCCTTGCCCCCAACCCTCCAACTCCCCATCATCAATTCCATTTCATGCCACCTCCGGATAGCAGCCAACATAATCAAGGACCTGTCACTGCAGGCATTCTCTCCTCACCCCTCTGCCAGAAGATACTAAAGCTTGAAACCATTTAGCACCAGATTCATGAACTCTTCTTCCCAGACATTATTAGACTCTTGACCAAATCTTTCATATACTACCGATGAATTCCCGGTGTTCCAATCTATCTTGCGGTGGCCCTTTTAATCTACACTTTCTCTGCTATTGTAAGACTATATGTCCTGTATTCACATTTATTTTTCTCTTTTGTGGATATGATTTACCTGCATTGTACACAAATAAAAGGTTTTATTTTGTGCACATGAAAATAATAAACCAATGCTATTACCATTAAACTTGGATGTGAATTGTGTTGATACTCAACCCAACGTCTTCATATATGAATTCACACTAGCAATGTGTCAGTAGCCTAGCTCTCGCCATAAGCATCTGTTTGGCCTTGCAATGCATAGCACCAGCCATCAAATTTGGCAATGCCTAGTATTTGGGACGGCACTGTTGCCCCCGCAAGTGGTATCGCTAGTGGCATGCTCTGCTATCTGATGCAAAGCTCAGAGTGATCAAGAACACTCGCTGAAGCAGAAGGCACTCTGAGGTAGAGCTACTTGGTGCATCTGTGCCCGACACCCCTGGCCGCCTGCATTCGCCTGTGCCTCACATCATTCTTGAGTGGCCCTGCATGGGAAATTGACAGAAGATCTACTTTTTTCATTCAGAGGCCCTACCACTTCAGAGACACCCTGTACATTAACTTGACATCCAGTGATAAGCACCAGCTTGACAATCCAGGGCCTCATCACAACTCTGTGGACCAATATGCTTTAAGGAGACAATATGGGAGCAGAACCAGTGCTAATACCAAGATAACCTCGAAGAGCCAGTTGGATCTAACTCAACTCAAAAACAATTTATTACCCAGTAACCAACCAAAATTCTGTTTCCTTCGATTCAGGTTGGATGACCAAGCTGAAGTGTACATCTGGTTTTGGTAATAATTTGTCATGTAGTTCCCTTTAAATGTAAAAAGAAAAGGAAATATAACATTACTAAAACATTAAATTTAGATATGTATGGCTGATGGCTTTAATGTTCAGCAGAGACTAAATAAACTTTGTGTAGCTACTACCTGACGGATGAATGGGATTGCTCGGGTCTTCCGACACATGTTCAACCAGGTGGGATTGCAGGGCATCCTGCAAAACAAATCAAAGCACTTTGAGATGAACAGCAAACATATCAGAACTTACATGTTGGAACACGTTAGGAAAACTTCTAAAACCAATTATAGAAATTAAGATGAAGATAGACACAAAAAGCTGTAGTAACTCAGTGGGACAGGAAGCATCAAAGATCGTAGAAGGCAAAGATAGACCATTCCTGCAAAAGTCAATGGACTGACGTGTAGCACGCAACGGAGTGGAACCTCCGCCATTTTGGGAATACGACTCCAACTTCCGTTATGCGTAATGCCACGTCAGTCCATTGGATTTTGCAGGAGTGGTCTATCTTGGCCTTCTATGATCTTTGGTTTAATCAGGTGTGTGTGTGTGTGTGTGTGTGTGTGTGTCTGTATGTGTGTGTGCGCGCGCGTGTGTGTGTGTGATAGAGCTCATCTACCAAATTCATTATTTTTAAAATTTTATTTTTCAATGTTTTCCTCCCTGCCAGAGGTGCTGCTTGTCCCGTTGAGTTACTCCAGCATTTTCTGTCTAGCACATTAGTTCATCCGTCTACCAATCCAATAGGCACTCGGGTGCATATGATACATCTCAGCTGTTGCTCTAATAAATGGTAAGGAATTTTACACAAACGCTTCAAGCATTGCGAGAATGTCACTAAACAATTTAAACCTATTAACCACTAATTCTGGACAAAATAAAATCGGTAGCCCTATGGTGTCGATATTCCTCGCTGTGTTGGGGGAATATTGGGATGAAGAGAAAATCCTCATCAGGAAATTTATTGTTTTGCCCGGTGATCTGATACGATCAGACGAGCGAATGATTGTAACCTTTTAGGGGACACAATCATTCCTTCGTCTGAAGGAAGGGTCTCGACCGAAACGTCACCCATTCCTTCTCTCTAGAGATGCTGCCTGTCCCGCAGTTAGACCAAGCGCTGGCTTGTCGATCGCTTCACCCAACACCTCCGCACAGTTCGCATTAACGAACTAGATCTCCCAGTGGCTCAGCACTTTAACTCCCCCTCCCATTCCAAATCCGACCTTTCTGTCCTGGGCCTCCTCCATGGCCAGAGTAAGTCCCACCGCAAATTGGAGGAGCAGCACCAAGATGGCAGAAAACAATTACCCATGACCTACTATGGCTTTTTTGCCGAGTGGACCATCTTGCTCTTGCTCTAGTATCTTTGGGAAGCATCTCTGGAGAGAAGGAATGGGCGACGTTGTGGGTTGAGACCCTTCTTCAGACAGGAAGAGAAAACTGCTGTGATTCTGATTTTGATTTGATCTACTGTATCCGATGTTCAAGGTGTGGACTCGTGTACATTGGCGATACCAAATGTAGATTGGTCAATCATTTCGCTGAATACCTCGCTCAGTTGGCCTGACCCATCTCATCTCCCGGTTGCCAATCACTTTAATTCGCCTTCCTATTCCCACAGTGATCTTTCTGTTGTAGGTGTCCTCCTCTGTCAGAGTAAGGCCAAATGCAAATTGGAGGAACACCATCTCATATTTTGCTTGGGCAGCTTACAACTGTGGTATAATTGATTTCTATAAATTCAAGTAACCCTTGCATTCCCTTTGTCTCCATCCCTTCCCCATCTAAGTTGTACCAGCTTTAAAGTCATCTTGTTGAGTCTCAATGTCTGTACTCGTTCTAATGTGTAAGGCCTTTCTGCTCTGCACAAGACCTTGAGCCAAGTACTTGATAAACCACGTGTAGTAAGAAACTGCAGATGCTGGATTAAACCTGTGTAACACGTTTTCACCTAACACACAGCTAACAATGGCCTGTTTCTTTTATCATCATTACTTTTTTGCATATCTTTCATTTACTTGTTCTATATCACTCTCTACATCTCTTTTCCCTGTCCCAGACTCAGTCTGAAGAAGGGACTCAACCCGAAACGTCACCTATTCCTTTTCTCCAGAGATGCTGTCTAACCCGCTGTTTTGCCCAAGATTCCAGCATCTACAGATTCTTGTTTCTCCTCCTTCAGTCTTTTGCCTGAAATGTTAACTATTTCTCTCTCCACAGATGTTGCCTGATCTGCTATTTTTTTGCAGCAGTGTTTTTTCTTCAAATTTACAGTAAGTTTTTTTTTATTTTCAATCAATGATAAACATATGAGTGGTTGGTCGTACACCAGCTGATGGCCAGGGGATGTATGGAGAGCTCTGGAATGCCACAACCTCAGTCTATCAATCGCCATGAAACCTGCCAAGCTACAGGCTTTCAACATCATGTCTACAAACAAAACATGTCCACTCACTGAGATGCTCAAAGTGAGAATGAGGTTGGAATAGGACTGTAACTTAATCAGCATGTACAAATTCTTCAACTTTATGTCATTGTAGGTGCTGTTCTTGGGGTTTGAACATCACACCAGATACTACTGCCCATGCCTTTCTAAGTGGTACAGACAATTGATTTAGGAGGTGCGGTCAGAGTAGCTCAGATGAGTAACTGCAGTAAATTTGAATGATAGTATGCACTGTAGCCACCACGTACCTGTGGAGTTCTCCAGATCCCAGAATTGAATGCCTTTTCTGTATATTTCATCTGACAAAATCTGAAACCTTCTCCAGAGGTTTTCTCAGGGGGCGTACCATGTGAAGCAGTTGGATTATTTGAAACTGTGGAAGTGCTGGTTTTATTCACGTTTATTTCTGATGCAGAGCTACTTTCTTTGGGTCCTGAGCATACGGATTTTGAATCTACATTCTCCACTTGAGAATTTTCAGCAGAGCTAGATGAATGGGTAGATTTTTTTGCAGAATTGGGGGACTGGAGAGCTATGGGTCTAGGTCCCCCTTTCCTCCGACAAGAAGACAGTAGCTTTTGTGGCAGTTCAGATAATTTTACGGTGCTGTTTGAAAAAGTGCACGGCTCAAAATAAACTGCAGGTACTTTGGTACTTTCCACACTCAACATTTTGGCTTTAGCTACTCCTATAGGACTGATTAGTGGCTGCTTGGTAACTGCAGATGAAGTTGCATCCACTTCATTAATGGAACTGTTGTTCATAGTTTTATTTTGTAAATTACAATGAGTTTCACCATCCCATCCTTCTGTACCTAAAAATTCCTTCTCTTCTTTACATTTTAGTCCATCACAATCAAGGATTACTGGGTTTGCTACATGGTTATCTTCATAGTCATCTGGAGGCTCTTCCTTGACAATAATTTTAAAAGGCTCTTCATGGTATTCAGATGATGCAACACTGGATGGATTTGTTGAATAAATATTCGGGAGGCATTTAAATACTCCTACAGGACTGATTAGTGTCTGTTTGGTAACTGCAGATGAAATTGCATCCACTTCATTGATGGAGCTTATGCTCGTAGTTTTATTTTGTAACTCACAATTAGTTCCATGGTACCATCCTTCTAAATTTAAAACATCCTTCTCTTCTTTACATTTTAGTCCATCACAATCAAGGATTACTGGGTTTGCTACATGGTTATATTCATAGTCATCTGGAGGCTCTTCCTTGACAATAATTTTAAAAGGCTCTTCATGGTATTCAGATGATGCAACACTGGATGGATTTGTTGAATAAATATTCTGGAGGCATTTAGTTACTCCTATAGGACTGATTAGTGGCTGTTTGGCAGCTGCCGATGAAGTTGCATCCTCTTCGTTGATGGAGCTTTTCCTCATAGTTTTATTTTGTAAATCACAATTAGTTCCACCATCCCATCCTTCTGAATCTAAAAATTCCTTCTCATCTTTACATTTTAGTCCATTACAATCAAGGATTACTCGGTTTGCTACATGGTTATATTCATAGTCATCTGGAGTCTCTTCCTTGATAATAATTTTAAAAGGCTCTGCATAGTATTCAGATGATGCAACATTGGATGGATTTGTTGAATAAATATTCGGGAGGCATTTCAAGATGCTGCAGAGAAATACAAACAGAAGCAAAATACACATTGAAAATGAAAAATGTTCAAACATTATTTACAAATATAACTTCTAATCCAACCAATGAAGCATTGCATAACACTTTCAAATTAACAGAACATGACACTATCAGAAATGTTACTAGATTGAAAAAGGGATTGTATCAACTGAGAAATTAGAGAAAAATAGTGATGTCCTGGAACATAACAAAATTACAGAAGAGCTCGGCCTGGCGATGTTGAAGCACATAAAGATGGCTAAATCCCCAGGGTCCGACGAAGTGCATCCCAGGACATGGTTGGAAATAAGAAATTGCTGTGGTCCAGGCAAAGTTTATTTTTTATTTTTTAATATATAGTCACAGGTAAGGTACTGGAAAATTGGAGAGTGACTAATGAGACTTTAATTAATAAAGACAGAAAAGGACAACGAACCTAAATCACTGATGGCAAAGTTACTGAAGGGAGTTATGAAAAACAAGATCTATCTACATTTGGTGAGGCAAGGATTGCATGGCTTTATGCCTAGGAATTAGTGCCTCATGAATTTGATTTGAGATTTTTTGAAAGGGAGACCAAGAGGATAGATGAGGAGGTGGTCGACATGCACTTCAGCAAGGCTTTTGACAAGCATCCACATGATAGGCTGGTCCACGTTAGGGCACGTGGGATACAGGGTGAGTTAGCCAATTGGAATCAAAATTGGCTTGGTGCAAGGAAAGAGGGTGACAGGGGAGTTTTTGTTGCTAGATTGGAATCCTGTGACCAGTGGTGTGCTGCACGGATCGGTGCTGGGTCCCCTGTTATTTGTCATATATATTAATTGATATATTGGTTATTCTGTATATGACACCAAAATTGGTGATGTGGTAGACAGTGAAGAAACATAGAAACATAGAAAAATAGGTGCACGAGTTGGCCATTCGGCCCTTTGAGCTAGCACCACCATTCAATACGATCATGGCTGATCATCTGTAATCAGTACCCTGTTCCTGCTTTTTCCGCCATATCCCTTGATTCCTTTAGCCCTAAGAGCTAAACCTAACTCTCTCTTGAAAACAATCCAGTGAATTGGCTTCTGCTGCCTTATGTGTAAGAGAATTCCACAGATTCACAACTCTCTGGGTTTTCTAAAGCTAAAACAGACTTTAGATCAACTGGGAAATACAACCAAGGATTGGTAGATGGAATTTAAATCAAACAAGCGTGAAGTGTTGCTTTTGGGAGGTTGGACAGAACATATACAGTGAATGACAGGGCATAGCTCATATATAGTGAATGACATGCATTGTAGCACAGACACCTAGGGGCACAAGTACATAGCCCCCTGAAAGTGGCAACTGGATAGACAAGGTGGTGAACACCTTGACATGCTTGCCTTCATTGGATGGGGCACTGAGTACAAGAGTTGCACTCCATTATACAGCTGGAATAGTTCATGTCATAGGAGAGGAATTAGGGCATTTGGTCCATCAAGTCTATTCCACCATTCAATCATGGCTGATCTATCTTTCCCTCTCAGCACCATTCACCTGTCTTCTCCCCATAACCCCTAACACTGTTACTAATTAAGAATCTGTCAATCTTCGCTGTAAAAGTTTACTTGGCCTCCATGGCCTCCTGTGGCAATGATATCCAGATTCACCACCCTGTAACTAAAGAAATTCCTTCTCATCTACTTTCAAGAGGTACGTCCTTTAATTCTGAGGAAATGGCCTCCGGTTCTCGACTCTCCCACCAGTGGAAACATCCTCTCCACTTCAACTCTATCCAGGCCTTTCACTATTTGGTAGGTTTCTACACTCCAGCGAGAACAGGCCCAGTGCCTTCAAACACTCATCAGGTTAACCCAATCATTCCTGGGATCATTCTCGTAAACCTCCTCTGGACCCTCTCCAACGCCTTCACATTCTTCCTGATATTCCTCATCCATCCTCAGCCCAAAACTGCTCAAAATACTCCAAATACGATCGGACCAATGTCTTATATACCCTCAGCATTACATCCCTGTTTTTATATTCTAGCCTACTTGAAAGAAATTGTAGCATTGCATTTGACTTCCTCACTGTCGATTCAACGTACTAATTAACTTGTTGGGAAACTGCACCAGCACTCCCAAGACCCTTTGCATCTCCAATTACTGTATTATCTCCCCATTAAGAAAATAGTCTATGTCTTTAATCCTACTACCAAAATGCATGATTCCATTCTTTGCTATACTGCATTCCATCTGCCACTTCTTTGCACAGTCTCCCAACCTGTTGCAAAGTCTTTCTTGCTGAATGGCAGAAGGCAATGGCGGGTACCAAACTAAATTCAAAACCAGATCAGATGAAGAATGTAGAAGATAGTATCTGATGGTTATTTTTGGCAATGGAAAACTACTACCAATTGGGTTTCACAGAGTTTTACGTGTGCGGACATGGAGTCGCAGGACGAGAAACCGAAGCAAAGAAGTGGAAGCCAAATAACCAAACGGAAATGAAGCCGAAAAGCCAAATAACCGAAAGCGTACGAAGCAGAAAAGACAACCAACCTTAAGGGCGGGACGCCTAAAAGCCAACTAACAGAAAGGGCGGGACACCTAAAGCCAATTAACCGAAAGGATGCGACGCCTAAAAGCCAACTCACCGAAAGGTCGCTATGCCGAAACGCCATCTAACTGAAAGGCCGTGTCGCCTAGAAGCCAACTCACCGAAAGGCCGCTGTGCCAAAAAGCCAAATAACAGACATGACGTCGCCGGGGGGGGGGGGGGGGGAGGACTTGTCAGCGATTGGTCCAGACCCCCGCGTCCATCACGTCACTGGCCAGGGGAGACGGGAGGGTGGGGTCATTTTCCCACACAAGACCGCCCTGGGCTGGAGGGTGACTGGGCACTCTGAACCCGAGCACCGTTGTAAGTGGCCGAAGGAGAACATCCCTCGGGACAGCCCCCACGCTTTTGGGCATCCAACCCTTTCGGTTAGTTGGCTTTTAGGCGTCCCAGCCTCTCCGTTAGTTGGCTTTTAGGCGTCCTGCTCTTTCGGTTAGTTGGCTTTTCGGCTTCGTACACTTTTGGATATTTGGCGTTTCGGCTTCGTTTCCATTCAGTTATTTGGCTTCCACTTTTTTGCTTCGGCTTCTCGTCCTTTGACGCCACGTCCGGGTACCGAGTTTTATGTACAATATATGAATGCTTTAAAATTTAAATAAATGGGGTGAGTTAAACAAGTTTGTAAATAATACAAAAAATGTCCATGTGATTGACAGCGAGAAAAACAGCTCTAAGATGCAGCAAGATATTAATTGACTACTCAGTTGAGCAGAAAAACTTCAAATGAGTTCAAATTTGTGAGGGAGAGATGCAATAAAAGTAGAGGATACTGAAAACTGTGGAGCAACAGAGTACCCTAGGAGTGTGTTGACAAGATAATTAAAAAGTGAAACAGGCTAGGTTGAGGCGTGGAATACAAGAGCAGGGAGATTATGCCGGAATTATATTTGACCACTTAAATACTGCAAACAGTTCTAGTTTTGGAGTCTTAAGAGTAATACAGCATGGAAACAGGCCCTTTGGCCCACTTGCACCTGTTTACTTTGTATTTTTGTGTAGTATGTGTAGTGTGCTCTGTGGCACTAATGTTACCCAATAAGTCAGAGACATACAGCACAGAAACAGGCCCTTCGGCCCAACTCGTCCACGCCGACCTAGATTACTCGTATTAGCTAGTCCTACTTGCCCACGTTTGGCCGTTATTCCTCTAAACCTTTTCTACCCAAGTGTTTTTTAAATGCTGTTATAGTACCAGTCTCAACTACCTCCTTTGGCAGCTTGTTCCATATATCCACCAAACTCAGAGTGAAAAAGTTGCCCCTTAGGTTCATATTAAATCTTGCCCCCTCACCTTAAACATATGTACTTGTCTTTATTCCTATCTATTTCCCTTATACTTTCATACATCTCTATGAGATCACCGTTCAACATCATGCCCGTCTAAGGAATAATGTTTTAGCCTGCCCAACCTCTCAAGTTCAGCCCCTCAATGCCTGACAACATCCTTGTAAATCTTTAATGGCATCCTTCCTATTGGAGTGACATCACAGAAAAATTAGATTACACTGAATAAAGTTCAAAGGAAATCTACGAGAATAGCCATGAAAAAGATTGAATAGGGTGGGTTTATTTTCTTTGGAACAGAAGCTGCTGTAGTGACTTAAAAATACTGGAATATGTATTAAAGAGTAGAACTACAGATCTATTGCTGGAAGGTGAGATTAGCCAGGATAACACTTACAAACTACGTGTATACATGAATCAAATGGTCTATATTGCTAATTTTTTAGATTTTATGTCAAATCTATGTCTCACAGCTTGCATCTATTCAGTTACCTGCAAAGATACATAGAAAAGGTTTCAGTACACCTATCATCTGAGACAACTGAGATTCCCTGGAGATGGGGGGGGGGGGGGGGCAGCCTGTTATGGGCACGTTAAAATAATTCTTTCAAACAAGCTGAAGACCTACATAATACATTTTTACCAAAACAAAATCAAGTTTGAGTACTTTAAATAAACCTAATCCAATTAAAATGATGTATGTTTCACATTTGTTCCAAGACAACAGCTTCCAACAAGACACTTGAGGGAGATATTGAACCTGTGACATAAGCTATTCATTATTGTAATTACTTGAAGATCTAGTGACCAAAACATTTCCCACACATCAAATCCTCAACACATCGCCCAAAGGTTCTGTTCTGATCACAATCTTAGTAAGACACATCACCACTTCCAAACAAATGAGTATACTACACAAGGTTTCATCTCATACATTTGTTCAGCTATCTCAAACCTAAACTTCCTCTGAAACACCACTGACCTGCCAACACTACTACTAAGGTTGTAAATGCACTATACAGACAGTCATAGAACATTTGCAGTTCAGAAAGAGGCACCTGACCTGCTGCAGTAGTAGAGCTATCCAGGCAGCTGCTCGGTTTTCCACCGTCTGCAGATTATTCTCACTTGTGCCTATCCCCTATTTATTTTCAAAAGCTCTGATAGCAAATTCCAGTCTTAACTACCTTTTACTTCAAAAATATTTTCCTCACATCACCCTTTGCAACTTTTGACAAAATTTTGAATCTATACTTTGTGGTGCTTGTACCATCTACTAATGGGAACAGTGTCTCAATATGAACATTTACATAAATACTCTCATATGCAGATTTAACAGATGAAATCTGTAAGTATACACATTATGTTAACCAGATTATATTTCAAATTGATAAAAAATTCACAATACTTTGATTTGCTTGTAAGCCGAGAGGCAGAAGCAATAAGACGAGCAATGTTGATTTTCTCAGAGAGTTCCTCCACAGTCTCGATGTCCATTGCCTTTTCACTGGACGTTGAGTCGAACTGTGAAAACATTAAGGTTAGTAAAGCACAATACTGACTCTTCACGCACTATCCAAAACACTACATTTTTGAAGAACAGCATCAGCCCTTTTCACACTTTATAGAAATGAAGTATAAACTTGAAATCCATGACATGTCATCTGGCGTTTGTCACTAAAATAGACTGCCGAGAAATTGGATTTTTAACCTTTTTTGACAAGCTGAATCATTTTTGTATTTTGTACTTCCGTGCAAGAACTTGCGAAATTGGTCCAAAAAATCCTTGATGCGGCGTTGGTGATTTTCATCTAGAAAGAATGCAGTTCACAAATCTTCCACTAATTTACTGCACACTCATTCCAGAAATGGATTAGTCCTTAAAGGCAGGGATATTCTCCAATAGAAACAAATGCCAGGATGCACAGTGTGAAAGAGGGGAGAGGGACGTTGGTGCTGTAGGGCCAACATGAGAAAAAGCTGTGCACCACCTCCTATGCAAAAAAGTAACGATGATCAAGGAACAGTGGAGCCCACAACGGTCCACTGTTGGCTGTAGGCTAGGTGATAACAAGTTATAGACAATGAAACTCAACAGAACGACGACTAGGGTGGGAGAGGAACAGAGAGAGAAGGGATGCAAGGATTACTTAAAGTTAGAGAGATCAGTATTCATATTGCTGGGTTGTCAGCTGCCCAAGCGAAATATGAGGTGCTGTTCCTCCAATTTGCATTCAGCCTCACTGGACAATGGAAGAAGCCCAGAACAAAAAGGTCAGTGTAGCAATGGGAAGGGGAGTTAAAGTGTCCAGCAACTGGGAAATCACGTATGGCAGGGCGACAGAACGGAGGTGTTTAGCAAAACGATCGCCCAGTCTATATTAGCTCCCACCGATGTATAGGAGGCCACACCTAGAACAACGGATACAGTAAATGGGGTTGGAGGAGGTGCAAATAAACCTCTGCCTAACCTGAAAGGACTGTCGGGGGTCCCTGGACAGAGTCGAGGGAGGAAGTATAGGGACAGGGAAGATTGCTGAACACGTTATCTTTCGTTTCCCTTTCCCCTGACATTCAGTCTGAACAAGGGTCTTGACCTGAAATGTCACCTATTCCTTTTCTCCAGAGATGCTGCCTGACCGACTGAGTTACTCCAGCATTTTGTGTCCATCTGTAATATGCTAGAGTTTAGAATCAGGTGGAAGCCTTATTAAAAAGATTACTTCCAATCAGAAGGACCTGGAATATGTAGGATTCAAAACGTGATGCTGCGGGCAGACTACAAATGGTACTATGAATGGTATTCTATGGAGGAACTCTCTGAGAAAATCAACATTGCTTGTCTTATTGCTTCCGCCCCTTGTATTACAAGCAAATCAAAGTAATGGAAAAATACTAGTACAAATGACTTTCCAGCAGTTATGATGGTATTTGACACACTTTTCTCTCCTTGAGGCAGCTGCAGAAGAGCAACTCCCACTGGTTGAAGGGGAACAATATGACTTGTATTGATATTTTGATCAACACCATTAACAACAACAAACTTAGCCTGTGAAGTAGTTTTAACAGGTACCTTTGAAACCACTGCTGGAGTAGGATGTTCTAATGCATTTTGATGGTCCATAGTATGATCCTCATCGTCCACCTCACTGACTGAAGGCGTGGAAGGAAATGTATCAGTCTCCTGTTTAACTTCTGCCGATGGATCAGCATTTACATGGTCCTCATCTGGTACACCCTTAGTCACCGTTGTCTGAATAAGCTCAGAATCGGCAACATGAATTTTCTCTAGCCCAGGTTCAATCAACTTATCTTCTGACTTGTTATTCTGGTTGGCAGTCTTCTCAAAGCCTGCTTTTTCAAATGACTGTAAACCAGATGACTGATTCACAAGCGTCAATGATGGTCCAGCAGTTATGATGACATTTGTCACACTTATCTGTCCTTGAGGCAGCTGCAGTAGAGAAAGTACCACTGGCTGATGGGGAACAAGATGCCATGCATTGATAGTTTGACCAACACCATTAACAGCTACAAACGTAGGCTGTGAAGTAGTTTTAACAGGCACTTCTGACACTCCTGCAGAAATGGGTTGAGGAGTAGAGGTTTCCTTCAAAGCAACGCAGGCTGGTTTTACAACAGGGGTTGAATGTGGCCCTCTTTGTGGTATTATCCCTTTCCGACATGGAGTGAGATTCCTGGGAGATGAGGCCACCGGACAAAATTTTGTTGGGGTAGGCAGACGATTTCCACTCAATGAGCCTTAAAATATGAAAATAAAAATGAGGAAATGTTAGATAAAACAAACTGGGATTATAAAAAAAATAGAAATAAGTTAGAAGTTTGTGCAGTCCAGTTCCATATTATGGTAGGTGCAATTATCTTGTATGGAATTGTCCACTTTTGTATATTTATCTTAACCATATCCAGAAGTTTAATGGTGAGAGCAGAAATTATGATTAGGTGAAAGGGATGGCAGTGGAGACCCAAAAGCGAGGAGTGGCTTTTTGGAACAGGAATCATATTCTTTTAAAATCTTTTTATTCGTTTTTTTTCAAAAACAAAAACAAAACAAAATAATGATAAACATAACAATGATATTGATACATAGGGATCAGGATTACATTAATAACAGGTATAACCTAAATATGAGTCCAGTGTAAAAATACACATTGAATATAGACCTCCCAGTCTCTATGTAAATATAGTTAAGTGTTTAAAAGAACTTATATATAAAAAAACAAAAAGATAAAAAGAAAAAAAAGAAAAAAAGAGAAAAAAGGAAAAAACAAAACCCCTCTAAACTAGAAAAAAATGCAAAACAGAATCCGGGCTGCAAAGAATTTCAACAATTTAAGTCCCTGTTTGTCGTCAAGTCCGTTCCACCGTATAAAGGTAAAATAATTATTATAACGGTTGGAGAGGGGACAATTTATGTTGTGTGAAAATGTTGAATAAATCTTCCCCAAGTCCTATCAAATTTAACCAAGGGTTCAACAATGTCACTCCTAATTTTTTCTAAACATATCGTTTCAGAGTACCAATTGAGTGTGGTCGGAGGATTAGAATCTTTCCATTTAAATAAAATAGATCTTCTGGCAATTAATGTGGTAAAACCAATCACGTGATGGGCGGAACGGGACAAATGAATAGAATCTAACATTGGTAGCCCAAAAATTGCAGTAATAGGATGAGGTTGTAAATCAATACCTAAAACTACAGAAATAGTATCAAAGATTTCTTTCCAATATTTTTCCAAACGTGGGCAGGACCAAAACATATGAGTCAGTGAGGCCACTTCAGAGTTACATCTGTTACAGGTAGGATTTATATGACAATAAAAACAAACTAACTTATCTTTTGACATATGAACTCTGTGAACCACCTTGAATTGTATCAAAGCGTGTCTTGCACACATTGAGGAAGTATTAACTAATTGAAGAATCCTCTCCCATTTCTCTATAGGTAGAGAAATTTGGAGTTCTCTTTCCCAGTCATTCTTAATTTTATCAAATGTACCTATTTGTAATTTCAAAATCAACTCATAAATAGTCGTTATTAAGCCTTTCTGATAAGGGTTCAAATGTAAATTTTTTCCAAGATTTCGGTTTGATGTGGTAACGGAAAAAAGGGCAGAGTGGCCTTCAAAAAAGTCTAATTTGTAAATATCTAAAAAAATGTGAGTTAGGTAGATTATATTTATTGGAGAGTTGTGCAAAAGACATAAAACCATCCAAAAACAAATCACGAAAAGCTACTAATCCCTTCCTCTTCCATAACAGAAAGGCTTGATCAGTACTAGAGGGTTGGAAGAAAAAATTAGATATGATAGGACTCGATAAGATAAAATCATTCAATCCAAAAAACTTACGAAATTGAAACCATATTCGGAATGTATGTCTTATTATTGGATTAGTCGTATATTTATTCGATCTCGTAATTGTAAAAGGTAACGAGGCCCCTAGAATAGAAGCCAATGATAGCCCTTGCATAGAATCACGTTCAAGATTTATCCATCCTGGGCATTGGGTATCTTCTAAATATTTTGTCCAAAACGTTAATTAACAAGCATTAACTGCCCAATAGTAGAATCTAACGTTCGGCAGTGCCAAACCACTGTCTTTTTTTGATTTCTGTAAGTATTATTTACTTAGTCTGGAATCTTTATTCTGCCAGATATATGAAGAAATTTTGGAGTCAATAATATCAAAGAAAGATTTAGCAATAAAAATTGGTATTGTCTGAAATAAATACAAAAATTTAGGTAAGATAAACTTTTTAATAGCATTGATTGGGCCGATTAAAGATAAGGACATTGGTGGCCATTTAGTAAATTGTTGTTTGATATGGTCAATTAGAGGCATAAAATTAGCTTTAAATAAATCCTTGTGTTTCTTGGTAATCTTAATACCTAAATAAGTAAAACATTCAGTAGTCAATCTAAATGGAAACTGTCCATAATTTGAAACTAAGTTGTTTAATGGAAAAAGCTCACTTTTTATTAAGATTTAGTTTATAACCAGAAAAACTACTAAATTGATTAAGTAGTGCTGCTATTTCCGGATTAGATTTCTCAGGGTTAGAAATGAATAATAACAGATCTGCATACAGAGATAGCTTATGTGTCTTATTCCCGCGGACATTACTAAAAATATTAGGGGATTCCATAATAGCGGTGGCCAAAGGTTCCAAAGCGATATCAAAGTAAAGGACTTAAAGGACAGCCCCGTCTAGTACCTCAAAAGAGCCTGAAAAAAGGGGATCTCTGATTATTGGTAAGTACAGAAGCCTGAGGTCTATGATATATCAGCTTCATCAAAGAAATACATTTTGGACCAATCTTAAATTTTTCTAGTGTAATGAATAAGTATTTCCATTCTACTCTATCAAACGCCTTCTCAGCATCAAGTGAAATGACACATTCTGGAGCTTTATTTGACGCTGTATATATGATATTCATTAATCTCCTAACGTTAAAGTATGAATAACGATTTTTAATAAAACCTGTCTGATCTTCAGAAATAATTTGCAGTAAAATATTTTCCAATCTCATAGCTAATATTTTGGAAAGAATTTTGGAATCTACATTTAACAGTGATATAGGTCTATATGATATCACTTCAGTAGGGTCTTCATCTTTTTTAAGAATTAAAGAAATAGATGCTTCATAAAAGGATTGTGGTAATCTATTCATTAAACAGGCTTCTTTAAAAACCTTGCATAGCCAGGGAGACAGTAAACTTGAGAAATACTTTAAAAATTCTACTATAAACCCATCTAAACCGGGAGCTTTACCAGAATTCGAGAGGATTGCTTTCTCTATTTCTTCCTCCGTGATGGGTTCGTCTAACAACAGAGACTCATTATGTGGTAAATTTGGCAAGTTCAGTTTCTTTGAAAACTCATGCATTATATTGGAATCACTAAGAAATTCTGATTGGTATAAGGAGGTATAAAATTCCTGAAAGGATTTCATCATGGTCAAGTCAGTGTACCATCCCGTTTACTCACTTTAGAAATCTGACGTTTGGCCGACACTGCTTTCAACTGATTAGCGAGTAATTTAACAGATGTTTTGCCATGAATTGACTTTTGGTTTTAAGTAGCTGATTCTCAATCGGTGATACTAATAACAAATCATGTCTCAATTGAAGTTCAACTCTATTCTTATAGAGCTCTAAACTAGGAGCTTTTGAATATTTTTTACCAATTTCTTTAATCTCATCAGCCAATATACGTATTTCATTTTGAGTTTGTTTTTTTAATCCGCGGAGTATTAAATAATTTGCCCATGAATATATGCCTTAAAAGGAATCATATTAGTTGATGAGAAGAGTTTACTTTTGGCTCCTTTTAAATTTACAGGGCTGCCAACATTGGGTGAGAGTTGGGGGTGAGAAATTGCGAGAGACCAAGCCCGAGGGAGCATAGCGACCGGTGGGGGGGGGGGGGGGGGAGGAGGGTGTCCCCCCTCCCATTGGTACGGAACTTTTGCATTTTTCAGCTTGAAATTGTGCAATATGGTGCATACTGTAGCGAGCCTTTTAACACACTTGAATGCAATATATTTGATTGAAATTGGATTGGAGCGTTTTTTAAAGGGGGGAGGCTGAGCGATCACTGATCACTGGCCTTGGGGGTACCCGGTGAGGGAGTGGAGCAACCGAGTGGGGAGAGGGTGTGGAAGAAGGGTGACCCACCTCCCAGGGTAGGAACTTTGTTTAATTTGATGTACTAAAATCATGTTTTGGTGCATTGCAGAAGTATGATTTCAATGTTTTTTGTATGAAGTATTTTTAAGAGGTAACTTTTTAAGGGGTAACTTTATCCACACAAAGGGTGATGGGTGTATGGAACAAGCTGCCAGAGGAGGTAGTTGAGGCAGGGGCCATCCCAACATTTAAGAAAAAGTTAGACTGATACATGGATAGGACAGGTTTGGAGGTATGGCCCAAAAGCAGGTAGCGTAGCTGGGACATGTTGGCAGGTGTGGGCAAGTTGCGCAGAAGGGCCTGTTTTCACATTGTATCACTCTATGACTACATTATACCTCCACCATGCATGAATGCTTCAAAATCAAGTGATCGAGTTTTATTGCCATATACTCAAGCATAGAAACATAGAAAATAGGTGCAGGAATAGGCCATCGGCCCTTCGAGCCAGCACTGCCATTCAATATGATCATGGCTATTCATCTAAAATCAGTACCTCTTTCCTGTTTTTTCCCCATATCCCTTGGTGTCGTTAGCCCCAAGAACTAAATGTAACTCTCTCTCCACAGATTCACAACTCTCTGTGTGAAGAAAGTATGTCCTCATCTCAGTCCTAACTGGCCCCCCCTTTATTCTTAAACTGTGACCCCTGGTTCTGAACTCCCCCAACATCGGGAACATTTTTCCTGCAGTTACAGCAAGTGAAAATCTAGCAGGCAAGCAGGATGCTTTCTCCAACCACCCCCATTTGATGTCCACTATCTTCCACCGTTTCTACCCAGTGCTTGGTACTTACTTCCAGCAGCCACTGGTTGTCCTCCTGGATGCACCGAGCCGCAGCCTGATCCATGCCGGTCACCTGGGCGAATTTGGCACAGAGACTCTCACGGCAGCGGCGCAACGCTTCCGACGCCTTGCACTGAGGCTGCTCCATGGCCGGAGCTGCAGTGAGCGACTCGCCAGTCCGGCAAACACTTGCCAGCCCCGCTCCCCGTCCGCATCTGTCCCCGCCACTGCTTCTGCTTCCAACACCCATGGCCCATGCAGTTGATATGTTTTGAAATTTTCGTTGATCACAGAATTTCTCACAACAGAGCGAGAAATTTGTGATCAGCGTGAGAATTTGGCGAAATGCTTGATTCTCACGTTCAATGCATGGGAGTTGGCAGCCCTGCCTCTCTATCCCCCTCTCCCCCCTCTCTCTCCCCTCTCTCTCTCCCCCCCACCTCACTCTCATCTCTCCCTCTCCCTCTCCCCTCCTCTTCTCCATTCACACCCCCTCTGTCTCTCCCCTCTCTCTCCTCTCTCTCTCCCCCCTGACTCCCTATCTCCTTCCCCTCTCTCTCTCCACCTCCCTTTGAGAGTCTGTCCCTTCGGCACAGAGACTATCGCGGCAGCGGCGCAACGCTTCCGACGGCCCGGTACTCTCGCACTGGGGCTGCTCCATGGCTGGAGCTGCAGCGAGCGACTCGCCAGCCCCGGCAAACACTCGCCAGGCCTGGCTCCCCGCATCTGTATCCGCCCGCTGCTTCCATCCCTCCCTCAGCCCCCGCTCTCCAACACCTGCGGACCATGCAGTTTATCCGAGTTTTGACATTTTCGTTGATCACAGAATTTCTCACCAGAGCGTGAGAAATTTCTGATCAGCGTGAAGGCGTGAGAGTTTATTCAAATGCGTGATTCTCACGCTCAAAGCGTGAGAGTTGGCAGCCCTGCATTTATTATTGTACATATACTAAAATATATTCAGCAATTAACACTTTAATCCCTACAAAAAAACGTTTAGAAGAGGATGGCAAAGGAGGTGGCTCACAGCAGCCCAATTCCAAGCAACTATATATACAGTAAGTTGTTGTCTCTCAATAAACCTGACTAAGCATCGCTGAACTGTTAATCATGAAGAAAAAGACACCATAAACCAGGAGTGAGCAAATGTTCCTCTGAGAATGGAATACAACGTAGCAAAGTTAAAGCTAATTTACAGGTTGAGTCAGTGGTAAGGCAAAAGCATTTATTTTGTAGGGACTAAAATATGCAAGCAAGGAGGTAATGCTGAGGCTTTATCAGGCTCTGGTGAGGCCACATTTGGAATATTATGAGAAGTTTTAGGTCCCATATCTGAGGAAGTGCTGAATTTGAAGAAGGTCCAGAGGCCATTTACGAGAATTATCCTGTGGATGATTGGGTTAACATACGAGGAGTGAAGGTTCTGTGCCGACACTCACTGGAGTTTAGAAGGATGAGGGGTGATTTCATAAAAATCTACCGGATAATGAAAGGCCCAGATAGAGTGAATGTGGACAGGATGATTCCAGTAATGGGAAAGCGCAGGACAAGAGGGAACAGCCAAAGAATAATGGGACGCATTTTTAAAAAGGAAATGAGGAGAAATGTCTTCAGCCAAAGGATGGTGAATCTGTGGAATTAATTGCCACTGACGGCTGTGGAGCAGGGCCGTCTTAACGCATGGGCATGCTGGGTAGTTGCCCGGGGCCCCATGAGCATAGGGGCCACATGCTAATCTATGTATTGTAGAATGTTATTGTAGAACATGAAAATGGAGAAGAACATCGCAAGTGCATGACGGCATATTTGATTCAGCATAAAGAAACTGGAAGTGGAGGGGCCCCAGTGCACTGCTTTACCCAGGGGCCTATAATGCTGTTAAGACGGCCCTGCTGTGGAGGCCAAGACACGGGGTATTTTTAAGGTGGAGATTGATAGGTTCTTGATTAGGAAGGGCGTCAAAGGTCATGGGAGAAGGCATGAGAATGGGGTTGAGAGGGAAAAATGATTGAATGTCAGAGTAGACTCGATGGGCTGAATGGCCTAATTCTGCTCCTATGTCTTATGATATTATGGAAGAAGCCGTTTGTTTGTCAGTGTTTAGTGAGAGGACGATTCGTTTTTCCCTTACGCCATTCAGCATTCGATCGGAGAAATCCCATTGACCTCATTCTGTTTATTTTCCTCCAATCTATTACCTCTCGTGTGCTCACCAATTCCTCTCCGATTCTCCTACCACCTATCTGCACTAAGGGCAATTTCCAGTTACCAATTAACCAAACAGCCATCGTCCTTGGGATACAGGAATAAACTGACTATTCAGAAAAAATCCATGTGGCCACAGGCAGAACATACAAACTCCACAATGGCAACTCTGAATGCCACGATCGAAATCTTTTTTCTCTTCCTTTTTTCTCTTCCTTTTTCTTGGAATTACAATCCACCACAATCTGTAAATCTCAAATTTCTATTGACTTTAACTTTCTTATGGCATCAAGTTCATGGTGGTCGTCAGAGCAATTCTATTCTCCCGTGTATTTTTCCTGTAACATATATACGCTTTTGCATGGTCATCAACTCTACCCCATGTTTATCCTACCTTGAACCTACACGGGATAATTATAGTAGCCAATTAATCTAACAACCAGCATATAAATTAAATAATTAAATATCACAAAACTAATTAATCAAACCTACGTAAATGAGAGAACAGGAGATATCTTGCTGCTGCAATGTATAGGAACATATGAAGGTCATTACTTATGCAGTAAATGTCTGTGCCTCAAAGAATTTAGACATTTTGCAACAGTCCAAGCCACAAACATGCATTAAGCCAGGGAGGGAGAAATTTATTAGGACCGTTTGTTCCAAGAGGCATCACATCCCTTAAATTAAAAAATTTAGACTGAACACAAGAAGACAGACCAGATGGTAAGAATGTAAGTGAAAGGTGTGTGGAGAAGCCTTGAACCTTGTGTTTGGTTCAGATAATTTGAACCTTTTGCAACCTGCGTGAACATTGCAAAAGAGACTGTAGCACTAGTGAGGGAGTTAAAAGCGATGCAGATATAGTGAAGGCCAGTATTGTTAGAGGGATAGACAATGCCAGGAGATGAAAAGGCTTAGATGCCTATGAAAGTGCTAATAGTCAAATCTAAAATGGAGTACTTCTTCTACAAAAGCATAGTCTGGTAGAACAAAAGAATGGCTCGGTACCAAGTCTGAATGGCTTTGCAAATTATATGGAACACAATATGGAGGACAGGTTGTCGTTTTAATAAAGGCATTAAGATGGAAGCCTATGTAATAACATGTGTTCTTTCAAGGCCATAAAGAAGCCAAGATTGAAAAAATATAGCTGGCGCTCCAGAGATAAGTAAAACCTTGTTATTGGATGAGCTTGATTTGGACCCAGCTTTTCCTATATTCTGAAAGGCAATAGAATGTTCAAGTCATGCCATATTCAGACTTGGTAGGAGTGTTTTACTGATAATAAAAATCTATAATTGTGCTAACGTTCCTTTGTTCTGTGAGTGGAGCCCGAGAAGCACTGAGCAACATTTGTGTTCATTGTAGATTTTGCCACTCCCGTCGGACGAATCAATTAAAGATTGCCATGGTTTACCTTTAACAATTTTGTTGCTATCTGCTTTTTAAGAAACAAACTTTGACACCTATTAGGGCCAGGTGAGGAACACTAATCGCTAACAACTAAAATACATTTAACAAAATAAATTTAGCAAATAGTTAAAATTACTAAAGCAATTAAATTTGACAGTGCTAAATAATTAAATTAATATAAATTCCTGACTGGAGCATAGCGGAAGAATCCAGCAGTCAATGTATCTACCAACTTTATGTCGGATACAGAGGATCTTTTTAAATTTTATGCAACAAGGGGCTAAATAAAAAGAACAAAACAGAGGCAATAACTTCTGGATTATTACCAGAGTAATGAGCAATTTTGCTCAAAGTTAAAAGGTTCAGTTAGATGGATATGTGAAGCACAGACTGGTGTGGGAAAAGTGGATTTCCATTTATGAGGTACAAACATGGTTATTAGAGAAGGAGAGAGTCCTCCTGTTGTCGAGCATTGTACCTTAACTATGCTGGGACCAGTCTAGTGGTAGGGAGATAAATAAGACTTTAAGCTAAATAAAGTATGGGAACAGTGGTACGAAGAGCCCGAGTGGTCCTAAAATGTTACATGGTAACAATGTGGAAGCAGAGTTAGGGAAAAAAAGGGATATTGACCAGTTTGTGTTAGGAAAGAACAGAAAAGTTAGCAAAAAGAGCTGAATCAGGAAAATGTGACAATGACAAATAGGTCTCCAAATAAAAGTGTTAAGATGCCTTGAAAAAAATGAATATAAAGGTACTGTATCTAAATGAGCAGATTATTTGTTACTAAGTGGACAAATTGACAGTGCAAAATAGGGATAAATGGATACAATAACGTTTGCATTGCAGCTTCAGGGTAACCGTGGATGGCAGTTAAGTATTCAAGAATATTCAATAATTAGGACAGACAGGCAAACTGAAAAGGAGATGGAGAAAATAATGAAGTCACTGCAACAGTGAGAAAGGATATTAGTATTAGTGCCTGGGAAGAATTGCTTAAGTGTGGACAAGAAGGCATGTTGGCCCAGTATGTTAAGCAGCCAACTAGGGAACATGCTAACCCAATCAGAGCAATGTACAATGTAAAAAGTTGAATTAATAATCTTTTCTTGAGAGGTCCATTAAAGAAGAACGACCATAAAAAATATCAATCTTTATTAAAATGGAAGGTGATGATGGACTAACAATGGCTAACATTTAATGAACAATTGCAGGAGCTAATGTACCCCTGCCTGGCATAAAAGTAGTCATGAGGGATCATTAATGCTCTCCGCACAACAATTAGGAACCCAGAAGGCTATGTTGCTTTTACACGCATAGTATCAAGGCTGGAAAATAACCTTTGAGCACAAGGTGAAGGATTCAATTAGCATGCCCCAAGTAAGGAACCAAAAGAGGCAAGATGAATAATAGGGTACTAATGAGTGAGTTTGATAACCAAGAGACTAAATTGTTAAACAGATGAAAATAATTCCTGGATTACTACCCAAGACATGTGAAAGGTAGCATCAAAGAATACAGTGGGAGACAGCCACTTCAACTCATAGACCACTGGATGCAGTAATAGCTATTGACTGGGGTGGCACTTAGAACTAAGCCAGAACAACAAGCCTGTTTTTTTTTAAATCTCTCATGTGGGATCTGTTGGCAAATCATAATACAATGCCCATCCTTAATTGCCCACACATCTAAGTGGTAAAAGGGGCGATTTGGAGTAACTGAATGGCTTGCACTGCTATTTCAGAGGTCACTTAAAAGTCGACCACATTACTATAGTTCTGGAGCAAAGCAAATAAAGCAAATGACTGGAGTAAAAATCTGCAGGCCAGATCAAATACAGACTGCAGAAGTCTTCCCCCAAAGTCATATGTTTCAAGGTTATTATTATAGATTGTAGGATTTTTCAAATTCCTGATTTAATTAATTAAATTTTAACTAAAGTATCTAGATCTTTGACTTTTAAGGACCCTAATATCCCAAACCACCATATTACTTTTCCAATGAGACCAACCAATTTCTTGGTTGTAGGAACAAAAAAACCTCCAATCCTCAATAAAAATTCCAATATTCATTTAAGATTATTTTTCAGCTGGAGAATTGAGACACGGGACATTCTCAGATGGATATTAGCCAGTATGAAAAGGGAGGAGGTTTTTTCACTCAGGACCACAAATCTTCAGTGTTCTCTCACTGAGGGAACTGTGAATATTCAGTAAGACTATATTTAAATATTCAGCAATTGAGAATTATACCACCCTGGACTCCGGGAAAATCAAGGGAAAGGAATCTGATAGCAAAGTGAAGGTCAGGGTGAAGATTGTCTATGACCATTATGAATCCTAGAGCAATTTTGAGGGGATCATGACCAGCACTCATTTCTACGTCTTACAATTTTGATAAAATTCCCAAGCGACACACATCACAATGATACTTTCATGCATTTAATCAAAACATGACTGTTCTAGAAACCATCTAGACAAGCCACGTTTCTCAATGAATGATCAAAATTAACAACATGAATCAAATATTAAAGCAAATATTAATTTGCAGGAAGTTAAATGCTTAAATCACTGCAAAGTCTGAAAATTAAATTCTTCTAAAATTTAGTTTAATCCAAGTACACACTGTGTAATATTAAAATAATGTGAGTTCACATTTTTCTCATCCCATCACTTCAAGATTTTATTCATCCAAAAACAGTGCATGAACAATGAGGCAAAAGATGAACAAAACCAATAAAATCTTCTGAATGTCTTCTCTGAGATTCAAAAGCAGAACTCACCTGGATTCCATACAGCAGGAGTGACCTTTTGGTGGAGATTTGGTCGAGTCACTGGTCTAGGATTTGGTAGAGGCACAAGTTCGACAATCTGGCCATTTGGGTATTGGAAGAGTTTCGCACCTGGACGTTGCAGATTCTGTGCAGGCCGGGTAGTAGTGGTAGACTGCAGTGGGATCAAAAGAAACTGTGGCCCCTCAGTTTTTGTGGCTTTAGACAAATCAGGAGTGCAGTTGCAAGTTTCAGGATGTTTAGATACTCCTGTCATAACAAAATGCAATATGAATGCATCAATTACTGTGAGTCTGCTTGGCAAAAATAGAATTTCTTAGCCCTAAAGAGGAATTTTAAACAACGCAACAATACTGCTTAGATTACATACAAAATGAATAATCAGGTTGGGAGTAAGGTGGCAGGGAGCCATCGTCTCCTGTGGAATCATTACCGCAGCAGTGGTCAGAATCTTGAGGAGCAGAAATAAATATCTGAGAAGTGGACAGCAAGAGATACAGTGCCTTCCATATTGTTTGGGACAAAGACCCATCATTAATTTATTTGCCTCTGTACTCCACAATTTGAGATTTGTAATAGAAAATCACAAGTGTTAAAAAACTGGATGCTGATATCACAAATTTTATATGGGACTATAAATCCCATAGAATTCAAAGAAGACATTTGTGCAAACCTAAAGAATTTGGTGGGTTAACACTCCCTAATTTTTTGTATTATTATTGGGCAGCAAATGTCAAAAAAATGTGATTCACCTGTTGGACAACTCTGTCCAGCAAGTGGATTGGATAGTAATGGAGAGAGAGGATTGCTCCCCTTTTAATATAGGAGCGATCCTTCTCTCACCAACAAAATTGAATAATACAATATACAGTAAAAATCCAATTATTCATAGTACAATCAGAATTTGGAAACAAATAAAATTAACCTTAAAATTAAGAAACCTATCGCTTCTCTCACCAATAGATAATAATCCGTCGTTTAAACCATCTATTATAGATAAATCATTTACATACTGGGATAGAATAGGAATTAAAACGTTTGGAGACATGTATGATAATGGCATGTTTTAAATCATTTCACCAACTACAACTTAAATACAATCTGAGAAGTAATCAATATTTTAAATATTTTCAAATCCGTGACTATTTGAAAAAATAGACACAGGAATATCAAAATTTATCTCCAGACCTATTAGACGATGCAATGAATATAAAGGCGGAATCAACTAATTTAATATCATACTTGTATAATATCATCCTAAATATAGAAATACCATCATCCGATAGAATTATAAGAGATTGGGAACAAGAACAAGCTATAAAAATCTCGAAAGAGAGTTGGGATAAACACTTGCTATATGTACACAAATGCTCGATTAATGTAAGACACATTCTAATCTAATTTAAAACTTTACATAGACTATATTACTCAAAAACTAAAATAAGTAAAATTTATCCAAATGTCTCTTCCATCTGTGATAAATGTCTATCCCAAGAAGCAACTATAGCACATTCTTTTGTTTTTTGTATAAAAATCCAAAATTTTGGAATGAAATCTTTGAAATTTTTACAAAATTATTTAAAATAAAACTGAAACCGAACGCAGAACTGATTATTTTCAGAATAATGGAAGCCAGCTGTGAGCTGACTTCGTTCCAAAAGAGCTTCCTTAATTACGGCTTAATAATGGCAAAAAAACTTATATTTAAATTCTGGAAAAACGCTCCCACACAAACGATAAAAATGTGGATTTCAAATATGTCCGAACTGTTACACCTGGAAGATATGAGATTCCTCTTAGCAGGCAAATCAGACCATTTCCAAAAGATTTGGTCTCCATTTATCGACTTATTACAAGCATAGGGTGCTTTGAAAATAAATGGTTTCAGGACCTGGTGAGGGGTGTGTAAAGATACGAAGTAGGTACATCCCTTTTATCTTATCTTATTTTACTTTCTTCTGTTCTCTATTTTTTTCTTTCCTTTTCTTTGGTTTTCTTTTTAACTCTTTCTTGTGGTTTACGTTCCAACGGGTTTCTCTGGACCACTCTTTCATGCACTCCCTATCTTATCTAACTCTTTCTATTTTTCTTCTTTTTAAAGTTTAAAATAATAAGTGGTACAAGAAATGTATTATGTTATTTTTGGTTGATATCACTGCAATGTACAATACTTCCAATAAATACAAATATTAAAAAAATTAAAAATAAAAATAAAAAAAATAAAATCACAAGTGGTTAAAGTACACATTGTCAGATTTTAATAAAGGACATTTTAACACATTTTCGTTTCACCATGTAGAAATTACAGCAATGTTTAGACATAGTCCCCCCACTTCAGGGCACCATAATGTTTGGGACACAGCAATATCATGCAAATGAAAGTAGTCATGTTTAATACTTTGTTGCATATCCTTTGCATGCAATGACTGCTTGAAGTCTGCAATTCATGGACATCACCAAATGCTGGGTGTCTGCTCTGGTGATGCTCTGCCAGGCCTGTATTGCAGCCATCTTTAGCTTATGCTTGTTTTGCGGGCTAGTCCCCTTCAGTTTTCTCTTCAGTATATTAAAGTCATGCTCAATTGTGTTCAGATCGGGTGATTGATTGGCCACTCAAAAACTGGCAATTTTTTTAGCTTTGAAAAACTCCTTTGTTGCTTTAGCAGTATGTTTGGGACCATTGTCTTGCTGTAGAATGAAACACCAGCCAATGAGTATTGAGGCATTTCTTTGAAATCGAGCAGATAGGATGTGCCTATACACTTCAGAATTCATTATGCTATTACCATCAGCAGTTGTATCATCATAAGTGAGCCAATATCTAAAACAGCCATACATGCCCAGGCCATAACACCCCCACCACTGTGTTTCACAGATGAGGTGGTATGCTGTGGATCTTCGGCAATTCCTTCTCTCCTCCATACTTTGCTCGTGCCATCACACTGATAAGTTAATCTTTGTCTCATTTGTCCACAAGACCTTTTTCCAGAACTGTGGTTGCTCTTTTAAGTACTTCATGCCAAACTGTAACCTGGCCATCGTATTTTTGCAGTTGCATCTTGCAGTGTAGCCTCTGTATTTCTGTTGAAGTCTTTTGCGGACAGTGGTCATTGACAAATCCACACCTGATTCCTGAAGAGTGTTTCTGATCTGTCGGACAGATGTTTGGGGATTTTTCTTTATTATAGAGATAATTCTTGTCATCAGCTGTGGAGGTCTTCCTTGGGCTGCCAGTCCCTTTGCGATTAGTAACTCACCAGAGTTCTCTTTCTTCTTAATGATGTTCCAAATAGTTGATTTTGGTAAGCCCAAGGTTTGGCTGATGTCTCTAACAGTTCTATTCTTGTTTCTCAGTCCATAATGGCTTGTTTGACTTTCATTGGCACAACTTTGGTCCTCGTGTTGTTAAACAGCAATGAAAGTTTCCAAAGGTGATGGAAAGACTGGGTGCTGAGAACTCTCTTGTACCTGTATTAGGGCGGCATTTAAACACATCTGAGCAATTACAAAAACCTGTGAAGCCATGTGTCCCAAACATCATGGTGCCCCGAAATGGGGGGACATGTATAAACACTGCTGTAATTTTGATATGGTGAAACTAAAATGTATAAAAATGGCCTTTATTAAATTCTGACAATGTGCACTTTAACCACATGAGATTTTTTCTATTACAAATCTCAAATCGTGGAGTACAGAGGCAAATAAATAAAAGATGAGTCTTTGTCTCAAACATTATGGAGGGCACTGTATGTAGTGTGCCAAATATTTCACCATAAGGCACGACAATTATCATTGAAGACAGCTTGCAATCTTGCTGTGACATGAGGCAGGGCTGCAACATTGGGTAAGAGCTGAGTGAGAAATTGCGAGGGAGCGCAGTGACCAATCACGAAGGAGCTTAGTGACCGAGGGTGGGGGGGAGGGTGTGGGAGTGAGGTGTCCCCCTTCCTATGGTAGGGAGCTTTTGCATTTTTCAGCTTGAAATTGTGCAATCTGGTGCATACTGTAGCGAGGCTTTTAACCTACACTTGAATGTAACATTTATGCTTTAAATTGGATTAGGGTATGAATAAGGTTAGGCTAACACATTCCTAATTACATTCCACAGTAGAGCAAGTCTCTGATCAACAGGTGCAGCACATGAATGACCTTAGTATATTCATGTAAGGAAATCAGATTATAATTCATGCTGTTATGCATATATACATATAGAGAAAAAGCATAGCAACAAGGCAAGAGTCGGACTTCCATCACTATTCTGCACAAATAAACCTTACCCTTTGACTATAGAAACAAGACAAAAATAATGCCACATATTCAACGAAATTAAGATATATATGTAAAATTGTCTTACCACAGAACCCCATTGAAGCAAAATGTTCAAAAGTTCCATCATTAATATGTAACCAGCTTAATATAAGGTTCACTTTCTCTAATCTGTGAAATTTGGTCCTAGCGATAGTGGTGATAACTATATGCGATAGATATATACAGTTGGTGCTCTACTGCTATCGGGTTGCAGCGGAAACGTCTATAAAATGCCCCCAATTATAAATACAATATAGCCTGGAAATGACATCAAACAGAAAAAAACTCCTGCCTCGTCACAACATGCAATGATTGGTGAAATACAGCTGAATGAAGTATCGACAGCAGTCTTTGGGGGATAATTAGCAAAGCTAACCTCTCATCCAGTCTTGATGGCTCATCGATACAGGAGGGTTGTATTTGAAAGGGTCAGGAAGAAACAGCTTGACCAGCCAACAATGTTCCTGGATGTAGGTTGCACTACGAGATGAACGGATTACCTCCGTGGGTGGCTCAAACCTGAAACAGGGCTCTGCTGATCCCATCTTGATGGTCATGATGGAACTCAGGGTGCCATCCAGACTCAGGGTATTTCTGGTGTCTGTCTTGTTCAGCCCTATTGCTGAAAATACACTCTCTGCAACAGCTTTGCTCTGTGGCATACAGAGGACAAGTTGTGCAACCTTAGTCACTCTAAGAAACTTGGGTTGACCAGTCACAGGGTTCTTGAGTGTTGACAGATGGGCCCACAGCTTGTCAGCCCTACTGAACTCTGTCCTACGGTCCTCCCTGTCTCTGGACACCCACTCTTTCCACTTGCTGGCTGGGATCTCTGTGTCATCCATTAACTGATAGGCATCTACAAAATGATAGGAATTAAGAGCATCATCACTTTTTTTTTTTTTTCAGTTATCCTTGCTCATGAAATATGAAATTTAGGCTGCACATGCTACAAAAAAATGTAGGCTCTCTACACAGAGTGGTGAGGATCTGGAAGGCATTGCCAGGGGTGGTGGTGGATGCACATAGTGATGTTTAAGAGGCTTCTAGATAGGCACGTGGAAGTGCAAGGAATAGAGGGATGTGGATCATGTTCAGGTAAATGAGATCATTTGAACTAAGTTTCATGTTTTGAGCAAGTTGGGTAGATGGGTCTGTTTCCGCTGTAGAACTCTATGACTATGACATACAAACTTGCTGACCACAAAGAAAGAGAAGAAGAAAGAGGTTTCTGCAAAAGGATACAAATTTCTTGAGTTACTTAGCAGGTCAGGCACACCCTGTCTAACTGCACTGGTGACTTTACCTTGGACTTAAGACAGGAACAAAGATGTACAGCATGTAGAAAGCAGGAACTGCAAATGCTAGTTTACAAGAAAGCACACAAAGCTCTGGAGTAACTCAACGGGTCAGGCAGTATCCCTGGAGAACATGGATAGGCGACATATCAGGTGTGGACCCTTCTTCAAAATGATGAAGGGTCCCGACCTGAGAGATGACATATCCATGTTCTCCAGGGATGCTGACTGACCCACTGAGTTACTTCAGAGCTTCGTGTGCTTTAAAATAAGACTTTTGGTCAGAGCAGAGTAAAAAGAACAATGAGAGGCTGGGTGTTAAAGAAGGGAGAGAAACACCTCATACACTAGCACTATACTACACACTTGGGAAAATGTACAATCTTTACCGAAGCCAATTAACCAACAATCCTGCACGTCTTTGGAGTGTGGGAGAAAACCCACATAGTCACAGGGAGAACGTATATACGCTGTACAGACAGCATCCATAGTCAAGATCGAACCCAGGTCTCTGGCACAGTAAGGCAGCAACTCTGCCACTGCACCACCATGGCGCCCCGTTTTTTTCTTTCTTCTTTTCAGGAGGGAGAGTATTTCTCTGTGTACTATGTCCCATCAGTACAACAGCAATACTAAATGGAACACACATAGCCTCTGATGCTGCTTAAGCCTCGTATTAATGTAAACTTACTGAAGCTACATCGTTTAAGGCAACTTTTACAACACCAAATAAGTTCTGCTGCTGCTGCACTTCTTCTGGGAATTAATAAACTGGAAAAAAGATTAATTTCATCTGGTCCACATTCTGGCAGAGAAAATATTGGCTACACTTTGGCTCAATATGGTATGTGACATCCTCCAGCACTGTAAGAAGTAAATCTTGAAAAATGTGACCACTGGACTAATGACCAAGTTTATTTTGATGCACTGAAGCTGATTGCTGAATGTGTCAAGGTTAATGTCCCTCTCAATCTGAGCAAACTTTGCATAAGTTATGGCTGCAAAAATAGAGAAGTCAAAATGTCGAAACAAGGAACTGATGAATACACAAAAGGACAGATTCTGGAGTAACTCAATCCAGTTGAGCACAGACCAGGTTATGAATTACATTTCCACTGCACGCAAAATTTAGCATGGTCTTTATGTACCGCCACTAGTAATGTGGCCGGTGATATCAGGAATGTAATTGCATCTTTCTTACTTTTCTTGTGGAATGGAAGCAAAACTGTTTAAGTTGCAAGCTGTAAAGCAGCATCCTCATCACATAACTGTGGAAGGTTAAGATTATGTACTGTATATTAATAGTGTGCGATGGGCTAAAGCCAATCAAATTGCTCGTTCTTTACGGGAAACCCGTCGACAGAAAACTATTCTCATCGGTGAGTGCGGAGGAGATCTGGAAGCCTTGGGAGAATGGAATTGTTCGTGACTTCCTTTATTTTTTTTTTAATAATTTTTTTTTTTGAATGTGAGAAATTCTGTGATCAGAATGAGAGCATGAGAATTTCGTGAAATGCGTGAGTCTCATGCTCAATGCGTGAGAGTTGGCAGCCCCGTATCATGAGGGGAGGGGTGGGAAGAATCAGCCCTATGTGCTAACCTGAGTACCGCATTCATTGCAGATCATTGGGAAAGAAGGGAGATTAAGAAATTAAATGCCTGTTTTTTTAAGGTGGTGGGATCAAGGAGTAACGTGATTCCAAGTAAAGTTTTTGGATTACACCAAACCTCTGTCTTCGTAAACTCTTCTGGCCGAGTTAAGGACATGGATAATAAGAGCTGTAGGCTATTTGGCTCTCATGTCTGGTTTCTCATTCAATGGGATGCTTTTATTTACCCCGGTACCATTTGTGTGCACTAATTCCATTTACCTCAATTCCCTAATCTAAACATTCTCAATACCATTATCTGTCCCTTTCTTGCATGTACTTGGTGATTAAACCTTTAGAGATCACTTAGGGTGGAGAATTCCAGAGAAATTGCTTTTCACTCCCATCACGAATGACCAACTCGATTTATGAGACTTTTACTCCTTGTTCCTGAAAACCTAGTCAAGACAAAGATCTCTACATCTACTCTAGAGTCATGAAGAGATACACCTTTGCCTTACCTAGTCCACACTGATTACCACTGATCATTAACACTAATCCTATATTAAACCCATTCTGTATTCTCCCCACATTTTTATCAATTGCCCTCAGATTCTACCACTCATCTACACATTAAGAGGTAGTTTACACTGATCAATTAACCTAGTATTTTACTTCGGAGTCACGTGAGTGACTACGTGAAGAACCCCGCCAGTGCGCCTGCGCGTCATTACGTCAGACGCCTTGACGCAAACGGACGTGAGGAGCAGAGCTCCTACAGTGGTTTGTAGTTTTTCAACTACAAGGTAAGTAAAAACTTTTTTCATATTTTCCAGGTCCGTTTACTGTGGGTCTATGGGGATTTTTTCCACAGACGCCATGGAAAAAACGAACAGGGGGAAGAGGCGAGCGACACAGCCGACAGAAAGTCAGGAAAGTCGGGAGTCCGCGGTTAGAGACCAACCGCCTCTAAACCCCGGTACAGTCGCCAGCGGTGAGCATAGTGACTGTGGACCTGGGGCTGGTGAAAACACAGTCAGCGCCTGTCGGGCAAAAGACAAAGTTTAAATCCCAACGGCCCACGGAGGGAGTCCCAGGCAATGGAAGTAGCTCCTGGGGTAGATACTGCTTTCGAGCGTATTGCCAAATAGAAAGCCTTTTACACAGGCTGTTGGAGCAAAGTTCACTCAGGGAGGAGTGTACTGAAAGCCAAGCTGCTGGAAACAGCTCAAACAGCTCCTGGTACAGGGCTAGATACTGCTTTCGAGCGTATTGCCCAAATAGAAAGCCTTTTTCATAGGCTGTTGGAGCAAAGTTCACTCAGGAAGGAGTGTACTGTAATCCAAGCTGCAGGAGCAGCTTAACAGCACCTGGTTCAGGGCTGATAGAATGCACCCTCAGGAATGAGGAGCGTGCTACGGGTCATGAGATTTCAGACCCCGACTCTGACGGTGAGGCTGTACAAGGCGATGAACGGCAGCTGCCAGATGTTCCACCCCTGGTAGTAGGATTCGCTGCCCCGTCAGGGTCAGGAGAGCCATTAGGAGAAGAACTGGCCTCCTTAATAAATTACTTGGTTTACCATTAGCTGGAACAGCAGGAGATGGATGAGACTGCAAGAAGGCAGGAGACCCCAAGTAACTGTGGGTTGCTGAAAGCAGCAGCAGTGAACCAAATTATCTGGAATCAGTTGCAGAGAATATTAAAGCTGCTGGGTTCTGGAATAACTGCTTTTACCAGAATAGCAGGTAACAACCAAAAGATGACGAAGTTGCATCAGCAAGCACTGGGGTTGCTATGCAGCACCCACTTCGAGATCAATTATCTGAGGAAAGTGCTATACGGCCTACTATGAATCCGAAATTCGCAGCACTCTGCAAACCAAGTAATATACAATTACCCAACTTACTCTTTGGAGAGGATCTCGGGAGACGTATTAAAGAGTTGGAAGATGAAGCGAAAACAGGATTGATAAATACATCAATGGTTGCAAAGTCTGTAAAGAGGAAGTATCCTTTCAGACATCATACGGATCCTAGACCAGGACCAAGTCGCTCATCAACGCAGGGACGTAGCTGGCGGCCTGCAGCGGGAGTAAGGACCAGTGGTGGTGCTTCCGGGAGAATCCAGGGATCTCAGAATACTCAAATGACTCAAGAGGTAGGTGGACCTGGTTCTCAGGGGAACATACTAACTGGATTAAGTCCAAAAGTTGGAGGCAGATTACGTCTCTTCTATAAACATTGGAAGATTACTTCAGATGTGGTAATTCTGAATAATATACAAGGATTTCGAATTGAATTCAATCCAAATTATGATTTGCCTGTCCAGCATGTTCCTAGCAGAACTCTCCACTTTGCGAAGTAATGGAGGTTCAAGTTGCGCTTCAAAACCCTATATATAAAAGGTGTTATAAAGAATCAGTCTACCAAATTCACCAATTTGGGTCAAATATATTCCCTCGATCAAAAAAGGATGGAGGATGTAGGGATTATTATAGACTTGACATGTCTGAATCCTTTTGTTCAGTGTCTGTTCACTTGCAAGATATGAAGTATTTTAAATTTACATGGATGAACCAATTAGGGCAGTTCAAAGCTCTGCCTAAAGGGTTAACGTTCCCTCCCAGAATATTCATAAAAATCAATTCTGGGGTTGCTGAGAGCCAGGGGCATATACTAATGGCATACCTGGATGATGTCCTGATTATAGGAAGGACAAAACAGTCAACAGAAGCATCGGTTGCAGTAATAAAATCAAACTTTTGAAAGTTTGGGGTTTCTAAATTCATCCAAAGAATCAAGGTTAAAAACATGTACCTCGATTAATTATTTGCGGTTCACAATTGATTTAGCCCAAATGCAAATTACTTTGCCCAGTGAAAAAAGGGTGGAGTTGATTAAAGATTGCAGTAATCTGTTAAACGAGCAAAAACCTCTAATCAGACAGGTGGCTCGAGTACTGGGAAAATTAGTAGATTCCCAGCAGTCCAGTATGGACCATTACATTATCAACAGCTGCAGAGAATTAAAGAACAGGCACTGAGAGTAAATGCTGGTCATTTTGATAGAACCATGCAAGTAACAACAAATGCTGTTTCTAAGCTGCAGTGGTGGATTCTACATGTCTCAAGCAGTTCAGGCAAAGTGCTGATTGAACAACCTTCCATGATATTACAAACTGATGCCAGTGCACTAGGATGGGGTGCAACTGACTTAACATGGAGCTGCGGAGGCAGATGGAATCAGGAAAGTTAGTGTTACTGCAGACATGGGGAATTACCTATTTGGAGCTTTTAGGAGGTTTCTATGGACTCCAAGCTTATGGTTCTAACACAACTAAAAGGAAGGTTCAAGTTCAAATTAATAAACACAACAGTAGTTGCCTATATTAATGATATGGGTGGAATTAAGTCGGTGTCATGTGACAAAATGGTTAAATCAACTTTGGTCTTGGTGTATTGAAAAGAACATTTGGATTTCAGCTATCTATCTACCAGGTAGAATGAACACGATAGCAGACACCAGGTCACGAAAAGTTCCATGATAATAAAGAATGTATGTTGAATCAAGAGGTATTCAATGATATAGTAATCAGATTTGGAATGACCGACATCGACTTGAATCATCAGCTATCGAGATATGTCTCATGGAAACCAGATCCAGGAGCAGTGGCGATTGATGCTTTCTCGCTACATTGGGGTGGTATGTTTTCATATATATTTCCACCTTTCTGCCTCATAAGCCAATGTTTGCTTAAAATCAGGCAAGATGCTGCTTCAAGGGTTTTGGTAGTACCAGATTGGCCTATACAGCCATGGTATCTGTTGATATTAGAATTAACAACACAAATGTTGATGAAAGTCCCAAAAAGGAGTAATTTATTGCTGCACCCTGTAACAGGGTAACAACATCCATTATATCATCGTTTGGATTTGTTGATTTGCAGGTTTTACGAATGCCTTTTCTGGGACGAGGACTGTCTGAGCATACTGTGGACATGCTTACGGCAGCCGGGAGGAAGAGCACTCAAAAACAGTACCTTTCTTATATTAAGAAATGGGGAAGAGTTCTGTGTACAAAAGAATGTGCAATAAAGTACTGCAGGTATTTCAAATGTTTAGAATTTCTGTCAAAACTTTATTATGATGAAGGTCTGAGTTGTAGTGCAATTAATTCAGCCAGAAGTGCATTGTCCTCATATTTGGTTCTGGATTCAGAAAGAAACTCAATTGGGTCACACCCAATTGTTTCCAGACTAATGAAAGGAATCTTTAATTCCAAACCACCGAAACCTAGGTACGTGACAATCTGGGATGTAAGTGTGGTACTGAAACTACTTCGGGAATGGTCATCAAGTGTGTCTTTACCTTTGGTCAAGCTCAGTATGAAAGTATTCATGCTTATGGCATGAGTGACAGCACAACGAGTGCAAACACTTGGAAAATTACAAATAGACAGTATGGAAGTAACTGAAGACAAGGTTACATTCTATATCTATGACCTACTAAAGTAAATTAGGCCAGGTGTGACAGGATTTAAAATTATGCTAGCAGCATATCCAAATGAATCCATGTCTCTGTATTAAGACATATTTATTACAATACATTGAAGTCACAAAGAATTTGAGAATACGGAAACTGGGTTGTTGATCACACACAAGAAACCACACAAGAGAGTTTCAATACAGGACTATTTCCAGATGGATAAAAGAAGTCTTAACAGCTGCTGGTATTAACACTTATGTTTTTACGTCTCACTCGTCTAGGGCAGCAGAAACGTTGGCGGCCAGGGCAAAAGACGGCCCTGTCGACCATATCCTCGCAGCCGCCGGGTGGTCCAATGAGTTGATGTTTCAACATTTTTACCATCGGCCTATTGTTAATGTGGGGTTGTTTGCAGAAACTATTTTTAAGTTCTGTGTAAATTCCTCTGGTTTTAAAGGGGATCTGATTCATTTCATTATTGAAATGAATTACTGCATTTGTGGTACAAATGTTATTATGAATGCATGATTGATTATTC
>CM075978.1:60679952-60747472 GCA_038087875.1 Malacoraja senta | reverse complement strand
TCTGCCCTCACTCTCTACCTCCCCCCTCCTCCTCTCTTGATGCGCCTGCGAGTTGGGTGCTATGCGTCAGTGGATAGGGTGGTTATGGGGTAAAAGGAGGTGTTTGTGGGTGTGGGTGTGGGCGTGGGCGTGTGCATGTGTCTGTCTGTTTGTCTGTCCTGCATCAACTTCATGTTGGCCACCAGGGCATCGATAAGACAAGACTTCTAGCAAGACAAATGGTCTTTTAGCCCAACATGGACCATCATATTGATGACCTTGTACGACGATGTAGTCAGTGCCAGAGCAAACGAGGGAAACACTCATACCACACGAGATACCAGTCACACCTTGGACCAAAATAGCAATGGATATCTTTGAATTTGACAACATACTTTTAATATCTCGTTATGGTAGATTACCATTCCAAGTTTCCGGTGGTGAATAGGCCTGACAAGCACCACGAGTGCCATGGCTGCTAATATGGTGACTGCAACATTTGGCCTCCTAGGAGCACCGACGGAAATCATCTCCGACAACGGCCCACAATTTGTTGGAGAACCGTTCAATTTCATGTGCAAGCAATGGGGAATCACCCAAACGACGTCCTCACCTAGGTGCCCTCAGTCAAATGGACTTGTTGAGACAATGGTACGAACGGTGAAATCCGTCATTAAGAAGTCCTTGACAACGGAACAGAGTGTAGCAGCAGCTTTACACAACTTGCGTACTACACCGATTGATTCCAAGTTACCGTCACCAGCATAGATGATGTTTGGAAGACAGATTCGGACACCTCTACCCACTAACCTTGACACGGACAACACATACCAAGGGCAGAGGAACTTTGAACAACTTGAAGAGCGCAAGCAGCGAAAGAAGGCGCATTTTGACAATTCGGTCAAGAGACAAGACTTGAAACCATTACACATTGGACAGAAGGTCCGGGTTCTGGATCAAGCAACTCATGTCTGGATACCAGCAGAAGTGAGAACGATCTGTGACAAACCCCAATGAAGATCTTACATCATAGAAATGCCAAATGGAAATAGACGGAATCGAGTGCAGTTGAGCGATGTTCCTCCACTGGAGGAACCATTTTTTGGTCCCCAATGCATCACTCCAGACAGCAACAGGATTGAGACCAAATATAAAGAGGAGGAACGACCGGCACATAATGCTGTTGGAGAATACGTGACACGTTCAGGACGTGTCATGGCCCTGTCCCACGGTACGACTTCATTCCAAGAGCTCTCCCGAGTTTGCCCTGATTCGAACTCGGAGATTTACTGTAATGGCCGCTCGTCAGTACTCGGGGCTCTCGTGGACATTTTTCAACATGTTGAAAAATCTTCACGAGCCTTCCAGAGCTTACCTGCCGTTAGCGAGTCTTCCCGAGTACCTGCCGTTAGCGTTATGAGCCGCTAAGAGACGTCCCCGAGCTCCAATGTACCCGCTACGTTCATTCTCCGTGCTTACCACGAGCTGATTTTTTTCTTAAACTCGGGAGAGCTCTTGGAATGAACTCGTACCGTGGGGACAGGGCCATTAGTAAGAAACCTGCACTTACTGTTGATAATCATTACTATTGAAGAATTTTGGTGTATATAAAAAGCAATTGTGTGTAGAGTTTTGTTTGTACAGCATATTTTTTATTTTATGTAAGACAAGGGGGATGTTGTGATATTGCAAGGACTACTTTGTTATATCACAAGCAGGGCTCGAAATTAACGGTTGCCCTGGTGCCAATGACCACCCAAAGCGCCGCCGAGCAACCTAAACGACGAGTCATTTTGCCCGGCTTGGCACGGCAGATACTGGTTTATATCGAAGATAGACACAAAAAACTGGAGTAACTCAGCAGGTCAGGCAGCATCTCTGGAGAAAAGGAATGTGACGTTTCGTGTCGGTGGCAGCTGTATTGCGGGGCAAAGATATTAGGTGCTTGGTGACGAAGGGTCGGAGCGAATGACGTGCCCCGCACAGCGTCTGCAGCGGCCGCGACAGTGGCTCCACCTCCTCCTCCTGCACCCCGCCCGCCCTGATAGCGGCCGCTGCCTGCCACTGTGCCAATGGCGAAAACCGCTTTCAAAACAAACCTTCCTGCACGCCGTGGCCGGGAGGGAGGGGGAGGCCTTCTTCCGCCGTCTGAAGCAGCTGCACCAAAGATCCTATAGATGTAGGATCTTTGAGCAGCACCGCTCTGCCCCGCACCACCCCGCACCTTGCTGTTGGAGGAGAGGAGGCGGTGGCGAGGAGATCCCAACCGCCTCCCCCTTTGGCGGTGGCACTTGGCGGTGGACAGGGACGGCCAAGGCAGCGGGGCGATGTTGTCTGAGGGGTGCTGACCTTCCTTCCTCCCCACCTCCCCACTCTCTCTCTCGTATGCCCCCCTCCACCCCCCCTATCCTGAGACCCCTTCTCTCCATCCTGCACTGATCCCCATTCCCGCCTCTATTCAGTCCTCACTGACAGCCCCTGTGCTTCCCTCCCCATCTATCCCCCTCCCATCTACTCATCCTGTGCTGATCACCCTATCCACATCGCATTGATTGTCCTGCCACTCCCCATCCATCCCACTGATCCCCCATCCATCCTGCACTGCTCCCCCATTCTTCCTACACTGACCCCCCCCCCATTCATCACGTACTGACCCACCCTCCATTTACCCTGCACCGACCCCCCCATCCATCCTGTACTGATCTCTCCATTCATCTTTTACTGACCCCCCCCACCATTCATCCTGTACTGATCCCCTCATTCATCCTGTACTGATGCCCTCATTCATCCTGTGGTGATCCCCCATTCATTCTGCACAGACCCTCCGATCCACACTGTACTGAACTCCCCCCCCCCCATCATCCTGTACTGATCCTCCCATCCATCCTGCGCCGATCTCCCCATTCAAGAAGAATGGGGGAACCGTCTGAAGAAGGGTCTCGATCAGAAACATTGCCTATCTCCTTCCCTCCATAGATGCTGCCACACCCATTGAGTTTCTCCAGCATTTTTGTCTACCCCCATTCATCCTGTACTGATCCTCCCATTCATCCTGCACTGATTCCCCCCATCCATCCCGTACTGATCCCCCACATTCAACACTACTGACATCCCCAGTGCTCTCCCCTCACAATTTTACATACTCCAACCAACACGTACTAATTCACCTGCCTCAATCCGTCCATTCCGCACCGATTGCCTTCTCAACCCCCCAACCCCCGCCATCTATATACCCCACACGGATTCACACACACCCCCCCCTCCCTGACCCTATTGTGCTGGAAATGTCTTCAGAGCGAACATTAACTATGTTTGATAACGGAATGTAATCAAATGAGTTTTAATTCCCAATGCTATTATTTGTTTTAGTCCATAAAGATGAATTAATTAAATTGTGAACACGTGAAACATTAAAACCGCAGTGTTCAATTGTCACTGCGACCGTTGACACGTTATTACAGAATTCATTTTAACGGCAAATCAATGCTCTTAATATGGAGTATCTGTACCGTAGTTATTTAATGAGCAACATTCACAACTATACGTTGGATTTATCTTGGTTTTACTTCTACAGTCGGTCATATACATCACAAATTTGGCCAGGAGAAATTTTAACCTTAATTCTGAAGTGGGAATGATGGAAACAGCGTTAATAAATAAAAAAAATTCAATCTGGTGCATACAAACTGGGTATCTTCATTGCTGTTCACAACACGTACATCTAATCTGAATGTCCGGTAATGTGGCATTTTGACACCTTTAAACATATTACCAAAAGAACATTTGCTGCAGTTATGTCCTTTGGCCATCTCTTGTCAGTTAGTGTAATGTTTAACCTGTCAGATGGGTATAGTCGGTTTTAACAGCTATTATCATAAAATGCCTTTAGAAATTTCCTTGCAAACTGTATATTTTGTTATGGATAAATTATGTGGGAAGCGAGAGTGTTTCTATACCAATAGCAATAAAGACCCATTCTATGGCCATGTCATGGTAATTTTCAGTCCTTCACAAAAAACATGCTTGCATCAATTTGTAGTGTGCATGGTTAAGCATATATGTTACCATGGTCCAGGATTTATTGACGCAGGTTGATCATACGCTGAATAATCAAACCACATTTTTGTTTGGAAGTGGAAAGAACTAATAGAAATTGCATTAATTGCAATGTGTAAAAAGAGTTGAGATACTGTATTATAATTTTGATGCATGTCATTGTGGTATATATCATGTCTTGATTGGTGAATATGTTTAGTTTGTGACTTTATTTGAAGCAGAAATATGTGAATGCTTCATTGAGCATAATTCCGACTGGTAACTACACACTTCGTCCAAGCACATTATCGCACACGTCATGCAAACCGTCTTAAATGACCACCTAAACTGTCATTTGGCAACCTAAAAAGCTGCCAAGGTTACCCGGCTGGGAACAGGGAAAAAAAGTTAAGTGAGAGCCCTGACAAGGACTACTTTGTTTGCCCGCGTAGCAACATGTATATGTGGGAATGACGTAATATGGGCAGGGCACTCTGGTTCCCTAAATATATGTACTTGTGGTCATTCCAGAGTCATAACAATTGTATAACAGACACCGACCACGAAGTACAACCCGCCCACAAGGAAAGTTCTGGAAATGAAACCTCTCCCCTATTCCACCCCCCAAAGAAAAACCTCCTCCAAAGTAATGTAAATGAGATTCCATTGTGATGTACCCATTCCTCCAATGCAACCCGTTCCCTCAAAGCAATAATCCACCACTCACCCATAGCCCCCAACTGCAGACACACCCCCTCCCCCACACGCCCTCCCCCCCCCCCACACTCCCCCTGAAGACTAAATTTGCTAAACTAATGGAGGAAACTGGGCAGTGTTGGGTTAAGGGTTAAAGTCCTTCCCTTGACCCTTTTTGAAATTAGGGTGACCCCACACGGAGATACTAAACTAACACCAGCCGAAATAATGTACAACTGGCCGCTATGCACCCCCTGAGTGTGGAAGTTAGTTTGACCTACATGACCTCAGCAATTAATTAATTACATATGCACAGCAATTAACCCATGCCTTGTCAGTTCTGCACTCCCAGGTACGAGGCACAGAAGCCACTACCAGTTGAACACGGGGACGAGTCCATACTACCAGTAGAGTAGGTACTGATAAGGAACTGGGATTGGAAGAAATTGGGACCACGCTGGAACGGACCGTACCAGGGGCTACTAACAACACGTGAAGATTTAAGATCACAGCTGTTGAATACATCTGACTGACAGTAAACGGATCGGAGAACTAAGAAAGGACAATGGGGGCTATTGACCCCCCCTTTTAGTCCTGGGGTTGGCCCAGATGGGCTTGACCTGGGGAAATAATCTTTGTCTATAAGCCATGAATTCGCCCTCCGCAACAATATAAGTGCATGCTGGGTGTATATGCACATCTCACATAATGGTGGAGGAGGAATAAGCCACTTAACAATATCTCTTAACCTTACTGAGATTCTGGCCTTACACTGTTTTCGCAATAGAACAGCAACAATTTTCAATCAATCCCTGGCACAATGCATGGTCCTCACATGCCTAAAACCATCGGAAATGGTGCCAATTCCGAAGCAGACAGCCATAACCTGCCTCAACGACTACAGGCCGGTTGCACTAACACCAATAATTATGAAGTGCCTGGAGAGATTGGTCCTTAATCACGTCAAGGCCGCTCTTCCATCAACCCTGGATTCACATCAATATGCATACAGAGCAAACAGATTGACGGACAACGCCATTGTCACTACCCTCCATACTGTACTGCTCCACCTAGAACGAGGAGCATATGCACGATTGCTATTTGTTGATTAGAACACAATCGTACCCAGTAGACTGGTCTCCAAGCTGTCCAATCTAGGCTTCGAACACATCTGCCTATGGATTAAGGACTTCCTAACAGACTGGCCACAATCAGTCAGGATGGGACCGCACCACTCCCCCACTGACACTCAGCACAGGAGCTCCACAAGGCTGTGTGCTGAGCCCCCCTCTTCTACTCTCTCTATACCGATGACTGCATACCGACCCACAGCACGAACGCCATCATTAAATTTGCAGACGATACGACAGTGGCGGGGCTGATCACTTACAGGGGCGATGAATCAGCTTACAGGGAGGAGGTACAGAGGTAAATAGGATGGTGCTCAGAAAACTACTTAGAACTCAATACCAAGAAAACAAAAGAGCTTATCATCGACTTCAGGGTGACCACGCCCCACTGCACATGAACGGAGAAAGAGTGGACAGAGTCTCCAGTTTCAGGTTCCTGGGTATCCACACCTCTCCAGGGGCACGTCCGTGCCCGGGTGCCCTTGGAGAGGTACCATGGGCGCCTTGGCCATGTTCTGGGACCGCTAGGGCTAAGTGTATAAGTGGGATAAGAATAAAAAGGCAGAGATAGATTCTTGATTAGTATGGGTCAGAGGTTATGGGGAGAAGGCAGGAGAATGGGGTTGAGAGGGAGAGATAGATCAGCCATGATTGAGTGACGGAGTACACTTGATGGGCAGAATGGCCTAATTCTACTCTAGTTCTGTCCTAGTTTGAATTCCTGCAACTTATGGCTTGCTTTTGTTTTGCTTTCATACTTCCTTGCATGTATATTTTTCATGGGATTGTTTCTTTAGAATATTACTATATTACTAGACGATCCGTGGACCCGTTGGGTCCCCCTTGTGACGTCAGAAGAACTGCAGATGATGGTTTAAATCGAAGATAAACACAAATGCAGAAATAATTCAGCATCTCTGGAGAGCAGGAATGGGTGGCATTTCGGGTCGAGACCCTTTTTCAGACTGATCCTTCCTCAGACTGACCCTTCTTCAGGCACAAGAATTAGTGTTATGACTTAGTGGTAAATTCATTGAACATAAAAGATAGAACATAGAATATAGAACTGCAGTCTGAAGAAGGGTCTCGACCCAAAACGTCACCCATTGCTTCTCTTCAGAGATGCTGCCTGTCCCGCTGAGTTGCTCCAGAATTGTCGATCATCACTTTTCATGTATAGTTGCACCTCAATGCTCTGTGCATCAGAACTGGAATTATCTTTAACAAGCATCCGGATAGAGGATGTGTTCCAGAGGTTCCAACATGGAAAGATCCACCATGCCTGCATGTCATCACTCACTAATTCACATTAATCTAATTTTTTTTAAAAATTCGGAATATTGACACCGCTATACACGAGGCGATTTTCAGTCAAAATGGCAATCCTGGCCCGGCAACCATCGAACCGTGGACCCATTCGGTCCTTTATAAACACAATTTGATATATTTATGAACACAGAAGTATTAGATGAAAATGGTGATGTTTATTTTATGATTACAAATTTAAAACATCTTACCCGTTGACCAGTTGGGTCCCCGTTGTGAGGCCAGTCAAGTACACACGTAAGTACGAGTTAAAAATGGCTATCTGAAAATGGCGTCATCCGGCAACCCACCCCCAACTGCGCAGGCACGGCAGACGGTCCCGGCAAGTGGGTCCTCATCGTGACGCCAGTCAAGTACACACGGAAATATCAGATCAAAATGGCGATATGAAAACGCAAACTATGCAGGCACGGCCCCTCCCCCAACTGCGTAGGCATGGCTGACGGGTCCGGGAAGTGGGGAGCACTGAGCAGGCGCGATAGCCGAGTTCAAACTTGTGCCGTTTGACGGTAGAAAGTAAATTAAAGTTTATAAAGCAAATAGATGACATGCGAATTACTTTGTAAAATAGAACTAAACTTACCCGTGGACACTTAGGGTCCCCATTGTGAGGCCAGTCAAGTATACATGGAAGTATGAGATAAAAATGGTGACTTGAAAATCGTCAAAGGCAACCTTCCCCCAACTGCGCAGGCGTGGCTGACGGGTTCCTCTCCCATTCCCTACCTCACTCTCCTTTCCCCTACCTTCAGTCACTCCCTCCCTCCATAACCCCTCTCCCCGCTATACCACGCCTCTCCCTCCATCTCCTTGCTCCCCCACTCCTCACGTCCCCATTATCCAACTCCCTCACCTCCCCCACTGCCTTCCTCTCTCTCTATCCCCCACTCCCTACCTCCTCTCCCTCTATCCACCCTCATCTCCCACTCTTCCTCCTAACCTCCACACTTTCCCCTCCCTCTCTATCCCTCTGCTCCCCCACTCCCCCCTATCGCACCCACAATGAAAATTGTGATATTTTTTTTAATGGAAACTCTCCCTATCCCACCCCCACAATGAAAATCACAATTTTCAATGAAATTCTCAATGAAAATCGCATTTTTCATTTTAAATAATCTAAACACAATGTTTGCTGTTAATGAAAACGGAAAAATGAATAAATGGATTTTTTTTAAACAGCGATTTTCGATGTAAATGAGATTCAGGATCCCATGTGACGTCATTGTGATTGAAAATGGAAGAAATGGAATAAAACGTTTTTTTTTTTGATAATCGCGATTTTTTAATGTAAAGGAGATTCGGGATCGTATTTTGACATCATTGTGACGTGGAACGCTACTGACGGGCAGGGCAAGTGGAAAAGAGGTTTAAAACGTTTTTTTTGTAAAGTTTAGAATGTCAATAACTTGTAAAATATAACGTCAATCTGAACAAAACTTCTTTCTTTTACATCACAGGACAATGGTAAGGGAGGGCAAAAATGCAGCGCTATCGTGTGGGGTTTTGGGGATGATGATGATGATGGACACACACACACGACTAAGTGGGACCCGTGGGTCCCAGCTTCACAAAGGAGGGCTCGTCCCCAATGCAATATTCCGCCTCTCCACCAATTCCAATATTGCTGGCCAGTAAGGGGAGGAGCACTAGCATGGGTGTTGTGGACCGATGGGGCTAGTTTCCAGAGGGCTAGTATGAACATTGTGGGCCTAATGGATTCTTGGGCTGGCAGCTCAGTCACTGAGGCCCTGCCAGAAATTATGCCCAAAACAGGTGACAGACTCTGTGAGAAAGAAGGGGGAGAGGGTGGACTGAATGGATTCTTGGACTCTCAGTTCAGTGAGTCATGGCTGGTGGGCTGGCAGCTCACTAAGTCGTGGCTGGTGGGCTGGCACTTCAGTCACTTACAGCAATATTCCAATTTTTCGGAATATTGACACCGCTATACACGAGGCGATTTTCAGTCAAAATGGCAATCCTGGCCCGGCAACCATCGAACCGTGGACCCATTCGGTCCTTTATAAACACAATTTGATACATTTATGAACACAGAGGTATTAGATGAAAATGGTGATGTTTATTTTATGATTAAAAATTTAAAACATCTTACCCGTTGACCAGTTGGGTCCCCGTTGTGAGGCCAGTCAAGTACACACGTAAGTACGAGTTAAAAATGGCTATCTGAAAATGGCGTCATCCGGCAACCCACCCCCAACTGTGCAGGCACGGCAGACGGTCCCGGCAAGTGGGTCCTCATCGTGACGCCAGTCAAGTACACACGGAAATATCAGATCAAAATGGTGATATGAAAACATGCAGGCACGGCCCCTCCCCCAACTGCGCAGGCATGGCTGACGGGTCCGGGAAGTGGGGAGCACTGAGCAGGCGTGATAGCCGAGTTCAAACTTGTGCCATTTGACGGTAGAAAGTAAATTAAAGTTTATAAAGCAAATAGATGACACGCGAATTACTTTGTAAAATAGAACTAAACTTACCCGTGGACACTTAGGGTCCCCATTGTGAGGCCAGTCAAGTATACATGGAAGTATGAGATAAAAATGGTGACTTGAAAATCGTCAAAGGCAACCTTCCCCCAACTGCGCAGGCGTGGCTGACGGGTTCCCATTGTAACGCCAGAGATCCCCGTTGTGACGCGAGTCACGGCAACCTCCCCCCAACTGCGCCTCGCCATCCCTCTTCCTACCTCTATCCTCCTCCATTCCCCCTCATCCCCAGCTCTCCCTCACCTTCCCCTTCACCCTCCCTATTTCCCCTCTCCCATTCCCTACCTCACTCTCCTTTCCCCTACCTTCAGTCACTCCCTCCCTCCATAACCCCTCTCCCCACTATACCCCGCCTCTCCCTCCATCTCCTTGCTCCCCCACTCCTCACGTCCCCATTATCCAACTCCCTCACCTCCCCCACTGCCTTCCTCTCTCTCTATCCCCCACTCCCTACCTCCTCTCCCTCTATCCACCCTCATCTCCCACTCTTCCTCCTAACCTCCACACTTTCCCCTCCCTCTCTATCCCTCTGCTCCCCCACTCCCCCTATCGCACCCCCAATGAAAATTGTGATATTTTTTTTAATGGAAACTGTCCCTATCCCACCCCCACAATAAAAATCACAATTTTCAATGAAATTCTCAATGAAAATCACATTTTTCATTTTAAATAATCTAAACACAATGTTTGCTGTTAATGAAAACGGAAAAATGAATAAATGGATTTTTTTTAAACAGCGATTTTCGATGTAAATGAGATTCAGGATCCCATATGACGTCATTGTGATTGAAAATGGAAGAAATTGAATAAAACGGGGTTTTTTTGATAATCGCGATTTTTTAATGTACAGGAGATTCGGGATCCTATTTTGACATCATTGTGACGTGGAACGCTACTGACGGGCAGGGCAAGTGGAAAAGAGGTTTAAAAAGTTTTTTTTGTAAAGTTTAGAATGTCAATAACTTGTAAAATATAACGTCAATCTGAACAAAACTTGTTTCTTTTACATCACAGGACAATGGTAAGGGAGGGCAAAAATGCAGCGCTATCGTGTGGGGTTTTGGGGGTGATGATGATGATGGACACACACACACACACACAAGACTAAGTGGGACCCGTTGGGTCCCAGCTTCACAAAGGAGGGCTTGTCCCCAACGCAATATTCCACCTCTCCACCAATTCCAATATTGCTGGCCAGTAAGGGGGGGAGCACTAGCATGGGTGTTGTGGACCGATGGGGCTAGTTTCCAGAGGGCTAATATTAACTTTGTGGGCCTAATGGATTCTTGGGCTGGCAGCTCAGTCACTGAGGCACTGCCAGAAATTATGCCCAAAACAGGTGACACTCTGTGAGAAAGAAGGGGTAGAGGGTGGACTGAATGGATTCTTGGACTCTCAGTTCAGTGAGTCATGGCTGGTGGGCTGGCAGCTCACTAAGTCATGGCTGGTGGGCTGGCACTTCAGTCACTTACAGCTGGTGGGCTGGCAGTTCACTTACTCATCTCTGGTGGGCTGGCAGTTCAGTCTTTGTGGTGTGTCTTCATCCCTACTGCTTTGTGGTCTTTGTTGTTGATCATTGATACATTCAGTTATTTTTGGTTGCGTCTCTTCATCCCTTCTTTGCGTTCCTTTTTGTCGATCCTTGAGACGCTCACTTCTACTTCGTGGCATCTCTTCATCCCTTGTGCTTTGCGTTCTTTCTTGTTGATCCTCAAAATGTTCAGATATTTTTGGTTGCGCCTCTTGATCTTTTCTTCTTCTTCTTCTTTCTCGGTCATCTGTGAGACGTTGAGATGCTTCTTCTTGCGTCTCTCGTTCCCTTCTGATTCTTGACGCTTCTCGATGTTCCATTGCACGCGTCTTTGACCATCCTGCAACTCTTTTTCTCCGTTTTCCGGGCATGATGTCGAAAAAGCAGCCTAAAGACAATTTCAGTTGTTAATGAACACTGAAGAATTTGTGGAAGACATTTTTTTGAGGCAGGGGCAGTTGGGGTGGAGGTGGCAAACGTCCTGCAGCCGAGGGAGGGAGATAGCTTCAGGCGGGGGCTGTCGTGGGCTGATGTGGGATGGGGGTGTCCTGCAGCGTGGGATGGGGGCGGCTTCAGTAGGGGGCAGGTGGGGGAGCATCCTACAGCCAGGCGGAGGGCAGCGTCTTACGGTGGGGGAGGGGGGGGCGGTGAGCGACCTATTCATGGCCTCTGGACTGACTCACTCACTCACGGCCTCTGGACTGACAGACTGACTCGCAGCCTCTGGACTCACTCACGGCTTCCGGACTGACTGACTTATGCCCGGCTTCTGGAGTCACGGCCGACTTATGTAAACTGAAAACTGTAACATCCACATTCAGGACCAGCTTCTTCCTGACAGCCATCAGGCTATTAAATATAACGAATAAGCTCTGAACTACAAAAGACTATATTATTTGTACTAGGTAGACAAAAATGCTGGAGAAACTGAGTGGGTGCAGCAGCATATATGGAGCGAATGAAATAGGCAACGTTTCGGGCTGAAACCCTTCTTCAGACTGATGCAGGGTGGGGGGACGGGAAGAAGAAAGGAAGATGAGGAGCCAGAGGGCCGAGGGAGAGCTGGGAAGGGGAAGAGACAGCAAGGGCTACCGGAAATTGGAGAAGTCAATGTTCAGGCCACTGGGATGCAGGCTGCCCAAGCGGAATATGAGGTGCTGCTCCTCCAGTTTCCAGTGGTGCTATTATTTGTACTATTTGTTATTTATTGAACTCACACACAGACTCACACACACCCTCCACCTCACCCAGACTCACACACACATACCCTCCACCACACACACACACACACACTATGTATGACAGTAAACTTTCTTGAATCTACTCACACGGGCTGAGCGCGGCCTCTCCACTGTGGGGCTTCCGCAGTCAGCGGCACTTCCGCAATCAGCGTGACCTCTGCACTTACCTGAAATTGAGCAATCAGTGCGACCTCTGCACTCACCGGAAATTACTCAATCAGTGCGATCTGTGCACTAAGCGGAAGTCACGAAATGAGCGCGACTTTTGGACTAAACACAGTCGAACCTAATAAAGCCTTTATAACAAGAGGAATCGAATATAGGAGCAAAGATGTCCTTCTGCAGTTGTACAGAGCCATAGTGAGACCACACCTGGAGTATTGTGTACAGTTTTGGTCCCCTAATTTGAGGAAGGACATTCTTGCTATTGAGGGAGTACAGCGTAGGTTTACAAGGTTAATTCCCGGGATGGCGGGACTGTCATATGCTGAGAGAATGGAGCAGCTGGGCTTGTACACACTGGAGTTTAGAAGGATGAGAGGGTATCTCATTGAAACATAAGATTGTTAAGGGTTTGGGCATGCTAGAGGCAGGAAACATGTTCCTGATGTTGGGGGAGTCCAGAACCACGGACCACAGTTTAAGAATAAGGAGTAAGCCATTTAGAACGGAGACGAATAAACACATTTTCTCACAGAGAGTGGCGAGTCTGTGGAATTCTCTGCCTCAGAGGGCAGTGGAGGTGGGTTCTCTGGATGCTTTCAAGAGAGCTAGATAGAGCTCTTAAAAATAGTGGGGTCAAGGGGATATGGGGAGAAGGCAGGAATGGGGTACTGTTTGGGGATGATCAGCCATGATCACATTGAATGGTGGTGCTGGCTCGAAGGGCCGAATGGCATACTCCTGCACCTATTGTCTATTGTCTATAAAGCATTTATTCCTTCCAAACACAATCGGACCTAATAAAGCATTAGTTTCGAGCACAGGCAGGGCAGCAGGCCAAACAACTCATGGCATTGTCATTTAATTTCATTTCCAATTAAGCATTGCGTTTTCAAGCACAGGCAGCGCAGCAGGCGTCTGGAGCCTGGGACCCCTCGCTCGGGATCGCTGGAGAAGAGCTCCGACAGCCGGCCCGCGGCCGATAACATCCTGAAGCCACGTCTGCAGAGCTTCTAGCTGCGGCACGGCGTGGACTTACTATCCGGAGCGGGATCCCTGGAGAAGAGCTCCGGCCGCTGGCCTGCAACATCCTGAAGCTGCGGTCTCCGGTAGGGAAGTGACGATTCAGGACTTGTCGTCTCGACGAGAGAGCCTGTACACCTGGCCGCCCGCAGCGGCGACTGCAGAGGTTTATGGCCCCGACCACAGGGGAACAATGGAGGATGACTGATTGTACTTTGTGCCTTCCACCACAGTGAAGAATGCTGTGGTGGATGTTTGTGTTGAATTTTATTGTGTATTGTGTGTTCCTTTTTGATTGTACCGCTCCTGCAAAATTTCTTTTTACAGCACTTTATTGTGTGTGACCAGTCTGCCTATTGTAGCGAGTGGCTGTTTGTGAGGAGTGAGAGAGTGGAGTAGTGTGGGGCGAGATTCAATTTACAGTGGCATGTAAATGATGGACACACAAGGGTTGGCAGAACGGCAGTAAAGAAAGCAAGAGTGTGAGTCTGTTTCAACAGTTTATTTTCAGCTGAATTAAGAAAATAACCAAAAATGACCTGAATGATCACCGCACTTACGGCCGACCTCCTACATACTGCCATTGATAAAGTTACATTACTATATATAGCAATTTTACAAAATTTTGAGATTTTAAAAATCAAGTCTGCAATTTATCCCATCAGATAAAGCATAAAAAGAAATTTAATTTGACACCCAATTCACTTTCATATCTTCAGTATTAAAAAGGTTATGGCCATTTTCATACTCGGAAATTAGCATCTTGTTCCCTATTGCTTTTCCATTGACAACACATAACTTTCTTAAAAATTAAGAGAACTGAATGAAATTTTCAGGTATTATAGATTGAAGCATTCTGAAACAAATATAAAACATCTTACTTGGATGACCTGAAATTAAAGCATATAATTAGTTAATTACCTAAATGTAGCTAATTACAAAATTGACCGTTGTGACGGAAATAGTAATAAACACCCAGACTGCCTTGAAAATTCAAAAATGTGATATTATCAAGATCAGAACTTTCATATTATTGTATAATATGCTGTAAGTCCATAACAGATAGGTAAATAAATTACAATTTCTAGCAATACACCAAGTCTTTATGGAGAAGATCAGTTGCTAGCTGGTACATTGGCATATCATAATCAGTAGCATCATCATACTCCTCAGATTGTAACCAATAAGCAACTCTGTACACCTTGTTTTTCCTCAACTTTTCAATTTTGGCATTTAAACTACAAATTTTTGCTCTTCAAACCACGCATGACATGCCTTTCTGCCCACTACTTTCCCCATTAAGAATGTCCTGTAGATTTCATTTCTTAAGAAAATTATATATTTTTTAAATAGCCTAATTATCCAAATATCAAACTAATCCCATTCACAGGAATTCGCAATATAACATGATTTTTAAATCTCACTGTCATGAATTTACATGCCAGATGGAAGGAATTTAATGTTTAATTCTCATAAATTAATCCAGAAACATCCTCTCAAAATATAATCAAAATTATTGTTTTTGCTCAATATGTGACTCAAACTGTTGTGAATATTTAGTTTAAAAATAATGATCTTGGAGAGAGAATAACACAAAATATAGACAATTTGGATGGCATGACATGATTGTCCAAAAAAAATGGGCATTTTAATCATCTTGCTTCTGGAACTCGATCGATTGGAATGTTGCGTTTGCGTGAATTTGAACTCCATATCGGCAGGAAAAACACTGCCGGTTCGTATGGGGCCAAATAACATTTTTGCAACGTAAAATTAGATTAAAGCCATCCCAAGAAGCAAGATTATATGTAAAATATACGACTGACCCTTTGTTTTGTCCCGTTCTTGCGATCCGTCACGTTGTAGGCGTTCGAAGTCGCTTTTTATTTTAATCCAAATATTAAATTGTCCAGGGAATTTTTTTTTTGTAATATAGCGCGAAAGGAAGTCTGATCGATTTTTCATCAGCAGCTAGCAGCCCGAGGAAGTCCGCCTCCGACAGGCAGTACAAAACGGCATTTTAATCCTGCCCCCCCTTCAAAGGCGCCAAAGTCGCGCACACAGCCAGTGGCAGAACTGCAGCGCCGCTGAAGGTAAGTATTGTAACATCGCTACTATATAATAATAATAATAATGGATTGGATTTATATAGCGCCTTTCTAATACTCAAGGCGCTTAATACTCAAGGCGCTTTACTATATAGCAAAGAGTGAACGAATCCATATATATTACATTAAAACATTTTAAGTTTGTTTGCCGAAGTTCTTACCAGGCACGCCAATAACTGCAATGAGCGTGTAACTGTTATACCAGTGACTGCTATGTTCAGTGGACATAATATTGCTTAAAGCTATTTGAGACACTGGTATAAGTTATACACTCCAAACCATACAGCAATAAAACACCGAAGCATAAAGCAATAAAACCAACAAAATCGTCGTTTTGTACAAATGAACCATAATTACACCTAGTTAATAGTTTTGAAAGCAGTATTGTCTTACCTCGATAAAACTAAACTGGAGAATACCAATGCAACGCAGGTCTGTAAACACGCAGCAGCTCAACTGGTGAGACTGTTTATCGCGAATGACCTGGGCATGTGCAGTTGAATTCGCTTATTGAAACATTTGTTTTGGAAACAAGGCGTTAAACTTCAGGAATGAGACTTACCCTCCCGCACGAAAAAACATCCGCAGCTCGCGTCCTATTTCCGCAAACCCACGCCCATCGACAGTCTTCAGAGAGAACGGCGTTAATCGTCCAGTTTTTAAATAACATCCACCGACGAGTTCAGGCTTCGTCCTGATTTTTGTATTAACCACGGTGCCTCGATGTTTATGAGATCCTGAATACGCCTACCTACATATTATATATAGGGTATTGGTAATCTAGGATTACCACCCCCACCTCGGAGGGGAGATGGGAGAACTCTGTTTACGTTTTAACCCTCTGAAACCTACCCGAGAGCAAGGGGAGAGGGAGGAGGAGGGTGGGGGAGGGACACCTTTCACGGCCTCCCTTGGTTCCCAGAATTCACGCAGAAGGGCGGTTACCTCTAGATGCCCTCCCCCCTTACCCGTAGCCGACTGCTCCTTGATGCGCGGCAGCCACACAAGGCCCGCCGCCTCTTCCGCCTTTCACCTCGGGCTTTTCGTTGGGAGGAGCCGCGGCCGCGCGGGTAATGGCGCCAGGCGCGCGTGTGAGAACCCGGACCTACCCGGCACTTTCTTAGTTACTTACACTCTCTCTCCCCCACACACTATATATCTATTATCTCTCTTTCACTCTGCCGGCGGCGGCTTAAACCGAGGACGGGTGAAGAGCGCTAGAGGGCGGAACTCTGCGATCGCCGCTCGGTTGGACCGGGGTCTTTATCGTTATCGTTGCGCTGGCTTTACGCGACCCAGACGCCGTCCTTCCGCTCCCACAGCCCGTCACTGCGCACTGACGCCGCCGCGCCACCGGGCATGCGCAGACCGCGCCACCAGACGGCGTGCGCGCTGCCGTGGGGGGGGGGGGTGGGGGGTTGTATATCTTCAATTAAACTATTATCGAACAAAATACCACGTTGTAACATCATTGCGTCGGCAATGTTCGGGAAACGATTTTAGGATGACACCAGTCTCAGGCAACATTCCAACATGTAAATCTATCCAGGTGATTAGATTTTAATCGATAAGACCGAAGAATCCGTCAGTCTTTTGCTCTCTTACATCTCAAACATATTATTAAACTTTTGAAATGTTAATTAACTCACACCTATGAGTTTCACCATTGGTGATATTGAACATTCATATAAATACAAGGGTCGGCAACCTACGGCCCAAGGACCGAATTCGGCCCGTAACCTAAAAAGCAAGCTATTTTTTTTTCCAAAATAGTTTACGCGGCCTGGGCGCTGCAGCCAGTCCCGGGGACGCAAGCTGATCTGGGAACTGCAGCTAGTCTTGCAGCACGCAGGTGACATTGGCGCTATAGCCAGTCCCGGGGCAGGCGAGCCGACCTGGGAATCAAAGATCATAGAGCGGAGCAAAATGGTTCACTCCGCGAAAAAGCCGTAGAAGGTGATGGATAATCTTCAGCGCCATTTCCGTAACCGGCTTTCGTCATGGCGTCTAGCTAATTCAGGGAGATTCTGCTATATCAGGCTGAGAGATTAAAGGATAGACATAAAATGCAGCGGGTCGGGCGGCATTTCTGGACAAAAGGAATGGGTGACATTTCGGGTCGAGACCCGTCTTCAGACTGAGTCAGGGGAAAGAGGAACTCAAACCATCCACCCTTCCCTCCGACACGAAGACGCAGCAATCGCCGCCCCCCCCCTTTTTTTTGTTAAACATTTATTTCCTTCTGGTGTTTTTTTTAATTTCCCCCTTACCATTTCCGTACTTTTTCGATAGCTGCCATGACCAGTTTGATGTCATCCTTTGCCCTGCTCCTGGTCTCGGCGCGCACCGATCTGCCGGACATGGTGTGTGTGTGTTTGTTTGTTTGGCGGTGTCTGAGGGGAGAGGCGCCGGCACCAAGAGCGAGCAAACGCGCGGACAGACGGACGAAAGCAAAGATCATAGAATAGGTGACATTTCGGGTCGAGACCCTTCTTCAGACTGAGTCAGGGGAAAGAGGAACAAGAGGTTTGGACGGTACTAAGGACAAATGAATGGAAGATATGCCTATATCTCCCGTTTCCCTTTCCCTTGACTGTCAGTCTGAAGAGGGTCTCAAACCGAAATGTCACCTATGCCGCTCTATGGTCTTTGCTTTTGTCCGTGCGTTCGCTCGCTCTGGGTGCCGGCGCTTCTCCCCTCAGACTCCGTCAAACAAACACACACACAGCATGTCCAGCAGATCGGTGCGGGCCGAGACCATGAGCAGGGCGAAGGATGACATCAAACGGGTCATGGCAGCTATCGAAAAAGTCGACCTGAAATATCACCTAGTCCTTTTCTCCAATGATGATGCCTGATCCGTTCATTTACTCCGGCGTTTTGTGTCTGTCTTCAGTTTAAACCAGCATCTGCTGTTCCTCCCTGTACAAGGTATGTGCTGTTTCCGTGTGTATTAGCATGTGCCCAGTCAGATTTGGCTTCCACTCAGATTAACAATCAGGCAAGTTTTCACACACACACTTACTTCAGCAAATAGCGACCAAGGCAGTGCTGACAGTGATGGGGGAAATTGATGTGGGTTTACTTCATTTAAAAAGACAATTTTAAAAAACATTTAAAAACACACAAACTGTTCCCCCGCAACGCTCATTACACTGCGAGAAGCATAACTGAAGTCGGGTCGGGTTTACTGAAATGGCGGAAGTTACGCTCCGGTGCGTACTACACGTCAGTCCATTGGATTTTGCAGGAGTGGACCATCTTGCTCCGCTCTAAGATCTTTGCTGGGAACTGCATCTGGTCCCGGGGACGCAAGTTGATCCGGGGCACGTGAGGGATCTGGAAAATGCAGAAAACTAATTGAAAAACACATGAAAATTAGTGCGAAAAACAACACCGTGTCACACTAGTTAGTATGTACTATTAGTATGTATTATTATTAATTTATGTATTATAAGTATGCATTATTACTAATTTAGTTAGTATGTATTATTATTACCTCAATTTATTAACTATGACGATAGATGTGGCCCATCATCCGCTAACAGACATGGGTCCTGGACCCTATATAGAACAAGGTTGTCGACCCCTGATATAATAGGATTAAGTTCCCCCCGAAATGTTATTCAAAGCCATTCATCACAATTAAAATAAGAACAAGATGTTTAGATATAGCTTGAAAACAGGCCAATTGTCCAACTGAGTCCACACCGACAATCTGTGCACACTAGTTCTACGTTATCCCACTTTCACATCCACTCCCTACATGCTGGGGCAATTTTACATAGGTTGATTAACCACAAAGCCACACATCTTGGGGGTGTGGGAGGAAACTGGAGCACCCGAAAGAAACCAGAGTCCAGGGAGAATGTGCAAACTCCACACAGATAGCACCCAAGGTCATGATTGAACCCTGGACTCTGGAACTGTGAGGCAATGGCTCTACCATCTGCGCCACTGTGCTGCCTACAGGGAGGTGGCTAATTAGCAAATCTCCCATCGCTTAGTCCTATATTTCCTTGCAACTCCTTCCTTGCATCACTTCTAGCCTTTGTCACCATCCCCACCCATCTGCCATCCGCCTATCGCTTGCCAGGTTTTTCCCCAGACCCACCTCTCTTTTCTTGCTTCCTCCTTCCTACTCCACCGGTCTGAAGAGTCCCGACCCTAAATGTCATCTCTCCATTCCCTACACGGCTGCTGCCTGACCTGCCGAGTTCCTCCAGCACTTTGGGATTTGCTCAAGATTCTAGCATCTGCAGGTTCTTGTGTCTCCAGCTTTCAGTCCGCTCCATCTATATAATTAAAAGTCTCATCTTGACCACATCATGTCTGCACTGTATATTGATTTTGGAGAAAGTGCTACCCTGCATCGCTGTGATTTTTGGCCGTCTTACTCACAGTCCTCCTCTGTTGAGCCAGCCCTGAGGATTTTTCCCATCAATGAAAAATAAAAAAATTATGAGTGTTTAAAAAACATTGAGATCAGCTGATTGGTCCTCTCGCCTGTCAATCACCGCGATCAAGGTAACGCCCCTTCCGGGGGAGGGCAGGACTATAAAACCCCTGATGCCTGGACATGAGTCAGTCACTCTGCAAGATTGCGAGGGAGAGGCCACGGCTGACATTCTAAGCTGTGAATCAACTGAACTGTGAGTCTGCAATGTACTTGCAATAAATGATTTGTTAGCCCTTAATGATAATGCCATGAGTTGTTTGGCCTGCTGCCCTGCCTGTGCTTGAAAGTGCAATGCTTAATTGGAAACGAAATGAGTGTGTGTGAGTCTGTGTGTGAGTGTATGTGTGTGTATGTGTCTGTGTGTGTAAGTGTATGTGTGTGTGTGTGAGTGTGTGCGCGTGAGTGTATGTGTGTGAGTATGTGAGTGTATGTGTGTATGTGTGTGTGTGTTTGAGCGTGTGTGTGAGTAAGTGAGTGTGAGTGTGTGTGAGTGTATGTGTGTGTGTGAGTGTATTGAAATTGAAATTGAAATTATTTTATTTGTCACATGTGCCAATTGGCACAGTGAAATGTGTGATTGCCATACAGCCATACAATCAAAAATAAGAACACAACACATGATAGAGTTCAACACAAAAACATCCCCACACAGCAGAATCAAATTTTCCCACTGTGAGGGAAGGCACCAAAGTCAGTCAAAGTCAGTCGTCTTCCTCTAATATTCCCCGCTGTTCACCCGTGGTCGGGGCCTCCCCAAGCCCACCGCAGTCGCCGCTACGGGCGGTCCGATGTTCAGGCCCGCTCGCCGGGGTGATGTAAGTCCGATGTCGGGGCTGGAGGACCTCCTCAGCGGCTTGGACATCAGAGTCGGCCACCTCCTACCGCAGTCCACGGCTCCCAAAGTCCGCAGGCCGCGCCGGGCAGAGATGCAGAGATGCAGCGCTGGCGGCCCTCGGCAAAGGGCCCCAGGACTCCGTGATGTTATTCAGCGCCGGCCGCGCTGGAAGCTCTCCCAAACCGTAGTTCCACGATATTGGAGCTCTCCCAAACGCTGGAAGCTCTCCAAAACTGCAGCTCCACGAGCTCCAAACGGCGATCCAGGTCAGCACCGCCCGCTCCGCGGTGAATTCAGCGCCGCGCTGCCGCTGTTGCAGCTCTGGTCCAGTTCCTGGTCCCCGGCAGGAAAGGCCGCTCCGATCCAGGTGGTAGGCCGCGAGGAGGGGGGCGAGGACGCGGCTTGGAGAAATATTCGCGTCCCTGCCAGGAAGCGACTGGGAAACAGTTTCCCCCTTACCCTACCCCCCTCCCCCACATAGAAAAGTTAAAGTTTCCCCCTAAACAAACATTAAACTAACTAAAAATTAAAAAAAGATGGAAAAAACTAACAGGCTGCAGGCAGAGGCTGCCCTCAGTGTAGCGCCCCCTGTTGATGGCGCTATCTGTGTGTGTATGTGTGTATCTGTATGTGTGTGTGAGTGTATGTGTGCGTGTGTGTGTGTGAGTATAGAAACATAGAAACATATGATAGAAACAATCTTTCCTCAGATTAGAAGTCGGACATAAGTCAGTCAGTCCAGAAGCCATGAGTGAGTCCAGAGGCTGTGAGTCAGTTTGTCAGTCCAGAGGCCAACAGTGAGTGAGTCAGTCACTCCAGAGGCCACGAGTTAGTCCAGATGCAGTGAGTGAGTCCAGAGGCCCTTAGTAGGTCACTCACCGCCCCCACTCCCCCCACTGCCATCCCCCCCCTCAAGATGCTGCCCTCCGCCTGGCTGTAGGACACTGCCCCTTCTGGCTGTAGGACACTCCCCCTACTGAAGCCGCCTCCGACCCCCGCTGCAGGACACCTGCCTCCCTCATCATCCCACGACAGCCCCTGCCTGAAGCCGTCCCCCTCCCTCGGCTGCAGGACGTTTGCCACCTCCCACCCTGACAGCCCCGCCTCAAAAAATGTTTTCCACAAATTCTTCAGTGTTCATTAACAACTGAAATTGTTTTTAGGCTGCTTTTTCGACATCATGTCAGGAAAAGGGACAAAAAGAGCTGCCGGATGTTCAAGGGAGCACGTAAAGGAATTTCGAGTAGCAGCAAGAATCAGAAGGGAACGAGAGATGCAATAAGAAACAGGTCAACATCTCGCGGATGATCGAGAAAGAAGACAAAGAAGAAAGGATCAAGAGGCGCAACCAAAATGAACTGAACGTTTTGAGGATCAACAAGAAAGAACGCAAAGCACAAGGGATTAAGAGATGCCATGAAGAAGTGAGCGACTCAATGATTGACAAGAAAGAGCACAAAGAAGGGATGAAGAGACACAACCAAAAAGAACTGAATGTATCAATGATCAACAACAAAGACCACAAAGCAGTAGGGATGAAGACACACCACAAAGACTGAACTGCCAGCCCACCAGCCATGAGTAAGTGAACTGCCAGCCCACCAGCTGTAAGTGACTGAAGTGCCAGCCCACCAGCCATGCCTTAGTGAACTGCCAGCCCACCAGCCATGACTCATTGAACTGCAAGTCCAAGAATCCATTCAGTCCACCCTCTCCCCTTCTCTCTCACAGAGTCTGTCACCTGTTTTGGGCAGAATTTCTGGCAGTTTCTCAGCTGCCAACCTGCCAGGCCTAAGTGACTGAGCTGCCAGGCCTGAGTGACTGAGAATCCATTCGGCCCACAATTTCCACTTCTCCGCCAATTCCAATATTGCAGCCCCTTCGGTCCACAACACCCATGCTAGCGCTCCAGAAAGCCCCCCCACCCACCCACCCACGGGCCAGCAATATTGGAATTGGCGGAGAAGTGGAATATTGCGTTGGGGACCAGCCCTCCCATGTGAAGCTGGGACCCAACGGGTCCCACTTAGTCTAGTCAATTAATATGATCTTGGACAATCCAATCTTGAACTCAGTACCACTCCCATTTTCTGTCTATTGATCTACTGAATTTCTTGATGTTTAAACTACTTTAAAGTGTGTCAGTAACTGCAAATGTGCCTTCTCAGTTCCCTCGGAGAGAAAATTACTGGGATTACCCGCCTTCTGAAAGATTTCCTCCCCATCTTCACCTGAATCAATCCATCTCTAGTCAATCATTCATTCATTCTGTCAATCCCCACTCAATAATCTCATATTCCTCTATAACTCAATGAGTATGGACCCAACCTGCTTAACTTTTTTTGTACATCAGTCCCTTAATTCCAGGAGTTGGCTAGTCTGTCTAGTTGCATCAAAATCACCCTAATTTGTGACTCCATATCTATTGCAGTGAAGGCCAACATTCCATTAGCTTGCCAATAATATGAGGTAATTCCATGCTAAGTTTTGTGTTCTTTTTCTAGGTCTGCATAAAACATGAGTCTTCAAGGTACAACAGAAATCTTTATTACATTACTCAATGCTGGCAGCAAGACAACTCAAAATGGCTGCACACTCACTGTCTACAAACAGGAAAAACTATGTACAAAACATCTCCATTTGTCCTGTGCAGCGCCACCTGCTGCATGGGAGGAGCAACGGGTCCTCCCACCCCACACAGTCCACCAAACATCACACTCCCCTTTTCCAGTTTGAACGTCTCTATTCCTGAATGAGTCACCTTGGGGGAATACCAGGATTGCAACATGTCAATCGATGAAGGACCACTGGCAGATCGGCGGGGAGTTCGTCTGGCGGAACTTCGTTAAAGTCAGGCACTCCAGTATCCACACGATTCGGCACCGGGGTGTCCGACTGCTTGGTTCTGGTAAGGTTCTGTGCAGTCTTCACTGGAGGAACACGGCTTCTTAATTGGTCATCATGCCATCGGCATTGTCCTTCTTGTCCTTGGACGGTGTACATTTTGGTTCCAATGTGAGCCATGATCCTGCCAGCGCACCATTTGCTTTGCTTGGCCGTATAATTGCGTTAATATACATAGTCGCCAATGTCGAATTTGGATTTGTTCGACTTTGTTGGCTGAGAGCGTGCCGTATAAGAGTTACGAGTCGGGTTCAAAACTGATAGGGAGAGTGCACTTGATGTCCGAGCATCATCTCTGCTGAAGTTCGACCGGTAGTGCAGTTTGGAACGGTTCGATATTGCTGTAAGAAATCGCGCAATGCCAATTGTTTCTACAGCACGTTTCATGACGTGCTTCAAAACGCCGATGAGCCTCTCTGCCTCACCATTTGTGGGTGGATGAAAAGGTGCTGATGTCATTTCGAATGGGCGTCCATGATGACCAGCCGCATGTCCTCCAGGAACGGTCCTGCAAGATCTATGTGGATTCGCTGCCATGGTTGGTCGGGGAAGGGCCATGCGGAGGTATTTTCCGACGGATTCGGCGCTGTTTCGGCACATGGTGTGCAGTCCTTGCAGTGGTCGGCGATATCGGTCTCGATATTCGGCCACCACACATGCATGCGGGCGAGCGCCTTCATTCGCACAATTCCAATGTGTGTCTTGTGCAACATTTTCAGAATTTGCGATCGCAGTTCCGTCGGAATGATCACTTGACAATCGCGGAGCAGAATGCCATCCTTTGAGAAGATTTCCGTTTGTGCATTCTGGAATGGTAGAATTTCTTGTTCAGCCACCCCTGCGTGACAAAATGTCGTACCTTCGACAAAATGGGGTCTGTGCTTGTGTAGTTGGCGACTGTCCTTGCGGAGACAGGAAAATCTGCGATGACCCGCGTGTTGAGCAAGTTCACGTCCGTCTCAATTTCCATAATTGCCTCCTCTTTATCAAATGTCAGGTTGGGTCCAATCGGTAGACGAGACAATGCATTGGCATTGGCATGCTTGGCAGGCTGTCGGTAAATGATGTGGTAATCATATCCCATCATGATCAGGGCCCAACGTTGTAGACGCTGCAACGTCATGACAGGCAAACTTTTCTCCGGACTGAAAATAGTCAGCAGCGGCTTGTGGTCGGTGATGAGCAGGAAATGTGGCCCATTCAAATATTGGTGGAAGTTCCGGACACCAAACACAATCGCCAGTGTTTCTTTCTTCACTTGGCTGTAGTTTTTCTCGTCAGCGTTTTGGATGCGAATGCGATTGGTTCTTCCTTGCCGTTCGGCGCATTTGTGAGATTACAGCTCCAAGACCATAAGGCGATGCATCGGCGGCCAGCGAGATCGGCTTCGATAGGTCATAGTGGACCAAACGCGTCTTCTGGGCGAGCATCTCCTTCAACCTGGTGAATGCATGGTCACACTCTTTGGACCAGTGCCATTCAATGTCCTTTTTTCGCAAGTTGTTCAATGGTGCGCACAAAATCGAAAGTGCCGGTATGAACTTGCCATAGTAGTTCACCTAGCCAACGAAGCTCTCAAGCTGCTTCACATTTTTGGGCGTCGGCAATTTCACAATGGCGTCCACTCTTTCTTCCGATGGCTTCAGACCACTTGCCGAGATCACATGTCCGAGATATGTGACCTGTTGTCGGGAGAACGTGCACTTGCCCATGCGCAACCTCATGCCGTAGTTGTTCAGTGCTGTGAGGATATGGTTTTAGATTCTGCAGGTGTTCTTCCTCTGTCCAGCCGGTGACAATTATGTCATCCAGGTAGGCGGCTACATATGGAATCCCGGCAACCAGATTGTCGACCAGTTTCTGGATAATGGCTGGCGCCGGTGCCGGTCCAAACGGCAATCGGTTGTATCTGAACAGTCACTTGTGCGTGTTGATCACGAGCAGGTTTTTTGTCTCATCATCCAGTTCCACTTTCTCCGCTTTCCCACGGATTGACACACTGCCTGGAGATGACCTTTTCGGTAATAAGCACAACAAACTGACTCGATATACGGGCACTCATGGTGATGATGAGCAGTCGAGCCGCACTGGTAGCAGGGTTTCGATCCTCCCACCACATGGGAACGGCTCTTCTGAAACTGTCCCACCTTCTCTGGATTTGCTCTGGGTCGATCAACTGGTTTCTCGCGTTGCGGACGAGTCTGACGAACTGTATGCACCTCCTGAGGGAGCTTCGACGCTGTTTCGCCGGCCATTTTGTGCAGTTCTTTACTTAGCAGCTCGGCCATCTTAGCACACTGCAGCACATTCTTCAATGAGGCGTCCGAGTCCTTGAGAATCGCCTGCTGGATGAATGCGTGCCTGCAACCCATGACCAGTCTATCCCGCAACGCATTGGCTTGGCACTTTTCGCAGCATTGAGCTTTAAAACCACATGCCTTTGCCTTGGTGCCAAGTTCGGCCAAGAAATTCGGTGATAGATTGCCCTTCCTGTTGCAACGTCCGGTAGAAATCGAGGCGAGCTGCTAGAAAATTTCCGACTTTCTTCGAAATGCAGCTGCAAAGTTTGTGATTTCAGCATATGAAAGCAGTGCAAAAGTTTCTGGAGACATTGATGAACACAAGAGAGCCTTCTTCTTCAGGTCAGTCGTAATTGCCATACTTTCAAAATAAAACTCAGCGCTCATTAAATACGACAACCACCTTTCTCGCTCGGGATCGAAATGATCGAATTACCGGGCCATGTTAGTTTGAGTACACTACAGAACTCAAAATAAATTCTCATTTTTTAATCGAAAAATAGGCTCTTATCTGGGTCTGTACGCAATCCGAAGTATCCCACTCCTGACACCACTTTTGTGTTCTTTTTCTAGGTCTGCATAAAACTTGAGAGTCTTCAAGGTACAACAGAAGTCTTTATTACATTATTCAATGCTGGCAGCAAGAAAACTCAAAATGTCTGCACACTCACTGTCTACAGACAGGAAAAACGATGTACAAAACATCTCCCTTTGTCCTGTGCAGCGCCACCTGCTGCACAGGAGGAGCAATGGGTCCTCCCACCCCACAGTCCACCAAACATCACACTAAGTTCTTATATTTCATGTACAAGGACCCACAAAGCCCTTTGTACCACAGCATTTTGTTGGCCGTGTTCACTTAAATAATTATTTTCAATTCTTCCTTCAAAAATGGATAACCTCACATTATTGTGAGGATAACCTCACTATATTTCATCCACTAGTTATCTATTGCAAATTAGAAAATTATTAATTTTTCATGATTCTGTTTCCTGTTAGTTAGCCACTGCCCCATTCCTGCTGCTGTATTATCCCTCCTGTGCATTCTCCGCTTCACCACAAAACTGTTATGTGGCATTGAATGGAATGTATTCTGGAAATCCAAATACACTTCATTTATTCCTCCTCTATATATCCAGTAGTTAGATATTCAAAAACAATTAGTCACACACATTTTCCTTTTCATAAAATACTGTTGGCTCTCCTACATTACCTTATGAGTTTCAAAATGTTCAGCTGCGTTTTATCCAGTTTTGCTTCGAGTCAGACACAAAACTAGAGTAACTCGGCAGGTCAGGTATGGAGGAAAGGAAGAGGTGATGTTTCGAGTTGAGACCTTCAGTTCAGTTCAGTTCAGTTTTATTTGTCATATGTAGGTTAACACAGGGTCAACGGTACAATGAAATGTGTTTGACAACGGGTCACCTCAGCAATGATATTACAAGGATAAAAATAAGATTAAAAAAAGATAAGATAAAAGTGACATTGGTAGGTAAAAGACAATAATAAATAAAAAATAAAATAATCAACATATATGATGTGTTTTTCAGTTCAGAAACCTGATGGCCTGATGGTAAAAACTGTTCTTAAGTCTGGTGGTACGTGCAGCCATGCTCCTGTATCGTCTGCCTGATGGTAACAAGGAGAACAGTCTGCATGCTGGGTGGCTGTGGTCCTTGATGATGCTGTGTGCCTTCCGCAGGCACCGCCTGTGGAAAATGTCCTGAATGGCTGGGAGACAGTTGCCAGTGATGTGCTGTGCTGCCTTCACCACTCTCTGTAGTGATTTGCGGCCGTGGGAAGAACATTTCCCGTACCAGACTGTGATGCAGCCCGTCAGCAGACTCTCGAAGGTGAATCTGTAGAAGTTTGTGAGGATGCTGGCGTTCATGCCAAACTTCCTTAGTCTTCTCAGGAAAAAGAGTCGCTGGCAGGCTTTCTTAGTTATTGTGTCCATGTGCAGTATCCAAGAGAGGTCCTCAGTACTGTGCTTACCGAGGAACTTGAAGCTGTTGACCCTTTCAACCTCAGCATCACCGATGTGGATGGGGAGGTGTCCACTCCCCTGCTGTCTCCTGTAATCCACGATCATCTTTAATTTTGCTGACATTGTGAGAGAGGTTATTTTCCTGGCACAGCTGTTTAGTGCCTTTACCTCCTCTCCATAGGGCGTCTCATTATTCTCTGTGATGAGGCCCAGGAGGGTTGTGTCATCGGCAAACTTTAGGATGATGTTAAAGCTGTGCTTAGCATTACAGTCGTGTGTGAACAGGGAGTACAGGTGAGGACTGAGCACACAGCCCTGTGGTGCGCTTGTGTTGAGATCAGTGAGGAAGAGGAGTGGCTGCCAATTCTCACCACCTGGGGCTTGCTCGTCAGGAAGTCAAATATCCAGCCGCAGATGGAGGTCTCCAGTCCAAGATCAAGGAGCTTGGGGACGAGCTTTGAGGGAATGATAGTGTTGAATGCCGAGCTGTAGTCAATGAAGAGCATTCTCACATATGTATTCCCTTTGTCCAGGTGGGTGAGCGCAGTGTGAGTTGCCATGGCGATGGTCCGTGGCCGTTTGGTCTATACGCAAATTGAAGAGGGTCCAAGGTGTCAGGGAGAGAGGAGCAGATGTGAGTTTTGACTAGACGCTCGAAGCACTTCATGATGACTGATGTCAGTGTGACAGGACGGTAGTCATTTAAGCAGATTATTAGTTTCTTTGGAACAGGAACAATGATGGATGCTTTGAAGGGGGTGGGAACCACAGACTGACTCAGGGAGAGGTTGAAGATGTTGGTGAACACCTTTGCCACTTGATCAACGCACGCCCTGAGAGCCCGCCCTGGAATATCATCCGGCCCTGGAGCTTTGCGGTCATTGGCCTTTTTGAACGACCGCCTCACGTCTGCCGTTTATAGGGTGAGTGAGGTAGTCCCCTTGCACACCTGTGGACTCATGGTGGGCGCTGTGTTGTCTGCATCGAACCGGGCATAGAAGGTGTTAAGCTCGTCCGGGAGCGAAGCGGTAGGCTGGGCAGTGCTCCTGTTTTTCCCATTTTAATCCGTGATACAACATAATCCACTGCACATGCATCTGTGGTCAGAGCTGTAGTAACTAGATTCCACTTTGTTCCTGTAGACTCTCTTGGCTTTCCTGATGGACTTCCGGAGGTCATATCTGGCTACTTTGTAGGCGTTGGGGTCCCCTGAGTTGAAGGCAGTGGTCCGTGCTTTGAGTTCAGCACAAATTTCTCATCTGACCCAGGGTTTCTGATTTGGGTAAGTGCAGATGGTGGCTTTTGGAACAACATCATCGATGCACTTACTTAAGTAGCCTAAGACAGAGACTGTGTATTCGTTTCGGGCCGAAACCCTTCTTCGGCCCGAAACGTTACCTATTTCCTTCGCTCCATAGATGCTGCTGCACCCGCTGAGTTTCTCCAGCATTTTTGTGTACCTTCGATTTTCCAGCATCTGCAGTTCCTTCTTTAACACTGTGTATTCGTTGATGCTGCCTTCAGCTGCATCCTCAAACATCTGCCAGTCAGTTTTGTCAAAGCAGTCCTGCAAGACCTCATCAGCCTCATTGTTCCATTTGTAAATGACCCTGGAAACCGGTTTTTCCTGTTTTAGTTTTTGCCTGTATGCAGGCAACAGTAGAATGCAACAGTGATCTGCTTTACCAAAAGCAGGGTGGGGGGATGGGCTTGTAGCGGTCTCTGAATGGGGTCAGGGGAGAGGGAAACTAGAGATATGAAAAGGTACATGAATGAAATGAATGAATGAAAGGTATGCAAAGGGGAAAATTAAAGCCAGCAATGAAGGAAAGGCAGTCCACAATGGTCCATTGTTGACTGTGGAGAAAGGAAATGGCATGCTGGCCTTCATAACAAGAGGAGTTGAGTATAGGAGCAAAGAGGTCCTGCTGCAAATGTACAAGAGTGAGACCACACCTGGTGTATTGTGTTCCAAATCTGAGGAAGGACATTCTTACTATTGAGGGAGTGCAGCGTAGGTTCACGAAGTTAATTCCCGGGATGGCGGGACTGTCACATGTTAAAAGAATTGAGTGACTGGGCTTGTATACACTGCAATTTAGAAGGATGAGAGAGATCCTTATAGAAACATATAAGATTATTAAGGGACATGCTAGAGGCAGGAAACATGTTCCCGATGTTGGGGGAGTCCAGAACCAGGGGCCACGGTTTAAGAATAAGGGGTAAGCCATTTAGAACGGAGATGAGGCAAAACATGTTCATCCAGTGAGTTGTGAATCTGTAGAATTCTCTGTCTCAGAAGGCAGTGGAGGCCAATTCTCTGGATGCTTTCAAGAGAGAGTAAGATAGTTCTTAAAGATAGCGGAATCAAAGGATATGGGGAGAAGGCAGGAACGGGTTACTGATTACAATGAATGGCGGTGCTGGCTCAAAGGGCTAAATGGCTTACTGCTGCACCTATTGTCTATTGAGAATGTGATAACGAGTTATCCAGACAATGAAACTCAGCAGGATGACAGTGAAAATAATACGACGACTTAGGTAGGGGAGGGATGGAGAGAGGGGATGTAAGGGTTAAGGGCCTGTCCCACTATATGAGTTTACCCAAGAGTTCTCCCGAGTTTAAAAAAAATCAAACTCGTGGTAAGCACGTAGAATGTACGTAGCGGGTACGTTGGAGCTCGGGACGTCTCTTAGCGGCTCGTAATGCTAGCGGCAGGTACTCGGGAAATGCGGTCGGCTCGTGAAGTTTTTTCAACGTTGAAAAATGTCCACGAGAGCCCCGAGTACCTACGAGCGGCTATTACTGTAATTCTCTGAGTTCGAATCAGGGGAAACTCGGGAGAACTCTTGAAATACCTCGTACAGTGGGACAGGCCCTTTACTTGAAGTTAGAGAAATCAGGCCTCATCTATGATAGAACAGGGGAACACCCATTCCCGAAAGAATTAGGATATCTCGGACGCCCTGGTATGGAAACCTCATCTTGGGCGTAGATGTGGAGGAGTCAGAAGAATTAGTAGTAGGGAATAGAGTCTTTGCAGGAGGCAGGGTGGGAAGAAGTATACTGCCCTAATTTGACAAAAGGAAGCAACTGACAATTTTGTCAAAAATGAGTTATTGCTTGTTTTAGGGTATTTGAGATATGCTCTACACAATGGTGAACAAGATAAGTCTTCTCAGAGTACAATTTGAAAATATTTATACCAGAGAAGTAAGAATTTCCATCACAGAGAGCTGAAAGAAAAACACGTTTTCCTCATTTACAAGAAAACGCCTTTCTGTCAGTTGCTTCCTTTTGTCAAAGTAGGGAGTATAGTTGTGGGAGTCAATCAGTTTATAATAGACATCAGTCGATAGTACCCTCTTCAATTAAAGATGAAGCCCATACACATATCTCCTCAGTACCCCGCAGATCCAATCTTGCTCCCCCACCCGCCAGTCACAAAAGGGACAGAGTCCCGCTAGTCCTCACCTTTCACCTCATCAGCCGTCACACACAGCACATAATCATGACATTTTCACCATCTTCAACGGGATCCCACCACTACTCATATCTTCCCATCTCCACCTCTGAGACCATTCCCCCACAACTCCCTGTTTAACATCCCTTCTCACCCAAAAATCCCCTCCTCAGGTACTTTCCCCTGCAACCGCAGGAGATGCAAGACCTGTCCCTACACCTCCTCCCATGACTCTGTCCAAGGACTCCCTTTCCCCCGGTACCCCACCTGGGTGTGCACTGATTTCTCCCCTCTTCTTCGTTCGTTCCCCCAGCTCCACCGTGCACATCTCTTCAATCCCTTTGTCTTTTTATCACTGGCCTTTGTCCGACCATCTGCCTATTAAAAAAACCTCACCAGTATCCATCTGGTATTTTCCAGGCTTGGTTCTGCCCCTCCTCTCATCCAACTTCCTTTCAACCCCACCCCCCAACCCCCACCACAATCAATCTGAAAGGTCCTGACACAAAACGTCATCTCTCCATGTTCTCGTGATACTGCCTGACCGGCTGGGTTATTCCAGCGGTTTGTGCCTTTTTTGTAAAGCAGCACCAGCAGTCCCTTGTGTCTTTGTTTTACTTATTCAGCTGTGTTATTTTTCTGTCAAATCTGCCGTTTATAGGGTGAGTGAGGTAGTCCCCTTGCACACCTGTGGACTCATGGTGGGCGCTGTGTTGTCTGCATCGAACCGGGCATAGAAGGTGTTAAGCTCGTCCGGGAGCGAAGCGGTAGGCTGGGCAGTGCTCCTGTTTTTCCCATTTTAATCCGTGATACAACATAATCCACTGCACATGCATCTGTGGTCAGAGCTGTAGTAACTAGATTCCACTTTGTTCCTGTAGACTCTCTTGGCTTTCCTGATGGACTTCCGGAGGTCATATCTGGCTACTTTGTAGGCGTTGGGGTCCCCTGAGTTGAAGGCAGTGGTCCGTGCTTTGAGTTCAGCACAAATTTCTCATCTGACCCAGGGTTTCTGATTTGGGTAAGTGCAGATGGTGGCTTTTGGAACAACATCATCGATGCACTTACTTAAGTAGCCTAAGACAGAGACTGTGTATTCGTTTCGGGCCGAAACCCTTCTTCGGCCCGAAACGTTACCTATTTCCTTCGCTCCATAGATGCTGCTGCACCCGCTGAGTTTCTCCAGCATTTTTGTGTACCTTCGATTTTCCAGCATCTGCAGTTCCTTCTTTAACACTGTGTATTCGTTGATGCTGCCTTCTGCTGCATCCTCAAACATCTGCCAGTCAGTTTTGTCAAAGCAGTCCTGCAAGACCTCATCAGCCTCATTGTTCCATTTGTAAATGACCCTGGAAACCGGTTTTTCCTGTTTTAGTTTTTGCCTGTATGCAGGCAACAGTAGAATGCAACAGTGATCTGCTTTACCAAAAGCAGGGTGGGGGGATGGGCTTGTAGCGGTCTCTGAATGGGGTCAGGGGAGAGGGAAACTAGAGATATGAAAAGGTACATGAATGAAATGAATGAATGAAAGGTATGCAAAGGGGCAAATTAAAGCCAGCAATGAAGGAAAGGCAGTCCACAATGGTCCATTGTTGACTGTGGAGAAAGGAAATGGCATGCTGGCCTTCATAACAAGAGGAGTTGAGTATAGGAGCAAAGAGGTCCTGCTGCAAATGTACAAGAGTGAGACCACACCTGGTGTATTGTGTTCCAAATCTGAGGAAGGACATTCTTACTATTGAGGGAGTGCAGCGTAGGTTCACGAAGTTAATTCCCGGGATGGCGGGACTGTCACATGTTAAAAGAATTGAGTGACTGGGCTTGTATACACTGCAATTTAGAAGGATGAGAGGGATCCTTATAGAAACATATAAGATTATTAAGGGACATGCTAGAGGCAGGAAACATGTTCCCGATGTTGGGGGAGTCCAGAACCAGGGGCCACGGTTTAAGAATAAGGGGTAAGCCATTTAGAACGGAGATGAGGCAAAACATGTTCATCCAGTGAGTTGTGAATCTGTAGAATTCTCTGTCTCAGAAGGCAGTGGAGGCCAATTCTCTGGATGCTTTCAAGAGAGAGTAAGATAGTTCTTAAAGATAGCGGAATCAAAGGATATGGGGAGAAGGCAGGAACGGGTTACTGATTACAATGAATGGCGGTGCTGGCTCAAAGGGCTAAATGGCTTACTGCTGCACCTATTGTCTATTGAGAATGTGATAACGAGTTATCCAGACAATGAAACTCAGCAGGATGACAGTGAAAATAATACGACGACTTAGGTAGGGGAGGGATGGAGAGAGGGGATGTAAGGGTTAAGGGCCTGTCCCACTATATGAGTTTACCCAAGAGTTCTCCCGAGTTTAAAAAAAATCAAACTCGTGGTAAGCACGTAGAATGTACGTAGCGGGTACGTTGGAGCTCGGGACGTCTCTTAGCGGCTCGTAATGCTAGCGGCAGGTACTCGGGAAATGCGGTCGGCTCGTGAAGTTTTTTCAACGTTGAAAAATGTCCACGAGAGCCCCGAGTACCTACGAGCGGCTATTACTGTAATTCTCTGAGTTCGAATCAGGGGAAACTCGGGAGAACTCTTGAAATACCTCGTACAGTGGGACAGGCCCTTTACTTGAAGTTAGAGAAATCAGGCCTCATCTATGATAGAACAGGGGAACACCCATTCCCGAAAGAATTAGGATATCTCGGACGCCCTGGTATGGAAACCTCATCTTGGGCGTAGATGTGGAGGAGTCAGAAGAATTAGTAGTAGGGAATAGAGTCTTTGCAGGAGGCAGGGTGGGAAGAAGTATACTGCCCTAATTTGACAAAAGGAAGCAACTGACAATTTTGTCAAAAATGAGTTATTGCTTGTTTTAGGGTATTTGAGATATGCTCTACACAATGGTGAACAAGATAAGTCTTCTCAGAGTACAATTTGAAAATATTTATACCAGAGAAGTAAGAATTTCCATCACAGAGAGCTGAAAGAAAAACACGTTTTCCTCATTTACAAGAAAACGCCTTTCTGTCAGTTGCTTCCTTTTGTCAAAGTAGGGAGTATAGTTGTGGGAGTCAATCAGTTTATAATAGACATCAGTCGATAGTACCCTCTTCAATTAAAGATGAAGCCCATACACATATCTCCTCAGTACCCCGCAGATCCAATCTTGCTCCCCCACCCGCCAGTCACAAAAGGGACAGAGTCCCGCTAGTCCTCACCTTTCACCTCATCAGCCGTCACACACAGCACATAATCATGACATTTTCACCATCTTCAACGGGATCCCACCACTACTCATATCTTCCCATCTCCACCTCTGAGACCATTCCCCCACAACTCCCTGTTTAACATCCCTTCTCACCCAAAATCCCCTCCTCAGGTACTTTCCCCTGCAACCGCAGGAGATGCAAGACCTGTCCCTACACCTCCTCCATGACTCTGTCCAAGGACTCCCTTTCCCCCGGTACCCCACCTGGGTGTGCACTGATTTCTCCCCTCTTCTTCGTTCGTTCCCCCAGCTCCACCGTGCACATCTCTTCAATCCCTTTGTCTTTTTATCACTGGCCTTTGTCCGACCATCTGCCTATTAAAAAAACCTCACCAGTATCCATCTGGTATTTTCCAGGCTTGGTTCTGCCCCTCCTCTCATCCAACTTCCTTTCAACCCCACCCCCCAACCCCCACCACAATCAATCTGAAAGGTCCTGACACAAAACGTCATCTCTCCATGTTCTCGTGATACTGCCTGACCGGCTGGGTTATTCCAGCGGTTTGTGCCTTTTTTGTAAAGCAGCACCAGCAGTCCCTTGTGTCTTTGTTTTACTTATTCAGCTGTGTTATTTTTCTTTCAATATGTTTTCTGTGAGATTCCTGTTCTTTAGAAATTAACAGTTTATAACTATAATGACAAGCTTTTTCTGAGGCAACTTTAAGAAGCGATGTTACAAAACCTAACATCAGCGGCGCTACAAATCTGCCACTGCCAGTGCATGCGATTCCGGAGGTTTTGGGGGAGGGGGCGGGATTAAAATGCAGGTTTGTATTGGTTGTCGGAGAGGGATTTCCCCGGGCTGCTAGCTGAAGAAGAAAAATCGTTCGTGCTTCCGTTCGCGGGTTTAAAACACAAAAAATTGCTGTACCATTGCGTCGCTGTATTAAACATAAACGCGACTAAAAAAGCCTTCACCGCCTTCAACATCACGGATCGCAAGTAAAGGACAAAACAAAAGGTATGTCGTTTATTCAGCATATTATTTTGCTTTTTGGTGTGAATTTATTTTAATCTTATGATGCGAAAATGTTATTTAGGCCCCATACGAATTGGCCGTGTCTTGCCTGCCGATATGGGCTTAACATTTATGGCAACAGCAACATTCCAATCGATCACATTCCAGAAACATCCACTCTCAAGATGATCAAATTCATTATTTTTTGGGGACAATCATGTCATAAGAGCATCTAAAATCATCTATATTTTGTGTTATTGTCTATCCATGATAAATATTTCACACTAAATATCCACAACAGTTTTAGTCAGATGTATTGTACAAAAAATAATGATTTTATCTTGAGAGTGGATGTTTCTGGATTAATTTATGGAATTAAACATTAAATTCCTTCCATTTGGCATATAAATTCATGACAAAGTGAGATTAAAAAATCATGTTATATTGTGAACGCTTGTGAATGGGATCAGTTTGTTATTTGTTATTTGGATACCTAGGTTATTAAAAAAAATTAGCCTTTACTTGAAAAATGGATAGATTAGAACATTGATTAGAATAATTGATTTGATGAAACTGATGAATATGAATTTTTTGTTGGGTATTTACGATTTGTTTTAGAGTTTAACTTGATCATTCTACCTTTTTTTCTAAAACGGCAAATAATAACTTGTTTTTGTTAATGCTGTTCAGTGGGTTTTTTTCTTTACATTTTAAACAGATGTCTCTGAAGAAGAAATGCAAAATTGTCAATCCAAATGCTCCAGCAAAAGAGACTGATTTAGACAGCATTCACAGAGATTATTCCGAATTTGGACTACTCCAAATGTGATGATCTACAGGACATTCTTAATGGGAAAGTAGTGGGCAGAAAGGCATGTCATGTGTGGGTTGAAGAGCAAAAACCTGTAGTTTACAATGCCAAAATTGAAAAGTTGAGGGAAAACAAGGTGTACAGAGTTGCTTATTGGTTACAATCTGAGTAATATGATGATGCTACTGATTATGATATGCCAATGTACCATCTAGCAACTGATCTTCTCCATAAAGACTTGGTCTATTGCTAGAAATTGTAATTTATTTACCTATCTGTTATGGACACAGCATATTATACACTAATATGAAAGTTCTGATCTTGAGAATATCACATTTTTTAATTTTCAAGGCAGTCTATGTGTTTATTAACTATTTCCTTCATAACGGTCAATTTTGATTTTTGAAACACTCATAACTTTTTTATTTTTCATCGATCGGAAAAATCCTCGGGGCTGCCTCAGCGGAGGAGGACTGTGAGTAAGATGGTCAAAAATCACAGCGATATAGGGTAGCAATTTTTCTAAAATCAATATAGAGCGCAGACAGGAAGTGGTCAAGATGAGACTTTGTTATATAGATATATTGGACTAAGTGGGACGCGTTGGGTCCCATTCCCCAATGCAATATTCCACCATTTACCCATAGCCTCCAAATGCGCAGGCGAGGCTGACAGGTTCCCGTTGTGACACCACTGATCACCCCCCTCTTCCCCTCCCTCCCCCTTGCCCTTCCCCCACCTCCCACTTACCTCCCCTCCCTTCGCCCCTCCCCACCGCACCCCCCTCTCCTTCCCCCTTCCCCACTCGACGCTGCTGATGGCTTCCCGTTATGTTGCCACTGATCCCCCTCTTCCCCCACACCCCATGCCCTTCCCCTCTCCTACTTCGCGCCGTCTCCCCTCCCCCCTCCCTCCCCCCCCACGCCAGGATCTTTCCCCTCTCCTCCTCCCCTCCCCCAATCCCTCCCTCACCTCCCCTCACCCTCCCTCCCTCTCCCTTCCTCCATAAAAAGCAGCATCTGCATTTCCTTCCTCTACACGTCATTCATTGCTCGCTGTGGTTTAGGTCCCGTTGACTTGATGATTGGACCAGTTTGCATCATGTGTGTATGTAAATTGCTCAAACTCCGCGCAAACTGCCCGGCCACCCTGAAACCAGACTCTCCCTTCCTCCCTCTGCTCGATCTGCCCCGCCCTGCCCAACCGCCCGCTGCTGCCGCTTGGCCCGTCCTCGAGCTAGCCATGGTAGCGATAGCGAGTACACAAAACAAATTAGGCGGACAAAAAATAAAAAACAATATACTCAAACGCGGAGTGGGTCAGCAACCACTTCTTGAAACCATGTAAATGACCCACTCATGCCGACATATTCGAATGGCGTGGAAAACACGCTCTGGTTCTCGTTGACTCGTATTCGGGCTGGTTTGAAATTGACCTACTCCAAACCGTCACATCTGACGCAGTCATCCAAAGTTGTCACGCCACTTCTCCGTGCACGGTGCCCCTGCATGTCTCCTATCTGATAACGGCAGCCAGTGTTTCAAAAACTTCGCTCAGCGATGGGATGTTGACCATGTCACCAGCAGCCCTGAATTTCCCATCCAACGGACTCACAGAACGGGCTGTACGTAGAGCCAACAATTAATGGAGCATTCACACCTTGCTATATCCGACGTTTACCTGGATCTACTTAACTTAAGGAACATCGCCTGCGACACAATACTGGGGTCTCCCGCCCAACGCATGATGTCTCGTCAAACCAGTGCTGCCCTGCCCATGCCCCAGCAACTGCTGCAGCCACAGATCCACTTACTTCCCATTGTCCAGAAACAATTCCAGCTGATACGCGATGCACAAAAACGATCTCTCGACAAGTCCAGCAAACCACTTAAACCTCTCTCTAGTGGTCAAGTTGTTCGCCTTCAGACCAACAAGGCCTATGGCCGCTTGGGTCACATTCACAGCCCTGCCAAGGAACCGCGCTCTTACCTGGTGAGCGCCAACGGAGGCCTTTACAGACGCAACCGTCAACATCTCCTTCCTGTGAAGGAACCACGTCCTGCAGTTCCGTATCGAGGTCACACATTTGATGTACCCTCCCACTGTCGGGCTGACTCCTCCCTCACGCCCAGTTGCTGCAGAGCCACCAATGACTGTGCCCACTGCAGCCTCACCTCAACGTTCGGCCCCCCGCTCACCGGCTTCGCCGCCTCCACTCTGGGGGTCACCGGCACCGTCCACAGTTTCTTCCCCGGTGAAGGGAGGAGACGCGGATTTATACTGCACGGGTCTGTAAGCCACCCCTTAGATATGGAGATTTTGTGTAACCATGTACAAGTCCCTGTAAATGTTATTAGCGTTTTGGGTACCGTATTATTTAGCCATCACGTATTAATGTGCTTCTACTTATTGGCTTGCATTTAGTTGGCTTCATTTCATTTCTACAAGGAAAGATGTAGATTGGTTACTCCACACTAGCCAATTGCAGTGCTTTATTAGTAGAAGCTCCGCCCACCATGCGGTTTATATTATCAGAACTCAGCTCAGCGCGTCCACCTTGGCCAGCATGCCCTTCTGATGATGCAGATGATGGTGGGGAGCAGCACTGCCCTGCACGCCGCCCGGGCCACCTTCAGCACCCCTATAGCGCCAGCTCCGTCACTCCGCCCGCTCGCTCGCTGCAACACTGGCGGGCCAACACCCATGGGCCAGCCGACAGCCCGACCGACCCCTCGCAGCACCAACAAGCCTACTGACAGCCCGACCGACCCACGCAGCATCCACCGGCGGGGAGACAGCCCGACCGACCCCTCGCAGCAACCACCGGCAGGCCGACAGCCTGACCTACCCCTCGCAGCATCCACCGGCGGGCCAACAGCCCGACCGACCGCTTGCAGCATCCACTGGCGGCCCGACCGACTGACTGACCCTAATCCTAACCCTAGCTATCATTTTTATTGATCATTTTTATTTAACAATGATAAATCAATTGTAAAACAAATAGTAAGATTTAACGAGAACTTACCAGTTTGACGTTTGATCTTGATTTTATGAGGACTTACGATGAGCGATTACGTGAAGAAGGCCGTTAGCCCGCCTGCGCGTCAATCTTCAAAGCAGCGGTGTGAAATCACAGATAAGAGTAGTTGACCTGAAGATAGTAAGATTTGGAGAACTAGAAACTACCAGATGACCTTGATAATAATATGAGGGTTGGGAGCGGTGGGCACATAATCGCTCATCGTACTCCTCAAAAAATCAAGAACAAACTTCAAACTGGTAAGTTCTCGTTTAATCTTACTATTTTACTTCGGAGTCACGTGAGTGACTACGTGAAGATTTCAAAGCTCTGATTGCATGCCGTGAGAACGAGTCCATGCGTTCCACACTGCATGAAGTGACCATGGATGAGTGAAAAAGATTAATGCATTCAGACATGACTTAGTCTGTTATGCTGATGATTTAATCATCAAAAGAAAATAATAGTGACCCCTTTCATCCAGGGAGAAACTATAAAACAGAATCTAAAATGGAGTTGGCAAATACCCCCGGTTTGGCAATGGGTTATATAAAATGTTGGTAAATCCTTGGAGCTGATGTGGTAGCAGCCCTGGTGGGGTGAGTGTTGAAAATATTAGTATTGACTCATGCATTAGCCAAAACACCATTTGAACCACCTGGAGATGGGAGAACTAATACTTCTTATGAAGTTTTTTGTAACTAACAAACGGTGCTTAGTTCGGAGCCTTTGGGGCTCTAGGTGACCTAGATGTATTGTTGTAAATGTGTGACCACACATTACCGAAGGTCCATAGGGTATGCCATGAAACTAGTTTGAGACCTAACACCCCTGGTTAGTTCTGGTTGATTAAATCAAAAACATAAAATATTATGTTATTAGCAGATGTAACCATCCTGTCCAGTCACAATTTATGTAGTGACTGGACCCGTTGCACTGAGGCCAGTGCCATGAGGATTACTACCTTATGAGAGCCAGCTAAAGATAAGGATGTAGCTGGAGCCCCCTGGTGAAGTAATGTTAACATAACGTCAATGTCCCATACTTCCGTGTAACTGGGCCTGGGAGAACTTGTGTTAAAGATATCCTATATAATTCTGGATATCAGAGGGTGAGACCCGACAGTGTGGGTCCCACTTGCTGCAGCAAATATGATGAGAAGGCACGTTGGCACAGTTAATGGCACTGTAACTTAATTATTGTCAAAGACCCATTTGAAAATGAACTCTAAGACGTCAGTTATTCGTGCTGTACAGTATGTAACATGTGTATTCAAACAAAAACTTTTCCCATCTGCTGAAGTGGAAATGTACTGCCTTTTGGTGCTTTCCCTGCACTCTGCAGTGAGCACTACATGGATCGGTCTGACAACCCGAGCCGCAGGAATAGTAGTCTCAGAGTCTGCAAGTCAATGATTTGATGTATCATGCAGAGGCTGGTTCCCCGAGTCAAAGGCTGAACCAGCAAAGTTTTTGAATAACCATATAAGGTTCTATATTATTCCCAACATTAGCGGGAAGCATGGCTGCATATGCCAGTCAGGCAGTTCGAAAAGCCTGAAGCGGTATCTTGCTGGATTTATTGCAAGACCCGACTGATGAGGCAGAATGGAGGAAAGGCATGCAAGAACATTCCTCCCCAGTGTGGCGATAATGTATCTCTCGCCACTGTATGCCACATATTTTGCAACTGGTAAATGAGCCTGGGTGTAAACATATCGATATTCGGTGTTCCATCGAGCCAAATGACATTAAATACTTTGTGATCCAATATCCATTCTGTGTTGTCATTGACTTCATGTGATGATACAACAGTGTCAAATGAGGTTAGGTAAATATCACAGGATACTTTAACTTGATTGCACCCATGCGACCATAGTGTATCAACTTGGAGTTGAGCATGCAGTTTATGCACATTCTCACAATAACCATTAACCTATAGAATGCACCTAGTGTTTATAGGTAGTTGATACCAATAACTGAAACAATTGGTAACTCATGCAACCCGCATCCACCTCCGTAACTGGAGATGGCATTCGTAACTTCTCATCTTTGAGCACTAGCATCATTTTGTAATTACTGAAGATTACTGACTAAAAATACTGGAGCAATGCTGAATACTGCCACCATTGTGACTTTGGTAGCTTCAGCTGGTAATAGCATAGGTCTATTAATAATGACCTATATGGTACTTGAGAGGTTAATTCTTTGCACGTTGTAAGTTCTGGTAATGCAAAGGCCCAATTTGCACCGCTGAAACACAGCTGCTATATTACCAATTATACTTGATGAATAGAAGGCTGCTTCATAACAACGAGGTTGTTACAGGCTTCTGTTAATTGCACCTCTTGCTCCAGGGCTGAGTCCCTGTTGAGTTGATAGTTAAATGTAAATCCCAATAACCAATAGTTCTGATTGGTATCAACTTAGATTTAATTGGATGGATGAGGGACCCCAATTTCTCAAATATAGTTTGGGGCTGCAACAGTTAATTTCAGTAAAATACAGCGTTTAAAACATCATCCAGATGGCGATAACAAATGTTCTTGAGCTCTGAGCAGCCCAAGCACCGGTTTTAGTAATTTGGTAAATAAACTTGGGAGCTGAAGTTAGCCCATTTTGCAACGCTTTAACTGTTATCATTGACCCATCCAGATAAATTTCAAATATCTCCGGTGATCCCTGTGAATGGGAACTGAATAGCATGCATCTTTGAGATCGATGCTTGCCATATAGCTCCTATAGAAATCAATTGTTAGACAGTAACGCAATTTACTATTCTGAAAGTCTATACTGCACATACGAGTTAAATCTGGATGAAGTGACATCCTCCATCTGTCAACCTGTCCTAAAAGGCAATCCTGCCCATAATACTGGGCCTGCCTTGATAGACAACTCCGGCCAAAATTCCAAGCCTGCTTGGAACCTATGTATATTGTGCAGTATAAAGTAATCACAAGTTATCATCATTTTTTTTGGTTTTTTTTAAACCAGATCTGAATCTCATGTTATCATTGTCACTTGTACAAAAAACACAAGTGTAAATATTACCAACATGTAAATGGTCCACAACCCCATGTTTCGGAAGAACCAGACCCACCAACCTCCATGGCTACCGGTGGTCTTATGGCTGCTGATGCGGGTTCTTTTCCCCCTCCTTGATTGGAGAGTAGGACTGGTAGGGTGCGTGGATTCCATATTTCCCCTGAGACCAGCTTGGCCTTGGTCTGAAAACCTCATCATACTGAGCCTGCCTCGTAAGACAACTCTGGCCATAATTCTGAGCCTGCCTTGAAAGACAACTCTGGCCATATTTCCGTGCCCAGCTTTCAAGCTGCCACTGGCTTCAGTGAACCGCTTACCCCTGTTAGAGGCGTGGGGTGTGTCGTCGTCTACCGATGAAGCTTTGCTCGTCGTCATGTACCTTGATTAGTCCGACCGCTTTTGCTTCCTCCTCTTGGTCTTACCTGTGGGATAAGTCTTACCTGAAGAGAGGATTCGGCGGCTGGTTTCATTTCCTGGATTTCATGCCCTCCAATATCACCCTGATAGCGCTGTTCACTTGCCGGCACTTGTAGCGTGAGAGAACTCTGGCCCCTTGCGGGTATTCTGCCAACGGCTGGTGACCAACTCTTCTGGCAGCAACACCTTCGTTTGCGAGTATCTCTTGAAGCCATATGCATGTGCTCCAGTATGTTCCACGGACATACTTCGAATTTGAAGTCAGTTACATACTGACCACTCGCACTCCCCTCCACAGAGAGGGAGATTCGTAGGCAGCCCTGAAAACAGGTGCTGCCGCAGGCCCCTGAGGATACCTGCGCTGACGTGGCCCCTCCAGCGGACCTATATCAGGTTTTTGTTCTGGGTCTGACTAAAACTGACCCTGAATGCTCCCCTCCTGAGAGAGGGAGACATTGTGCAGCCCTGAAACAGGTGCTGCTGCCTGCGGGTTCTCCATAATACCCGGGCTGATAACTCCGTCCTTTGGAGTATATCATTGAGGAGCACCTCTCCATCAGGTGCTCCATGTGGGTTTGAACGTTTAAAGATGTTACCCATGAAGGAGGGGATCCTCTCCATCAGGAATCCTCCTGTCCCGACTCGTTTGAGTCAACGGGCCTCTTCCCTACGCTCCCCTCCTCAGAGGGAGATATAATATCGTGGCTACCCTCCAAGTGGGGTTGCCTAGCTGCTCCTGGCCCGACTATTTTGAATGAACGGGCCTCTTCCCTATGCTCCCCTCTGCAGAGAGGGAGATATAATTTAGTGGCTAACCCTCCAAACGGGGTTGCCTAGGTGCTACCGGCACCAGTCTGACGCCACTGGCTCCACCGCCAGCGACTTGAAAGGCGAATTTCGACCGCCGCCCGCTACTCGCACTTCCGCTGTCTCCGTAGCGGGTTCCCCGCGGTCCGTTTCCGGGATTCCCCGAGGTCATGACCGGGATTCCCTATGGCCCGTGACTGGGGTTCCCCGCGGTCCATAAAGGTTCCCCCGCGGCCCGTCCGGACTTCGCCCCGAATCCAGCAGGCAGACTCTGCAAAGAGCTTCCTGCAATACAAAAAACAAACACTAGAAGCTTAAAACTTACCTTGTAGGTTTAAACTTACCGCTGGACAAAGCAAACGCTGCCGCCAGTCGGCTCGTTTGCGCAAAGCGAGTGAACGTAATGACGCGCAGGCGGGCTAACGGTCTTCTTCACGTAGTCACTCACGTGACTCCGAAGTAAAATTAGCAGCAAGCATTTCTTTATTCCTTCGAATCCTTGCTATTGTTTTGATGTAATTAGGAGGCAGCTATGATCCCAGTGTGCTTGCTGCCTAGCTACCATGAAACAAAGCGCGTGATTGGTCAATTGGCGTCCGACTCAATGTCAGACGTGCATTGATTGGACAATTACTACTAGGAAAAGTTGAGGTTTTTCTCATATTTTAAAATTATGTGTAGGTTTTGGTCTTGACGAGTTTCAGGTATGATTTCTATAATACTTATACACAATATGTGATAAATAAAGGTTAATACGTGATTTCGGTCACAAAATGAAACGAAAAAGCACCTCAGCCCAAGGTCGAGTAGTGTTCGCACATATTTTTAAATATAACAAAAAAAACATGCTACTGATGTGGCCCATTGAGGTGATATCCATTCCCTTTTTTGAAGGGGTATCCCCCACCGGACATCTCTGTCCCTCAATGTTCAGCAGCGGAAGGACCCTTGACGTTGGCTGCATCAAGCTTCAGTGTGTACGACAGCATGGGTGGAACTCCCGGGTGGACGGGCGTCCCTCCCATGTTTTGCGAGGTGGGGTACAATCCCCCCCATGTTTTGTAATCCGCATTTTGAAATTCGGTGAAAAAAAAATCGATTAAAATCTCTGCTTTCCGCGAGATAGTGGGGGCGTCACTGTTAAGTGCTTGTTAAATGTTTCTATCAACATCGTATTAACACGATGTGTCACCAATTGTGTTTTGACCTTCAAGTATTCCTGAAGGTATTCACGGAGAATTTCTTAAAGCTGTCTGATGCGGGTACAATTACCATTTGAACTAATCGGATGTATTGGTGGATGGGAAAGATTTAAACGGGTCAGGTCATTACGGGCTCCAGTCGAACTGGTTTCCTGGCTCTTGCAGGTAAGTCCCTCATTCACGGTCACTCACGTTATTTAGTATGTTTTTCCCATCTCTCTCTCTCTCCCCCCTCCAAGGTTGGTTTTTCTGTTTGCCTTTATTCGCTTCAGTTTTATTTGTTTAAGTGTTATTTATCACATTGTAGCTTTTGAAAGATTCAAGCGGGTATCAGACGCTTTCTAAGGGCTGAATCGACCCATTCGCGGGGCCTTTCATCGCCCGGTGCGGCCTAAAATCAAACTGCTGTGTCCAGGCGATCGAGTCTCCCGATGTTGAAGACCCAATCAATCAATCAATCAGATTTATTCATCACATACACAACAAAGTGCAGTGAAATGAACTTGCCAGCAGCGGTACAATAAAAAAGAACACACAATACACAATAAATATTTAACACAAACATCCACCACAGCATTCTTCACTGTGGTGGAAGGCACAAAGTATAGTCAGTCCTCCTCCATTTTCCCCCGTGGTTGGGGCCATAATCTCCGCAGTCACCGCTGCGGGTGGCCAGATGACAGGCCCTCTCTTCTGGAAGGTAAGTCCAGAATCGATGCTTCCCTACCGCGGCTTCAGGATGATGTAGGCCGCAGGCTGGCGGTCGGAGCTCTTCTCCAAGGACTCCCGGCGAGGGATCCCGCTCCAGATGGTAAGTAAGTCAGTCCCCGCCGCGCCCGCGGCTAGAAGCACCGCAGTCCACGGCTTCAAGGTGTTGTAGGCGGCGGGTCGGAGCTTTTCTTCTCCGGGGGTCCCCAACGAGGGATCCCAGGCTCCGGATGCCGTGCCCGCGGCTAGAAGCAATGCAGTTCGCGGCTTCAGACTGAACAGTCCACGGTCCAGCGATCGGAAAAAGGGCACGCTGCGCCCGCTGCTGAAGCTCCGGGCCCGACTCCGGGAAAGGCCGCACCAATCCTTGGTATTAGGCTGCGAGGGAGGCGACATGGAAAAAGTTGCCTCTCTGTGGACGAGGCGACCGAAAGCGGTTTCCCCCTTACACCCCCATACCACCCCCACACAAGACACACCGAGAGACACTAAAATACACATTTAGACATACTAAAAAAATAGTAGAAATGACAAGGCAGCCATCTCGCAGCGCCCCCGCCGGACGATTTTAAGCCGCGCTGGGCGATGAAAGGCCCCGCGGACGGGCCGACTCAAGCCCCACGATTCGGGGCGGACGAAGCCGCTGTTGCTGGAGTTCGGAGTCGGCCACCAACCAAGTCAGCTCCCGAAGTTACCGCAGGGCCCACGTCCCGCAGCCTCGTGTGTGTGTGTGTGTGTGCACGTGGCCACCAAGAAAGTGCACCCCTTAATTTTATCCCCCCCATGTTTTGATAGCGATTTCCAGACCCTGCCAGGGGGGCTGGGGTTCCCCATGCCCCTGCGCTGCCGGACGCCCTTTACCGCCTTGCCACAGGTAATAGAACAAGCCGAGGATCCAGGCAACACCGAGCAGGGCGGCAGCGTTGAGCCGCATCGTCGGCCGGGCGCTGCAGATGCCTGGCAGGCGCTTGCCCCTCGCTCCCTGTCCCGTCCCCAGCCCGGCAGCCGCAGCCTGCAGGACACCGCCGGGTCCTAACCCGCCTCTCCGCATCCAGCCCAACCCCGTCTTCGCCAACCCGTCCCGGACAGCGCAGCCCCTTCCTACAAATGACCTATCGTCATTCCTAGCCCATCCCAGTGAACCCCCTCTACAGATAGACACAAAATGTTGGAGTAACACTCAGCTGGACGGGCAGCATCTCTGGGGAGAACTAATCGGAGGAAGGACATTATTGCCATAGAGGGAGTGCAGAGAAGTTTCACCAGACTGATTCCTGGGATGTCAGGACCGTCTTATGAAGAAAGACTGGATAGACTTGGTTTATACTCTCTAGAATTTAGGAGATTGAGAGGGGATCTTATAGAAACTTACAAAATTCTTAAGGGGTTGGACAGGCTAGATGCAGGAAGATTTCTCCCGATGTTGGGGAACTCCAGGACAAGGGGTCACAGCTTAAGGATAAGGGGGAAATCCTTTAAAACCGAGATGAGAAGAACTTTTTTCACACAGAGAGTGGTGAATCTCTGGAACTCTCTGCCACAGAGGGTAGTCGAGGCCATTTCATTGGCTATATTTAAGAGGGAGTTAGATGTGGCCCTTGTGGCTAAAGGGATCAGAGGGTATGGAGAGAAGGCAGGTACGGGATACTGAGTTGGATGATCAGCCATGATCATATTGAATGGCGGTGCAGGCTCGAAGGGCCGAATGGCCTACTCCTGCACCTAATTTCTATGTTTCTAATGGGTGATATTTCGGGTCGAGATGGGTGTCAGGGGTTATGGGAAGGCCGGAGAATAGGGTTAGAAGGGAGAGATAGATCAGCCATGATTGAATGGCGGAGTAAACTTGATGAGCCGACTGGCCTTATTGTGCTCCAACAACATGATCTTAAGACTTCTTTATCTGACCCCGTCCCTACATGCCAGTGTTACTCCACTCTATTTCCAGTGGATGTTTGTATTCCTTCCACAGTGATCCTTGTGTTTTCGTCCATTCCTAATCCATTCTAAAGTCCCTACACTATCCCCTTTTTTTCCATACCTTACATTATTTATATCTGTGTCGCCCTCACCCCTGACTCAGTCTGAAGAAGAGTCTCAACCCTAGACGTCACACATTTCTTCTCTAGAGATGCTGCCTGTCCCACTGAGTTACTCCAGCATTTTGTGTCTATTTCCAGTGTAAACAAGCATCTGCAGTTCCTTCCTATGCCTTTAATTCCCGGCCACCCAATGTCCCTCCAATTAACTGAGTGAATCTATCTCACTCCATCTCATTCCCTCATTCATGCCGGTACTATTCCAAACTGATCCCTCAGTCCCTTCACTCCATTCACCGGCCCATCCTATGTCCTCCTGTCTGGGTTCACTCCCAACCTTTTGGTTCCCACATTCTCTAACCACTTACTTCTGGCTAACCCGGGTTCGATCCTGACTACGGGTGCTGTCTGTATGGAGTTTTTACATTCTCCCCATGACCTGTGTGGGTTTTCGCCGGGAATTCCAGTTACCTTCCACACTCCAAAGTGGGTTAATTGGCTTGGTATAATTGTAAATTGTCCCTAGTGTGTGCAGGGTAGTGTTAGTGTGTGGTGATCGCTGGTTGGTGTGGACTCGGTGGGACGAAGGGTTTCCGCGCTGTATCTCTAAACTAAAAAAGGACAACATTTCCTGACTCATCACTCCATTCTCCTCACTATGCCTCTGTAATAGTCATGGAGCCTTATATGCAGTTTGGGTGAAACAACTATTCCAAACGAGAACCTGAGGACATGGGTTTCAGGTGAGGGGGGAAAGATTTAACAGGAATCTGAGGGTAACATTTTTACACAAAAGGTAATGGGTGAATGGAACGAGCTGCTGGAGGAGGTAGTAGTTGAGGTGGGTACTATCGCAACGTTTAAGAAACATTTGGACAACTACATGGATAGGACAGGTTTAGAAGGATATGGGCTAAACACAGGCAAGTGGGAAAAGTGTTGATGTTGGCTGGTGTGGGCATGCTGGGCCGAACGGCCTGTTTCCACGCTGTATCACTATGACGATGACATGATCAATGCCTTCCTGCAGCTTAAACCTATCCTCACTATCAACAAACTGCCAATGTCTGTGACTTCTACAAACGTACTAATCATATACCCTACATTTATACTCCAATTGTTAATTTTAATAACAAACGGCAAGGGTTCCAGTAACAATCACTATCATCGGCAGTCAATTATGAACATAATGCTCCACTTTCATCCTCTGCTTCCTATCACCAAGCCAATATTGGACCCAATTTGCCAATTTGCCTTGGATCTATGGCTCTAACCTTCTGGACCTGCCTTTCTCTGTACTTTCTCACCTGTTCCCATTACATTAATTTTCCCTCCACATATTCTCTCCATTATAAGGTCATGTGATAGGAACAGAATTAGGCCATTCGACCCATCGTCTACTCCGCCATTCAATCATGGCTGATCTATCTCTCCCTCCTAACTCCATTCTCCTGCCTTCTCCTCATAAACCCTGACACCCATACTAATCAAGAATCTATCTATCTCTGCCTTAAAAATATCCGTTGACTTGGCCTCAGCCTTCTGTGGCAAAGAATTACACAGATTTACCACCCTCTGACTAAAGAATTTAATTCTCATCTCCTTCCTAAAGGAATGTCCTTTAATTCTGAGGCTATGAGCTCTGGTCCTAGACTCTCCCACTAGTGGAAACATCTTCTCCACCAGCCTTTCATTATTCAATGTTTCAATGAGGTCCCCCCTCATCTTTCTAAACTCCAGCAAGTACAGGCCCAATGCCAAGCGCTCATCATATTGTCCTGCCATCTGTTTGTCCCTCAACAGCATTCCCTTTGCTCAGATTACATCTCCTTGACTGTAATTCACTATCCTCGAATGAGCTAGGCAAGATTGTCCAGCTCCGCTCAGTCCAAGATATTTTTCCAAAAATATACAGGGAATAGAACCCAGACTTATCTTTTGCTGCATGTATTTTAAAATTGACCCAACACATTATTTTACATTACATTAATGCACCCCAAGAATTAACAGGGCAATCACCAGCGATTCTATCTTACTGACATTTTCCATATTAAATGGGCTGCAGAATTACAGTAGGTTTACAGGTGAAGAAATGGACTGAAGATGTAGATTTACAGTTAACATGCACTTTGGCCCAACTTGCCCACACCGGCCAACATGTCCCAGCTACCCTCGGCCTACCTGCCTGCTTTTGATCCACATTCATCCAAACCTGAGCAAAGTTAAGCAGATGATGAAAGGCAGTCTCTTGTAGGAACCCCACATATTGCAGGTGCCATTCATCCCCCTAAACCTGCTTCAACATTCAACAAGAGCATGGCTAATCTACTACCTCAAACATACATTATTCCAGTCCTAACCTGATATCCCTTGATTTCCTTAATATCCAGAAATCAATGAGAGCCTACAATCAATCCTCTGACCTCTGCAGAAATGTCTTCTCATGTCCATCCAAAATGGCCTGCCCCATGCCTTTTAGGAAGCTATAATGCTGCCTCATGGCTACATCACGGATTCAATCCCGACCTCTTGTGCCGTCTGCATGGAGTTTGTGTGTTCCTCCTGCGATAAATTCTTCCTGGTGTAGGTAGAAGATTGTAGAATCAATGAGTGGGGGACGCGGTGAGATTGACATGCCTGTAAGAGAGATGAGGGGTGTAGGAAGGAACTGCAGATGCTGGTTTACACCTAAGATAGACACAAAATGCTGGAGTAACTCAGCGGGACAGGCAGCATCGCTGGAGAGAAGGAATAGCGAGGTTGCACGGCAGTCAAGGTCACGATCCGTGACCCGTACTGTTGCCACGCAACGCCAACTGGAGTATACGCAATGAACTGCAGGTAAGCATTTACTATGGCTGCCAGCACAGCGGGCCCTTCTTCTGGCCCAGTATCCGGACTGGTTGCACACTCGCGGACCGGGGGTGGGGGGGGGGGGGGAGGAGGAGGTGGTCGGGGGTGAGGTCGGAGGTCGGTGGGGAGGAGGAGGAGGTCGGGTGGGGGGGAAAGAGGAGGTCGGGGGGGGGAGGAGGAGGTGGGGGGGAGGAGATCGGGGTGTCGGTGCAGCGCGGTCAGTGACTCTGAGTGGGCGGCGGGACCAGACAGTACCCATCTCTGCTGCAGCTGACGGGGGGTGGGGGGTGGTCAGGGGGGTGGGGCGTGGTCGGGGGGAGGGTTGGGGGTGGTCGTGGGGGGAGGGGGGTGGTCGGGAGGGTGGGCGGGGTGCCGGTGCAGCGCGGTCAGTGACTCTGGGTGGGCGGAGGTACCAGACTGTCCCCAACTATGCTGCAGCTGACGGGGACGTTGCCAGGTTTTCGTCCGTGTGTTCGCTGCCCAGAGCCGTGGCCCCGCTCCACCCGGCCCCGTGTGTGGGCGCTGCTGACCCACAGCCCGTGACAGTGCGGCCCACAGGGGGAGATAGTGTGGAGGGCGGCCATGGCTAGACAGCGCTGACCCCGGGGGGGGGGGAGAGTGGGGGCTGTCCCGAGGGATGCGCTCCTTCGACCACTTATACCTTGGTGCTCGAGTTCAGATCAAAGATACTAGAGCATTTGGTTCTGAGCGCTCAGTCACCCTCCACAATTATTTACTGTGCAAAAATTGACCATTTTACCGTTTTTTAACAGGTAAGAAAGTACACGTTTCATGTGTTAACAGTGTATGCCGAGGCTGCCATGTCCTCCAGATGGATTGAGTTGCTCTGTGCATCACGCCGTTTGACCCGATAACCTTATGTCCATTGGGTGAAAGGCGTGACGCACGGAGCAGCTCAATCCATGTGGAAGACATGGCGGCCTCGGTATACACTGTTAACACACGAAACGTGTACTTTCTTTCCTGTTAAAAAACGCCGAAATCAGGGCTCCCGCTTAACTTTTTTTGCCTGTTACCAGCCGGCAACCTAGGCAGCTTTTTAGGTTGCCAAATGACGGTTTAGGTGGTCATTTAAAACGGCTTGCATGATACGTGCGATAATGTGCTCGGACGAAGTGCGTAGTTACCAGTCAGAATTGTGATCAATGAAGCATTCACATATTATTTCTGCTTCAAATAAAGTCACAAACTAAACATATTCACCAATCAAGACATGATATATACCACAATGATACGCAGCAAAATTACAATACAGTATCTCATCTCCTTTTACACATTGCAATAAATGCAATTTCTATTATTTCTTTCCACTTCCAAACAAAATTCTGGTTGGATTATTCAGCGTATGATCAACCTCAGTTGGACCAAGTGCAGGCTTGGCGATCGCTTTCCACAGCACCTACACTCAGTTCGCAATAACCAACCTGATCTCCCGGTGGCTCAGCACTTCAACTCCCCCTCCCATTCCGAATCCGACCTTTCTGTCCTGGGCGTCCTCCATGGCCAGAGTGAGGCCCACCGCAAATTGGAGTAACAGCACCTCATATTTTGCTTGGTAGTTTACACCCCAGCGGTATGAACATTGGCTTCTCCAATCTCAGGTAGTCCTTGCTTTCTCCATCCTTCCCCTCCCATTCCCAGCTCTCCCACAGCCTACTGTCTCCGCCTCTTCTTTTCTTTTACCGAAACCTCGCCTATTCCTTCGCTCCATAGATGCTGCCTCACCTGCAGATTTTCTCCAGCTTTGTCTACCAACGCAATCCCACCACTGGCCACATCTTCCCATTTCCTCCCCTGTCGGCTTTCCGCAGAGACCGCTCCTTCCGTAACTCCCTGGTCATTTCGTCCCTTCCCACCCAAACCACTCCCTCTCCTGGCACTTTCCCTTGCAACTGCAAGAAATGCTACACTTGTCGCTTTACCTCCCTCCTTGACTCCATTCAAGGACCCAAGCAATCGTTCCAAGTGCGGCAGAGGAACACGTGCACCTCCTCCAACCTCATCTATTGCATCCGCTGCTCTAGGTGTCAGCTGCTCTACATCGGTGAGACCAAGCATTGGCTTGGTGATACCTTTGCCCAATACCTCCGCTCGGTTCACAATAACCAACCTGATCCCCCGGTGGCTCATCACTTCAACTCCCCCTCCCATTCCGAATCCGACTTTTCTGTCCTGGGCCTCCTCCATGGCCAGAGGCCCACCGTAAATTGGAGGAGCAGCACCTCATATTTTGCTTGGGCAGTTTACACCCCAGTGGTATGAAAATTGACCTCCAATATGAGGTAGTCCCTGCTTTCTCCTCCGCTTCCCAGCTCTCCCTCAGCCCACTGTCTCCGCCTCTTCCTTTCTTCTTCCCACCCCCTGCACCCTCACATCAGTTTGAAGAAGGGTCTCGACCCAAAACGTCACCTATTTCCTTAGCTCCACAGATGCTGCCTCACCCACTGAGTTTCTCCAGCATTTTTGTCTTCCCATTCACACAAGTTCGGTTATCCCTCTTTCCTCACCCACTCCCTACACATTAGGCACAATTTTACAGAGACAAGTTAACCTACAAAGCCAATGCATCTTTGGGATGTGGGAGGAAACCTACATGGTTGCTGGGAGAATGTGCAAATTCAACACAGACAGTGCCCGAGGACAGGATCGAACACAGATCCCTGGCGTGTGAGGCAGCAAGTCCACCAGCTGCGCCTCTATATTTTATTTTCCAACACACAAAAAATTATACGTTGATAACTTTGGGTACAAAAAAAAAAGAAACTATCCATTTTCAGTCTTAAATCTCTAAGTGATGCTATGTCCCCCTTTACAGCTACTGTATGTTTTAATTCAGTTCAAGACTATGGGGCAGTACATTGGCCATAAAGTTGCTGCCTAAAATTGCAAGGGACCCGGAATTGATCCTGAATATGGGTGCTGTCTGTATGGAGTTTGCTCCTTTTCCCTTTGATCGCATGCGTATTCTCCGGGTGCTCTTGTTTCCTTCCACATTCCAAAGGTGTGCAGGAACCTATTTCAGACCCAACCCAAAACAGAATATTTTCCTTTTGTCCAGAGATTCTGTCTGACCTGTTGAGTTACTCCAGTTTTTTGTGTCTATCTTCAGTTTAAACCAGCATCTGCATTTCTTTCCTACACACACAATACTATACGATAGAACTTTATTAATCCCAGGAGGGAAATTGTGTGTGTGTGTATATAATTATATATTCATATATAAATATACACTGTTTTGTTTTCTCGTTTACAACTTGTTTACAGAGTACTATGTTTACATATTCTGTTGTGCTGCTGCAAGTAAGAATTTCAATGAGACATGAGAGAATAAAACACTCTTGACTCTTGACTTACGTCGCTAATGTGTGGGATAGAACTAGTGTACGGGTGATCGGTGGTCGGCGTGGACTCGGTGGGCCGAAGGGCCTGTTTCCACGTTGTATCTTTAAATTAAACTAAAACACTAAAACCAGAGGAAATCTAAAGAAGGGTCTCTACCCAAAACGTCACCCAATTTCTTCTATCCAGAGATGTTGACTGCTCCATGGAGTTCCGCCGCACAATTAAAGCAAGGAATAGTCTTCACCCTACTATAGGTACCCAACCAGAAGCAATTAAATTTAAGGTAGCTCTTTTTTTCCGATAGAACGCTTTTTTGTTTAAGTCCAAGTCAAGAGTCAAGAGAGTTTTATTGTCATGTGTCCCAGATAGGACAATGAAATTCTTGCTTGCTGCAGCACAACAGAATATGTAAACATAATACAGAGCAGGAGACAAAAGTTCACTGTGGCTATATACCATAGACCATATATATATATATACACACACAATAAATAAACAGATAAAATGCAATAGGCTTTTATTTTTCAGAGTTTGGTAGTGGTGTTTAAATTCTATTTAAATTCCATTTCGAATATTTTTGGAGGACCAGGAAACCAAGAAGCAAGAGTAACTCCAGGGAGTTACTCCAGTTCGAACGAATGATTCTGCGTTGGTTTTCAGCGGTCGCGGCGAGTGGACAGCAATGGCGGCCAGATCTCCCACCATTCAAAGGGAGCAAAAAAGTGGCCGACTCCGACCAGTTGCAGTGGCAGTGGCAGTGCGCATGTGCAGGGCAGCACATGTGCACAACCACGGCCGATGATGTGCTGGCCAAAGATCCTCGCTATAGGATCTTTGGTGCTGCCCGTGGTTGTGCGCATGCGTAAGGCGGCCGGCCGTGGCGGCGGACGAGGAGCGGGCGGAGACCCGAGTCACGGACAGCGGGCGGAGACGGAGAGAGAAAGAAAGAGAGGGGGCCCGGGTGCTTGCCAAGCCAGGTAAAATGGCATGGTTTTTAGGTTGCCCGGTGGAACTGTGGGTTGCCATTGGCAACCGTGCAACCGCTAATTTCGAGCCCTGGAAATTATCATTTTTTGCGCTGTAAATAATTATGGGTGCTGTCATTGAAAGCGGGAAGGTATCATGTTTAAACTGGTGTTATCTCATGATGTAGCGTCTTTTACAATCCGCGACCAATAGCCGCATTCATTGTCGTGTCCAGAGAGACAGCACCATCTCGATATGCCTTCGCTAAATAAATCAAAGTCAAAGTCAGAGCAATTTGATTGCAATATTGTGGCGTTCTTTTTTGGGTGACTGAACCAAATGCTCTAATATCTTTGCTCTGAACCCGAGCACCAAGGTGTAAGCGGCAGAAGGAGCGCATCCCTCGGGACAGCCCCCACTCTCCCCACCGGGGTCAGTGCTGTCCTGCCACGGCCGCCCTGCGCCCTGTCTCCCCCTGTGGGCCGCAATGTCAGGAGCTTTGGGTCGGCAGCACCCACACACTGGGCCGGGTGAAGCGGGGCCGGGATGAGCGGGGCCAGGTGAAGCGGGGCCGGATGAGGTGGGGCCGAGGCTCTGGGCAAAGTCAGATGCAGCAAAGTTGGGGACGGTCTGCTCCCTCCGCCCACCCAGAGTCACTGACCGCGCTGCACCGACACCCAGACCTCTTCCTCCCCCCCCCCCCCCAACCTCCCCCTGACCCCATCGTCCCCCCACCCCCGGCCGCGGGGATAGACGGCCTGGGGTCCGCGAGTGTGCAACCAGTCCGGATGCTGGGCCAGAAGAAGGTCCCGCTGTGCTGGCAGCCATAGTAAATGCTTACCTGTACTCCAGTTGGCGTTGCGTGGCAACAGTACGGGTCAAGGGTCGTGACCTCCACTGCGTGAAACCTCCCAACAGAAAGATGAGGTTATAGACAAATAAATGGGGATTAGGTTTGCTCTGAGAACTGCTATTGACTCGGTGGGCTGAATGGCATCCTGTGTCATGAGGAAATATAGGTAGACTCCCAACACACACACACACACACACACACACGCGCACGCAGAGCCGGAGATGGCCTGCCCCGAGAGATGGTGTGAGGACAGGGTTAGAAGTGCCCCTCTGGTAAAACTATCCCCGCCTCGGCCGCGCAGCTACGACCTCCAGGTCCGAGGGGGTGTGGATTAAAGGCTTCGAGTGACCCCCATCGTGCTTTGGCTCTGCTCTACACTCCAGGATCTGTGGAGTTGGGACCGCGCTTCCGATCCCTTCCGCCCTGCTGCTGTATTAAAACAGATCGCGAACATGTTTTCAAGTCAGGAGCCGCTCGGTCGCGCTGCCGGCCCCTTTAACCTTGGTGCGACTGGGTGTGGGATGGGGCGGGAAGATGGGCTATTTTGCTTCAAAGATCAGATGGATCTTTGTGGCTGGAGGTGGTGATATTGAAAGCTCCGAGCGGATCGAGGAAGGCGCCAAATCAGATGTAGAGGTTCGATTGCAGCGGCCTGGGGCGGCAACAGTTCGCGTTCACGTGGTCAGGAGGAAGCGCTGCTGTTCCCTGGCGAGCAACACGGAGGATGTGCTTCAGCTGGAAGGCCCGCACCGAATTTTTCTCATCCGTCCTTTGACGGAGATATATCCAGTCGGCTTTGAGCCATTAGTAAGATCGGCAGAGTCAAACCTTCCTCAACCAGGCAAGATAAATCGAGCCGATTTGCGTCCTCTCGTATCGGAAGTTCAGCCCCCCTCCAAGGGTGCAATGCAGTTTCCACATGCTACCCCTGGTTACTTGCAATAACAAGCCGTGCCTGTTAAACCAAGCCAGGGGTCCAACTTTTATACCGCAGACAGCACATTGAAGTAGGTATTAGACAATGAAGGTGATCTATAACCTTTTTATTTAATATTGGGGTACGCTTGATTAAGTTGACTTACAGGCTTGTTATAAAGCGTGGAGCAATCTGAACAAATATCGCCATGCTGATAGAAAGGGGCGTTTAGATTTCATCTGACAGTTTGCACGTTTAAATGTAATATTTTAAATTATACATATTTTGAAATGGATGATGATCAATCCTCGTAGAGCAATTATGTTATTTGTCAAAGAAACTGTCCTTTTTATTGTATTAGAATATAGTTTCACTCAATCCAATCAAAGTACTGAACCATTTAGAAAAGAAAACAAGATTGTGTGCAGTTGCTAGAGATTATTGATAAGCATTTTTAATATTATTAATAGTTGAGTAAGAATGTTCTGGGCTTCAGGTAGATATTAATGGACTGATTATGTGAACATAAATGTGCAAAGCAGTTGTGAAGGACAGCCAAGGAAAGGGAATACACAATAAATGGTAGGATGCTGAGAAGTGTAGAGGAACAGATGGAGTGGATGACCACTCATCACCTGAGACAATGTCAACAGGAAGGATCTATCATCTTAATAGAGAGGTCAGTGATTTAAGTTAATTGGTGGAAAGATTAGAAAATAGTTGGGGGAAAAAATGGTGGGAATTTGGTTATTATTTTCTGAATAGATGGTGCAGACGAATGTCCTTCCATGTTTGGGGAAAATTACCTGGATGATCACTGGAAGAGCTATAATTTGCAGAGCTACAAATCAGAAGCTGAATTGTGTATTTAACCAGAAGCCTAAGGACCTGGTTAGCTTGAAACCTGGTTAGATGCTTTAAATTTTTAATTCCATGATCGTAACAACATGGTGCTTCTCAGGACTAATCTGACACAACACCAGAACAAGCAAAAGTGGAAGATTCAAGGGCATGCATGTGAATGTGTGGTTAAAGAGGATTTTAAGAGCTTGGTTGGCTTTCGGCGAGAAGAACGTTCCCTGTCGGATCTTTTATGTGCGGTGGGAGTCTCAAAATAACTGCCCTGAGGATGAGACCATCAGTCTTTTCCTTCTGTGCACGTGCGAGGAAGGTCTGGAAAACATAACAGTGGTTTCTGTTGAGATTCATCCTGTAGATCTGCATAACACAAGAGTGTGCTCTACAAACTATGCCCAGAGATGCACTTTGAGACTAACATAAGCTGCTATTGGAAGGTTATCATCTTGTTGAAAGCTGTACTTTTATTCAAAACATGCAGGTCTTCCAATGTAAGGATCTTGGTAATTAGTCAATGCATATTCTCATCTGAGTCATTTATGTTTCAAACAACAAAGGCCCCACTAATGATCCCTGCAGTGCATCACTTGTTGCAGACTTCCAGTCAGAAAAACACTAATTCACAATTAAATACAGCAGACTGAGACACCTACGTTGCAGAACTATGCTGAGGGCAACAGTAAAAATTGCTGCATCTGCTACAAAGGCTTAATGGAGAAGGGCTAACGTACTGAGCTCTCTTGCATTGCATTTGCTGGAAACTCTGTAAAGAACTCCCAGAGATTGCTGGTGCATTGTATGTGAAAGGAACATTAATCTCACAATGACAGAATATAAAAATTAAAAGTAAATGGAATAACGGTTCTTGTAAATGGTGACACACAAATGCACCGTACTACATGTTTGCAATTTTTATATATTTTGAGCTGGAAATTAGATTTTAATGAGTGACAAAGGGAGATAAAGGGGAGCGCAGTTACGGAAATCACTATCAGGACCAAACATTGTTGAGATGTGTAAATGATTGAATCATACAGCACTGAATGGGTCCTTCTGGTACACCTTGTCAATGTCAGCTGAGAAACCTATTGACGCATATCCTATTTGCCGATATTAGACCCTAATTTCCTCTGTCTTCCGGTCTTAAACCTGTCCAAATTCATTTTATTTGTATTTGCCTCTACCACCATCTCTGGCAGCTCATTGCAGATAACTATCACCCTCTCTGCAAATCTTACTCCTCCCCTGAGACCTCTCAAATTTCTTCTCTCTCACTTTAAACTTGCGCCTTTCAGTTCTGCACTCCCCTGCCTTGTGAAAAAGACTCTGGCTATCCTGTCTATACCTCTCCTAATGTTATAAATTTCTATAAGGTTACCTCTCGGCCTCCTATGTTCTAGTGAGGACCAACCACGCATTTCTAATCAATCCTCATACCTGCAGCTCCCAAAGCCAGGCAACATGGCCAAGATTGACTGGCAATTAGTTCTAAAAGGGTTGACGGTGGATATGCAATGGAAGGCATTTAAAGACTGCATGGATGAACTACAAAAATTGTTCATCCCAGTTTGGCAAAAGAATAAATCAGGGAAGGTAGTGCATCCGTGGATAACAAGGGAAATCAGGGATGGTATCAAAGCAAAAGATGATGCGTATAAATTAGCCAGAAAAAGCAGCATACCAGAGGACTGGGAGAAATTCAGAGACCAGCAGAGGAGGACAAATGGCTTAATTAGGAAAGGGAAAATAGATTATGAAAGAAAACTGGCAGGGAACATAAAAACTGACTGCAAAAGTTTTTATAGATATGTGAAGAGAAAGAGATTAGTTAAAACAAATGTAGGTCCCTTGCAGTCAGAAACAGGTGAATTGATCATGGGGAACAAGGATATGGCGGACCAATTGAATAACTACTTTGGTTCCGTCTTCACTAAGGAAGACATAAATAATCTGCTGGAAATAGCAGGGGGCCGCGGGTCAAAGGAGATGGAGGAACTGAGTGAAATCCAGGTTAGTCGGGAAGTGGTGTTGGGTAAATTGAATGGATTAAAGGCCGATAAATCACCAGGGCCAGATAGGCTGCATCCCAGAGTACTTAAGGAAGTAGCTCCAGAAATAGTGGATGCATTAGTGATTTTTTCAAAACTCTTTAGATTCTGGAGTAGTTCCTGAGGATTGGAGGGTAGCAATCGTAACCCCACTTTTTAAGAAGGGAGGGAGGGAGAAAACGGGGAATTACAGACCAGTTAGTCTAACATCGGTAGTGGGGAAACTGCTAGAGTCAGTTATTAAAGATGGGATGGCAACACATTTGGAAAGTGGTGAAATCACTGGACAAAGTCAGCATGGATTTACGAAAGGTAAATCGTGTCTGACGAATCTTATAGAATTTTTCGAGGATGTAACTAGTAGAGTGGATAGGGGAGAACCAGTGGATGTGTTGTATCTGGACTTTCAGAAGGCTTTCGACAAGGTACCACATAAGAGATTAGGATACAAACTTAAATCACACGGTATTGGGGGTTCAGTATTGATGTGGATAGAGAACTGGCTGGCAAACAGGAAGCAAAGAGTAGGAGTAAACGGGTCCTTTTCACAATGGCAGGCAGTGACTAGTGGGGTACCGCAAGGCTAAGTGCTGGGACCCCAGCTATTTACAATTTATATTAATGATCTGGACGAGGGAATTGAAAGCAACATCTCCAAGTTTGCGGATGACACTAAGCTGGGGGGCAGTGTTAGCTGTGAGGAGGATGCTAGGAGACTGCAAGGTGACTTGGATAGGCTGGGTGAGTGAGCAAATGTTTGGCAGATGCAGTATAATGTGGATAAATGTGAGGTTATCCACTTTGGTGGCAAAAACGGGAAGGCAGACTATTATCTAAATGGTGGCCGATTAGGAAATGGGGGGATGCAGCGAGACCTGGGTGTCATGGTACACCAGTCATTGAAAGTAGGCATGCAGGTGCAGCAGGCAGTGAAGAAAGCGAATGGTATGTTGGCCTTCATAGCAAGAGGATTTGAGTATAGGAGCAGGGAGGTTCTACTGCAGTTGTACAGGGTCTTGGTGAGACCATACCTGGAGTATTGCGTACAGTTTTGGTCTCCAAATCTGAGGAAGGACATTCTAGCCATAGAGGGAGTGCAGAGAAGGTTCACCAGACTGATTCCTGGGATGTCAGGACTTTCATATGAAGAAAGACTGGATAGACTTGGCTTATACTCGCTAGAATTTAGGAGATTGAGAGGGGATCTTATAGAAACGTACAAAATTCTTATGGGGTTGGACAGGCTAGATGCAGGAAGATTGTTCCCGATGTTGGGGAAGTCCAGGACAAGGGGTTACAGCTTAAGGATAAGGGGGAAATCCTTTAAGACCGAGATGAGGAAAAACTTTTTCACACAGAGAGTGGTGAATCTCTGGAACTCTCTGCCACAGAGGGTAGTTGAGGCCAGTTCATTGGCTATATTTAAGAGGGAGTTAGATGTGGCCCTTGTGGCTAAGGGGATCAGGGGGTATGGAGAGAAGGCAGGTACGGGATACTGAGTTGGATGATCAGCCATGATCATATTGAATGGCGGTGCAGGCTCGAAGGGCCGAATGGCCTACTCCTGCACCTATTTTCTATGTATCTATGTATCTAACATCCTGATAAATCTCATGCATTCTCTCCATTGCTACCACATCTGTACACATCTACCACAAATGCAATCTAATAGTTGTTTAGCATGACTGAAACATGATGTCCCCACTCCAGTAGTCAGTGCTTCAGCCAATGAAAGCATGCAAACCAACTGTCTACTTCATTATCCTATTCACCTGTGTCACCACTTCCAGAAATGTAATAAAAGCCATCAGCAAAATCATGGACCAGTCTCACCCCAGTTACACCCTCTTCTCCCATCAGGCAAGCGGTACAGCAATTTGAAAATGCATATCTCCAGATTCGGGGACAGTTTCTTCCCGGCTGTCATTAGGCAATAATATAGTTCTCAACAGTTCTCTCATTAGCTAGAGTGCGGTCCTGACCTACATCTATCTCATTGGAAATCTTTTGAACTATCTTTAATTGGACTTTATCTTACACTAAATGTTGTACCCTTTATCTGTGTACTGAGGATGGTTTGATTGTAATTATGTACATAGTTTTTTTCTTTGACTGGATAGCACACAAACAAAAGATTTTCATTGCACATCAGTACAAGTGACATTATTAAATTAAACGTATGGACTTGCACCCCAAGGTCCCTCTAAATATCAGCTCATAAGGTCTCTGCCTTTACTCTATATGTCCTACCAGAATTTAACATTCTAATGCGCATTACCTCACTCTCGTGATCACATTCCCTCAGCCTTTGTTCCATTTAACTTTTCAGTTGTATGTCCCACGGTGTCCTCAGACAACATAGAACAATACAGCACAAGAATAGGCCCTTTGGCCCACAATGTCTGTGCCCAACATGATGCCAAGACCAATTTGAATCTGCCTGCACGTAATCTATAGCCCTCCATTACCTGCATTTCAATATGCCTGTCCAAAAGTCTCAAGTGCCATTATCGTATCTTCCTCAATCACCACCCCCAGCAGCGCGTTTCATGCACTCACCACCCTCTTTATTTTCCCCCAAAAATGCCCTGAGCATCTCTCTTAAATTTTGCCTTTTTCACTTTAAAAATATGGCCTCTAGTATTTAATTTTTTTCCCATCCTGGGGGAAAAGATTCTGATTGTCTATCCTATCTATGCTTTTCATAACTTTATTTACTTCTCTCTTTGGGCTCCCTGCAATCTCCTGCATTCCAGAGAAAACAATCCAAGTCTGTCCAACTGCTCCCTGTAGCTAATATCCCCTAATCCAGGCATCATTCTGATAAATCTCCTCTGCACCCTTTCCAAAGCTTCCACATACTTCCTGTGTTGAGACGAACTGAATTGCACACAATACTCCAGATGTGGCCTCAATAAAGTTCTATAAAGCTGCGCCATGACTTCCTGGCTTCTTGTACTCAATGCCCCAACCTATGAATGAAAGAAAGCATATCATATTCCTTCTTTACCACTCTAACTACTTGTGTTGCCATATCCATGGAGTTATGAACTTGGACCCTAAGATCCCTCTGTACATCAATGTTGTTAAGGGTCATGATGTTTATCATATATTTTCATCTTGCATTTTACCTCCCGTGGCCAGATTAAACTTGATAAGCCATTTCTTTACCCATTTCTGTAGCTGATTTATATCCTGCTCTATACTTCGACATCCTTTCTCGCAGTCCCTGACTCCAGCAATCTTGGTGTAATCTGCAAATTTACTAATCAACCCCTCTACATTGATGTCCTAGTAACAGCAGAGGTCACAGCACAAATCCCCGCGGAACTCACCAGGCACAGACCTCCAGCCTGAATATTGTCCTTCACCACAATGCTGTTTTCTATTAATATGCAAGTTCTGAATCCATATAATCAAGTCACCGTTAATCCCATGCTGTTTAGTCTTCTGGGCCTATCATGGGGAACTTTATTACCCTTCACTTTGTCGAACTCCACCAATTTTTCGTGTCATCTGCAGATTTACTCATCAAGTTATTTGTGGTTCCAGCATTGATCCCTGTGGTGAACCACTTGTTACAGACTTCAGATTAAAATACTCATCCACCACTAACTACTCTCTGCTTCCTATCACCAGGCCAAGTTTTGAAACAGTTTGCCAACGCGCTTTGAATCTCTTGTAGCTTAACTTACAACCAGACTATCGTGGGACCTAGTCAAAAGCTTCCCTAAAGTCCATGTAAAACCATGCCTGCCCTGCTAACCAATAATTTTCATAGCTTCCCTCTCAAAAAAAACCCTCAATCAAATCTGTGAGATACCAAAAAACACTAGGACTTAATTTTTCTCTTTCCTTAGAAATGATCAGTATTTAATATATGCTGGTATACATAACAGCTAAATAGGTGGCACAGCGGTACAATAGTTATTCCTACTGTTGCTGCACAGATACAACATGCTGGGTTTGATCTTGACATCTCATGGTCCATGTGGAGTTCTGCATGTTCTTCATGTGTCTGTGTGGATTTTCTTCATGTGCTCTAGTTTCTACCCACATCCTAAATATGGTTGACTCCAATAAATTAGTCATGCACAACTGTGAGTATCGAGAATTGTGAGGACATTTGTTCGTTTGTGGGATAGAGGACATAACAGACAAAGAAAGTGTAGGTGGGCCTTGGTAGAGAGCCAGGATAGACTTGATTGTTACTTTTTAATATTTAGAATAAAATAATCTAGGAATGAGTTGCAATTTACAATTTATACTTAGATGATTGTGTATGTATAGAAATAATGGACACATGATGAAATTCGGTGGAAATGTATTCTTTAGATAGTTTATCTCCAAAAAGTAATTGAAATTGGGGAATTAAATGTTATCAGTTGAGGAGAGTATATACAATGAAAACACTTTGTGTCAGGCTGAAGCAGTGTATAATTTCATTGGAGATATGAATATCAATGGATTTTTAATTCTGATTATCTTTAAAGTTAGTAATAAACCACATAGAATTATATCATTCCATACTTTGATGGTATTCCCGTTGGACTGCTGCATGGGGAGGGGGGACTGGAAGAAGAAAGGAAGAGGCGGAAACAGTAGGCTGTAGGAGAGGGAGGGGAAGGAGGGAGAAAGCAAGGACTACCTGAAATTGGAGAAGTCAATGTTCATACCGCTGGGGTGTAAACTACCCAAGCGAAATATGAGGTGCTGCTCCTCCAATTTGCGGTAGGACTCACTCTGGCCATGGAGGAGGCCCAGGACAGAAAGGTCGGATTCGGAATGGGAGGGGGAGTTGAAATGCTGAGCCACCGGGAGATCAGGTTGGTTAATATGAACCGAGCGGTGGTGTTGGGCGAAGCGATCGCCAAGCCTGCGCTTGGTCTCACCAATGTAGAGCAGTTGACACTTTGAACAGCGAATGCAATAGCTGAGGTTGTAGGAGATGCAGGTGAACCTCTGCCTCACCTGGAAAGACTGCTTGGGTCTTTGGATGGAGTCGAGGGGAGAGGTAAAGTGACAAGTGTAGCATTTCCTGCGGTTGCAAGGGAAAGTACCGGGGAGGGGGTGGTTTGGGTGGGAAAGCATGAATTGACCAGAGAGTTACGGAGGGAGCGGTCTCTGTGGAAAGCCGAAAGGGGAGGAGATGGGAAGATGTGGCCGGTGGTGGCATCCCGTTGGAGGTGGCGAAAATGTCGGAGGATTATCTGTTTATGTGATGGCTGGTAGGGTGGAAGGTGGGGTGGAATGGAGATGGTAAGGTCTAGAAACGGTAGGGAGATGTCGGAAACGATCCAGGTGAATTTGAGTGCCGGATGGAAGTTAGTGGTGAAATGGATGAAGTTGGTGAGTTCTGCATGTGTGCAGGAGAATAGCACCAATGCAGTCGTCAATGTAGCGGGGGTAGAGTGCGGGGATAGGGCCACGGTACGTCTCAAACATGATTGTTTGACGTACCCTACAGAGAGGCTGGCATAGCTGTGGCCCATATTTCTCGGTGATATTGTTGTGTGATATGGCAATTTCCAGGTGTTGGTGGATGCACATGTCTATTATCCTTGAACTCCGAGATAGCAGATATTGTAGGTTTGTGGGGTGCTTCAAAGATATCTTTAACAGGTTGCTGCAAAGCAATTTGAATGTGGTACACACTGCAACATGGTGCAGCATTGTTAGATGAAGTGAATGTTTAGGATAATGGATTTTGAGTGGATACCACTTTTAGCACTGTGGCTGTAGCTTCTTACAATGGTACAAAGAGTTTATTGATGACTATTTTCATTCGCCAAGTTTACTGATTCTTTTTCCCCCATTAAACGTGTCATAATTTCAAAGAATACTTTTGAAATATCATTGGGGTAATTTAATCACCTTATAGTCAAGTCAAGTTTATTTGTCACATACACATACGAGATGTGCAGTGAAATGAAAAGTGGCAATGCTCGCGGACTTTGTGCAAAAAACAAACAAACAAACAAACAAACTACAAACAATGGAAGAATAGAATCACATATTCTTTTACATATTAAATATTGTGGGCGGAAGGAAAAAGGGGGAAAAAACGGGGAAAACCAGCAATTTAAAAAAAACAGTAGAGTGGTACAGTAAAGTTAGTCCCTGGTGAGATAGGAGTTTACAGTACTAATGGCCTCTGGGAAGAATCTCCTTCTCAACCTCTCTGTTCTCACAGCATGGCAACGGAGGCTTTTGCCTGACCGTAGCAGCTGGAACAGTCCGTTGCAGGGGTGGAAGGGGTCTCCATGATCTTATTGGCTCTGGAGTTGCACCTCCTGATATATAGTTCCTGCAGAGGGGCGAGTGTAGTTTCCATTGTGTGTTCAGCCGAACGCACTACTCTCTGCAGAGCCTTCTTGTCCTGGGCAGAGCAATTCCCAAACCAGATTGTAATATTTCCGGACAAGATGCTTTCCACAGCCGCTGAGTAAAAGCATTGGAGGATCTTCGGAGACACTCTGAATTTCCTCAATTGCCTGAGGTGGTAAAGGCGCTGCCTTGCCTTACTCACGAGTGCTGCAGCGTGTGATGTCCATGTCATATCCTCAGAGATGTGGACTCCCAGGTATTTAAAACAGCTCACCCTATCCACAGTATCCCCATTTATCCTCAATGGTGTGTACGTCCTCGGATGATGTGCCCTCCTAAAGTCCACGATCAGCTCCTTAGTTTTTTTGATGTTCAAGAGGAGGCTGTTGTCCTGACACCAGAGTGCCAGATCAGCCACCTCCTCCCGGTAGGCCTTCTCATCGTTGTCTGAGATCAGGCCCACCACCACAGTGTCATCAGCAAATTTGATGATCGAGTTGGAGCTGAACCTGGCCACACAGTCATGTGTGTACAGGGAGTACAGTAGGGGACTGAGGACGCAACCCTGGGGGGATCCTGTGCTCAGGGTGAGGGACTTCGATGTATTCCCTACCATCTTGACTACCTGGGGCCTGGCGGTGAGAAAGTCCAGGGTCCAGGCACACAGGGGGGTGTTGAGCCCTAATTCCAGTAGCTTCTCGGGCCAGTCTGGTGGGGACTATCGTGTTGAAGGCTGAACTGAAGTCTATGAACAGCATCCTCACGTAGCCCCCCTTCTGGCTGTCAAGATGAGAGAGAGCGGTGTGCAAAACCTGGGAGACCGCATCGTCCGTGGATCTGTTCGGACGGTATGCGAATTGTAACTGGTCCATGTTGCGAGGGAGGAAGGCATAGATGTATTTCTTCACCAGCCTCTCAAAGCATTTCATGACTACCGAGGTGAGGGCCACCGGACAGTAGTCATTCAGACAGGCTGGGGAGTCATTTTTAGGTACCGGTACAATGATAGATTTTTTGAAGCAGGCAGGGACCACGGACTTGTCCAGGGAGAGGTTGAATATTGTAGTGAACACCGGAGCTAGCTGCGTAGCACAGGACTTAAGTACTCGCCCCAAGATGCCATCGGGGCCTGCAGCTTTCCTCGTGTTCACCCCGTCTCAGAGCCCTCCTCGCATCGTGCTCGGATAACAAGAATGTGTGCACATTCCTCCCTTCAGCTTCGATAGCCAGCCCGCGGACGGTATTGGCGATAGTCGGCAGACCTGGGGTGGTGTTGCCCGTCTCGAAACGAGCGTAAAAAGTAGTTCAGGTCATCAGCTAGGGAGGTGCCGGCACTTGCGGATGAGGGGGTGGTGCTCCGGTAGTTGGTTACAGTCCGTAGCC
>CM075978.1:60622779-60677252 GCA_038087875.1 Malacoraja senta | reverse complement strand
TCTGGTAATTCTAGTCTTCTCTAAGTCTTACTAAGTTACTTCGACTGCTGTTATCTGTGATTTCACACCGTTGCTTTGAAGAATGATACGCATGCGGACTGGCGGGGCTTCTTCACGTAATCGCTCACCGTAACTCCTCATAAAAAAAAGATCAAACTTCAAACTGGTAAGTTCTCGTTTAATCTTACTATTCATCTGCTATTCCTTTATTCCCCATTATCACTTCTCCAGCATCATTTTCCAGCAGCCCAATGTCCACTCTTACCTTATTCTTGCTCCATATATATAAAGATACTTTTGCTATCCTCCTTTATATTATTGGCTAGCTTACTTTCATAGGTCATCTTTTCTCCCCATATAGCCTTTGTAATTACCTGCTGTTGCTTTTTTTAAACTCCCCGATTCTCTAACTTCCTATTAATTTTTGCAATGTTATATGCCTTTTCTTTTAATTTTATGTTGTATTTGACGTCCCTTGTCAGCCAGTCACCTCATTCTCCCCTTAGAATCTATCTTCCTCTTTCGAATGAAAAGATCCTGCGTCTTTCAAATTATTCCCAGAAATTCCTGCCATTACAGTTCCTCCGTCATTCTTGATAGTGTCCCTTTCCAATCATCTTATGGTTATCACCTCCTCGTGGTTTCTTTACATGAAATTCCCAAAACGAATCAGGTTTATTACATTATACCAAATCCAGAATTGCTGTTTCCCTGGTAGGCTCAAATACAAGCTGCTCTAAGTAGCCATCTTGTAGGCACTACAAATTCCCTCTCTTTTCCATATTGCATATTGAAATCCCCCAGGACCACTGTAACATTGCCTTTCTTACATACCAATTCTATCTCATGATATAATTTGCATCCTTTAACCTGGCTACTTTTTGGAAGGCCTGGAAATAATTCCCATCAGGGTATTTTTACCTTGCAGTTTCTCAGCTCTACCCACAAGGATTCTACTACATCTTCTGATCCTATGTCACTTGCTAAGGACCAAATTTCATTCCTTACCAGCAGAGCTACTGCAGCCCTTCGGCCAACCATCTGTCTTTTCGATATGACGTGTAACTGTGGATATTCAGCACACAGCTCCAGCCATGTCTCCATAATGCCCACAACATCGTACCAACCAATTTATAACTGCCCGATAACCTCACCCACTTTGTTCCGTTTACTACCTGCATTCAAATATAACACGTATAGTTCGGTATGCACCACCCCTCTTCTCACATGAGTCCAGATTTTACCTCACCTTAGTCCCTTACCTCTTAAACTTTCTATCCTGGAGACTTCAGTAACCTCTCCTGCACTCTCTTTCCTTTTAACTTCATTCATACATTTCTAATTTGTTGACCCCCACCCCCTTCACTTTTTAGTTTAAAGCCCCATCTATGATCCTGGTTATGCGGTTTGCCAGGACCCTGGTTCCAGCTGGTTCAAGTGGAGTCTGTCCCGTCAGAACAGCTCCCTGCTTCCCCAAATCTGGTGCCAATGTCCCAGGAATTCAAATCCACTGCTTCCACACCAATCTTTGAGCCACACGTTCAACTCTTTTAATCTTCTCAACTCTATCCCAATTTGTTCGTGGCTCAGGTAGCAATCCAGAGATTATTACCATTTTGGCTCTTCTTTTTAAATTAGTCCTTAGCTGCTGAAAGTTCTTCAACAGAACCTCGTTCCTTGTTACACCTACGTTATTGGTACCCACATGGACCACGACTATTGGATCTTTAAATCCAGTTATTTGATTCCCAAGCTCTCTTAAAATAAAAGGTACACAAAAATGCTGCAGTTCCTTCTTTAACACTCTCTTAAAATAACATTGATAAATAAACCCTTTCTCCTCTTTGGGTATAAAAACCACAAAATTCTGGAAATTACTTGGAACGTTATCATTTTAAGAGTATGAAGAGATAAGATTCTTTGTGTCTTCTCTTTCAAACATAACCAAAATGTTTTACAATCATATCATCATTTACCAGTAGATCTAATTTCCAACATTTGTTTCATACTTCAGTAAAAGTAAAATATTGTAATTGATGCACATTTTCGGCTCTTGAACTTTTTCTTGCCATTATTTTTCCATGCTTATGTCATTTACTGTATTGAAGTGAAATAATGATAGTATTTTCCAAATGAAATTCTGTTTGTCACAATGTAAAACATGGTCACTAGATGGCAATGATATTCAAATATCTTAATGGCATCTCCAATTTGTCAGATTGTGAGAAGAGGATGTATAGGAAGATGGTGCAATATTCCAGTTATCAAATTCATACATATTTTCCTCAAATTATTTTTTATGTTTAAATGCAGGTTCCATGTACTGCATTAAAAAACTTGCAGTCAAATTCTGTCAAGTTCCCAACCTTACCCTGGACCTAGTCCAAAGGCCTTTCTGATTTTCTCAACTACAAACCATACATTTGCTCCTCTCCCTTGTGCACCCAATACTTTCTATCGTCCATTGTCCTATCCAACCTTTCATTAACTATAGATACACAAGAAAATGTAGGTGCTGCAATTTTGAGCAAAACGCAAAGCGCTGGAGGAACTTGCAGATCAGGTAGCACCTGTGGAGGGAATGGACAGATAACATTTTGGGTCAGGGCCCTTCTTCAGACTTGTGAAGGGTCCCAACCCAAAACATTGGCTGTCTATTCCCGCCACAGATGCTGCCTGACCAACAGGATTCCTCCAAAATGTGTTTTTTTGCTTTCATTATCCTTGCCGCAGAGCTTCCTTATTCTACACTTCCCAATATTCTGGCTAATATTCCTATCTCTCACTGTTTTCTTCAAACCGGGCCTTTCAATTCTTTCTTTATTTTTATTCACACCTTTAATAACGAGCCTGGGGTTATGCTTCTAATTTTACTTTCCGACAGGTACCACAACGACAGCTCATTCAAAATGCTGCCATCACTAATACATCTCACAGCAAAAAATGACAGCAATCATACATACAACTGAATGACAAAGGATAATTAAATACCCTGCAATGCAATACAAAAGGAACAGGGATAAAATGGATGAAGGAAAAATAACAGAAAGCAGACAACCAACAAAACCGACAGAGATAGGCGAGATAAGACAGAAAATATGATTATCTACTATCTCAGAGGAACATTGAGATAAATACAAACAAAATGTGAATCTGGATGGCCACAATGTAGCTTACTCCTTAATGTATACATTTTACAAACATAGTTTTCAGGCATACCATGTGCAAGCATAACAGCAATAAAAAGTGACCAGCTACTTGTATTCCTTAGATTGCCACAAACTGCTGCAATTTTTTAGCCAAAAATTTAATCCCCAGAATGACTGCACACACAAGAAAATGGTTCAATGTTAAATACTTTTAGCGACACATTGTTAGATTGATTTATATCCAATTCCTTGTTTTCAATGTCCTTTTGAAATCGAGTCAACAACATTCAAGCACATTTCAGTACAAATATGAAATAAATACACAGAGGAAAATCCAGGTTACACTAAAATTTGTTAAATATTTCTGACATAGAACTTGTTCAATTTGAGCCAGACTACATATCTGTTTAAAATGATAACAAACTGCTGGAACTACTCAGCATGTCATGCTACATCTTGGTAGCTGGCATTTTAGGTCAATGACTTTTCATAAGAATTAGGAAAACTAGGAGTCCAAGATGTTTTATGTTAAAAATAAATGGGACAGCTGGAGATTAACAAAGGGAATTTCTATAATAGGTTCGAGACTGTGAGAGAATGATGCAAGCAGTGGTGGTGCCAGTTGAGAGAGGTGGAGGCATAGGCTGCTTGATGACAGCATCAACAACGAAATTGCAAAGTACTTGTTGGACGGCTATAGGTGTTTCAAAGAGCAATAGCTAATACTGGTGCTGTACAGCTCCAGTAACCTGGGTTAAATTTTGATCTCTGGTGGTGCCTGTGTTGAGTTTACACATTTTCCCTGTAACCATGTGAATTTCCCTGCCTTATAGTCTTGTTTCATCCCACATCCAAAACATTTCCACTGATCAGGAGAATCAGTGGATCGCACGGGATGCTGGAGTTTATTAACACGTGAGAGAGGCAAAAAGATTACAGAAAATTAAGTGACGTCCTATGTTAAGAAATATGCCAATTAAAGTTACAGGCAACTGGATTGAACCAAGATATTCTGCAAAGTTGTCACCCAACCTATGTTTGGTTTTGTGCAGGAGAGCACACTGCATTGCCCAAATGAGCAGTATGAGAATCTCTGCTTCATCGGAAAGGAGTGGCCCATTCTGATAATGGGTCAACATGCCATGGTTCCTCTTTTTATATCCATATAGACGGAGCATTTTTAACATCTGCAACTTATGTCTTACATTGCATTGTTTCTTTTTCCTCTTTGCCTTCATTCACCGCCTTCTGTTTACATTCTCTTATAAATAGGCAATAGACAATAGGTGCAGGAGTAGGCCATTCGGCCCTCCGAGCCAGCACCGCCATTTAATGTGATCATGGCTGATCATCCCCAATCAGGAAGGCCTGTTCCTGCCTTCTCCCCATATCCCCTGACTCCGCTATTTTTAAGAGCCCTATCTAGCTCTCTCCTGAAAGCATCCAGAGAACCTGCCTCCACCGCCCTCTGAGGCAGAGAATTCCACAGACTCACAACTCTCTGTGAGAAAAAGTGTTTTATCGTCTCCGTTCTAAATGGCTTACTCCTTATTCTTAAACTGTGGCCCCTGGTTCTGGACTCCCCCAACATCGGGAACAAGTTTCCTGCCTCTAGCGTGTCCAAACCCTTAACAATCTTATATGTTTCAATGAGATACCCTCTCATCCTTCTAAACTCCAGAGTGTACAAGCCCAGCCGCTCCATTCTCTCAGCATATGACAGTCCCGCCATCCCGGGAATTAACCTTGTGAACCTACGCTGCACTCTCTCAATAGCAAGAATGTTCTTCCTCAAATTAGGAGACCAAAACTGTAGATTGATGATGCATGTGAATCAATCACACTTAGCTAGCCTCACTAACTCCACCCCATTATAACATTTATACCAACGCCCATTCCCAGCACCGTTAGTTGAAGCAGCCAGGATGAACTGACAACACCTCGCTCTGTAACGCTGCCAAGTTAAAGTGCTGAATAAAGATGTGTGTAAATCTTATATGCCTTGAAGTGATTTACATGGTGTCAGAAGTGGGATCGTCTTGCGAGTCAAATGAAATACATTCGGGGGCGGCTTCGAGCTGGAAATGGGGAGTCAGTATGTTGCTGTCTCGTTGCAAAAAATTGAGATTAGACTTGGGACTGGGCGCATTCTTTCCTCGGGCCCTGATAGCAGCCCGACAGGCTGAGGCAAAGTGATTTAGCTTTTTGCAGTAATTACAAGCCTTCCCGAGGGCGGGGCAGGTGGATTGCCTGCTGTGTAGATAGCCGCAGTTAGGACATTTCTGTGAAGGAACGCTGAGAGCTGCCTGGCTAGCTTGGATCTTAGATCGGCTGTTATCTGTGTATGTCCGCTGCCTAGTGAGGCCCGTCAGATTGATGGTATTGCTTTCATGCGGAATGTCTATAGGATCAACAAGTTCAGCCGTTCCACATGCATGGGCCGCGTCGTCTAGCGATAACTCAGGCCGTCTCAAGAGCTCTGATCTGAGCTTTTGATCGGTGATACCATTCACTAAAATATCCCTCGTTAACTGATCAGTCAACTGATCCGCTGGCATTTCCTGAAATCGACAACGTTTGGTGGGGAGGTGCTATTTCCTCTGGGCAAAGCCAACTTGAAATGTGTACTGAAGAAAACAACTAGGGAATTGACTTTCCATGTGCTGGACTTTAATTCGGTTATCCTGCTTGGCAATCGTGCCTGTCAGGAACTAGGGCTGATATCCTTTGATAAAACTGTCCACAAACTGCAAGTTTCCTTTGATCCACTGAATGACTTCCCTGGTCTTTTCGACAACAACCTAGGCAGGTTGCCTGTGTCCTACAAGATTACTATTGACCCCGATGTGACACCCGTAGTCCGAAACCCGCACAGATTGTCATTTGCCATGACTGACAGGGTTCACTCTATGCTGAAGGACATGGTCTCCAAAGGCGTAATTGAAGCAGTCAGTGACCCCACCGACTGGGTCTCAACCATGATTGCCACAGTCAAGAAGGGAAAGGATGAAATCCGCCTGTGCATTAATCCAAAAGACCTGAACACTGCCATTAAGCGCCCGCACCATCCCATGAAGACAGTAGAGGATGTTGCAGCAAAGATCGGAACGGCCACCCTATTTTCCGTCCTAGATGCAAAGAACTCATTCTGGCAGATACCGCTGGACAAGAGGTCATCAAACCTTACCACATTTGCCACCCCATTCGGCAGATATAAGTTTCTGAGAATGCCATTCGGGATCAACTCTGCCAGTGAAGTCTTCCAAAGAACTATGGAGCAATTATTCAAGGGTCTGCCTTGTGCCATTATTGTCGATGATATTCTTGTCTATGGCAAAGACGCGGCGGAACATGACCACAATCTCAGGCTCATTCTGGAGCGTGCTGTCAAGATCAACCTCAAGCTCAATCCTGACAAGTGCAAGTTCAGGGTTCCAGTGGTCTCCTATGTCGGCCACATCTTCACCCCTGACGGCCTCAAACCGGATCCGAAGAAGACTTCTGCCATCACAGAAATGCCCGCACCCACTGACGTGAAAGGCCTGCAACGTTTCCTGGGCATGGTAAACTATCTTGGAAAGTTCATACCTAACCTCAGCGAATTAAGCTCCACATTGCGGCAGCTGACAAAAAAGGACACTGCATGGTCATGGTTCCAGCAACATCAGGATGCCTTCGATGTTCTGAAATCAAAACTGACCAGTGCACCGACCCCGACTTTTTTCGACCTGAAACGTCAGGTGGTGATCACCTGCGATGCCTCGAAATTCGGGCTCGGCGCAGCCTGCCTGCAACCGTCTGGTGATGGTACACTACTACCCGTCGCGTATGCCTCTCGCACCATGACCGACACGGAGCAGCACTACGCGCAAATCGAAAAGGAACTGCTGGCGGTCGTCTTTGCCTGCTCCAAATTCCACGACTTCGTCTTTGGCAACACGTTCATGGTTGAGACGGACCACCAACCACTGGTGACAATCTTGAACAAGCCTATCCACGCCGCCCCAGCTCGTTTGCAGCGCATGATGTTCCAGCTGCAGCGGTACGACTTCTCTATTACCTACAAAAAGGGCAAGGACATGCATGTTGCTGACACACTCTCTCGTGCCCCTCGAACATCTTGCGAACAACACCCACACGAACAGGAGAATTTCACTGTTCTCGGTCTCGGTCTAATCTCCAGCAAGCAACTGCGCACCCTGGCCGCGCACACTGCCAAGGATGATACGCTTCAAGCCCTCTCGTCCATCATCAAGACAGGCTGGCCAGGCAAACAATCCAACACGCCCACTGAGGTGCAGCCGTACTTTTTGGTCCGCGATGAACTGGTGGTTCAGGATGGTGTGGTCGTCAAGGGCCACAAGGTAGTTGTACCTGCATCGCTACAAGACGAATACTTCAAAGAGGTACACGGCGGTCACCCAGGAGCCGACTCCACACTGGCACGCGCCCGGGATCTGTTCTACTGGCCTGGAATGGCCACGTACATCCGGGACCGCGTAGCCTCCTGCCCCACTTGCAACAATCTTGCACCTCATCAGCAGCGGCAACCCCTTCTGCAACAACCTCCACCAGCACTGTCATGGTTGTCGATGGCTGCGGACATTTTCGAATGGTGCGGTAAGCACTACCTCGTTCTGGTCGACTCGTACTCCAACTGGTTTGAACTTGACCAACTTACCTCCCTCACGTCGGTGATGGTCATCAGGAAGCTGAAAAGACATTTCTCAGACCATGGCATTCCTGTTATTCTGAGAACCGGCAATGGTCCACAGTTCACCAGCCACTTGTTCAAGCTTTTCGCTGACCGATGGAACTTTCAGCACGTCACAAGCAGTCCCGAGTATCCACAGAGTAATGGACTCGCTGAACGCGCTGTCAGGAGCGCCAGCACTTGCTGGAGGGAGCGCGCATTTCAAAGTCTGACGTCTATCTCGATCTACTGAATTTCAGAAACATTGCGAGAGACGGAATCTTGGGGTCACCAGCACAGCGGCTGCTGTCGAGGGTGACGAGGTCTCCGGTCCCCATCGCACAACAGCAGCTGGTTCCTCGGGTGTTGAAGCCCGCCACTATCCAGCAACGTCTCCAAGAGAAGCACGATACCCAGAAACGGTCATATGACAGCTCCAGCAGACAACTCCAGCCTCTATTGCCGGGCCAGGTCGTCCGTCTGCGAACTCCAACTGGTCATTCTCGTCTGGGCGTTGTTGTGCGCCCGACTGATGAGCCGCGATCGTACCTTGTGGACTGTGAGGGAGCGGTTTACCGGAGAAGTCGTCAACACCTGCTTGCTGTGAAGGAGCCCCGACCGCCGCCTGCCGATCCATATGCTCCGCCGCACCAGTTCCAGCCGCCTTCCGCAATGTCTCCCGCCCGTCCCCGCATGCCTGGCACTCCCCCACGTCTATCGGTCTCCGCTAACCACGGGGTTTCACCCACCGCATGTTTCCCCCCTCGGTCACCACAATCCTCTCCCGTGCGGTTTTCACCTTCAGCCTCTCCGCCTCATCCTTCAGTTGAGGGAGGGGATGGTTGGGTCCGCACGCGTTCGGGCCGTGTTAGTAGACCACCAGACAGGTATGGCGAGTATGTTTAATATGCTTTTAATCTTTAGGGGGAAGGATGTAGATTGATGATGCATGTGAATCAATCACACTTAGCTAGCATCACTAACTCCACCCCATTATAACATTTATACCAACGCCCATTCCCAGCACCGTTAGTTGAAGCAGCCAGGATGAACTGACAACACCTCGCTCTGTAACGCTGCCAAGTTAAAGTGCTGAATAAAGATGTGTGTAAATCTTATATGCCTTGAAGTGATTTACAAAAACTGCTCACAATACTCCAGGTGTGGTCTCACTAGGGCTCTGTACAACTGCAGAAGGACCTCTTTGCTCCTATATTCGACTCCTCTTGTTATAAAGGCAACACGCCATTTGCTTTCTTCACTGCCTGCTGTACCTGCATGCTTCTTCTTCTTCTTTCGTGTGGTGTGCACAGCCTAAAGTTGTAGGACAACTTGTTCTATTTGATACCTTCATGCTTACTTTCATAGACTGATAAACAAGGACCCCCAGATCCTGTTGTACTTCACCTTTTCCCAACTTGACACCATTTAGATAGTAATCTGCCTTCCTGTTTTTGCTACCAAAGTGGATAACCTCACATTTCTCCACATTAAACTTCATCTGCCATGCATCTGCCCACTCCCCCAACCTGTCCAAGTCACCCTGCATTCTCATAGCATCCTCCTCACAGTTCACACTGCCACTCAGCTTTGTGTCATCTGCAAATTTGCTAATGTTACTTTGAATCCCTTCATCCAAATCATTGATGTATATTGTAAATAGCTGCGGTCCCAGCACCGAGCCTTGCGGTACCCCACTAGTTGCTGCCTGCCATTCTGAAAGGGACCCATTAATCCCTACTCTTTGTTTCCTGTCTGCCAACCAATTTTCTATCCATGTCAGCACTCTACCCCCAATACCATGTGCCCTAATTTTGCCCACTAATCTCCTATGTGGGACCTTATCAAATGCTTTCTGAAAGTCCACTACATCCACTGGCTCTCCCTTGTCCATTTTCCTAGTTACATCTTCAAAAATTTCCAGAAGATTAGTCAAGCATGATTTCCCCTTCATAAATCCATGCTGACTCGGACCGATCCTGTTACTGCTATCCAAATGTGCAGCTATTTCATTTTTTATAATTGATTCCAGCATCTTCCCCATCACCGATGTCAGGCTGACTGGTTTATAATACCTTGTTTTCTCTCTCCCACCTTTCTTAAAAAGTGGGATAACATTAGCTACCCTCCTATCCACAGGAACTGATCCTGAGTCTATAGAACATTGGAAAATTATCACCAATGCATCCACGATTTCTAGAGCCACTTCCTAAAGTGCAGACCATCAGGCCCTGGGGATTTATCAGCCTTCAGTCCCATCAGTCTATCCAACACCATTTCCTGCCTAATGTGGATTTCCTTCAGTTCCTCCGTCACCCCAGCTCATCTGGCCACTACTATATCAGGAAGATTGTTTGTGTCCTTAGTGAAGACAGATCCAAAGTACCTGTTCAACTCTTCTGCCATTTCCTTGTTCCCCATAATAAATTCTCCTTTTTCGGTCTTCAAGGGTCCAACTTTGGTCTTAACTAATTTTTTCCTCTTCGCATACCTAAAGAAGCTTTTACTATCCTCCTTTATATTCTTGGCTAGCTTATCTTCATACCTCATCTTTTCTCCCCGTATTGTCTTTTTAGTTATCTTCTCTTGTTCTTTAAACATTACCCAATCCTCTTGCTTCCCGCTCATCTTTGCTACGTTGTACTTCTTTGCTTTAATTTTTATACTGTCTCTGACGTCCCTTGTCAGCCATGGTCGCCCCTTACTCCCCTTGGAATCTTTCTTCCTCCTAGGAATGAACTGATCCTGCACCTTCTGTATTATTCCTAGAAATACCTGCCATTTTTGTTCCACTTTCATCCCTGCTAGTGTATCTTTCCAGTCAATTTTGGCCAGCTCCTCCCTCATGGCCCCATAGTCCCCATTATTCAACTGTAACACTGACACCTCCGATCTACCCTTCTCCCTCTCCAATTGTAGATTAAAACTCACTATGGTCACTACCTCCTAATGGCTCATTAATCTCGAGGTCCTTTATCAAATCTGGTTCATTACATAACACTAAATCCATAATTGCCTTCTCCCTGGTAGGCTCTAATACAAGCTGTTCTAAGAATCCATCACAAAGGCACTCTACAAAGTCCCTTTCTTGGGGTCCAGTACCAACCTGATTTTCCCAGTCTACCTGCATGTTGAAATCTCCCATAACAACCACAGCATTACTTTTGCTACATGCCAATTTTAACTCCTGATTCAACTTGCGCCTTATGTCTAGGCTACTGTTTGGGGGCCTGTAGATTAGTCCCATTAGGGTATTTTTACCCTTACAATTCCTTAGTTCTATCCATACTGACTCCAAATCTCCTGTTTCAATGTCACCCCTTGCAAGGTACTGAATTTCATTCCTCACCAACAGAGCAACCCCACCCCCTCTGCCCACCTGTCTGTCTTTTCGATAGGAGGTATACCCTTGAATATTCAGTTCCCAGCCCTGGCTCTCTTGCAGCCATCTCTGTAATTCCTACAACATCATACTTGTCAATTTCTAATTGAGCCCCAAGCTCGTCCACTTTATGTCTTATACTTCGCGCATTCATATACAGCACTTTGACCTCCGTATTCACTTCCCCCCTTGCACCGCTCGCATTTGGCCCTGACCTTCCTTTGTTGTCCCTTCTCGAGCTAAAGATCAGCTGCAATTAACAATCCTTCACGTTCTCTCAGCCACTGCCACTTGTATCATTCAGTCCCTCTTGATTACTGTTCTATCAGAAATTCCTTTATTTTCACCACCACTCCCTCTTCTAACTTTAACCACACTTGCTTTATAACTTTCCCTATTTCTGATGTCATTTGATTAACTTGTCTTTTCTTTTATTGTTTTTTTTTTGTTTATTTTATTAGAAGTTAATACAATACAAAACAATACAGTGGCAACTAATTTTAGGTGCCAACTATGTCATAACGTAATGCATTCTATGTACAACCTCTAGTTTTATGTTTTTGAAAAGGAGGTAAAAAATAAAAAATAAAAATAAAAAAATAGAGAAAAGAGGAAAAATAAATAGTAGAAAATAGAAAAACGTGAAGTGTGTATATAAGAAAAGAAAAAATAGAAAGTAGAAATAGTAGAAAAAGACCCTTAAAAAAGATATTTTCAAATCTTTGTTTGGAGATGTAAATCTATCCACGACCTGACCTGAAATCAGTAATCTTTACGGTACTGCTGCATCACATGATTCCAAAAAGTCGATGAAAGGGGACCAACTCCTTAAGAATTGGTCATATTTATCTATTAGGCAGAGTCTCATTTCTTCAAGGTGTGCTATGTCCGTCATATTCCTAATCCACATTTTAATAGTTGGTATAGCTGTATTTTTCCAAAATTTAAGTATCAATTTCTTTCCAATTATTAACCCATAATTAAAGAATACTTTTTGGTCTTTGTTTAAATTGATATCTTCTAATATAATTCCAAATATAATCCATTCCATATTAGGTTCTATTCTTGACTTGAAGAGCTTTGTAAATATATCAAATATATCACTCCAAAATGTATTCAACTTTGTACATCCTACAAATGAATGTGTTATATTGGCATTATGAAACAAACATTTATCGCATCTGGGTGAGACATTTGGGTAAAATTTATTCAACCTCGTTTTTGAATAATATAGTCTATGTAATAATTTAAATTGAATTAAATTATGTCTTGCATTAATGGAACAATTATGTGTATTCATCAGATACTTTTCCCATCTATCTTTCGGGATCTTTATCATTAGTTCGTGTTCCCAATCTTCTCTTAGTGCCTCTGTTGAGGGAATTCTCTATTTAATATACTATTATAAAAATATGATATTAGTTTTTGTGAATCAGCCTTAATATTCATTGCTTCTTCTAAAGGGTCTAAAAATATAGTTTGAAATCTATGTATATATTTCTTCATAAAGTCACATATCTGTATATATTTAAAATATTGATTATCATTCAGTTTAAATTTTAATTTTAATTGTTGAAATGATAACAATTTGCCCAGTTCATACATATCTCCTACTTTCCTAATCCCCAATCTATCCCATTGTTTATATGTTTTATCGATAAGAGATGGTTTGAATGCAGGATTATTCAGAATTGGGGTTAATTCTGATAGATTATTTAATTTCAAGGATAATTTTATTTGTTTCCAAATTCTTATTGTATTGTGAATAATTGGGTTCTTCTTATATATTATACTATTCAATTTTATTGGTGAGAACAAGATCGTTCCTATATCGTACGGGAAACACTCCTCTTTTTCCATTCTTATCCACTCCGAGTGGTGAGTTGAACTATCCAACCAGTACATTATGTTCTTAATATGCACTGCCCAGTAGTAATACGTAAAGTTAGGTAATGATAAACCCCCAGCTTCTTTAGGTTTACACAAATGCTTTCGTTGAATTCTGTGTGCTCTATAATCCCATATAAAATTAGTGATATTAGAATCTAGTTTTTTGAAAAAATATTTCGGAATATATATTGGGATCGCTTGAAACAAATATATTAATTGTGGTAAGAAAGTCATTTTTATAGCGTTAATTCTACCTATCAATGAGAGTGGGAGCGTTTTCCAAAATTTAATCATAACATTCAATTTATTTAATAGTGGCATAAAATTGGCGCTAAATAATGATTTGTGTCTTCTCGTAATTTGAATACCTAAATACTTGAATTTTTATGTTGCAATTTTGAAAGGGAATTTTAATAAGTGTCTCGCATCCTGTGGTTTGAAAGACATGATTTTGCTTTTATTCCAGTTTATTCTATATCCTGAAAAAGAACCAAATTCCTCAATTAGTGTTAATAAGGTGGGAATACTCGTTTGTGTATTAGTAATATATAAAAGAATATCATCAGCATATAATGAAATTTTATTCTTTGGGTCCTTGGTATTATATCCGTGAATATTCGGATGATTTCTAATCCTTTCAGCCAGCGGTTCTATCATAAGGGCAAATAGCAATGGTGATAAGGCACAACCCTGCTTATTACCCCTTGATAAATAAAATTTTGAAGATAACATATTGTTAGTTAATATTCTTGCCGTAGGTTTATCATAAAGTAGTTTAACCCATCTAATAAAATTCTCTCCCGTATTAAATTTTTCGAGTACCTTATATAAATACTGCCATTCTACCTGATCAAATGCCTTCTCTGCATCCAGCGTAACGACTGAAATATCTTCAATGTCCTCTTTGTGAGAGTACATTATATTGAAAAGCCTTCTCAAGTTATTAAATGATTGTCTTTTGGGTATAAATCCCGTTTGATCCGGGTTTACCAATTTATTCATATAATTATTCAGTCTTCTTGCTAAAATCTTTGCTAAAATTTTCTGATCCGTATTTAAAAGTGATATAGCTCTGTAAGAACCCGGTTCATCTAAATCTTTATCTTTTTTTGGTATAAGCATTATTGTTGATTCTGCTAAAGTTTCTGGTAGTTTATTTTCGGTATAAGCCTGCGTGTATAAGTTGAGTAATCTTGGTACAAGTGACTCCTGAAAGCGTTTATAAAATTCATTACTAAAACCATCTGGTCCTGGGGTCTTCCCAATTTTCAATGAGTTTATTATTTGTTTGATTTCTTCACTAGTAATCCGTGCTCCTAATTCCTCTTGTTCTAAACTATCCAATTTAGGGAGGTTGCAAATATCTAAAAAAGTTGTAATTTTACTATCATCTGTATTTATTTTAGTTGTGTATAAATTATAATAAAATTGGGCAAACCTTTTATTAATATCCTTTGGTAATGTTAGAAGCTCACCCTTATCAGATTTAATTTTAGTGATAGTATTTTCCTTTTCTTGTTGCTTCAGTTGCCTCGCTAATAATTTATGTGGCTTATCCCCAAATTCGAAGTGTGCCTGTTTTGTAATTTGGAATAGTCTTATTACTCTACCCGATAATATTCTATTGAGTTTATATTTCAATAAGGTTATCTTATTATGTTTATCTATATTTGGGTCACTTGCATTGTCCAGTTCTAGTAATTTTATTTCCTGTTCTATCCTCTGAAGTTCTCTTTTATTTTCTTTATTTTGATAACTTTGATAAGAGATTATAACACCGCGAATGTATGCCTTAAAGGTTTCCCATAATAGCGATACAGAAATACCCGGCGTATCATTTGTCTCGAAAAAATTTTTTTAAATTTTTTTTATATACCCATCACCGACGTCAGGCTGACTGGTTTATAATTCCCTGTTTTCTCTCTCCCACCTTTCTTAAAAATAGGGATAACATTAGCTCCCCTCCTATCCACAGGAACTGATCCTGAGTCTATAGAACATTGGAAAATTATCACCAATGCATCCACGATTTCTAGAGCCACTTTCTAAAGTGCAGACCAAGGTCCAGTTTCAACCATGACCTTGTTGCCCATGTGCATTGAGTTTGCACATTCTCCCTGCGACAGTGTGGTTTCCTTAGGATACTCTGTTTCCTCTCAAATTTTTAAAAAGTACAAGTTGGCAGGTTAATTGGCTGCTGAGTTGCCCCCTATTGTAAGGATGTCGGGCCTGTGGTAGAATATGGAGGAAGTTGATGAGAATGTGGAGAGAATACAAAATGGGATCAATGTAAGATTGGTGTTAACGACTGGTTGATGCAGACGCACAGAACATAGAACAGAACTGCACGGGAACAGACCGTTTGGCTCACAATGTCCATGCCAAACATGCCAAGTTAAACTAACCTCCTCTGCCTGCATATGAACCACATCACTCCACACCCTACACATCCAAATGCCTATCCAAAAGTTTATTTAATGCCATCATCGTATCTACCTCAAACACCACTCCCAGCATCATAGTCCAGGCACCTACTTAATTTAAATCCATTAAATTTTGACCCTATCACCTTGAACTATGCCCTCTAATGTTGTCATTTCCACGCTGGACCAAAAAGATTCTAACTGTCTACCCTATCTCAGTTTTAGAAACTCCTGTCTCTCAGTTTTAGAAACTCCTTTCAGGTCTGCCCTCCTCCTCCAATGCTCCAGAGAAAACAATTAAATATTCCCCAACCTCACCTTATACCCAATACCCTCTAATCCATTCAGATTAACCTCTGCTTCACCCTCTCCACAGCCTGCCTATAATGGGGCGACCAGAATTGTTCACAACACTCCAACTGTGGTTCAACCAAAGCCCTGTAAACCGGTAACGTGACTTCCTGACTCTTGAAAGGTATTTTATTGTTTAAGAAAGAACTGCAGATGCTGGAAAATCAAAGGTAGACAATAATGCTGGAGAAACTCAGCGGGTGAGGCAGCATCTATGGAGCGAAGGAAATAGGCAACGTTTCGGGCCGAATCCCTTCTTCAGACTTATGGTCACAGTATCCCTCGCTTTAACGGGGGCCTTTTCATAACGGATTTCTGTTATAGCCGACAAACCAGGCAGCCACCACTCTCTATGTAAAAAACACCCTTCCACCACAACCCTCTGTCCTCTTATGACTAAGCCTACCACGAGGGACTTTAAAAAATGCCTTACCAAAATCCACATAGACATCTATTCCCCTACCCTCCTTGGTCGCATGTCACCTTGTAAAAAATGTGCTTGGCAAAGACTTTGTTCCGTGCTGTGTGACGCTATGATTGTAGTTTACACCATGAGGCATTCAACAAATACAGGTTGGTAGCTACTACTTATCAGATAGTTCCTGTGGGAGCACAACACAAGAATTTCTAAATAAGTAAGGTCTATTGCACTGGTACCCCATCTCAAAGCAGGGCAATCAACTTCCAAATCTGCCAGAGTTCAATTTGTTTGCTCCTTTATGCTTAAACCAGAGAAGCTAATTATCTTCCAAATGCATTTAAAGACCACAATGCATAGTGGATCTGCAGTATCCCTTTGCTACTGAAATATAACACATGTGGAATGTTATTCATCCTCACATTCTTTCATGTCCACTATGCAAGCCTCCAGCTTACCAAGTCCCAAGGTAAATGATTTTAGAGTATCTAATGCAGCATGCACTTTAAAGTATTATAATTCTTCAAAAAGACTTGCATTATATTAAATGATATAGATGGCGCTACGCGCAGCAGCCTCACCAGCAGCTCCTGTGTTTCTTTGGACTTTTTGGTGTTTTCAGCATGCCTGAATGTATGTCTCCCGGTGTGTCTTGTGGGGGGGTGCTGGGTGGGGCAATAGGGGAAACCGTTCCCAGTCACTTACCTTGACGGAGATGCGACTTTTCTTCATGTCACATTTTCGCCCCTCCCATGGCCTAACAACTGGATTTGGTGTGGCCTTTCCAACCGGAGACCAGCCCAGAGCTTCGGCAGTGGGCGCAGCGTGGACTTTAACATCGCAGAGCTGCGATTCTTTGCTGGGGATTGCCAGTGTTGGAGCTCCGACCGCGGGGGGCCTGCGGACTTTACCATCATGGAGATTGGTCTGTGGAGTTTCTAGACGCGGGCACTGCGCGGACTTTAACATTGCAGAGCTGCCTGCAATCCTTTGCCAAGGATCGCCAGAAGTGCTCCGACCGCGGGGCCTGTGGTCTTGGCATCATGAAGCCACGGTCTATGTTAGGGAATGGCCAATTCGGGAATTCCACGCGGCGGAGTTTCGATCACCCCGGCGAGAGGGCCTGCACATCGGGCCGTCCGTAGCAGCACCCGACCATGGGTCAATGGAGGAGGAAGATTGACTGAACTTTTGTGCCTCCCACCACAGCGGGAGGTGCTGGTTCCGCTGTGGTGGATGTTTATGTTTTATGTTGAATTCTGTTATGTATTGTATTCTTTCTTTCTTGCTAGGAGAGGACTGCTGATCTGCCTAGCTTACTTATGAGTGAAACTGCATCATGACGAATGGCTAACACAGCACCAGGACATCATGAAGCAGATGGCACCACTCAATCCCGAGTTGGAGTAAACACCATAGATAGATAGTCTGAAGAAGGGTTTTGGTCCGAAACTTTGCCTATTTCCTTCGCTCCATAGATGCTGCTGCACCCACTGAGTTTCTCCAGCATTTTTGTGTACCTTCGATGTTCCAGCATCTGCAGTTCCTTCTTAAACACCATAGATAGATAGATTAATTCAAACACATATCTTGACTCAATGTATTTTGCTGCACTCATTTGGTGCTGTATAACCAATCAGAAGTCACACTAAAATGAATTAGAAAATTGGGGCTTCCTTACTCGAACAGTTCATTATCATGGTCAGTCCCCTTATTAAAGCTTTAAAATGCAATCTGCATGTTTCATAGATGATAGTCACTTGCATCCTCACACTCATGGCACTTATGTGCAGACTGCCCCATGGGAACTGGGGTTAATGCTTGTTAAAGCAATCACGTTGCCAACTTATAGAGATGGAGAGCTCTAGGGAAAAAGGGTGGTGGGACAATGTGCAGGTTTCCAGTCAGACCCCTCAGCCCCAACAAATGGATTAGGCTAATCGTGCCCCATTAGTGGTCCCAAGACCCCACAATCTATAGGAATGTCAGACATAGATCAACAGATCTACGCTACAGTCAGTTCAAAGAGCTTCTTTATCTTAACAGAGGATTATCGACACTGATCTTTCCAATAAGTTACAATGTATGCTGTTTTGACATTTGCAAACAATAACCAGGGTCCATTAATACATGCTTAACTCATTTTTGAGAGATTTTTGAGGACTGTGCAACCTTTTGATTCATTTTTGGAATTAAAATGAGTTATACCTACTGTTGATGTAACCACTTGCAGGAAATATAGCAAGGGAAAGGAAACAAGGTATTAGGTTGGATTGTGACAGAAAATATTCAGTCAATGTCCTATTGGGGAAATGGACTCCAACTGCAATGGGAAATGGATACGAACAGTTCTAAACGGGTTCAAAATGCTTCTTATATGCAATTTACAAATAAAAGAACAGGTACAAATGAATTCAATTTCAATGCATGGAAAATGATTCTATTATGGTGGGTATAGTTGAGATTTTAACCATGTAGTATATTTATTCTTAACTCCCTGTTTAACCCAAGCTGTATTTTCGAAATGATTTGAAATACAAAAGCATGAAGAAACTTCACTGACTTCAATGTACACGAAGTGCAATGTAGCAAGAAAGCGTCATTTTCCAAATAGCACATATAATGTTTTATGTGGACAGATTTTTATCACCAATATGGAAGTCAATTTTCTGCCATCATGGCAGTCAAATTGAAAACATGCTCATGATAAATTACGAGAGTAAAGCAGATTTGTTGGTTTCCCCCCCCCCCAGTCATTGCTTACCTCTCAGTTGTTCTCTCCTTCATGAATTTCATTCCTGCATTATGTTTATTTGTTTTTGAAGCATTGTAACTTTCCAGGCAATCTTTCTCTTCATTAGTATTATACAACTCCCCGTCTGGAGACGAACGAGTTCTTCTGTGCTTAGTCTCCGTTTCAGATCTTTCCCCAGCCTTAATACTTAAATGCTCACTAGATTCAGTTAGAATACTGTTTGAAGAAGCAGAATCATCACTGCAACCTGCATCCATTGATTCACCACCATGGTGCCTCAACTCTCGCATTGGCTTACTGTTCAGACCATCATCCCGAAAACCCTTTGCAAATGGATTGAAATCTATTTTCAACTGAGTGATCTTTATGTTCTGATAAGCAGTTACAGCCACAAACTCAGTCTGTGGAGAAGTGAAGGTGTGCACATTTGGGCCATTGAGGGGAATTACATCTGTTAGCTTGTCAGCAGGGATGATATGCAAACGTGGCAAGTACCGGTGCATGGAATGAAGGATGATATGACCTTCTTGGTCTAAAGTATTGTTTGTAAGTTTCAATTTATCAAAGGATATTGATTGCCTCATCCAGTAACTCCCACTGGAAGGTGAATTGGGATGTATGTACACCCTTCCAAGAACATGTGGTTCAGCTTTTCCATTTATTTCCCACCAATGGCCATTCCATTTGTAATGATGATTGTCAACGGGAGCAATATCCATTACCAGGATGTACTTCCTTAAAGTATCCAGACCCAAAATGCAGAATCTGCAATATGGGAACATGCGCCTACCAGGTTTTGTTAGGATCATCTCTGTCCCATGCTTGAAAAACTGATTCCACATATCCTGGTTATCCAAGGTGATGCGTGATGCAAACATTCCCAGAATGGCACATAACTGGATCACCAGTTCTCCCTGGTACCAAATTGCTTATTTTTTCCAGATAGCAACCAATACCCTCAAGTTCTTGTTTGGCCACTACCATGCTGCGTTCAGTGTCATTACTGCCAGAAGCCTGCTTAAGAGTGACAAAAATATGCAGTGGTGTGACAGAGTTTGGTGGGACGTTGTTCTCTTCTGTATGTACTGGCTGCTGTTCCTCCATATCCTTTTGAGGTTAAAACCGTCCAAAGAGAAAGCAGGAGAGAGCGAAAAGATATCCAAAACTGTCGTCAACAGTAGGCCCATCTACCACCCTGTAAGATATAAATAAAAACATAGTATCATATTAAATGTCAACAGGATCCCACATGCAATCTCTCTGAGTCAATGGCAGCAACTGACAATCCCTAGTTTCCAAAGAACTTTAACTGAGCTCAATGTTAACAAATATCGGCACCATATAATGTTTCCCGATAACTGAACGACAGGTTTCTGACAGAAATGGAATATTAAATCAATTGACAATCTACAGGTGACATTAAGTCCTGCATGCATGTTCTTTTGTTGGATCCATCTTTCACATCCAATCAAGTTCCCTGAAGTAAATCTTCCATTTCTTTACTGTCAAATCCATGGTGTATAATTTTCCTAATTTATTTCTTCAACCATGTCAACAAATACTTGGGAAAGAAAGCAGGAAACCATTGTATTATGTCATCAAGTTGGCCAATAATGAGCATCAGGTTTTTAACCCCTGTAACTAGGTGTAATGTTGTATTCTTGATTGTTATTGAGGTGTTCATTGTCCAAGTTGTGCAATTCATGACATTGTCCAAGTTGTGCAATTCATGCTTCAGTTCTGTGCTTTTAAGTATAACTAGACCAAGTGGGACCCATTGGGTCCCATCCCCTCAACGCGCGGTTGCGGGGGGAGGGGGCGGCCTGCGGCATCACACACACTAACCACCCCCTCACACATACACACAAACCACCCCCCCACACACACACACTAACCACCCCCATTGATATTATATTAATATTATTAATTCACTCCTTTTACCCCCATCCCCCGCCCTATACACTCACGCATAGCCCCCAATTTGCAGGCGCGGCTAGAGAGAGAGGAACACAGAGGCACAGAGAGGGTCACACAGAGGGGGAGAGGGACACAGAGCGGGAGAGAGGGGCACAGAGAGGGAGAGAGCGGCAGAGAGGGAGAGGGGGCAGAGAGGGAGAGAGGGGCACAGAGAGGGAGAGAGGGACAGAGAGGGAGAGAGGCACACAGAGAGGGAGAGAGAGAGGGAGAGAGAGACACAGAGAGGGAGAGGGGACACAGAGGCACAGAGAGGACACAGAAGCACAGAGAGGGACACAGAGGCACAGAGAGGGACACAGAGGCACAGAGAGGGACACAGAGGCACAGAGAGGGACACAGGGACACAGAGGGGGGGGGTGGAGGGGAGAGAGGGGTGGGGCAAGAGGGAGAGTGAGGGGCAGAGAGGGAGGGGGGTAGAGTTTGAGGGGTGGGCAGAGGGGAGGGCTGGTTCCCGAACCTCGCTACTGGCTCCAGGCTGCAGGCAGGGCCCGAGTACGGGGGTAGTGGTCGGGGGGTGACGTCACTTGCAGCGCGAGCAAGAAGACAGCGGGGTTTTTTGCAAATGTTTTTCGGCAGCGACGAACTGGACCGAGCGAGCTCTAAGACAGGGCCCGACTTGCTTGTTCACTCGCTGCGCTTGCCGTAGTCTTCAGCTATGATCTTTGTCTTCAGTCGACAAGACGACTTTTATATAACGGGGGGGGGGGGGGGAGGAGGGAGGGGTGGGAGTTGATGTCAGTTGCAGCGCGAGCAGACGGCAGGCAGGTCCATTGTCACATCATCAGCGAAAAAGAGGCGTTTTGATTTCAAAGTTTTATCGGATGTTAAGATTTTTATTAATAACTCAAGAAATAAAGCACGACATTTTCAGATAAGCCGCATTCGGACTCAAGGGGCAAAATCTCTACTGGAATATGTAAAAATGTTCCCGTTCACGCGTCATTTTTTCGAGAAGATATGAAAACACAGAAACAAATAAATACACACACATCCCAGATCAGAGTTTTATAGTTAACAGGGCTCGAAATTAACGGTTGCCCGGGTGCCAATGACCACCCAAAGTGCCGCCGGGCAACCTAAACGCCGAGTCATTTTGCTCAGCTTGGCACTGCAGATACTGGTTATACAGAAGATTGACATAAAAAACTGGAGTAACTCAGCGGGTCAGGCAGCATCTCTGGAGAAAAGGAACGTGACGTTTCGTGTCGGCGGCGACTGTATTGCGGGGCAAAGATATTAAGTGCGTGGTGACGAAGGGTCGGAGCGAATGACGGGGCCCCCACAGCGGCCGCGACAGCGGCTCCATCTCCTCCTCCTCCCGCACCCCGCCTGCCCTGATAGCGGCCGCTGCTGCCACTCTGCCAACGGCGCTTTTAAAAAAAAAATCCCGCACGCCGAGGCCGGGAGGAGGCCGGGAGGAGGGAGGGAGGGGGAGGCCTCCTACCGCCGTCTGAAGCAGCTGCACCAAAGATCCTATAGCTATAGGATCTTTGAGCTGCACCGCTCGGCCCCGCACCTTCCTGCTGGCTGGGGAGATCCCAACCGCCTCCCCCTTTAGCGGCGGCACATGGCGGTGGACAGGGACGGCCAAGTCAGCGTTCCTCGGACATCGCCCCGCTACCTTCCTTCCTCCCCGCATCCTCTGCCCCTTCCTCTCTCTCACCCTCCCTCCCTCACTCCCTCCTGCTCTCTCTCTCTACCTCTCCCTCCCACCCCCCCTTATCCTGAGACCCCTCCTCTCCATCCCGCACTGATCCCCATTCCCGCCTCTATTGAGTCCTCACTGACATCCCCTGTGCTCCCCTCCCCATCCATTCATTCTGGGCTGATAACCCTATCCACCTCGCATTGATTCTCCTGCCACCCCCCCCATCCATCCTACACTGGTCCCCCAATTTACCCTGAACTGAACCCCCTTCTCATCCATCCTGCACCCCCCCCCCATTCATCCCATACTGACCCACCCTCCATTTACCCTGCACCGAACCCCCCCATCCATCCTGTAGCGATCTACCCATTCATCCTGTACTGATCTCCCATTCATCCTGTACTGATCCCCTCATTCATCCTGAAGTGATCCCCCATTCATCCTGCACAGACCCTCCGATCCACACTGTACTAACCCTTCCATTCATCCTGTACTGATCCCCCCATTCATCCTGCGCTGATCCCCCCCCCATCAATCCTGTACTGATCCCCCATTCAAGAAGAATGGGGGGAACAGTCTGAAGAAGGGTCTCGACCCAAAACGTTGCCTATTTCCTTCATTCCATAGATGCTGCCTCACCCGCTGAGTTTCTCCAGCATTTCTGTCTACCCCCATTCATCCTGCACTGATCCTCCCATTCATCCTGTACTGATCCCCCCCATCCATCCCGTACTGATACCCCCATTCAACACCAGTGACATCCTCCGTGCTCTCCCCTCACAATTTTACATACACCAACCAACACAACAAGGTTTTCAGAAACATATGTCTCCTAACAAAATAAAGTACAATGAAACATACACACAGGGAAAGATGAATCAAAGCATAGAGGCGCTGATCTGAACCTGCATAGCTTAGTTTATTGCTTTGAGGCAATTATATCGCTGGGGGAAATTGTATTTGATATGATTTTGTGTTGAAGAATGGATAGCTGAATGGGGCCTCTTCTTAGGCCAGAGGTCATCTGCTCTTTCTCTATGGCACATTCTTGAGCTGTGAGGTTTATGCTGAGCTTGAGACACAATTCAAGGCTGAGAGATAATAGACTCTAAGTTAGCCTTGGCTATGTTAAATTTTACTTCGGAGTCACGTGAGTGACTACGTGAAGAAGCCCCGTCCAGCCGCACACGCGTCATTATCGATCAGACGCATAGCGTTCATGACCGTGTGTTGAGGAGCAGGAGCTCCTCCAGCCGGTGAGAAAACAAAAGTAAAACAAAAGTCGGAAGGTAAGTGGAGTTACTTTACACTTACAGGAGCGTTTCCGTCCCGTTTAGACTTGTTGGTGGAGCTCCACTCAAGTTTATTATGGAGAAATGGGAAGGAGAGGCGGCCAGGGACGCACTGTAGTAAAACCCCAGATCGTAAGGGTAGCGGGCGCCAGTCAGGGGAGTCAGTGGCAGCGAAGCCATTAACTACCGTTGTGGTCGAATGTGCTGTTAAACCGCCGACAGCGGGCCGCAAGGCTGAGAAAAAAAAAATCGGGCCGACCTGTAGACTCGGATGAGTCAGACCCAGAGGTATGCCCTCCTCAGGCAGGAAAGAGTATTACACTGCAAGGGTCAAAAACTTTATAACTCCTTATGGGGCAGATGATTTGTAAAGAACCCCCACAGGAGGATTTAAGTCGGTGTTGGCCAATGAAGTATAGCACAGGAGGTGCCTTGGAACAGGCACAAGGGTGGCCTACAGGAGAGCCATCAGTGCCTGTGCAGAAACATTAAAGAGGTTGGCATACAGGAGAGCCAGTGCCCAAAAATGCCAGAAAAAAGACAAGTTATGTGTTGGCCTATTGGAGAGCCAGTACTAGAAATGCCTGAACAAAAGGCAGCACAAATGTGCAATGATAAATGTGCGAGCACCGACAAATTTAAAGAGTAAAAATAATGAGGCGTTGGCCTAGAATTGAGCCAGCGCCAGCAGCACCTGAAGCAGGGCTGCCTGTCCGTGGGCCTACAAGAGAGCCCGCGCAGGGGGAATCTGGCAGAGACTTACCTGAAACAGGGGAGCCAGAAATTACCCAACATAAAAATGAATATCTAGATTTAGATGATGATTTAAATGAGGACCAGAGCCCATTATCAGAGCCAAAAATGTTCCAAGACTGGCACAAAACTTTGCTGTTCCCAGAGTAACAGGGGAACCTTTGAGAGAGGAAATAGCTATGACTATAAATTATCTACTCTCCCATCAGCCCCAGGAATTAACCATGGATGAGACTATCAAAAAATATGAGACCCGGGAAATTGTAGCAGTTACAGCAGTGAATAAACTTGATATGAGTAATTTGAGCAGTGGTTTACGCTCACAAGAATTGAAATTACACAAGTGCTGAAATTTCTGGGGTCAGTGGTTTGGATGAAGGTTATATATCGTATTCACAACAAAATGCCTTAGCACTCATGTGTAGTGCGCACTTTGAAATAAATTGTATTCATAAAAATGCAATAAGACCAAATATTCATCCTAAGTATGCAGGCTCTGCAAACCATGCAATATACAAATGCCTAAATCTGTTTTGGAGAAAATCTAGCAAAGAAACTAAAGGATCACCTATGCTGAGCAGAGCGGTGAGAAGGCAGTATCCCTACAGGCGAAATGTGGTGCTGGAGAAGGAACAATCCTATCATTCTCGTATACACGTTGACGTGCTGCACCGAGGATACGTGGAGGTTACAATGTGCCTACTAGGAGGGGACAACAACTGCCGGTGGCAAACCCCGAGGTTAGGGGGCTTGGTCTGGTAAGAAACACAACAAATGTTTCACACTCACAAATAGGGGGAAGGTTACGATTCTTCCTAAAAGAATGGCAATCAATAACAAATGATTCATTTATTCTTTGTAACATTGTAGGATTCAAAATTGAGTTCTCTCCACGTTTGGATCCTCCAATTCAGCATAATTCAAACTGGTCACGGATTTTTCTCAAAGGAAGAGAATGGGTTGATCAAAGGAGAATTGAAAAATGTTATGCAGAAAAGGATCATATAAATGTCAGGAGAACATCACCATCAGTTTGTGTCAAATATTCTCCTAGGAATATTCTCCTAGAAAAGGGATGGTGGACGTAGAATCATTTCCGATCTGACAAATCTTAACCTTTATATACAATAGAAACATTTCAAAATGGAAACATTTACTAATGCCATTTAGCTAGTCACAAAGAATTGCTACAAGGCAAGCATAGATCTGCAAAATGCATATTATTCTGTGGCAATGCATGGTAATGATCAAAGATATTTGAAATTTAGATGGATGAGTCAGTTATGGCAATTTAAAGCATTGCCCAATGGTCTGATTTCAGCACCAAGATTATTCACTAAATTGCTCAAACCAAATTTTAGCTCTGTTAAGAGCTGAGGGCCATGTATTAATGGCTTATTTAGATGATATCCTCATTGTAGGGGACACTTTGGCTGCTGTAAAATTGTCAGTATCCAGAGTCAAATACATTTTGAGAAATTAGGTTTCATTATTCACCTACAAAAATCTAAATTGTTACCAAGCAAAAAGATTGATTACCTAGGGTTCACAATTAACTCCGAACACATGGTAATCACTTTGCCAAAAGATAAAAAAGCTGCAGTTAATTGAAGGTTGCATAAAACCCATTAACGAGGACACACCTTCAATTAGAGAAGAGGCAAGCTTGCTAGGCAAATTAATTGCAGGGTTTCCAGCGGTCACGTTTGGACCATTGCATTATCAATGTTTACAGAGAGCTAAGGTACAAGTGTTAAAAATGAATACAGGGCATTTTGATAGGGCCATGAAATTAACAATTCAATCCATTACAGAAATAGAATGGTGGATTAACAATGTTTCTAATGCTTCCAGAAAAGTTCTGGTAGAAACACCTTCCGTCACTCTACAGACTGATGTAAGTGCGCTGAGTTGGGGGGCTACTAACATGCTTTCCAGCTGTGGAGGTAGGTGGAATGTGAATGAAGTACCTTTGCTGGAAAATCTGAGAATCAATTACCTAGAGCTATTAGGCGCATTTTACGGTCTTAGAGCTTATTGCACTGATATGGGAAATGTGCATGTTCAGGTACAGGTTGACAATACTACAGCTGTAGCATACATAAATCACATGGGTAGTATAAAATCAGAATCATGTGATAAATTGGCAAATGATCTGCAATAATACAATTGCAGACAAAAGATCACGTAAATTTAATGATAATACAGAATGGATGTTAAATCGGAAAATATTCACACAAATTATCACACAATTTGGAATGCCAGAAATTGATCTGTTTGCATCAAAATTGAACCACCAGTTGCCTAAGTATGTGTCATGGGAACCGGATCCTGGAGCAGTAGTGGTGGATGCTTTCTCGCTACATTGGGGTGGTATGTTTCTGTATGCTTTTCCACCATTTTGTTTAATCCACAAATGCATACAGAAAATTAAACAAGATTCAGTCTCAGGGATTTTGGGTAGTACCAGATTGGCCTACACAGGTATGGTACCCACTGGTGTTAAAAATGATCAAAAAAAACCCTTATGGTTATTCCAAAGCAGATTAAACTGCTTGTACACCCTGTGACTAATGAATCACATCCTTTACATAATCGTTATTGGTTTGTTGATTTGCAGATTCTAAGAAGGCCATATCTTGGAAAAGGATTATCAGACCGTACGGTGGATGTTATGACAGCAGCCTGGAGGAATAGTACCCAGAAGCAGTACATTTCCTATATAAAGAAATGGGAGGTGTTTTGTTCAGGAAAGAATATTGCATATAACACAGTAGAAATTTCAGATGTAATAGAGTTTCTTTCAACTCTACACTATGAATTGAAATTAAGTTATAGTGCAATTAATACTGCACGAAGTGCACTCTCTGCATATTTAAGCAGTGAATCAGAACAAACTCCAATTGGAGCACATCCTTGGGTCTGTAGGTTTATGAAAGGAATTTTCAACTCTAACCCTCCCAGACCCAGGTATACAGAAATTTGGAATGTAAAAGATGTACTGATGTTCCTAAGGAGTTGGAATCCAGTTGAAACCGTCATTAACCAAAATTACCATGAAATTGGTTATGCTCATGGCATTAGTTTCAGCGCAGAGTTCAAACATTACAGAAACTCAGAATTGATAGAATGAAAGTCGGGCAAAATGCCGTGACATTCTATGTCTATGATTTACTGAAGCAAAGTAGACCTGGGTCCACAGGATGCAAGTTGGAATTTTCAGCATATCCTACAGATTCACGATTGTGTGTAGTAACATATGTGAAATGTTACATAGAAACAACAAAAGTTTTAAGAGGCGCCGAATTGGCATTTTTTATTAGTCATAAAAAGCCTCATAAGAAAGTATCAACACAAACAATTTCACGATGGTTGAAACAGGTGTTGAGATATTCAGGTATTGATACTGATAAATATAAATCTCATTCCACCAGGGCGGCATCAACATCAGCGGCCAGGGATTCAGACGTGCCAATAGACCTTATTCTCGCGGCCGCAGGATGGGCAAGTGAACAGACGTTTCACAAGTATTACCACAAGGAGATTAAAGATCTCAGAGGGTTTGGTGATGCCGTGCTGGATACAGTATTAAATCCCCCATTATAAATGGGCCTAATTTTTGTTATTTTTATTAAAATAAATAAAACCATTAACTGATTACATTCAAATGTTGTGGTTATGCATTGTTGATTGTGCTTACTCAAATAGAGTCAATCGATGCAGTGAACACCTGGATTTGAATCCACGGTGTGAAATCACAGAGCTTTGAAATCTTCACGTAGTCACTCACGTGACTCCGAAGTAAAATAGTAAGATTAAACGAGAACTTACCAAGTTTGAAGTTTGATCTTTATTTTATGAGGAGTAACGTTGAGGGATTACGTGCCCTCCGCTCCTACCCTCATAAAAGGATCAAGCTGGTAGTTCCAAGTCTTTATGCATCTTACTATCATACTTCAGTAATTATCGTCTGTGATTGTCACTCCGCTGCTTTGAAAGATTGACGCCTGTGCGGCTGGACGGGGCTTCTTCACGTAATCCCTCAACGTTACTCCTCATAAAATAAAGATCAAACCTTCAAACTTGGTAAGTTCTCGTTTAATCTTACTATTAAAATGAGATTGAGATAAGGGGTAGGATGTGTATGAAGGGGAGTAGTTGCTTGGAGAGGAAGAGAATTAGATTGATGGATATGTGACATTCTTATGTTTATAGAAAGTCAAAGAAGCAGATGTAATCTGATGTAATTCTGAGTTGTGAATTTACGCTTTGTTCTGTAATATTTGTAAAAGACCTTGTAGTGAGATTGGAAATCCGGCTTCCAGATAGCAGGAAAGGGGCTGCAAATTAAAATGAAGTTGTATCCTTGCACCAAACACTTATTTATTAAGTTGACAGATTTACGACCCATGTATGCTTGGTTGGGAGATGTGTGTGGGTTTTGAACTTAGAAACTGTAAATTCGGCAAACTTATATAATTAATGTTTTAAATACATAGGTAATAGTATTGTAAACTGTGTAAAATTGTAGTGAAACAATTTATGAAATGTATTGTCTTAGTAGGACTGTAAACATTAGACTTTGTTTAGATTTATAGAAATATCTTTCTTCTTGGTATGGAAAGTGTATATGACGTGTGATCATTGTATTACATATGTATCTTATATTTTGAGGAGTGGTCTTTGATAATTGAGCCTACTGGGGTTTTGCTGTGTTGAAATAAAATAATTCTAAGTAAAGTTAAACCACAGGCAAACGAAGGTTGTAGATGAGGCCAGGGAAGGGGGATCATGTGATTGATGTTGTAAATCACCAGAAGGACTTCGATGATTGGTTACTAGCTTGTCATAGCCTCTGTATCTGAAATGTCTAATACCTATATAAATGCCATGAGTTCTATCAAAGTTACACTTCTCTGGACCCGCCCCAGAGCATCAGCTCTGTGTTGGAAGGTTCAGAGACTAGTCTGAGCTGAATAAAGAATCGATTTCAACAGCTACAAGTGTTTGAGTCAAGTTGACTTTAGATTGACAATAGAACTCAGTTTAACAACCCCGCACTGATTCACCCCCCCCCCCTCCCTGACCCTATTGTGCTGGAAATGTCTTCAGAGCGACTATGTTTGATAACGGAATGCCATCAAATGTGTTTCAATTCCCAATGTTATTATTTGTTTTAGTCCATAAAGATGGATTAAGTAAATTGTGAACATGTGAAACATTAAACCCGCAGTGTTCGATTGTCACTGCTACCGTTGACACGTTATTACAGAATTAATTTTAACGGCAAATCAATGCTCTTAATATGGAGTATCAGTACTGTAGTTATTTAATGAGCAACATTCACAACTATACGTTGGATTTATCCAGGTTTTACTTCTACAGACGGTCATATACATCAGAAATTTGGTCAGGAGATATTTCAGTTGAAATTTTAACGTTAATTCTGAAGTGGGAATGATGGAATCAACATTTATCAATAATTTTTTTTAAACCTGGATATCTTCATTGCTGTTCACAACACGTACATCTAATCTGAATGTCCTGAATGTGGCGTTTTGACACCTTTAGACATATTACCAAAAGAACATTTGCTGCAGTTATGTCCTTTGGCTATCTCTTGTCAGTTAGTGTAATGTTTAACCTGTCAGATGGGTATAGTTGTATTTATCAGCTATTATCATAAAATGCCTTTCGAAATATGCAACCTGTATATTTTGTTATGGATAAATTATGTGGGAAGTGAGAGTGTTTCTGTACCAATAGCAATAACGACCTTTGCTGTGGCCATGTCATGGTATTTTTGGTCCTTCACAGAAAACATGCTTGCATCAATCTGTAGTGTGCATGGTTAAGCATATATGTTACCATGGTCCAGGATTTATTGACACAGGTTGATCATACGCTGAATAATCCAACCACATTTTTGTTTGGAAGTGGAAAGAACTAATAGAAATTGCATTAATTGCAATGTGTAAAAAGAGTTAAGATACTGTATTATAATTTTTCTGCATGTCATTGTTGTAGATTGATGATGCATGTGAATAAATCACACTTAGCCAGCATCACTAACTCCACCCCATTATAACATTTATACTAACGCCCATTCCCAGCACCGTTAGTTGAAGCAGCCAGGATGAACTGACAACATCTTGTTTTGTAATGCTGCCAAGTTAATGTGCTGATTAAAGATGTGTGTAAATGTTATACAGTTTAAAGGGATTTACCTGGCATCAGAAATGGTCTTATCCACTCCTCTTGTATAACGTTTTTTATTTTATCTTTTGTGAGTTTTGCTTTACTTCACGATGGCTACTTCTTGTCGGAAGCCTGAGCCTCTTGTCTTTGATGCCGATATCAGCGAACGCTGGGCCACGTTTGAAATTGATTACCAGCACTACATGAACATTGTACACCGAAATGAACCAGATGCTGTCAAGGCCTCTCTCCTGCTCAACCTTGCGGGACCAGGTGCCCTTCGTCGATCCAGAACATTCCGTTATGCTCCGGCTATCCGTGATGCTAATGACCAGGTAATTACACCGGCGGAGTCTCCTACTGACCCTAATGTTTTGCTGCGTAAACTGGCCCAGATCTGTGACCTGCCCTCAAATCACATTTTGGACAGGGCAAGGTTTTTCTCTCGTCGTCAACTTCCCGGGGAAAGAGTTGACTCATTTATTTCTTCTTTGATGTATCTAGCCCAATGTAGTCGATTTCAGGAAATGCCATTGGATCAGTTGACTGATCAGTTAACAAGGGATATTTTAGTGAATGGTATCACCGATCAAAAGCTCAGATCAGAGCTCCTGAGACAGCCAGAGTTATCGCTAGAGGACAAGGTGCATGCATGCAGAACTGCCGAACTTGTCGATCCCATAGACATTTCGCATGAAAGCAATACCATCACCAGAATGACTTAGATGATTGGTTACTAGCTTGTCATACCCTCTGTATCTGAAATGTCTAATACCTATATAAATGCCATGAGTTCTATCAAAATTACACTTCTCTGGACCCGCCCCAGAGCATCAGCTCTGTGTTGGAGGGTTCAGAGACTAGTCTGAGCTGAATAAAGAATCGATTTCAGCAGCTACAAGTGTTTGAGTCAAGTTGACTTTAGATTGACAAAAGAACTGTTTAACAACCCCGCACTGATTCACAACCCCCCCCCCCCCTCCCTGACCCTACTGTGCTGGAAATGTCTTCAGAGCGAACATTGACTATGTTTGATAATGGAATGCAATCAAATGTGTTTTAATTCCCAATGTTATTATTTGTTTTAGTCCATAAAGATGGATTAATTAAATTGTGAACATGTGAAACATTAAAACCGCAGTGTTCGATCGTCACTGCTACCGTTGACACGTTATTACAGAATTAATTTTAATGGCAAATCAATGCTCTTAATATGGAGTATCAGTAGTTAAAAACATTTGAATTCAGATCCAGTGATGTCACGGTTGCTAAATAAGAAATAGTAAAACGTTAATGTCATTATTATTGTATTGTTGTAAGAATAAAGCATAAGAATATTAATACTGTGTATGAAATAAGTGGTTGTGAATATAGTAGTTATGTGATAAATTTAATAAGTGGAGGTATTGAGACGAGAGTGTGCACACGAGAGGAATAAGCAACAGGAGAGAAAGAGAGAGAGAGAGAGAGAGATAAGACTGAAATCAAGCAGGCAGGAGAATCAGGAAGATAAAAAAGGACTGTGCAGTTCATTGGTTGGCCTTCAGTAAGCAGAGGGAGATGAAGGGGAGGCATAGGAAAATGATTGGAATTTGGCTCCTAGCGCACCTCCACTTCCCTATCAGCCCCCGAGTCAAACTCCACCCATACCACAATCCGAGCCCTAGTCAGTGGTGACGGGAATTTACCTAAGTTTACCCAAGGCAGAGTCAGGAATCGACAGTGCATCCACCTCAGGCGTCTGACCCAAGAAGAAGCCCCAGTTTACAGACCCCGTAGCATGGCATACTAGGTCCCAGTCTAGAGACCAGGTGCAAGAAGGAAGGGACGAAAGGAGGTCACACAGTTGGGACTGTAGAAGGGAGCACTTGGCTGAGAAAGCCAAACCCCAGAAACAAGAGAAGGTGCTGAAATAGATGGAATAAGAAAGCATCCTCCAGGCGCCAATATCCTGTCAGAACGGTCCCTAACCCCAGAGCCCTAATACCTCCTCCACCCAACCAACAAGACAACGGCGAAACAGCCATGAATAATGTGTGGCTGCCGTGGAAACCACATGAGATTATGGCAATTTTGTTGGGAGTGCCTAATAAGAATCAGAATCCACAAGCTTTCATTGAATTTTTAAGAACAATGATATCTGTATATCATGCCGATTCCAGAGATTTATGGGCACTACTTCAGCAAGTATTAACAGCAATTGAGTATACCAGATTCTTGGTTCACAAGGTGGCGTCCTAGAATAAAGAAGCTTGTCAGTTTACTCCTGTATCTGAGTGTTCTTTTGAGTCAGTTCCAAGTACCCAAATAAACTACAATTGGCGACGAGGATAGGATAGAGTTTTTTGTACTCACCCGCAGGACTGTTTTGCAGCAAGCATGATTGTTTAACAGTTTAAACAGTAGATACGGAGTTGTGTCGCAGTTGTTTGCGAGCTGGACATGAGAGGCCTGCAGAACCCTCTATGCCGGGGACTGTAATTTAAAACATCAGCTGTACAAGTCGGCGAGTTTTGAAAGGCTATCTCTATGTTGTGTCTACGTGGCAAGATGTCGTCCTTCGGATTGTTACACATTTTAGACTGCGTTTTTTTTGTCGAATTCTTCAAGCTGAATAATCTTTGTACAGCAAATTTTTAGGTGAATTGTTACACCAGAACACACAAGGATAACGAGGCAACGAGGATAAAAGAACAGAAAAGAACAAAGAAGGGCTGTCAGGAGAAAAAAAAAACCAAGTTAAAAAGAAGAGGTTGTGTTTGGAAACAAAGTGGAACGGCACCAAGCCAAAGAAAAGAAAGGTCGGAACAGGAAGCAAGGAAAACAAGTGGGGCAGTAAGTAAGTGTCACCGAAGAACGCAGCTGAAAGCTGGAAGCCTAACCAGCAGGACAGCGACGGTGTCAACTTACCTGGAACGCTTTCCAGGGCCGTGCAGCCACGGCAAAGGGGCAGAAGAGGCACAGCAGCCGCCACCGACTTCGGGTGAGTTCCAGGGCGGTGTACCGTGTAGGCCACGGACAGGTCCGGTGACCGCCACCGACTTCGGACATTTTCCAGGGCTGTGTAGCCCACAGCCAGGCCCAGGAGCCGCCACCGACGTCGAGTGAGGGCCTAGTACCGGGTAGGTCACGGACAGGTCCAGAGAAGCACCGACAGAAGTTGAGTCTACAGCCCGGCCAGGAGAAGAGTCAGCCCGGTCGAGGGAGAAAGCCGGCCGCGAGAGAAGCGGACCGGCCGAGAAAAAAAAGCCCGGCCGGGAGAAGAGTCAGCCCGGTCGAGGGAGAAAGCCAGCCGCGTGAGAAGCGGACCGGCAGAGTTTAAAAAAAAAAAACGGACGCGAGAGAAGCGGACCGGCCGAGAAAAAATGCCCGGTCGCAAGGGACGGCCGTGAGCAGAGAAAGCCCGGACGCAGGAGACGACCGCGCGCAGAGAAAGCCCGGTCGCAGGAGACAACAGCGAGCAGAGAAAGCCCGGTCAGGAGTAGAGTCAGCCCGACCGTGAGCAGAAAAGCGGACAGGCCCACGAGAGAAGCCGAGAAAGCCCGGTCGCCAGGGACGGCCGAGAGCGGGGAAAGCCCGGACGTGAGAGGAAGTCCGGCCCCGAGCGAAGAGTGGGTCCGCGCGAGAGAAGCGGGACACAGCAGTCAAGCACTTCAGCCAGTCGGGAGCAGAGTCAGCCCGGTCGGGGGAGAAAGCGGAGAAAGCCCGGTCGCAGGAGACGGCCAAAAGCAGAGAAAGCCCGGTCGTGGGAGACGGCCGAGAGTGGAGAAAGCCTACCTCGAGAGAGAGGCACAGTCCCGACGCTTGGAGCAGCGGGGACCAGCAGCAGTAACTAGCAGTGACTCACCGTCTGCATGGTGTGCAAGGGAGCCAGCGACGAGCCGAGCAGCGGGTCCAGTATCAGCCAGGAGGGCTGTGGAGCCAGCGGGCAGGCAAGTCAGCGGAGCAGCGGGAGTCGACTTGGCAGCGAGCCAGCGGCAGCAAAAGTAACGGTGAAGCCCGGGGGAGCCAGCAAAAGCAGCAAAAGTGGAGGTCCGGTGAGGCCATCAGCAAAGGTACCAGTGGGAACAGCTTGAGAGGTCGAGGATGCACCAAAGTCCACAGGCCACAAGCTGGAGCTGTGAAATCCTTTATAATAAAAGCTCTCTGTGAATGAAATGCATGGGCACAGTAAAAGCAGGACTGTTTAAATGTAATGCATTGGTCACTGTTATTAATAGTAAATCTGTGTGCATAGAAGGAATATGGTTTTAAATGTTCTAAATGGCTATTAACATGAAATGTTGGTTAATAGTATAAATCTATTATTATAAGAATTAGTAATTGTCAGTGGGCTGGATCACTTCTTAGTGTGTAAAAGGATTAAGTCTAGTGCAGAAAACACAGTGAGAAAACAGAATATAGTGCACCTGAATAGCAACAGGTAGCATGGCTTTTCAAATTGTAGGAAACGTGCCCCAGTTAGATTCTGGGTGTAATTTTGAGAAATGGACTGAAGTCTTGGAGGCTTGTTTCATTTCCAATGATATCACTGCAGAGGAGAAGAAGAGAGCATGGTTCATATTAGGCTCAGGAAGAGGAGGTTATCAGACCTTACGTATGTTACTTCAGCCAGCAAAGCCCACAGATAAAATGTACGAGGAGTGTAAGGAGGTATTAATGGCTCATTTCTCGCCAAAACCTCCAAGGGCATCCAGAGGCAAGGAGCCTGAACTAAAGATGGCAGAGAGTCCCTCAAAGGACAAAAGTCAAGTGCAAAAGGACAAAGGTCAAGTGCAAAAGGACCAAGGTCAAGTGCAAAAGGACCAAGGTCAAGTGCAAAAGGACCAAGGACAAGTGCAAAAAGACCAAGGTCAAGTGCAAAAGGACCAAGGTCAAGTGCAAAGGGACAAAGGTCTAGTGCAAAGCGACAAAGGTCTAGTGCAAAGGGACAAAGGGCAAATGCAAAGTGACAATAGTCAAAGGCAAAGGGAAATTGCCATCCAAAGGGCAACCCTAGCTATTCAAGCTGCATTCAGGGGTATGAAGGTACGGAGAGAGATCCGGAACAAACAGAAGGCAGCAACGGTAATACAAGCAGAATTTAGAAGGCACAGAGTATACCGTCAATACAAGGCAATGAGATTGGCAGCTATAATGGTACAAAACCATTATAGGGCACACCTTCAAATGGAAAGTGATCGCAAGACTTACATGAAGGTACGCAGTAGCGTTGTACTGCTTCAGGCTGCCTACCGAGGAATGCTTGTTCGAAAGCAATTGCGGTGCATGTACAAATCTGCCAAGGTCATACAAACTTATTATCAGATGCATAAACAGCGTCAGTATTTCAAGAAACTACGCTGGTCTGCCATTGCGGTACAGCAACGATACAGAGCATGCCAGATAAGAGATGTCCAAGTGAGACAGTATAATAGTTTGAGAAAAGCAGTGGTGTGTATTCAGGCCTTATACCGTGGGATCAAAGCCAGAGAATTGGTTGAGAAAATCAAGGCAGCACGCCATATTAAGTCATTCATAAGGATGTGCATTACAAGAAAGCATTTCTTGATGCAAAAGGCGGCTGTAGTCACTCTGCAAGCTGCATACTGTGGTTACTGATTAAGGGTACGGTACAGAGATATTCGACAAGCAGTCATTTCGATCCAGAGATGGTACAAAGCATGCAAAATAGGGCATTCACAGTTTGTGCAATATCAGTCAATGAGGTACGCAACTATTACCATTCAGGCTGCCTACAAGAGTATGGTGATTAGGTAGTGGGTTAAGCAAAAGAGAGCTACTGTAAAAGTGCAGTCAGTACTCCGTATGAGTTGGTATAGGAAAGACCTAAGACAAATAGATGCACAACAGAAAAGGCTTAAACGATACAAAAGGCTTAAACGATAGAGGAAAGACTTCCTCAAACTGATTTATACAGCAGTTGTAGTGCAGTCTCACTACCGTGCTTATGTAGTAAGAAAAATATACAGAGCGCAAATCAAAGCCAGTGTTGTATTGCAAAGACAATATAGATCCTACATCTTGATGAATAACCAGAAAGGTGATTTAAGAAGACAAATAGATGAACAACAGAAAAGGCTTAAACGATACAAAGAACGGTTAAATAAATGTGTGACGATGAGCAAAAAGCTGTTAATAGAAAAGTCTAAAGAAGAGAGGCTTGTCGGTCGAGACAAAAGTATGCAATTAGGACACTTCACTATAGTCCAGCATGGAGCTTCCTTCACTGAGCAATGGACAAATGGTTATGCATTGCAGAATGTTATTATACAACAAGAGCAGATAAATACGCAGCGCCAGGAAATTGAGCGACAGAGGAAGCTGCTGAAAAATGAAAACCTGCAGTCATGTGTCAGATCCCACCTACAAATAAGGAACAGAAACAGAGGAAATGTTAACTTTAGCAGAATGTCAAGAACAGGAAGAAATCTGCAAATTAGATTAGGATATTTTAAAAGGGAAGAGGCAGAGATACAGGTAGAGCTAGAGTGATTAGAAAGAGTGTGCAATTTACACAGAAGGGAACGGAAAAGGATAACACATAAACCAAGGGGTAATGTATTTGGTTTAAGAAAGATGACTGGAATGAACCATTATGTGCTAAGTTTTGATACGATTATTACAGTTATGAGGATGTAATGTAAGATGACTGTAATAATATAATTTTGCAACAGTGTGTTAATCAATTATATTTAATGTAATAGAAATGGTGTTATTCGCCTCCAAGCTAAAGGGGGAGCAGTGTAATGTATATAATGTAAATGGTGTTACCTGCCTCCAAGTTAAAGGGGGAGCAGTGTGATGTATGTAATATAATTAGCATATGTTATGTCTTGTGCGAGGGGACGCATGCGCTAGGGGAGACTCAAGGTGGCGTCCTAGAATAAAGAAGCTTGTCAGTTTACTCCTGTATCTGACTGTTCTTTTGAGTCAGTTCCAAGTACCCAAATACACTACACCTATGACAACCACGCAGCCCTAGAGGCGGCGCACCCAGGGGCAAGTAACAATGAGGATTGATTACAGCTTATGTTGGCAGCCATGGGCCTCTCTCCAGCAGCCAATTGATATATCATCAGTCTGAAGAAGGGTTTCAGCCCGAAACGTTGCCTATTTCCTTCGCTCCATAGATGCTGCTGCACCCGCTGAGTTTCTCCAGCATTTTTGTGTACCTTCGATTTTCCAGCATCTTCAGTTCCTTCTTAAACACGATATATCAAAGGTTTTGGATATGAAACCAGAGGAAGGAGAGGCTGCAGAAGATTTTCTGGAAAGGTTTAAAACCATCTACAGCAACCAGTCAGGTGACACTCAGTATCAGCAAGGAAATGACTCACCACAGTTTTGTGCTATGCCTATGAACTGCTTGCCTTCCAGCATCGCAATGGCTATTAAAACCAATAATATGGACTGGTCAGAGTCTTCATCGGCCCGCATGTCAAGAGCTGTGACAGCCTTTTGGAAACTGTCCTATTGGAGACAGGGAAGCCCAGGTAAAGGTAAAAAAAAAGGAATATGTGATGAGAGATACGAGAGAAGTTCCACCAGTGGCTGTCCCTGACTGAATGGGCTAACAAATCCGGATGTTACCCTGTTTACGGATGGCAGCGCATCCATTATTGAAAAGGGAGAGTGGTTGTCAGGCTATGTGATTGTTAATCAGGAGGGAACGACCATTGAAGTGCCGTCTTTTGAGGCTCCCTTCTAGGCCCAGCTAGCCGAACTATTTGCGCTGACTAGAGCCTGCATCCTGGCCGAAGGACTATCTGCAAATATTTACACGGACTCCCAATATGCTTTTGGAGTGGTTCATGATTACGGACAATTATGGAAGAATCGGGGGTTTCTAACCTCTTCAGGGACAGTGATATCTCACAAAAATTGGTTTCTAATTTGCTGCAGGCCATTCAGTTACCCAGTCAGCATGCTGTTATCAAAGTTAGAGCCCATACTATAGGCCAAAGCCTCATAGACATAGGAAATTGCCTTGCCGATGAGGCAGCTAAGAAAGCTTTTAGGAGTCACCAAACTGTTGTGCCCCACATGATGAGGCAGATTAAAAATTCTACTAGGAATGTCTCCCTTGAAAAAAGGAATGCCAACCATCCAGGAAGTACTTCAAATACAGGACGCTCCTGCACAGGTAAAACAGCTGTGGCAGGACCAGGGTTGTGTGTACGATCCTGTCACTAGCTTATGGGTTACGTCTGCCGCCCTGACTTGCATGTCTGACAAGCTTGCGTTGTGGGTTATTGAATGTGTACACTTTGCAACTCATTGTGGGGCCAAGGCCGTAAGTGATATGCTTTTAGAGACCTGGTGGCATCCGAAACTTCTGGACTTGTCCCAGCGTATCAGCCAGTGATGTCTGATTTGCCAACAGCATAATCCAGGTAAGGGCTTGTCCTGTGAACCAGGTAAGACCTCTTTCCCAGCAGGTCCCTTTGAGACCTTGCAAATGGACTACATTGAGTTGAAAAGATGCCAGTGTTATAAGTATGTTCTTGTAATTGTCGATGTTTTCAGTAAATGGATTGAAGCATGGCCGACCACTGAAAATAAAGCCTCTACCATTGTAAAAATATTGTTACGCGAAATCAGTGTTCCTGCGCGTTTAAGTTCAGATAATGGTCCTCATTTTATTGCTGCTGTAAACAAAGAAATGTGCCAAAAATTACAGACACGTCAACAGCTCCATTGTGCATATCGACCTCAGGCCACCGGATTGTTGGCATGGGCAAATCAGACTTTGAAAACCAAATTAGCAAAATTAGTGGCATAGACTGGTTCAACATGGTTAAAACTGCTTCTTGTAGCTCTTTTTCAGATACGCACTACACCTTCTGGTATGGCACGAATAACGCCTGCGGAAATCATATATGGTCGACCTTTATGGAAGCCATGGAATGACCATGCCCCCGCAGTGGTCCATTTCCACTAGATGACTGAGGAAATGACATCCTATGTATTAACTTTAACCCGTGCTTTGCAAACTTCTCATTCACAGTTCAGGGCTGCATATGGTGAGGACCCAGCGCTCAAAGTTCCATCTAATATTGAGCCATGTTGCTATGTGCTGGTCAGGAACTGGACGCATAAGCACTTGGACCCACACTGGGATGGTCCCTTCCAGGTCATCCTCACCACTCCGACCGCTGCCAAGGTCGAGGGTCGTGCTGCATAGGTTCATCTGCACCACTGCAAATTGATTGGGGAGCCCAATCAAAAGGGGGGAGAAGAGTAATTTTTATTAGTTTCTACATTTCTGCTTTCCTTGGGGGTTGTATCCTTATAAGTTTAGTTGTATTCATAATCTTATAAGTATAGTTGTATCCTTATAGGTTTAGTTTTGAATCTTAATAAGTTTAGTTTTGAATCCTTATTTTGCTATAAGGTTAAGAATATGCGACTGATTACTGGACTGACTGACTGAAGGACGTTTAAATTGAGTGAATAGTTGTTTAAGCTAATTAAGTAAGAAATGAGCTTTTTGTGAGCCTTTGCATATTCCAGATAAATTAAAATGAGGCGATTCATCCTGCTATGCATCCTGATGCTACTACAGATGGATGGAAATGAAGGAAAAATTTGACGATGTGTCCCAGGACAAACAAGCAGAGTCTTTCACCTCTGCAAAAGATATGTGGTACAGTGCAATGGCCCGGATGCCTTTGGATCCTGGAACGTCACCAAGATTGACTATTGCAATGGGATACTGCGTCAGCCCCATTGGCAGGTAGACTGAGATAACCGACACCTGTGGGAATCACCGTTGGTTTCAGGAGTGCAAATTTGACTTTTTCTGCAGACGGAATTCTTTGGAAGACAACTCGGCAAAGGAACATTTGTGTGATGGACTATGCTATCGAGAAGCATTAGAGGTCTACCCTTGTTTACAGGAGAAAGAACATGAGAAAAAACATGGGGAAAATGGGCATTGGAAGAAACAGACTCTAACATGTTTATACAAGCCCATAATGAACTATTTGGTAAAGGACAAATTGTGTGTTACCTTGCTATGAAATCAGTTACTAGCCTATTTGCAGTATCTACAGAGTGCGGGAGGACTGAACGGTTACTAAGGTGTCAAGGTGAGAAGTCAGTTCTGGACGAAACTGTCACCAACTGTTTGCCACTATCTCGTGATAATGGGCATTCTTACCCAGGTTATGAAGACAAGACTTATGTGGTGTACTATCAGAAATGCGTCTGTTCTCTTTACAGGATAGATATGCCTTATACTATCTGTTGGCCCGTGAGGGAGGGACGTGTGCTATTGTGAAAGACAGATGTATGATGGGAATTCAGGACAGAACTAGTAACATCACCAACATCAAAATTACATTATTACCCTGCTCGATGGGATGAAGGAGGGTATTGAATGGGGAGGCTGGGGATTTGGGGGATTTTATAATTGGATCATTAGTATGGCCATATATGCAGCAATAGTGGTTTTGTGTTTGTTCGTGGGAATTGCTATTGTTAAATGTATATTGCTAGACTAATGGCAGCCTTAGGTAATGTGGAAACTGGTGAGAAGATATTATTGCAACATCTAGAAGAAGACATTCCAATGTTGAAGGATGAGGAAGTTGAAAGGATGGTAAATGCGCAGGTTGAGAAAGAATTGTTAGAAGACGAATGTATTAGAATGAATAAAATGGAGATAGACCAGTGGTATGGAACCCAGAATAGTTGAGCACCCTAAGGGCTAGGGTATGAAGCACAGCAGAGAAGTAGGGAACAGCACTGGTGTCAACAAGTCAGCCTGCTGACCTACATGGTCCAGGTTTTGGGGGTTATAAAGCATCTCGAGGTTAGGAATAAACTTGGATAACTAATAAGCCAATGCTAATGAATATCTGCCTGTGTTATTATCCTATTAGTGGTCATGGAATGACCAGAGTGGGGAATGAGGAAATATTATATAATAGAACCGCTCGCATAGTGACTTTTATATAAGCTAGGTAATTTGCAAAATAAAAGCTTAAGGTTTTCAGAAACATATGTCTCCTAACAAAATAAAGTACAATGAAACATACACACAGGGAAAGATGAATCAAAGCATAGAGGCGCTGATCTGAACCTGCATAGCTTAGTTTATTGCTTTGAGGCAATTATATCGCTGGAGGAAATTGTATTTGATATGATTTTGTGTTGAAGAATGGATAGCTGAATGGGGCCTCTTCTTAGGCCAGAGTCATCTGCACTTTCTCTATGGCACATTCTTGAGCTGTGAGGTTTATGCTGAGCTTGAGACAGAATTCAAGGCTGAGAGATAATAATAATAATAATAATGGATTTTATTTACGGGCGCCTTATACCGAGGTCTCAAGGACACCATACAGAGATTTATAGAAAACATATAATCAGAATTTAAAAAAAATAGGTTATAAAGACCAATACATAAATCAGGGACAGAATTCCTTCCAAAAACACAAAAAAAAGAAAATCAGAAGCACAATTTGAGGAGAGAGCAGCGTCCACTCTCCCCTCCGACCGCCATCTTGAACACAGACTAACAAATACAATTACAAACAATTACATACAAAAATCATCCCCCCACAATGATTTCCACTGTGGGGGAAGGCACAATGTCCAGTCCCCAGCCCCAGTTCACCCAAAAATAGACTCTAAGTTAGCCTTGGCTATGTTAAATTATAATGAGATTGAGATAAGGGGTAGGATGTGTATGAAGGGGAGTAGTTGCTTGGAGAGGAAGAGAATTAGATTGATGGATATGTGACATTCTTATGTTTATAGAAAGTCAAAGAAGCAGATGTAATTCTGATGTAATTCTGAGTTGTGAATTTACGCTTTGTTCTGTAATATTTGTAAAAGACCTTGTAGTGAGATTGGAAATCCGGCTTCCAGATAGCAGGAAAGGGGCTGCAAATTAAAATGAAGTTGTATCCTTGCACCAAACACTTATTTATTAAGTTGACAGATTTACGACCCATGTATGCTTGGTTGGGAGATGTGTGTGGGTTTTGAACTTAGAAACTGTAAATTCGGCAAACTTATATAATTAATGTTTTAAATACATAGGTAATAGTATTGTAAACTGTGTAAAATTGTAGTGAAACAATTTATGAAATGTATTGTCTTAGTAGGACTGTAAACATTAGACTTTGTTTAGATTTATAGAAATATCTTTCTTCTTGGTATGGAAAGTGTATATGACGTGTGATCATTGTATTACATATGTATCTTATATTTTGAGGAGTGGTCTTTGATAATTGAGCCTACTGGGGTTTTGCTGTGTTGAAATAAAATAATTCTAAGTAAAGTTAAACCACAGGCAAACGAAGGTTGTAGATGAGGCCAGGGAAGGGGGATCATGTGATTGATGTTGTAAATCACCAGAAGGACTTCGATGATTGGTTACTAGCTTGTCATAGCCTCTGTATCTGAAATGTCTAATACCTATATAAATGCCATGAGTTCTATCAAAGTTACACTTCTCTGGACCCGCCCCAGAGCATCAGCTCTGTGTTGGAAGGTTCAGAGACTAGTCTGAGCTGAATAAAGAATCGATTTCAACAGCTACAAGTGTTTGAGTCAAGTTGACTTTAGATTGACAATAGAACTCAGTTTAACAACCCCGCACTGATTCACCCCCCCCCCTCCCTGACCCTATTGTGCTGGAAATGTCTTCAGAGCGACTATGTTTGATAACGGAATGCCATCAAATGTGTTTCAATTCCCAATGTTATTATTTGTTTTAGTCCATAAAGATGGATTAAGTAAATTGTGAACATGTGAAACATTAAACCCGCAGTGTTCGATTGTCACTGCTACCGTTGACACGTTATTACAGAATTAATTTTAACGGCAAATCAATGCTCTTAATATGGAGTATCAGTACTGTAGTTATTTAATGAGCAACATTCACAACTATACGTTGGATTTATCCAGGTTTTACTTCTACAGACGGTCATATACATCAGAAATTTGGTCAGGAGATATTTCAGTTGAAATTTTAACGTTAATTCTGAAGTGGGAATGATGGAATCAACATTTATCAATAATTTTTTTTAAACCTGGATATCTTCATTGCTGTTCACAACACGTACATCTAATCTGAATGTCCTGAATGTGGCGTTTTGACACCTTTAGACATATTACCAAAAGAACATTTGCTGCAGTTATGTCCTTTGGCTATCTCTTGTCAGTTAGTGTAATGTTTAACCTGTCAGATGGGTATAGTTGTATTTATCAGCTATTATCATAAAATGCCTTTCGAAATATGCAACCTGTATATTTTGTTATGGATAAATTATGTGGGAAGCGAGAGTGTTTCTGTACCAATAGCAATAACGACCTTTGCTATGGCCATGTCATGGTATTTTCGGTCCTTCACAGAAAACATGCTTGCATCAATCTGTAGTGTGCATGGTTAAGCATATATGTTACCATGGTCCAGGATTTATTGACACAGGTTGATCATACGTTGAATAATCCAACCACATTTTTGTTTGGAAGTGGAAAGAACTAATAGAAATTGCATTAATTGCAATGTGTAAAAAGAGTTAAGATACTGTATTATAATTTTGCTGCATGTCATTGTTGTAGATTGATGATGCATGTGAATCAATCACACTTAGCCAGCATCCCTAACTCCACCCCATTATAACATTTATACTAATGCCCATTCCCAGCACCGTTAGTTGAAGCAGCCAAGATGAACTGACAACATGTTGTTAAAGAAGGAACTGCAGATGCTGGAAAATCGAAGGTACACAAAAATGCTGGAGAAACTCAGCGGGTGCAGCAGCATCTATGGAGCGAAGGAAATAGGTAATGTTTCGGGCCGAAACCCTTCTTCAGACTGATAGGGGGTGGGGAGAAGAAAGGAAAAAAGGACAAAGGCGGAGGAGGAGCCCGAGGGCTGGGGGAGGGGACAACATCTTGTTTTGTAATGCTGCCAAGTTAATGTGCTGATTAAAGATGTGTGTAAATGTTATAGTTTAAAGGGATTTACATGGCGTCAGAAATGGTCTTATCCACTCCTCTTGTATAACGGTTTTTATTTTATCTTTTGTGAGTTTTGCTTTACTTCACGATGGCTACTTCTTGTCGGAAGCCTGAGCCTCTTGTCTTTGATGCCGATATCAGCGAACGCTGGGCCACGTTTGAAATTGATTACCAGCACTACATGAACATTGTACACCGAAATGAACCAGATGCTGTCAAGGCCTCTCTCCTGCTCAACCTTGCGGGACCAGGTGCCCTTCGTCGATCCAGAACATTCCGTTATGCTCCGGCTATCCGTGATGCTAATGACCAGGTAATTACACCGGCGGAGTCTCCTACTGACCCTAATGTTTTGCTGCGTAAACTGGCCCAGATCTGTGACCTGCCCTCAAATCACATTTTGGACAGGGCAAGGTTTTTCTCTCGTCGTCAACTTCCCGGGGAAAGAGTTGACTCATTTATTTCTTCTTTGATGTATCTAGCCCAACGTGGTCGATTTCAGGAAATGCCATTGGATCAGTTGACTGATCAGTTAACGAGGGATATTTTAGTGAATGGTATCACCGATCAAAAGCACAGATCAGAGCTCCTGAGATGGCCAGAGTTATCGCTAGAGGACGCGGTGCATGCATGCAGAACTGCCGAACTTGTCGATCCCATAGACATTTCGCATGAAAGCAATACCATTAATCTGACGGGACTCACTAGGCAGCGGACATACACAGATAACAGCTGATTTAAGACCCAAGCTAGCCAGGCAGCTCTCAGCGGTCCTCTTCAGAAATGTCCTAACTGCGGCTATCTACACAACAGGCAATCCACCTGCCCCGCCCTCGGGAAGGCTTGTAATTACTGCAAAAAGCTAAATCACTTTGCCTCAGTCTGTCGGGCTGCTATCAGGGCCCGAGGAAAGAATGTGCCCAGTCCCAAGTCTAATCTCAATTTTTTGCAACGTACTGACTCCCCATTTCCAGCTCGAAGCCGCCCCCGAATATATTCCAATTAACTCGCAAGACGACCCGACTGTTTACATGTTACAGCATGCTGCTGCCAAGAACTCTGATCCTACAGTGACAATATCTGTAAACAATGTTGTTTTTGGCGCGAAACTGGACACGGGCGCGAAAGTCAACACAATGTCAATCAACCTTTTTAACAAGATCAGGGCTAACGAGCCACTTGTCAAGGACGCGTCCACTTTACATGCTTTTGGTGGGGAGGTGCTGGTTCCTCTGGGCAAAACCAACTTGAAATGTGTACTGAAGAAAACAACGAGGGAATTGACTTTCCATGTGTTGAACTTTAATTTGGTTACCCTGCTTGGGAATCGTGCCTGTCAGGAACTGGGGCTGATTTCCTTTGATAAAACTGTCCACAAACTGCAAGTTTCCTTTGATCCACTGAATGACTTCCCTGGTCTCTTCGACAACAACCTAGGCAGGTTGCCTGTGTCCTACAAGATTACTATTGACCCCGATGTGACACCCGTAGTCCAAAACCCGCACAGATTGTCATTTGCCATGACTGACAGGGTTCACTCTATGCTGAAGGACATGGTCTCCAAAGGCGTAATTGAAGCAGTCAGCGACCCCACCGACTGGGTCTCAACCATGATTGTCACAGTCAAGAAGGGAAAGGATGAAATCCGCCTATGCATTAATCCCAAAGACCTGAACACTGCCATTAAGCGCCCACACCATCCCATGAAGACAGTAGAGGATGTTGCAGCAAAGATCGGAACGGCCACCCTATTTTCCGTCCTAGATGCAAATAACTAATTCTGGCAGATACCGGCGGACAAGAGGTCATCAAACCTCACCACATTTGCCACCCCATTCGGCAGATATAAATTTCTGAGAATGCCATTCGGGATCAACTCCGCCAGTGAAGTCTTTCAAAGAACTATGAAGCAATTATTCGAGGATCTGCCTTGTGCCATTATTGTCGATGATATCCTTGTCTATGGTAAAGACGCAGCGGAACATGACCACAATCTCAGGCTCATCTTGGTGCGTGCTGTCAAGATAAACCTCAAGCTCAATCCTGACAAGTGCAAGTTCAGGGTTCCAGTGGTCTCCTATGTCGGCCACATCTTCACCCCTGACGGCCTCAAACCGTATCCGAAGAAAACTACTGCCATCACAGAAATGCCTGCACCCACTGACGTGAAGGGCCTGCAACGTTTCCTGGGCATGGTAAACTATCTCGAAAAGTTCATACCAAACCTCAGCGAATTAAGCTCCACACTGCGGCAGCTGACAAAAAAGGACACTGCATGGTCATGGTTCCAGCAACATCAGGATGCCTTCGATGTTCTGAAATCCAAACTGACCAGTGGATCGACCCTGACTTTTTTCGACCTGAAACGTCCGGTGGTGATCACCTGCGATGCCTCGAAATTCGGGCTCGGCGCAGCCTGCCTGCAACCGTCTGATGATGGCACCCTACTACCTGTCGCGTATGCCTCTCGCACCATGACCGACATGGAGCAGCACTACGCGCAAATCGAAAAGGAACTGCTGGCTGTCGTCTTTGCCTGCTCCAAATTCCACGACTTTGTCTATGGGAACACGTTCATGGTTGAGACGGACCACCAACCACTGGTGACAATCTTGAACAAGCCTATCCATGCTGCTCCAGCTCGTTTGCAGCGCATGATGATGCAGCTGCAGCGGTACGATTTCTCTATTACCTACACAAAGGGTAAGGACATGCATGTCGCTGACACACTCTCTCGTGCTCCTCGAGCATCTTGCGAACAACACCCTCACGAACGGGAGAATTTCACGGTTCTCGGTGTCGGTCTAGTCTCCAGCAAGCAACTGCGCACACTGCTACTGATGATACGCTTCAAGCCCTCTCATCCATCATCAAAACAGGCTGGCCAGACAAACAATCCAACACGCCCACATAGATGCAGCCGTACTTCTTGGTCCGTGATGAACTGGTGGTTCAGGATGGTGTGGTCGTTAAGGGCCACAAGGTAGTGGTACCTGCATCGCTACAGGACGAATACTTCAAAGAGGTACACAGCAGTCACCCAGGAGCCGACTCCACACTGGCACGCGCCCGGGATCTGTTCTACTGGCCCGGAATGGCCTCGTACATCCGGGACCCGCGTAGCCTCCTGCCCCACTTGCAACAATCTTGCGCCTCATCAGCAGCAGCAACCCCTTCTGCAACAACCTCCACCAGCCTTGTCTTGGTCGTAGCTGGCTGCGGACATTTTCGAATGGTGCGGTAAGCACTACCTCGTTCTGGTCGACTCATTTTCCAACTGGTTTGAACTTGACCAACTGACCTCCCTCACGTCTGAGATGGTCATCAAGAAGCTGAAAAGACAATTCTCAGCCCATGGCATTCCTGTCACTCTGAGAACCGACAATGGTCCACAGTTCACCAGCCACTTGTTCAAGCTTTTAGCAGACCGATGGAACTTCCAGCACGTCACAAGCAGTCCCGAGTATCCACAGAGTAATGGACTCGCTGAACGCGCTGTCAGAAGCGGCAAGCACTTGCTGGAGGGAGCACGCATTTCAAAGTCAGACGTCTATCTCGATCTCCTGAATCTCAGAAACATCGCAAGAGACGGAACCTTGGGGTCACCAGCACAGCGGCTGCTGTCGAGGGTGAAGAGGTCTCCGGTCCCCATCGCACAACAGCGGCTGGTTCCTCGGGTGTTGAAGCCCGCCACTATCCAGCAACGTCTCCAAGAGAAGCACGACATCCAGAAACGGTCATACGACAGTTCCAGCAGACCACTCCAGCCTCTACTGCCGGGCCAGGTCATCCGTCTACGAACTCCAACTGGACATTCTCGTCTGGGCGTTGTTGTACGCCCGACTGATGAGCCGCGATCGTACTTTGTGGACTGTGAGGGAGCGGTTTACCGGAGAAGTCGACAACACCTGCTTGCTGTGAAAGAGCCCCGACCACCGCCTGCTGATCCCTATGCTCCGCCGCTCCAGTTCCAGCCGCCTTCCGCAATGTCTCCCGCCCGTCCCCGCATGCCAGGCACCCCCCCACGTCGCTCTGTCTCCACTAACCACGGGGTTACGCCCACCGCATGTTTCCCCCCTCGGTCACCACAATCCTATCCCGTGCAATTTTCACCTTCAGCCTCTCCGCCTAATCCTTCAGTTGAGGGAGGGGATGGTTGGGTCCGCACGCGCTCGGGCCGTGTTAGCAGACCACCAGACAGGTATGGTGAGTAGGTTTAATACGCTTCCTTTCCACATTTAATCTTTAGGGGGAAGGATGCAGATTGATGATGCATGTGAATCAATCACACTTAGCCAGCATCACTAACTCCACCCCATTATAACATTTATACTAACGCCCATTCCCAGCACTGTTGGTTGAAGCAGCCAGGATGAACTGACAACATCTTGTTTTGTAATGCTGCCAAGTTAATGTGCTGATTAAAGATGTGTGTAAATGTTATACAGTTTAAAGGGATTTACAATTGTGGTATATATCATGTCGTGATTGGTGAATATGTTTAGTTCGTGACTTTATTTGAAGCAGAAATAATATGTGAATGCTTCATTGAGCATAATTCCAACTGGTAACTACGCACTTCATCCGAGCACATTATCGCACGCGTCATGCAAACCGTCTTAAATGACCACTTAAACTGTCATTTGGCAACTTAAAAGCTGCCACGGTTGCCCGGCTGGCAACAGGGGGAAAAGGTTAAGTGAGAACCCTGGTCATACTAGATTGTGGGACCCGTTGGGTCCTATGTTCACACGGGAGGGCTGGTTCCCCAACGCAATTTTCCACCTCTCCGCCAATTCCAATATTGGTGGTCAATGGGGGGGGGGGGGGGGGCTTTCTGGAGCACTAGTGTGGGTGTTTTCCAGAGGACTAGTATGGACATTTTGGGCCGAATAGATTCTTGGGCTGGCAGCTCAGTCATTCAAGCCTGGTGTGCTGGCAGATGACTCACTCACGGCTGGTGGGCTGGCAGATGACTCACGGTTATTCCTTGAAATTCCATTTCAAGCAGGGTGCAAGGCCACAAAATTCAAGTGCAGTTTCATACCACTTCAAGCAGGGTGCAAGGCCACAAAATTCAAGTGCAGTTTCATACCACTTCAAGCAGGGTGCAAGGCCAACAAATTCAAGTGCAGTTTCATACCACTTCAAGCAGGGTGCAAGGCCACCAAATTCAAGTGGTTTCATACCACTTCAAGCAGGGTGCAATGCCACCAAATACAAGTGCAGTTTCATACCACTTCAAGCAGGGTGCAAGGCCACCAAATTCAAGTGCCATTTCATACCCTTTCAAGCAGGGTGCACGGCCATCAAATTCAAGTGCAGCTTCATACCCTTTCAAGCAGGTTGCAAGGCCAACAAATTTAAATGCAGTTTCATCACATTCCAAGCAGGGTGCAAGGCCACCATATTCAAATGCAGTTTCATACCATTTCAAGCCAGGTGCAAGGCCACCAAATTCAAATGCAGTTTCATACCATTTCAAGCAGGTTGCAAGGCCACCAAATTCAAATGCATTTCATACCATTTCAAGCAGGGTGCATAAGTAAGTTCATAAGTTCATTTATTGTCACATACACTATTTGGTGTAGTGAAATTCACTGGCCAGGTCAGTCGTACAATTTAAGAAAGCAAGACTCAAATAAACACGTTTTAACATAAACATCCATCACAGTAACTCCTACACATTCCCCACTGTGATGGAAGGCGAAAATAAAGTTCCAAGTCCTTCTCTTGTTGTTCTTCCATGGTCAGGGGCCTCGAGCCCCCCGTTGACGGGACGGTCTTGACTCGCGTAGCTGGCGGCGTTCGTGCCCTCCGCATCGAGGTGTTCAGCTCCCGCATCGGGGGGATGTCAGCTCCCCCGCGCCGGGCGATCAAACCTCGCGTCGTGGCTGGTCGAGCCTTCCGTGGCGTTGGAACTCCCAACTAGCCTCTCCCGAGACTGCGAGCCCTTGATGGTAGGTCCGCAGGCTGCGGTGGGAGCGATCCCAGGCAAGGGATCCGCTCCGATGGTAAGTCCACGCCCCGCGGTGGGGCTCACGACAGTCCGAGGAGGCCTCCAGCTCCAGCGATGGTAGGCCGCAGAGCCTGGAGAATGTGATCCGAAACTTGATCACCTCTCATGGAAGATAAAAACCTGAAAAAAAAGTTTCCCCCGACCCTCCCCCCCCCACATAAAACAAACAGAAGAACATTAAAACAAACTTTAAACAAATGCTGAAATTAACAAAAAGGATGAAAAAAACAAACAGACTGCCGGCAGGGCCGCCATCTCCCTCCTCCGGCGCCCCCTAGTCTAGTTTCAAATGCAGTTTCAGACCGCTTCAAGCAGAGTGCAAGGCCACCAAATTCAAATGCAGTTTCATACCGCTTCCAGCAGGGCGCATGGCCACCAAATTCAAATGCAGTTTGTACCGCTTCAAGCAGGGTGCAAGGCCACCAAATTCAAGTGCAGTTTCCTACCACTTCAAGCAGGGTGCACGGCCACCAAATTCAAGTGCAGTTTCATACCATTTCAAGCAGGGTGCAAGGCCCCCAAATTCAAGTGCAGTTTCATATAATTTCAAGCAGGATGCAAGGCCCACAAATTCAGGTGCAGTGTCATACCACTTCAGGCAGAGTACAAGGCCACCAAATTCAAGTGCAGTTTCCTACCGCTTCAAGCAGGGTGCAAGGCCACCAAATTCAAGTGCAGTTTCATACCGCTTCAAGCAGGGTGCAAGGCCAGCAAATTCAAATGCAGTTTCATACCACTTCAAGCAGGGTGCACGGCCACCAAATTCAAGTGCAGTTTCATACCATTTCAAGCAGGGTGCAAGGCCCCCAAATTCAAGTGCAGTTTCATATAATTTCAAGCAGGATGCAAGGCCCACAAATTCAGGTGCAGTGTCATACCACTTCAGGCAGGGTACAAGGCCACCAAATTCAAGTGCAGTTTCCTACCGCTTCAAGCAGGGTGCAAGGCCACCAAATTCAAGTGCAGTTTCATACCGCTTCAAGCAGGGTGCAAGGCCAGCAAATTCAAATGCAGTTTCATACCACTTCAAGCAGGGTGCAAGGCTACCAAATTCAAATGCAGTTTCATACCACTTCAAGCAGGGTGCAAGGCCACCAAATTCAAAATAATCACCAAAAAACCCACATAAACACCACATTCACAGTTCAGTAGACATTCAGTGTGTTCAGTTGATTCACAGCTCAGACCATCACAGTTGATGCACAGAGTCGTGACCTCTCCCTCCCCCATCTTGCAGAGAAGGGGAGAGGATGGACAATCAATTTTAGACATTTTCCATTTTTTTATCGTTGCAAAAGGCACACAGTTGCAAAAGGCACACAGTTGCAAAAGGCTCAGTTTAAAAACACATAAAGGGCACTCACAGGTCAGCATCTCAGTGTTCTGTACATTTCCAGCTCAGACTGAGTCGTGACCCTCTCCCTCCCCCATCTTGTAGAGACTGAGCCACGCCCACACTTCCGGGTTTTATAGCTCTTCCCCCTCCCACCGGAATGGGCGTGGCCTTCATTGCGTGATTGACAGGAGAGAGAAACTCAACATTTTTTAAACAAGCTGCCCCTGACAGCTGGAGGGGGACTCTGAGTAAGGTGGCCAAAAATCACAGCCGTAAGTGGTCACGTTTTTTCTAAAATCATTATACAGCTCAAACAGGAAGTGGTCAAGATTAGTTTCAATTATATAGATTTTCAAACCAACCACAGTTCCTTTGCAATTCAAACCAACCACAGTTCCTTCGCAATTCAAACAAACCACAGTTTCTTTGCAATTCAAACCAACCACAGTTCCTTCGCAATTCAAACCAACCAGTTTCTTTTCAATTCAAACTAACCACATATTCATTTTCAAACCACATTAAGGGCACTGACAGGTCAGTAAAACCACACTCACAGTTTAGTAGACATGTGTTCAGTGTTATTCACAGCTCAGACTGAGAGTCGTGACCTCTTGCTCCCCCATCTTGCAGAGACTGAGGTAGTCCACACTTCCGGGTATTATAGTCCCTGCCCCTCTCATCGGACGGGGTGCGGCCTTCATGGCGTGATTGACAGGAGAGAGAACCTCAACATTTTAAAAACATTAATAAGTCATTTATTTTTCATTGAAGGGAAAAATCCTCTTGTCCTTCGCAGCGGAGGGGGACTCCGAGTAAGATGGCCAAAAATCACAGCCATAAGTGGTAGCGTTTTTTCTAAAATCAATATGCAATGCAAACAGGAAGTGGGTCAAGATTTGAGTTTTAATTATATAGATAAGGATGTTCTGATCACCAATAAAAGTTGGCTTCAAAATTAATTATCTCATCTTTGGAGAATAGAATGCCTTCTAATCCATAGTCAAGGCTTCTTGTTCATACTTCGGTCCTGAGTATTCCTCAAAACCATACTAATAACTGAATATAACAGCACAACTATTATTTATAACATTTAAACCAATCAAAAGCTATAATTCGTAGAATAACAGAACTTACTGCAGAGCAATTTTATACGTTTACCAGGTCTCTCACTTAACTTTTTTTCCCTGTTGCCAGCCGGGCAACCTGGGCAGCTTTTTAGGTTGCCAAATGACAGTTAAGGTGGTCATTTAAGACGGTTTGCATGACGCGTGCTATAATGTGCTCGGACGAAGTGCGTAGTTACCAGTCGGAAATATGCTCAATGAAGCATTCACATATTATTTCTGCTTCAATTAAAGTCACAAACTAAACATATTCACCAATCAAGACATGATATATATCACAATGACATGTAGCAAAATTATAATACAGTATCTCAACTCTTTTTACACATTGCAATTAATGCAATTTCTATTAGTTCTTTCCACTTCCAAACAAAAATGTGGTTGGATTATTCAGCATATGATCAACGTGTGTCAATAAATCCAGGACCATGGTAACATATATGCTTAACCATGCACACTACAGATTGATGCAAGCATGTTTTCTGTGAAGGACCGAAAATCACCATGACATTGCCGTAGCATGGGTTGTTATTCCTATTGGTACAGAAACACTCTCGCTTCCCACATAATTTATCCATAACAAAATATACAGGTTGCAAGTAAATTTCTAAAGGCATTTTACGATAATAGCTGTTAAAACCGACTATACCCATCTGACAGGTTAAACATTACACTAACTGACAAGAGATGGCCAAAGGACATAACTGCAGCAAATGTTCTTTTGGTAATATGTCTAAAGATGTCAAAACACCACATTACCGGACATTCAGATTAGATGTACGTGTTGTGAATAGCAATGAAGATACCCAGTTTGTACGCACCAGATTTAAAAAAAAATTATTGATAAACGCTGTTTCCATCATTCCCGCTTCAGAATTAACGGTACAATTGCAACTGAAATATCGCCTGACCAAATTTGTGATGTATATGACCGACTAGAAGTAAAACCTGGATAAATCCAACCTATGTTGCTCATTAAATAACTACAGTACTGATACTCCATATTAAGAGCATTGATTTGCCGTTAAAATTAATTCTGTAATAACATGTCAACGGTAGCAGTGACAATCGAACACTGCGGTTTT
>CM075978.1:60484160-60622579 GCA_038087875.1 Malacoraja senta | reverse complement strand
CTGCTGGAGCTGTCATATGACCGTTTCTGGGTATCGTGCTTCTCTTGGAGACGTTGCTGGATAGTGGCGGGCTTCAACACCCGAGGAACCAGCTGCTGTTGTGCGATGGGGACCGGAGACCTCGTCACCCTCGACAGCAGCCGCTGTGCTGGTGACCCCAAGATTCCGTCTCTCGCAATGTTTCTGAAATTCAGTAGATCGAGATAGACGTCAGACTTTGAAATGCGCGCTCCCTCCAGCAAGTGCTGGCGCTCCTGACAGCGCGTTCAGCGAGTCCATTACTCTGTGGATACTCGGGACTGCTTGTGACGTGCTGAAAGTTCCATCGGTCAGCGAAAAGCTTGAACAAGTGGCTGGTGAACTGTGGACCATTGCCGGTTCTCAGAATAACAGGAATGCCATGGTCTGAGAAATGTCTTTTCAGCTTCCTGATGACCATCACCGACGTGAGGGAGGTAAGTTGGTCAAGTTCAAACCAGTTGGAGTACGAGTCGACCAGAACGAGGTAGTGCTTACCGCACCATTCGAAAATGTCCGCAGCCATCGACAACCATGACAGTGCTGGTGGAGGTTGTTGCAGAAGGGGTTGCCGCTGCTGATGAGGTGCAAGATTGTTGCAAGTGGGGCAGGAGGCTACGCGGTCCCGGATGTACGTGGCCATTCCAGGCCAGTAGAACAGATCCCGGGCGCGTGCCAGTGTGGAGTCGGCTCCTGGGTGACCGCCGTGTACCTCTTTGAAGTATTCGTCTTGTAGCGATGCAGGTACAACTACCTTGTGGCCCTTGACGACCACACCATCCTGAACCACCAGTTCATCGCGGACCAAAAAGTACGGCTGCACCTCAGTGGGCGTGTTGGATTGTTTGCCTGGCCAGCCTGTCTTGATGATGGACGAGAGGGCTTGAAGCGTATCATCCTTGGCAGTGTGCGCGGCCAGGGTGCGCAGTTGCTTGCTGGAGATTAGACCGAGACCGAGAACAGTGAAATTCTCCTGTTCGTGTGGGTGTTGTTCGCAAGATGTTCGAGGGGCACGAGAGAGTGTGTCAGCAACATGCATGTCCTTGCCCTTTTTGTAGGTAATAGAGAAGTCGTACCGCTGCAGCTGGAACATCATGCGCTGCAAACGAGCTGGGGCGGCGTGGATAGGCTTGTTCAAGATTGTCACCAGTGGTTGGTGGTCCGTCTCAACCATGAACGTGTTGCCAAAGACGAAGTCGTGGAATTTGGAGCAGGCAAAGACGACCGCCAGCAGTTCCTTTTCGATTTGCGCGTAGTGCTGCTCCGTGTCGGTCATGGTGCGAGAGGCATACGCGACGGGTAGTAGTGTACCATCACCAGACGGTTGCAGGCAGGCTGCGCCGAGCCCGAATTTCGAGGCATCGCAGGTGATCACCACCTGACGTTTCAGGTCGAAAAAAGTCGGGGTCGGTGCACTGGTCAGTTTTGATTTCAGAACATCGAAGGCATCCTGATGTTGCTGGAACCATGACCATGCAGTGTCCTTTTTTGTCAGCTGCCGCAATGTGGAGCTTAATTCGCTGAGGTTAGGTATGAACTTTCCAAGATAGTTTACCATGCCCAGGAAACGTTGCAGGCCTTTCACGTCAGTGGGTGCGGGCATTTCTGTGATGGCAGAAGTCTTCTTCGGATCCGGTTTGAGGCCGTCAGGGGTGAAGATGTGGCCGACATAGGAGACCACTGGAACCCTGAACTTGCACTTGTCAGGATTGAGCTTGAGGTTGATCTTGACAGCACGCTCCAGAATGAGCCTGAGATTGTGGTCATGTTCCGCCGCGTCTTTGCCATAGACAAGAATATCATCGACAATAATGGCACAAGGCAGACCCTTGAATAATTGCTCCATAGTTCTTTGGAAGACTTCACTGGCAGAGTTGATCCCGAATGGCATTCTCAGAAACTTATATCTGCCGAATGGGGTGGCAAATGTGGTAAGGTTTGATGACCTCTTGTCCAGCGGTATCTGCCAGAATGAGTTCTTTGCATCTAGGACGGAAAATAGGGTGGCCGTTCCGATCTTTGCTGCAACATCCTCTACTGTCTTCATGGGATGGTGCGGGCGCTTAATGGCAGTGTTCAGGTCTTTTGGATTAATGCACAGGCGGATTTCATCCTTTCCCTTCTTGACTGTGGCAATCATGGTTGAGACCCAGTCGGTGGGGTCACTGACTGCTTCAATTACGCCTTTGGAGACCATGTCCTTCAGCATAGAGTGAACCCTGTCAGTCATGGCAAATGACAATCTGTGCGGGTTTCGGACTACGGGTGTCACATCGGGGTCAATAGTAATCTTGTAGGACACAGGCAACCTGCCTAGGTTGTTGTCGAAAAGACCAGGGAAGTCATTCAGTGGATCAAAGGAAACTTGCAGTTTGTGGACAGTTTTATCAAAGGATATCAGCCCTAGTTCCTGACAGGCACGATTGCCAAGCAGGATAACCGAATTAAAGTCCAGCACATGGAAAGTCAATTCCCTAGTTGTTTTCTTCAGTACACATTTCAAGTTGGCTTTGCCCAGAGGAAATAGCACCTCCCCACCAAACGTTGTCGATTTCAGGAAATGCCAGCGGATCAGTTGACTGATCAGTTAACGAGGGATATTTTAGTGAATGGTATCACCGATCAAAAGCTCAGATCAGAGCTCTTGAGACGGCCTGAGTTATCGCTAGACGACGCGGCCCATGCATGTGGAACGGCTGAACTTGTTGATCCTATAGACATTCCGCATGAAAGCAATACCATCAATCTGACGGGCCTCACTAGGCAGCGGACATACACAGATAACAGCCGATCTAAGATCCAAGCTAGCCAGGCAGCTCTCAGCGTTCCTTCACAGAAATGTCCTAACTGCGGCTATCTACACAGCAGGCAATCCACCTGCCCCGCCCTCGGGAAGGCTTGTAATTACTGCAAAAAGCTAAATCACTTTGCCTCAGCCTGTCGGGCTGCTATCAGGGCCCGAGGAAAGAATGCGCCCAGTCCCAAGTCTAATCTCAATTTTTTGCAACGAGACAGCAACATACTGACTCCCCATTTCCAGCTCGAAGCCGCCCCCGAATGTATTTCATTTGACTCGCAAGACGATCCCACTTCTGACACCATGTAAATCACTTCAAGGCATATAAGATTTACACACATCTTTATTCAGCACTTTAACTTGGCAGCGTTACAGAGCGAGGTGTTGTCAGTTCATCCTGGCTGCTTCAACTAACGGTGCTGGGAATGGGCGTTGGTATAAATGTTATAATGGGGTGGAGTTAGTGAGGCTAGCTAAGTGTGATTGATTCACATGCATCATCAATCTACAGTTTTGGTCTCCTAATTTGAGGAAGAACATTCTTGCTATTGAGAGAGTGCAGCGTAGGTTCACAAGGTTAATTCCCGGGATGGCGGGACTGTCATATGCTGAGAGAATGGAGCGGCTGGGCTTGTACACTCTGGAGTTTAGAAGGATGAGAGGGTATCTCATTGAAACATATAAGATTGTTAAGGGTTTGGACACGCTAGAGGCAGGAAACTTGTTCCCGATGTTGGGGGAGTCCAGAACCAGGGGCCACAGTTTAAGAATAAGGAGTAAGCCATTTAGAACGGAGACGATAAAACACTTTTTCTCACAGAGAGTTGTGAGTCTGTGGAATTCTCTGCCTCAGAGGGCGGTGGAGGCAGGTTCTCTGGATGCTTTCAGGAGAGAGCTAGATAGGGCTCTTAAAAATAGCGGAGTCAGGGGATATGGGGAGAAGGCAGGAACAGGCCTTCCTGATTGGGGATGATCAGCCATGATCACATTAAATGGCGGTGCTGGCTCGGAGGGCCGAATGGCCTACTCCTGCACCTATTGTCTATTGCCTATTTATAAGAGAATGTAAACAGAAGGCGGTGAATGAAGGCAAAGAGGAAAAAGAAACAATGCAATGTAAGACATAAGTTGCAGATGTTAAAAATGCTCCGTCTATATGGATATAAAAAGAGGAACCATGGCATGTTGACCCATTATCAGAATGGGCCACTCCTTTCCGATGAAGCAGAGATTCTCATACTGCTCATTTGGGCAATGCAGTGTGCTCTCCTGCACAAAACCAAACATAGGTTGGGTGACAACTTTGCAGAATATCTTGGTTCAATCCAGTTGCCTGTAACTTTAATTGGCATATTTCTTAACATAGGACGTCACTTAATTTTCTGTAATCTTTTTGCCTCTCTCACGTGTTAATAAACTCCAGCATCCCGTGCGATCCACTGATTCTCCTGATCAGTGGAAATGTTTTGGATGTGGGATGAAACAAGACTATAAGGCAGGGAAATTCACATGGTTACAGGGAAAATGTGTAAACTCAACACAGGCACCACCAGAGATCAAAATTTAACCCAGGTTACTGGAGCTGTACAGCACCAGTATTAGCTATTGCTCTTTGAAACACCTATAGCCGTCCAACAAGTACTTTGCAATTTCGTTGTTGATGCTGTCATCAAGCAGCCTATGCCTCCACCTCTCTCAACTGGCACCACCACTGCTTGCATCATTCTCTCACAGTCTCGAACCTATTATAGAAATTCCCTTTGTTAATCTCCAGCTGTCCCATTTATTTTTAACATAAAACATCTTGGACTCCTAGTTTTCCTAATTCTTATGAAAAGTCATTGACCTAAAATGCCAGCTACCAAGATGTAGCATGACATGCTGAGTAGTTCCAGCAGTTTGTTATCATTTTAAACAGATATGTAGTCTGGCTCAAATTGAACAAGTTCTATGTCAGAAATATTTAACAAATTTTAGTGTAACCTGGATTTTCCTCTGTGTATTTATTTCATATTTGTACTGAAATGTGCTTGAATGTTGTTGACTCGATTTCAAAAGGACATTGAAAACAAGGAATTGGATATAAATCAATCTAACAATGTGTCGCTAAAAGTATTTAACATTGAACCATTTTCTTGTGTGTGCAGTCATTCTGGGGATTAAATTTTTGGCTAAAAAATTGCAGCAGTTTGTGGCAATCTAAGGAATACAAGTAGCTGGTCACTTTTTATTGCTGTTATGCTTGCACATGGTATGCCTGAAAACTATGTTTGTAAAATGTATACATTAAGGAGTAAGCTACATTGTGGCCATCCAGATTCACATTTTGTTTGTATTTATCTCAATGTTCCTCTGAGATAGTAGATAATCATATTTTCTGTCTTATCTCGCCTATCTCTGTCGGTTTTGTTGGTTGTCTGCTTTCTGTTATTTTTCCTTCATCCATTTTATCCCTGTTCCTTTTGTATTGCATTGCAGGGTATTTAATTATCCTTTGTCATTCAGTTGTATGTATGATTGCTGTCATTTTTTGCTGTGAGATGTATTAGTGATGGCAGCATTTTGAATGAGCTGTCGTTGTGGTACCTGTCGGAAAGTAAAATTAGAAGCATAACCCCAGGCTCGTTATTAAAGGTGTGAATAAAAATAAAGAAAGAATTGAAAGGCCCGGTTTGAAGAAAACAGTGAGAGATAGGAATATTAGCCAGAATATTGGGAAGTGTAGAATAAGGAAGCTCTGCGGCAAGGATAATGAAAGCAAAAAAACACATTTTGGAGGAATCCTGTTGGTCAGGCAGCATCTGTGGCGGGAATAGACAGCCAATGTTTTGGGTTGGGACCCTTCACAAGTCTGAAGAAGGGCCCTGACCCAAAATGTTATCTGTCCATTCCCTCCACAGGTGCTACCTGATCTGCAAGTTCCTCCAGCGCTTTGCGTTTTGCTCAAAATTGCAGCACCTACATTTTCTTGTGTATCTATAGTTAATGAAAGGTTGGATAGGACAATGGACGATAGAAAGTATTGGGTGCACAAGGGAGAGGAGCAAATGTATGGTTTGTAGTTGAGAAAATCAGAAAGGCCTTTGGACTAGGTCCAGGGTAAGGTTGGGAACTTGACAGAATTTGACTGCAAGTTTTTTAATGCAGTACATGGAACCTGCATTTAAACATAAAAAATAATTTGAGGAAAATATGTATGAATTTGATAACTGGAATATTGCACCATCTTCCTATACATCCTCTTCTCACAATCTGACAAATTGGAGATGCCATTAAGATATTTGAATATCATTGCCATCTAGTGACCATGTTTTACATTGTGACAAACAGAATTTCATTTGGAAAATACTATCATTATTTCACTTCAATACAGTAAATGACATAAGCATGGAAAAATAATGGCAAGAAAAAGTTCAAGAGCCGAAAATGTGCATCAATTACAATATTTTACTTTTACTGAAGTATGAAACAAATGTTGGAAATTAGATCTACTGGTAAATGATGATATGATTGTAAAACATTTTGGTTATGTTTGAAAGAGAAGACACAAAGAATCTTATCTCTTCATACTCTTAAAATGATAACGTTCCAAGTAATTTCCAGAATTTTGTGGTTTTTATACCCAAAGAGGAGAAAGGGTTTATTTATCAATGTTATTTTAAGAGAGTGTTAAAGAAGGAACTGCAGCATTTTTGTGTACCTTTTATTTTAAGAGAGCTTGGGAATCAAATAACTGGATTTAAAGATCCAATAGTCGTGGTCCATGTGGGTACCAATAACGTAGGTGTAACAAGGAACGAGGTTCTGTTGAAGAACTTTCAGCAGCTAAGGACTAATTTAAAAAGAAGAGCCAAAATGGTAATAATCTCTGGATTGCTACCTGAGCCACGAACAAATTGGGATAGAGTTGAGAAGATTAAAAGAGTTGAACGTGTGGCTCAAAGATTGGTGTGGAAGCAGTGGATTTGAATTCCTGGGACATTGGCACCAGATTTGGGGAAGCAGGGAGCTGTTCTGACGGGACAGACTCCACTTGAACCAGCTGGAACCAGGGTCCTGGCAAACCGCATAACCAGGATCATAGATGGGGCTTTAAACTAAAAAGTGAAGGGGGTGGGGGTCAACAAATTAGAAATGTATGAATGAAGTTAAAAGGAAAGAGAGTGCAGGAGAGGTTACTGAAGTCTCCAGGATAGAAAGTTTAAGAGGTAAGGGACTAAGGTGAGGTAAAATCTGGACTCATGTGAGAAGAGGGGTGGTGCATACCGAACTATACGTGTTATATTTGAATGCAGGTAGTAAACGGAACAAAGTGGGTGAGGTTATCGGGCAGTTATAAATTGGTTGGTACGATGTTGTGGGCATTATGGAGACATGGCTGGAGCTGTGTGCTGAATATCCACAGTTACACGTCATATCGAAAAGACAGATGGTTGGCCGAAGGGCTGCAGTAGCTCTGCTGGTAAGGAATGAAATTTGGTCCTTAGCAAGTGACATAGGATCAGAAGATGTAGTAGAATCCTTGTGGGTAGAGCTGAGAAACTGCAAGGTAAAAATACCCTGATGGGAATTATTTCCAGGCCTTCCAAAAAGTAGCCAGGTTAAAGGATGCAAATTATATCATGAGATAGAATTGGTATGTAAGAAAGGCAATGTTACAGTGGTCCTGGGGGATTTCAATATGCAATATGGAAAAGAGAGGGAATTTGTAGTGCCTACAAGATGGCTACTTAGAGCAGCTTGTATTTGAGCCTACCAGGGAAACAGCAATTCTGGATTTGGTATAATGTAATAAACCTGATTCGTTTTGGGAATTTCATGTAAAGAAACCACGAGGAGGTGATAACCATAAGATGATTGGAAAGGGACACTATCAAGAATGACGGAGGAACTGTAATGGCAGGAATTTCTGGGAATAATTTGAAAGACGCAGGATCTTTTCATTCGAAAGAGGAAGATAGATTCTAAGGGGAGAATGAGGTGACTGGCTGACAAGGGACGTCAAATACAACATAAAATTAAAAGAAAAGGCATATAACATTGCAAAAATTAATAGGAAGTTAGAGAATCGGGGAGTTTAAAAAAAGCAACAGCAGGTAATTACAAAGGCTATATGGGGAGAAAAGATGACCTATGAAAGTAAGCTAGCCAATAATATAAAGGAGGATAGCAAAAGTATCTTTATATATATGGAGCAAGAATAAGGTAAGAGTGGACATTGGGCTGCTGGAAAATGATGCTGGAGAAGTGATAATGGGGAATAAAGGAATAGCAGATGAATAGTAAGATTAAACGAGAACTTACCAGTTTGAAGTTTGATCTTTTTTTTATGAGGAGTTACGGTGAGCGATTACGTGAAGAAGCCCCGCCAGTCCGCATGCGTATCATTCTTCAAAGCAACGGTGTGAAATCACAGATAACAGCAGTCGAAGTAACTTAGTAAGACTTAGAGAAGACTAGAATTACCAGAAGATGTTTGCGATTATGAGGGCCGGGAGCGGAGGGCACGTAATCGCTCACCGTAACTCCTCATAAAATAAAGATCAAACTTCAAACTGGTAAGTTCTCGTTTAATCTTACTATTTTACTTCGGAGTCACGTGAGTGATTCCGTGAAGATTTCAAAGCTCTGTGATTTTATACCGTGAGAATCGAGTCTCCACAACCACGGCTGCTTCAATGATAGATGAGGGAAACATTCATAATGAATAAATAATAGTAACTCCTCTCATTCGGGAGTAACTAACCACTGAACCTAAGTAGAGTTGGCAAATAACCCTGGTCTGGCCATGAGTTATTATGAATTTTTCATAACCCTTGCTGCTGATATTGTAGCAGCCCTGGTGGAGTGAGTCTCGGAAATATATCAGTATCTACTCCTGTATAAGACTTCCGGTTGCGACATGCTCTGCTAGCAGTCGCAAACTTTTTAGCTCCGCTGAAAAAATCGCGATTTTTCGCGTTAAAATCGGGTCTGGAGGTCGGGACCGTTTTTAAAAACTTACCGGAGCTTCATGTCGCGGTGCTGATGACGTCATCAGTAAGCGCCGCGATTTTAACGGAGGGAAAGTCATTTTAAATGAAAAGTACATCTCCAGGTCAGAGCCCACAGAGGAAAATCTCAAAACATCTGCTAAAGACTCTGGAACAGCAAGAAACTTCAGAACTGACCTCTGGAGAGGTCTCTGGAATGGCTACTCGATCTGCAAAAGAGAAAACCGAAATGGAGGACTTAAGAAACTCGGTAAGAGATATCAAAAATGATATGGAAGCTGGGAACAGTAAATTGATAGCCGGTAATGATAAAATACTTGAGGGTATTGAGGCTCTCCAAAAAAGAATTGAAGGTGTGGAAAAAGGACTATCGATAAAAATTGAAAAGGTGGCAGAAGAGACCACAAAGATGTTTGAGGCTGTGCACGAAACTGTGGCTGCAAATGCATCTGCAGTGAATGATTTGGAAGCTGCTGTGGAAGTGATGGCTGGAGAGATGCAGACTATGAAGTCAGAAATAGATAGTCTCAAGAACCAAGTCACAAAGGTTTCGAATAAATGTGTTGACCTAGAAGCTCGCTCAAGACGTCAAAATATAAGAATACGTGGTGTAAAAGAGGGAGCTGAGGGGGACAATGTTTGTGAGTTCGCTGCCAACCTAATTAAACACGTACTGAAGCTACCAGAAGTACCTGTAATTGAAGTAGCACATCGACTCCCCAGATTTAAATCAAGATCTCAAGGAGAACGTGCTTACCCACGACAGATCATAATTAAACTTCGGGATATCTCAACAATGGAAGCGCTGATGAAAAAAATCAACCACGGAGAGAAGATGATGTACAGAGGTGATACTATTAAACTCCTACGGGACTACCCTTATGAGATTGAGCAAAAGAGAAGAAAGTTCTCACAGACCAGAGAAGTTCTTTATGGTGTTAAGGGAGTTTTATGTGGAGTGTTTTACCCGGCTAGAATGCGTATCACCTTTGAGGGAGTGTCAAAAACATTCACTAATTCGGATGAATCTCTCAAATACGCTCAAGAAATCGCGACTAAGGCTGCATCAACTGGAGACTGAAAACCAAGACGACATGAACAAATGAACTTGCTTATTCTTCCAACAAGAATATCACAAGGAAAGTGAATTAACTGAACACTGATTTTTTATTTTTTATTTGACTTCAAGCAACAGATTCTTAGTGAGACGTGGCTAGACATTATTATCTTCGCTGGAACATTGTGCTATGTAATTCAAGGACACTACGTGCTCAAACGAGGAAAACCTGATAACGGGACGAACTGCTGGGCTGAGAGTGAAAAACATCACATGGCTTATATTGTTTATAAAAAACTGAAAAAACTGAGAACTAATAATAATTAACAATTAACAATACTAATATAGAAATAGCAATTGAAATAGATAAAAAATGTGCAGTCTGCTCTGTTTAGCAGATAACAGCAAGTGCTATGCAGCTCGAGAGTGGAGGGAGGGGGAGACCGGGTACCTGGCATAACTCCAGGAGCCAGACTCCCGTTAACCCTTCCAGCGAACAGCTCATTTTTAACAATATTAAAATCAATTTAAAATAGTTAAGAGATAATATACACTCGAGGTTGATATGAAAAATATATACGGCTTATATAGTTTTACAAAATGCTGAGAATTAATCATAATTAATAATTAACAATACTAATATAGAAATAATATTTGAAACTGATAAAACTGTGGTGCCTGCGTCATAACGCAGACAGCAGTTATCACCTATGTTCGCAGCTCGTGGAGAGGAGAAGAGATCAGGCACCTGGCACAATTCCAGGAACCTGACTCCGGTTAATCCACTCAGTAAACCGCTCACTTTAACAATACTAAATTCATTTTAAAATAGTTAAGAGATAAAGAGTGAGTAGGATATGGAATCGAATACATTTGACATATATATAAATTGTAACTGGGTGAAATAGAACTGAATTGGAAACGGTAATGACCCCATAGATTTTGGGTAATAAATACAGCGGGGCTAACTTTATACCAACTACGCCGGAAGCGTTATGGATGTCGTACCCCACAGACGAGTGGGCCACTCACTACGGTGTTGAAATTTTAGACACCGTAAATTTATTTGATTTATATATATATTTTTTTTTAATCACAATATGTCACATCTGTGTGTTTTTTCTTCAAGGACAATCGCGCAGGAGAACTACCAAGGAAGTCTATAATAGAAATACTCCCAAAATAACCAGAGTCCGGAGGTATGAACGCACCACAATAATTAAGGTCATTAAAATTGGTAAAAATGCATGACGACAATCAAAAGAAAATAGGAGGAATCACATTATGTAGTTGGAATATAAGGGGGATTAATGAACCTATTAAAAGGGGCAAGATACTAGCTCAGTTGAAATCATACAACACGGACATAGCGTTTCTACAGGAAACACATCTTAAACAGCAAGATCAGACAAGACTGAGGGCGAACTGGATAGGCCAAACATTTCACTCTTCATTTACCTCCAAATCTAGAGGTACTGCAATTATTATTCGTAAAGGAATTCCATTTAAATCAAAGAACACTATTTTAGATAAGGAAGGGAGATATCTTATAGTAGCAGGGGAGATCAATAATATGCCAATTACGCTGGTAAACATATATGCGCCCAACTTTGATAACCCTCAATTTTTTAATAAAATTCTGAATATAATTGCAGAATCTAATTATCAAAATGTTATAATCGGAGGAGATTTTAATTGTGTTTTAGATCCTTATTTAGATAAATCGATGCAAAAACAAAAAGGTCAGACGAAATCTAAAACCAGTGAACTCTTACACACATATATGGAAAACACAAATATAACAGATGTATGGAGGATTGCAAACCCGACGGGAAGGGATTACTCGTTTTATTCAATGGTGCATAAAACATATTCACGGATAGACTATTTTCTAGTGGATACAAAATTAATTTCGCAATCTCTGAATCCTAAATATCATATTAATGCGATCTCAGATCATTCTCCGTTAACTTTTGTTCTAAAACTAGAAGGAATGTCTATGAATAAACCGTTCTGGAGGTTTAACTCACAAATTTTAAAAGACCCTCAAGGGAGTATCTATCTAAAAAAACAGATGGATCTATTTTTTGAGTTAAATGATACACCAGAGATATCCCCCACGTTATTATGGGAATCCTTCAAAGCATTTATAAGAGGAGTCATTATTTCATTTCAAGCTTATCAAAATAAAAAGAATAAGAATGAACAAAGACACTTAGAAGATCAAATAAAACAGTTAGATATAGATAATGCTAAAGACCCAACTATGGATAAACATAATAAAATACTACTACTGAAATTTCAGTTAAATAAATTACTGTCAGAGAAAGTTATAACATTATTTCAAATCACAAAACAAGAACACTTCGAATTCGGGGACAAACCCCACAAACTTCTAGCACGACAACTTAAAAAACGGGAAAAAGAGAATGCAATATTAAAGATTAAATCAGATAGAGGGGAAGTATTAACACTACCCAAGGATATTAATAAAAGATTTGCTCAATTTTACCAGAATCTATACACATCTAAAACGTCAATAGACAATAATAAAATCTCAGAATTTTTAGATAATTGTAATCTACCACAATTAGAACGCAGGGAACAAGAGGAACTGGGAGCACAAATTACTTCTAAGGAGATAGAAGACACAATAAAAACACTAAAAAATGGAAAAACACCAGGACCAGACGGATTCAGTAATGAATTTTATAAATCTTTTTATGATATAGTTACTCCACGATTACAAAAAATGTATACATATGCTTATAAAGAGCAAAACCTACCTGAAACACTAGCGGAATCAACGATCATATTAATACTTAAAAAAGATAAAAATATAGAAGAACCAGGATCATATAGAGCTATTGCTTTGTTAAATACGGATCAGAAAATAATAGCAAAAACATTAGCCAATAGATTAAGCAAGTATGTTAGTAGACTAATACATGAGGATCAAACAGGATTTATACCTAAGAGACACTCATTTAATAATTTGAGACGTTTGCTTAACATAATGCATTCACATAAATCTTATGACCAAGAGTTAGCTATCATCTCACTGGACGCAGAAAAAGCGTTTGATCAAGTAGAATGGGACTATATGATCAAAGTATTGCAAAAATTCCAATTGGGAGAAAACTTTATTGCATGGATAAAACTACTATATAACAAACCTACGGCTAGAATACTAACTAATAATATATTATCTTCAAAATTCGAATTATCTAGGGGCAACAGACAAGGATGTTCACTATCACCGCTGTTATTTGCTTTGGTAATTGAACCCCTTGCTGAAAAAATAAGAACACACTCGAATATTCACGGTTATAACACAAAATATTCAAACAACAAACTATCCCTATATGCTGATGATGTACTACTGTACATCACAAAACCACAAATTAGTATACCAAATATATTAAACTTAATTGAGGACTTTGGATCCTTTTCAGGATATAGAATAAATTGGAACAAAAGTGAAATTATGTCGATTAAACCAAAAGACTCAACACATCTCAGGAAATTCCCTTTTAAAATAGCTATGGAAAAATTCAAATATTTAGGAATTGAGATTACTAGAAATTACCATGATATGTTTAAAGCTAATTATAATCCCCTACTTAAGAAATTAAATAATCTGATTAAATTTTGGAAAACACTTCCGATGTCCTTAATAGGTAGGATAAATGCTATAAAAATGATTTTCTTACCACAAATCCTTTACCTATTTCAATCAATACCTATATATCTCCCAAAAAAGTTTTTCAAAAAACTGGACTCAGACATTACAAATTTTATATGGGATTACAAATCCCACAGAATACAAAGAACACACCTTAACAAACGAAAAGAGTTGGGGGGTCTAGCGCTCCCTAACTTTATGTATTATAACTGGGCAGTAAATATTAAAAATATGATTCACCTGCTGGACAATTCTGCCCAGCAGGTGGACTGGATTATAATGGAAAAAGGGGATTGCTCCCCGAATAATATAGGAGCGATTATTCTCTCTCCAATAAATTTGAATAATAAAAATTATAATAAAAATCCAATTATATATAGCACTATTAGAACATGGAAGCAAATAAAACAGAATCTAAAATTAAGAAACCTATCTCTCTTAATACCAATAGTCAATAACCCATCGTTTAAACCTTCAATCATAGATAAAGCATTTATACAATGGGAAAGAATGGGAATTAAAACGCTCGAAGATCTGTATGAATTAGAAAAATTACTATCATTCCAACAACTACAACTGAAATATAATTTGAAAAATAATCAATATTTTAAATATATACAAATCTGTGACTATTTGAAAACACACACAAAAGATTATTATAATATGCCTTCCGACTTACTAGATGAAGCAATGAAGACAAAGGCGGAATCAGTTAATTTAATATCATACTTATATAATATCATCTTAAATATAGAAATACCCACAACAGATGGAATTAGAAGAGATTGGGAACAAGATCTAGGTATAAAAATTTCAAAAGAGAGTTGGGATAATCATTTATTACAGGTGCATAAATGCTCGATCAACGTACGACATACGCTTATCCAATTTAAAACATTACATAGATTATATTATTCAAAAACCAAACTAAATAAAATCTTTCCTAACGTCTCACCAATCTGTGATAAATGTATATGTCAAGAAGCTACCATAGCACATTCTTTTGTTTTTTGTACAAAAATCCAAAAATTCTGGTTTGAAATATTTGATATTTTTTCAAAATTAATCAAAATAAAACTGGTACCAAAACCAGAATGGATTATTTTTGGAATATCGGAAGGTATTCCTGAATTAAACGTGTATCAGAAGAATTTACTCAATTATGGGCTAATAATGGGAAAAAAGCTTATACTTAAATTCTGGAAAAATGCGCCCACACCAACAATAAAAATGTGGACATCAAATATGTTGGAAACATTACATCTGGAAGAGATGAGATTCCTCCTAGTAGGCAAAGTAGATCAATTTCAAAAGACGTGGTCTACGTTTTTGGACCTATTACAAGCATGAGGTGCAATAGTAATTTAGAAAAACAAATAAATAAATAAAAGGTATCTGGACCTGGTAATGGGAGGTAAAATAAAAATAGACTTGGTTGGTAGTTCCTTCTCTATGAAGTATGGTATAAGAGTTATAATAGAGCGATTGTTCCTTCTTTCTTTCTCTTTTTTTTCTAGGGTCTATTTTCTAACATTACTTCCTTCTCTAACCTCTTTTCTAAGGGGCTTTCTTTTCCCAACACTCTTTTGCACTTCACAACCTTTGCGCACTTTCTTCACTTTTCTTACTTCTTTCTTTTTCTTTCTTAAAGTAAAAAAAAATTAAAAAAAAAAAAAAAAAAAAAAAAAAAAAAAAAAAAGTATCTACTCCTGTATGAGCCAAGCCCTGTTTCGATCACCTGGGGATGGTCCAACCCAATACCATTTTAAGTTTTTTATATTATCAACATTGCTAGTTCCGAGCCTCTAAGCTCTTACATAGAAACATAAAAATAGGTACAGGAGTAGGCCGTTAGGCCTTTCGAGCCTGCACCGCCTTTCAATATGATCATGGCTGATCCAACTCAGTATCCTGTACCTGCCTTCGTGAACTTGAACTCTTCGTGAACTTGACGTATTGTTATATATGTGTGACCATAACCGAAGGTTTATGAGGTATGTCATGAATCAGTTTGAGATTTCATGTCTATTCTGCCTATACAAACATTAAAACATAATATTATTTGCAGATGTAATCATCCTATGTAGTGACTGAACCCGTTGGCTGACCAGCGCCTTGAGGATAACTACCTATGATAGCCGAGCCAACTCAGGATGTAGCTGGAGCCCACTGGTGAAATTGTATTAATACCACATCAATATCCCATTATGCCCTGTGCTTACCCTGGGGGACTTATGTGAAAAATATCCTTTCTCCCTCGATATTAGGGGTGAACCCGGCAGCATGGGTCCCTATTGCTGCCGTAAATAAGATGGGAAGCACGTTGGACACAGTTAATGGTCCTATAACTTAATTTTCTCAAAGACCCATTCGAAACGAACTCCAAGCTGTCAGTTATCTGTGCCGTATGAGATGTGACTTAAGTATTTAAACAACACTTCCCATTTCCTGAAGAGGAAATGTAATGCTTTCCTTTCTTGGTGCTATCCCTGCATTTGCAGCGAGCACAGACATGAATTGGACTGACAGTCCGAGTCGCACTGGTCCACTCAGAATCTATAAGTGAATAATTGATTTATTATGCAGAGGCTGGTTTCCCGATCCACAGGCTAAACCAGCAAATTTTATGTTAAGAATAACCGTAAAAGGTTGTATTTTTATTCCCGATAAAGCGGGAAGCATAGCTGCATAGGACGTCAGACAAAGCGTTGGTACTGAATAATATACATCTTTCAGATCTATACTTGCCATATAATATTCTTTGGAAACCAATTGTTTAGTAGTACCTGAATGTTTCCTTTTTAAAAGCTTATACTGGACATAGGAATTCAGTCGGGTTAGATCCAGAATGACTCGCCACCCCCCATCCTTCTTTTGCTTGGGAAATATTTTAGACACAAATTGCAGAGGCTGATGAACCGTCTTTTTAATTACACCTTTTGTGAATAATGTTTCAATTTTATCATTACCTGTAAAGTTTTTGGTTTGAAAACACCAATTTCCGACTTTGTGTATGTTCAGTGGATGGATGTTTATTCAAGAATAAACTCAATTTGAACCCCTGAATGCTGTCCAGTGTAAAAGGATCTGATGTTATGCAGCACTATTCATTGTAAAACATTTGCAATCTAATTGGTGATTAGTCTATAGAAGATATGTCCTGGACAAGTCCAGCTGCTCGTACCTCCATGGTTGCTGGGTTCTTTTTCCCCCCGAATTTTAGCGGGTGTATGCACTGGTGCACGCCAACGGCGTAGTGATAGGAGAGTCCGCTTGGTCCTTGCCTCGCACCAGCGTCTGAACCGTCTGAAGGGGTATGGTCGACGAGGTGGCATCCTGCTAGTCGGGTGTGCCTTAATAAGGCCGGCCATCTTTGCCTCGTCATCTAAGTCCTTGACTTACTTAGCCAGGTTTTCTCCAAATATCAAGTTTGGTGGCTGTATGTTTGACGATCAGCACAGTGCTACAAACTTCGGATTTAACGTCGGTCTGATAGTTCTTTCTCAGGCAATTAATCTCGAAGTGGGCGTTACACATGTCCAATGTATCCTGCTGTGTGTTTGATAGTGGTGTCCCTTTGACTGACCGCCCAAATGCCGTTATGCCTGATCCGATTAGTTTTAATACTTTCTGCAGCCTTAGTTCCTGCGATCGCATGATTGCACCCATTTGCCCCCAGATAACCGAATTCATGGTGGGCATACTGAGTGATGCACGATTTACAGGTGTTTCATAGTGTTTTGATTCTTGGAGCTGGTGAGAGGTCATATAGTTGATGTTTATTAGCCAGATTCCTTCATTGCCTCACCAGTTCCTGCCGCTATGGCGAATTTGCATGCAACATCCGGCACACCTGGAGCAATGCTCTCGTGCCTTGGGGTATGCTCCTTCGTTATACCTCCAACTTCAGGGTCAGTGCCATACTTTGCCCTGGCTCTCCCTGCTCTTGCATGAGGGAGGCTTCAGCAGCCCTTGACATGGTGCTGCTGGTATGGGTACCCAGGTAGACCTGCGGTGCCTTGGGGTATGCTTCTCCGCTATACCTCCAACTTCAGGGTCAGTGCCATACTGCCCTGGCTCTCCCTCTTTTTGCATGAGGGAGGCTTCAGCAGCCCTTGACATGGCGCTGCTGGTATGGGCCCCCATGTTGACCCGCGGAGGTATGGTTCCTCCTGTTTGGTACGGGTCTGCCCTGTATAGACCTCTGCTGGAGGTTGCTACCGTGACTGATGGGGTGGCCCATGAGTATAGTGCTTACGTTGAAAATTGTCATGATGGAGCATCCTTTCCATAAGGTGCTCCTTCTTGTCTAGACGTCCCCAGACGTTTTATGTCCCAAAAGCCATTCCTGGCCATAATACTGAGCCTACCCTGAAACAACTCTGGACAATTTCTGTGCTTGGATCGTTAGCATTGTGCAGTTTTATATGGTTAGAGCTCATCCATTTGTGTGTTGTAAGGTTACTAGGACCTTTTCATCCTTACCAAGGGAAAATGCTATTTTCGTACAACACATGACCCAAACACATGTTGTCATTATCATTAGTCACAACAAGTGTAATTATTGCCAACTTGTAGATGGTCCCATATTTTCCCTGAGCTCGACTTAGGTCTCGGATTTTCCACTGTCCAACTTTCATGCTGCCACCAACTTCAGTGAACTGTTTACTGTCTACGAAGGCGTGGGGTGTGTTGTTGCCGCAACAATGAAGCTTTGCTTTTTAATGGTACCTCAATTGGTCCGACACTTTGTTTCCTATCCAGATTTTTACCTGTTGAATAGTTTTTGCCCTAAGAGAAAGTTCAGCGGCTTATTTTAATGTCACCCCTTAGGTGTTTTTTATTCTCGTCATTTATAGCATGAGGGGAACTCTGGCCCCTTCCGGGTACTTTCCACCTTTGTAGTTGGTTATACTGACACTGGTACACTCTTTCATAGAGAGAGGATTTTTGGACAGCCTGACCAGGTGCTGCAAGCAGAGTTCCCTGAAGACCTTCGAATATAAAGCTCCCTTATTGGTGCATATCCTACTGGAGCTCTGCTCAACAGCCTTACTTGGCTTTATGCTTTGGGGTATGTTTTTCAATACCTCCAACCTCAGAGTCCACCTCTCCCTCAGGATATAAAGCTCTTTTGTTGGAGGATATCATGTTGGGCTGTGCTCAAACAGCCTTGCTTGGCTTTATGCCTTGGTGCCTTCTTTCCCATACCTCCAATCTCAGAATATAAAAGCTCCTTACTGGGGTAAATTATGCTGGAGCTGTGCTCAACAGTTTCTTGGCTTAATGCCTTGGGGGTATGCTATGTAATACCTGTAACCTCAGTGACAGAATAACTCTGCCCTGGTAGGCTCAACCTCCTTCATGAAGGAGACATAATGCAGCCTGCCTATAGGTGTTGCTGCCACTGTCCCCCAAGAGGACCCGTGGATATAAAGCTCCTGTCCTGGAGCTGATTTTATCTGTACAGTCCTTACCGAAAGCTGCTGCCACGGCCCTTGGGGTGACCTGTTGAGTATGAAGCTCCATAAACATCGTTTTTATTGGGAGGTGTATCCTCGTGGCCTGATTTACGGGTACTTTTTAGAGTGGCTCTTTTACCCCCACCCCCCCGGGTTTGCCACGGTGCAGTCGGCACCCTAATACCGTTAGGACTTACCCCTCCACGGGAACCTCCGCGGTCTGGAAGTCGCTGACTGCCTTGTCAGCGGCTGGAGTAACGCACCCGACGTCCGCCGGCTCCCGCGTTTGCGGTCTGGACTTGGGTCTTCCCACAGCCCAATGCCGGTTTCCCCGCGGCTTGACCGGACTGCGCTACGATAGTCAACAGGAACCTCTGTAAGAGGAGGTTCCTGCAGGAAAAACACAACCTGGTAAGTAATGAAAACTTACCTGTAGGTTTTTTACTTACCGTTGGCAGGAATGAGTTGCCTGCCAGACCGGTGTCCTCGCCATGCGGATGACGTAATGATACGCATGCGGACTGGCGGGCCTTCTTCACGGAATCACTCACGTGACTCCGAAGTAAAATTTAATATGTTTTTTGCATCAGTCTTCACAGTGGAAGACACCAGCAGTGCGCCTGAAATTCAAGAGAGTCAGGGTGGAAGTTAGTGAGTGGCTATTACTAAGGAGAATTACTAAGGCTATTACTAAGTGTTTGGGAAGCTGAAAGATCTGAAGGTGTGTAAGTCACCTCAACTGGATGGACCACCCCAGGGTTCTGAAAGATTGTGGAGGCATTAGTAGTGATCTTTCAAAAATCCCTAGATTCAGGTATGGCCTCAGACGATTAAAAAAATTGCAAATATTACTCTGCTGTTCAACAACGGAGTTAAGAAGAAGAGTGGAATCTATCGGCCGGTTAGCCTGACTTTAGTGGCTGGTAAGATTTTGGAGTCCGTTAGAAAGGATTAAGTTTCCGAGTCCCATGATAAAATTGGCGAAGTCAGCATGGTTTTGTGAAAGGGATATCTTGCCTGACGAACCTGTTAGAATTCTTTGAGGAAAATAGCAGAATAGATAGAAGAGAGTTAGTAGGTATTGTTTATTTGGATTTTCAGAAGGCCTCTGATAAGGTGAAACATGTGAGGCTGCTAAAGAAGATGAAATCGCATGGTATCAAAAACTAGCGTGGATAGCAGTTTTGCTGAATGGCAGAAGGCAAAGAGTAGCAATAAAGGAAGCTTTTTTTGATTGGCTGCCCATGACTAGCGGTATTCCGCAAGGGTCGGTGCTGGGGCCGCTACTCTTCACGTTTGGATGGGGAAATTGAAGGCTTTGTGGCCATGTTTGCAGATGATCAAAAGATAGGTGATGGGGCAGGTGCTGTAGAGAAAGCAGAGATTCTGCAGAAAGACTTTGCAACAGGTTGGGAGAGTGCAAAGAAGTGGCAGATGGAATACAGTGCAGCAAAGAGTGGAATCATGCATTTTGGTAGTAGGAATAAAGACGTAAACTATTTTGTAAATGGGGCGACATTTCAGAAATTGGAGGTGCAAAGGGACTTGGGAGTGCTGGTGCAGGATTCCCAATAAGTTAATTTGCACGTCGAATCGGTAGTAAGGAAGGCAAATGCAATGCTACCATTTTTTTCAAGAAGACTATAATATAAAAACAGGGATGTAAAGCTGCGGGTATATAAGACATTGGTCCAAGGTATACCATTCAAACACAAACCCACTATAGCTGATAAGGAAGGCAGGTACATTATAATATCCGGAGAATTGTATTCAACTCCATTGACTATGGTGAATATTTATGCTCCTAATTTCGATAATCCCCAATTTTTTAATAAAATATTTAATATAATTTCAGACTCTGGTCAGCAGAATTTGATAATTGGGGGAGATTTAAATTGTGTATAAGATCAATACTTGGATAAATCTTCACGTAAAAAAAAAGTACTTCAAAATCGAGTGAACTTTTAAATACCTATATAAATAATACAAACATAAGTGACGTATGGAGGATTGCCAATCCGTCTGGAAGAGAATACTCTTTTATTCAGGTGCTCATAAAATGTATGCATGAATTGACTATTTCCTGGTAGATGCTAAACTTATCCCTTTTACCTATAACCCAAAATAGCACAACATTATTAGTTCGGACCATTGTCCTCTCACTTTTTCAGTAAAATTGGAAGGAATGTATAATAAACAATAGTTTTGGAAATTCAACCCACAAATACTAGCTAGGCAAGTTATTGTGACTATCTGAAGCTACAGATGAAAACATTTTTTGAGACAAACGACACCCCCGGTATTTCTCTATCTTTGCTGTGGGAAACTTTTAAAGCCTATGTTAGAGGCTGTATTATTGCATACCAAGCTTTTCAAAACAATAAAAATAAGACTGAACAATTGGAATGAGAAAACAAGATAAAACAGTTAGACCTAGAAAACGCAGCTGACCCAACCATTGCAAAACATAATAAGATAGCTGCATTAAAATTTTAATTAAATCAGATTCTCTCTGCAAAAATTATTAGGGTATTTCATTATACTAAGCAAAAACATTTTGAATTTGGTGATAAACCACACAAGCTACTAGCACGTCAACTCCGCAAATTAGAGAATGACCGTACAATACACAAAATTAGATCAGATAAAGGAGATCTGCTTACATTGCCTGAAGATATTAATGAAAGATTCTTACAATTCTACCAAACACTATACTCATCAAAAACAACAGCCGATCCTGCAAAGTTTTCTTGAGAATTGTAATCTCCCATTCCTTAATGAGCAGGAACGGGATGAATTAGGAGCAGAGATAACAACAAAAGACATCGTAGGGACTATTAAATCATTGAAAAATGGAAAAACCCCTGGCCCGGACGGGTTTAGCAATGAATTTTATTAAAAATTTAATGATTTAATATCTCCACGCTTACAAGCCCTTTATATTCAAGCATTTAAAGAACAGACTTTACCACAAACTCTTGCTGAATCAACTATTACATTATTTCCAAAAATAGATTAAAATCTCGAGGAGCCTGGATCCTATAGGGCAATAGCCCTTTTAAATACGGATCAGAAGATACTAGCTGAGACTTTGGCTCGTAGATTAAGCTTGGTTATCAGTAAACTAATACATCCAGATCAAACTGGGTTTATACCTAAACGACATTCGTTTTATAATTTGAGACGTTTGTTTAACGTAATATATTCGCAGAGAATGCCAAATGAAGATCTAACAATTATTTCTCTAGATGCAGAAAAAGCTTTCGACCAAGTGGAATGGTCTTATCTTTTCACAGTGTTGGAAAAATTTCAATTGGGAGAAAACTTTACTTTATGGGTGAAGCTTTTATACACTAATCCGACAGCTAGGACACTGACAAATCAAATGCATTCACCTAAATTTTATTTATCTAAGGGTAACAGACAAGGATGTGCCCTTTCTCCAATGTTATTTGCTTTAGCCATAGAACCTCTTGCCGAGAGTATCAAGTCCCATTCAGGCATTTATGGATATAATACCAAATATACCACCAATAAAATCTCTTTATATGCAGATGATGTACTTTTATACATTATTAACCCCCAAGTTAGTATTCCAAATGTTCTAAACATTATAGAACAATTTGGATCTTTCTCTGGATACAGAATAAATTGGAATAAAAGTTAAATCATGCCAATAAAAGAACAAGACCCTTCTCAACTCCAAAAATTTCCTTTACTGAAAAGTTCAGATATCTTGGTATTCACATGACTAGAATGTATTACTCTGTTTAAAATGAACTTCCCACCATTAATCACTAAACTATATGCCTACATTCAATTTTGGAAAACACTTCCTATCTCCCTTATTGGTAGATTAAATGCCATAAAGATGATCTTCCTTCCGCAACTTTTATATTTATTTCAATCAATATCTCCCTAAAAGCTTTTTAAAAAATTGATTCTATTGTCACTAACTTTATTTGGGACTACAAAACCCATAGAATACACAAAAGACATTTGTGCAAATCCAAAGAAAATGGAGGATTAGCTCTACCTAATTTTCTTTTTTACTACTGGGCAACTAATATTAAAAATATGACCTTCTGGTTGGACGATACATGTCAACATGTAAATTGGTTAAAAATGGAGAGGGAAGATTGTTTGCCTTTTAGTATAGGCTCGATCCTCCTATCTCCAATACATTTGAATGTCAACGTATGAGCAAAATCCGATAATACATAGACTATCCGTATCTGGAAACAGCTGAAATTCAGTCTTAAATTGAGAAACATGTCTCTCCTTCTTCCTATTGCAAATAATCCCTCGTTTAAACTATCTACTTTAGATATGGTGTTTGTTCATTGGAAGAAGCTGAGAATCAATACTGTGGGAGACCTCTATAAGAAGGGGACTCTCTCTTTTCAAGAACTACAGGATAAATATCACTTGAACTGCAACAATTTTTTTAGATACCTTCAAATCTGAGATTACGTGAAAACATATACACAAGACTGTCCTCTTATGGGTCCAGATATATTAGACGATTGTTTGAATAGACATGCCGATGCAAGTAAGTTGATATCTTACATTTATAACACTCTTCTAAATATTGATACCTCACCTTCTGAGATTTATAGACGAGCATGGGAGGACGAGCTGGGTTTACCCATTTCAAAAGATATATGGGAGGAAAGCCTACTATACATACATTACTGTTCTTGAAATGCCAGGCATTGCCTGATACAATTCAAAGTATTGCATAGGTTATACTACTCAAAGACCAAATTGAACAAGATCTTCCCAACTGTCTCCCCTCTCTGTGATAAATGTCACTTCCAAGAAGCTAACCTAACCCATTCTATTGTATCCTGTATAAAAATACAAAACTTCTGGACGGGAATATTCAATACCTTTTCTAAAACACTCAAAATTCAATTGGAGTCAGCTTCAAAATTAATAATATTAGGAATGTCAGAGGGCTGCCCTAAGTTAACGATATTCCAAAGACGTTTCCTTGACTACGGTTTAATAACTGTGAAAAAACATACTTAAATTCTGGAAAAAGATAACAGTTCCCACAGTGAAGATGTGGATCACAGAAATGACCGAGACACTACATTTAGAAAAAATAAGGCTTGTTTTGTCTGACAGATCAGATCAATTTTCCAAAATATGGTCTCCTTTCATTGAATTTCTTCAACAACAGAATGGTTGAACACAAATTCAAAACCGACGCTAGGGTCGGGTGAGCGGGTGTAGGGAAGGGTAGTGGGATATATCTCTGCTTTTTTTTTCACTTCTTCGTTAGTTCAGGGATTTTTCTTTTTCCAATCTTTTTTCGAAATTCTTTCTTTTCTTTTTCCTTTCTTCTTCCTTTCCCTTCTTTCCTTTTTTCTTTTTTTTCCGATTTACTTATCAGTTTATAAAATGTTAAAACTGAAGCTGTACGAAAATTGTATAATTGTTATGTCGATTACTTTCTCCTTGTACAATTGCTTCTAATAAAATAAATATTTTTTTAAAAAAATAAGACATTGGTCTGAACGTATTTGGAGTATTGTGAGCTGCTTTGGGCCCCATATCTGAGGAGGGATGTGATGGCGTTGGAGAGGATCCAGAGGAAGTTTACGAGAATGATCCCAGGAATGATTAGGTTTACCTGATGAGTGTTTGAAGGCACTGGGCCTGTTCTCGCTGGAGTGTAGAAGGATGAGGTGAGGGGGGTCCTCATTGAAACCTACCAAATAGTGAAAGGCCTGGATAGAGTTGAAGTGGAGAGGATTTTTCCACTGGTGGGAGAGTCTAGGACTAGAGGTCATAGTCTCAGAATTAAAGGACATACCTCTTGATGAAAGTAGATGAGAAGGAATTTCTTTAGTTAGAGGATGGTGAATCTGGAATTCATTGCCACAGAACGCTATGGAGACCGTCGATGGATATTTTAACGGCGAAGATTGACAGATTCTTGATTAGTAACAGGAAGAAGGCAGGAGAATGGGGCTGAGAGGGAAAGATAGATCAGCCATGATTGAATGGCGCAATAGACTTGATGGGCCGAATGCCCTAATTCTTCTCCTATGACTTATGAACTATTCCAGCTGTATAATGGAATGCAACTCTTGTACTCAGTGTCCCGTCCAATGAAGGCAAGCATGTCAAGGTGTTCACCACCTTGTCTACCCAGTTGCCACTTTCAAGGGGCTATGTACTTGTGCCCCTAGGTCTCTGTGCTACAATGCATGTCATTCACTATAAATGATCTATGCCCTGTCATTCACTGTATATGTCCTGTCCAACCTCCCAAATGCAACACTTCACACTTGTCCAATTTAAATTCCATCTACCAATCCTTGGTTCAATTTCCCAGTTGATCTCAAGTCTGTTTTAGCTTTAAAAAACCCAGAGAGTTGTGAATAGATCTTGTTTTTCATAACTCCCTTCAGTAACTTTACCATCATTGATTTAGGCTAATTGTCCTGTTCTGTCTTTATTAAATAAAGTCACATTAGTCACTTTCCAATTTTCCAGTACCTTACCTGTGACTATAAAAAACATTCTCTGCCTGGATCACAGCAATTTCTTATTTCCAACAATGTCCTGGGATGCACTTGGTCAGACCCTGTGGATTTATCCATCTTTATGCGCTTCACCATCGCCAGGTCCATCGCCTAATATATCGCCTAATGTTGATATATTTCAGGACATCACTACTCTTTTTCTCCAATTTATTGGTTTATACAATCCCTTTTTCAATCCAGTAACATTTCTGATAGTCATGTTCTGTTAATTTGAAAGTGTTATGCAATGTTTCATTGGTTGGATTAGAAGTTAAAGCCCTGTCCCACTGTGCGAGTTCACCCAAGAGCTCTCCCGAGTTTAAAAAAAAATCAAAACTCGTGGTAATCACGTAGAATGAGTGTAGTGGGTACGTCGGAGCTCGGGACGTCTCTTAACGCTAACGGAAGGTACTCGGGAAACGTGGTAACTCGTGAAGATTTTTCAACAGGTTGAAAAATGTCCACGAGTAAAATATACTCGGGATGTAAGAATTTGATACTTTTTAACACGTAGTCATACCGTAGTAGCTGGTGAGTTTACCGTAGTAGCTTGTGAGTTTACCGTAGTAGGACCTGGTGTCCTATATCACTATTGTATGTTCATGATGGAAATAAGAATACTCAGTATATTCATTACCTTTGAATTGTAGTTTTATGTAATCCTCCCTTAATTTCTGAGTTCCATTTCACAATATCTATCAGACATACAGAATGTTGCAAGGTAACACGCTAGAGGCAGGACACGCTAGAGGCAGGAAACATGTTCCCGATGTTGGGGGAGTCCAGAACCAGGGGCCACAGTTTAAGAATAAGGAGTAAACCATTTAGAACGAAGACGAGGAAACACTTTTTCTCACAGAGTGTGTTGAGTCTGTGGAATTCTCTGCCTCAGAGGGCGGTGGAGGCAGGTTCTCTGGATGCTTTCAAGAGAGAGCTAGATAGGGCTCTTAAAAATAGTGGAGTCAGGGGATATGGGGAGAAGGCAGGAACGGGGTACTGATTGGGGATGATCAGCCATGATCACATTGAATGGCGGTGCTGGCTCGAAGGGCCAAATGGCCTACTCCTGCACCTATTGTCTATTGTCTATTGTAATATTTTGCCCAAACTCAGTTGTATCTTTCTCTCAATAAATATCACAAAATATGCCATTGTTTCAGCCACATTATGACAAAATATAGAATGTAGGTTATTTGTAATCAGTCACCCCATCCCAGAAACAACAGTACTTAAAGAAGAACATTTGTTTCACTAATTTACAAGCATGTACCATACATAGTCCGTTGATCCATATCCAGCATAATGTTGTGATAATTGCATAAAAGGTATTATTGTCTAAGAAATTTGGTGTGGAATGATAATCCATCTCAGTACTCATTTAGGCAAGTCCCAAGCTATGGATACTTTTCCCCCACCCGCAAAATTTTTAAGTCGGAAGTTGTATTTTATTTCAAAGTGGGAATTTGAAGATAGGGACAGATATGCTACACAGGGATTTTGATAGGAAGGAAACGGTACAGCAGCTGAGTAAAAGATTGGTCAAATGGTAGGTTCAATGAAGATCGGGCGAGGGGGATTGGGGGTGGGGGAAAAGTATACTGAGTATTCTGAGAATATACTGAGTATTCTTATTTCCATCATGAACATACAATAGTGATATAGGGCACCAGGTCCTACTGCGGTAATCTCACGAGCTACTACGGTATGACTACGTGTTAAAAAGTATCAAATTTTTACATCCCGAGTATATTTTACTAGTGGACATTTTTCAACATGTTGAAAAATCTTCACTAGTTTCCACGTTTACCGAGTACCTGCCGTTAGCACTAAGAGACGTCCCGAGCTCCGACATACCCGCTACGTTCAATCTACGTGCTTTCCACGTGTTTTGATTTTTTTTTAAACTCGGGATGAACTCGCACAGTGGGACAGGGGATTTTATATTTGTATAGGATTTTTGACCATGTTTCATTTTCAGTGTGTATTTTGCTTCAGTCCTTTGTTTTTATTTCTCTGCAGCATCTTGAAATGCTTCTCGAATATTTATGCAACAAATCCATCCAGTGTTGCATCACCTGAAGAGCTATTTAAAATTATTGTCAAGGAAGAGCCTCCAGATGACTATGTATATAACCCCATAGCAAACCCAGTAATCCTTGATTGGGATGGACTAAAATGTAAAGAAGAGAAAGATTCAGAAGGATGGGATGGTGGAACTAATTGTGATTTACAAAATAAAACTATGAACAAAAGCTCCATTAATGAAGTGGATGCAACTTCATCTGCAGTTACCAAGCAGCCACTAATCAGTCCGATAGGAGTAGCTACATGCCTCTTGAATATGTATTCAACAAATCCATCCAGTGTTGCATCATCTGAATACCATGAAGAGCCTTTTAAAATTATTGTCAAGAAAGAGCCTCCAGATGACCAGGAAGATAACCATGTAGCAAACCCAATAATCCTTGATTGTGATGGACTAAAATGTAAAGAAGAGAAGGAATTTTTAGATTCAGAAGGAAGGGATTGTGGAACTAATTGTGATTTACAAAATAAAACTATGAACAAAAGCTCCATCAATGAAGTGGATGCAACTTCATCTGCAGTTACCAAGCAGCCACTAATCAGCCCTATAGGAGTAGCTAAAGCCAAAATGCTGAGTGTGGAAAGTACCAAAGTGCTTGTAGTTTACTTGGAGCCGTATGCTTTTACAAATGGCACTATAAAAATATCTGAACTGCCACAAAAGCTACTGTCTTCTTGTTGGAGGAAAGGGGGACCTATACCTACTGTTCTCCAGTACCCCAATCCTGCAAAAAAAAAAACCCATTCATCTAACTCTGCTGAAAATTCTCAAGTGGAGAATGTAGATTCAAAATCCGTATGCTCCAGACCCAAAGAGAGTAGCTCTGCATCAGAAAAAAACGTGAATAAAACCAGTACTTCCACAGTTTCAAATAATCCAACTGCTTCACCTGGTACGCCCCCTGAAAAAACCTCTGGAGAAGGTTTCAGATTTCATAAGATAAAATATACAGAAAAGGCATTACATTCTGGGATCTGGAGAACTCCAAGCAGGATATTTCGTGATTCTACTGAGAACTCACCCGAGTTACCTGTTTGGTGTAAATCTGCAAGTTTGAATACCAAGACATTCTGTTCTGGGATCTGGAGACCTCCAGATGGTGGGACTGACACGATTGGGGAAACTTTTACACCCCGCATCGAAAGCAAGTCTTCAGGCGTGTCGGAGCAGCAAGCTACAGTGGGTGCTTATACACGAGGTCGAAGAAAAAAACTGTGTTTGCCTGCAGAACCTTCTCAATCTGCCTTGAGGTCTTCTTTTGCTTCCTCTGAACGTCTGGAACGTGAAGAAACATTTCATAATGTCAGTCCAGACCTGGACGATGTGGAGGGTGGTACCTTTGTTTCATATGCATCACAGGTGAGACTACTTGATCGGAACTATTATGTAACATTGTATTGGGATATGTATCTCATTTAATGATTTGTTTCGTGTCTTTTTAGAATGAAGTATGAAGCAGGTTCTCACTGAAGCAGGAGTTTATTATACATAAAGCCTGTAAAAAATATAGAATGGAACAAAGTTATAATTTAATATAAGACTTTTTGTGCCCTTGGACAAACGTAATATTGTAATCCAAATGCAACAAAATAGTAAATAGGAAATTCTAAAACAGAAATAGAAAATGCCGGAAATATTTGGCAGATCCCGTGCATTTTTGTAGAGAAATTAACTTAACATGTCAGATAAATGATCAATCAAAGATCAGAGTTGTAACAGCTTTCACCAGGAAAGTGATTAACAAAATAAAGGGATGAACAAAAGAAGTGATTAAAACAAAATAAAGGGATGAAGGTGCAAAGTGAAAAGCCAGTGTGGGATTGTAAATGGGTAAAAAATATTGAGAAGTGTTTAAAATGACAAACTTAGCAACTGTTAATTTAACATTAGTCATACAGCATGGATCAATAATTTAAAATAGTCATACCGCATGGATCAATAATTTAATAATAGTCATACAGCATGGAAAACGGCAGGCCCTTTGACCCAACTTGCTCATGACAGCCGAGATGCCCCATTTACACCAGTTCCACTAGCCTGCACTTGGCCGATATCCCTCTAACCCCTTCCTATTTATGTTTAATTGTTGAAGGCATTTATATCTGGAAACTCACAAAAATGCCTTATCAAAAGTTACAAAGACTTAAAGCTCAATGGTGTCTACGGTTTGTTTCACCAGGCTGCACCCCTTGTCAAAATGAAAGGTACCTAGGATTTTTTCTCATCCTCAGAAGAATACACAGAGTCTTATGGCCCACCAAGTTGTTTTTAAATCAGTGTCTAATGATTTCTGATTAAATTCATTGGCATGCCACACACATTTTTTCACTTTGCAAGATGTCTCCAGACTATGCAAGCTTTCCATAAAGCAGGGACCTTCAGCTTGTAATGTAGAAATCTGGCAACAGAATTTGTATTGGTGGTGTCACTTCAGGAATAACTGACTAAGACACATGGGGACAACTGTCCTGTTTGTATTTTTTCCCGATGAGCCTAAAAGATCTCTTTGTAAACCTGAGAGGGTACGGAATCATTTTGGATTGAAGTGTCAATATTGATTCATCTAATGAATTGCATTTAAGCCTTCTATCTTCTGATTCTTAAAGCAAAACTTTTCTTGTTTGTAAACACTCTAGGTACTTAGTCCTCTTTTCCTCGGGCAGGCCATTTGTGGAGTGGTTGCGTGGATTTGGAAAGATTGTAGGTGATGATCTGCAGCCGTGTGAAGTCTCTTGTTGCTTTGAGAGTTGTAACTCTACATGAGTCACAAGCGTATTCCTTGTTCCGAGTCCAATGCCATACTGTGCCCTCCATAATGTTTGGGACAAAGACCCATAATTTATTTATTTGCCTCTGTACTCCACAATTTGAGATTTGTAATAGAAAAACTCACATGTGGTTAAAGTGCACATTGTCAGATTTTAATAAATCCATTTTTATACATTTTGGTTTCACCATGTAGAAATTACAACAGTGTTTATACATAGTCCCCCGCCCCCCCCCCCCCCCCCATTTCAGGGCACCATAATGTTTGGTACACAGCAATGTCATGTAAATGAAAGTCGTCATGTTTCGTATTTTGTTGCATATCCTTTGCATGCAATGACTGCTTGAAGTCTGCGATTCATGGACGTTACCAGTTGCTGGGTGTCTTTTCTGATGATTCTCTGCCACGCCTGTATTGCAGCCATCTTTAGCTTATGGTAGACACAAAATGCTGGAGCAACTCAGCGGGTGAGGCAGCATCTACGGAGAGAAGGAATTGGTGACATTTTTGGGGTCGAGACCCTTCTTCAGACCCTTCTCGACCCGAAACGTCGGCAATTCCTTCTCTCCAGAGTTGCTGCCTCGCCCGCTTGTTGTGGTTCGTTTTACTTTAAACGGACAAAAACGCAAATAAATTCAATAATCAAGTAGTAAAATCTTTATTTCGCCAGATGGGTGTGGTAGTGATTCTTACAGTATGTAGATACAGACTATACAGGGCAGTGTTTAAGTAGATATATTTATAACCCAATAATCAGCGATTCAGCAATACTTTATCTACAGAGCCTAGTACAGCCTCTTGCTTTTTAAGATTGACAGTTTCTTAAGATTAACAGCTTCTTAAGATTGACAGGTTCTTCCGAGAGAGGAAGGGTTAGCCCATATGTGGTTATGATGAGAAGGCTATTTTTCTGCAGATCAAGCATTTTGGGGTTTTTTACTTTAATGACGCACATTATAATCTTATAGAGCAAGGGTAAGAGCCAAGTGTCTGAATATCCTCTTAATGTTCATATTATAGAGGAAAGATTCATGAAGTTGTGCTTGTTATCTCGCTTGTGTTATGGGGAAAAGAGCATAAACATCTTTGTTAGCCTTGTTAGTTTAATAGGAGTAAGGGTAAAGCGTTTTCTGCTGACTTTGCAATTATAATAGGAGAAAGGTAAAAGCCTGTCTTTACTTCTAGTTTCAGCTGAATCCATTTTTGTAACTTTTAAATCTTTTAAACTTCCTCATTCCTTCCTCTTTATGAGTTTATGATAACATTCACAACCCCCGGTAGATACATAATGGTCGCAAGCAGTAAACAATAAAAATTACAGCGATGATTAATAAAACGATAGAGCTATAGTGTAATATAGTATTCCAAAGTCCATCAAGCCAACTGAATGGCCAGCAGCTCCCATTTCCTTCATTGTACTGTCACTGTCAACATTATGGATTTACTCAATTTATTGGGAAATGTGGGTAGCAAGGTCATTTATATTAGAGGATTCATCAGGGATCTAGGCACAACACTCGTCTTATTATAATACAGGTGCGTCTTTGTTGATCTTTATGATCAATACTTATTTTATAGTAAGGAAGTTTAATATACAATAGTTGTAAAACAGTTAACAATTGTGTACAAAGATTATCAAGAATTGAGAAGGGAGCTGTCAACGATCTTTATGCAGAGCTTATAAAAAATGAAGAGTAATATTTAGGATTCCTACGTTTCAGTCTGTTAACGTTAACTCTTATACAAATTCCCCCATTGAATTGCTTCATGTCATTTATCCACGATTGTGGGACCTGTAGATTGATTTTTATCTTATTTAAGAGATTAACATCCATAAATTCAAATGTTACAAGATACCATGAACTAGAAGCATTATGTGTTTTGTTGTAATTTGGTTTGAATCTGTCCTTTAGCTCGTAATGGGTTATGGCACAAACCCAACATCCTAATTAGATAAAGAAGCTTGTTTACCTTACAGCAGCCAGTTCACTGCTAACATTTCTATAATTGTAGTCCTCGCCGTTACAGTGAGTAAGCAGGCTGGCATGTTATTCCACCACTGCTGGCAAAGCCACGGAACAATAAGCTATCGGTCTTTATGCAGGGATATGGAGAAAAAGGCTGAACATAGGTCAATTACTGTAAAGGTGTCTGCTTCTGCCGTTATAGATGACAGAATGATATTGGTATCTGTCATCTATAGTAAAGGACTATTTTAAGTAGTTTTCAGGTCTTAGACAAAACACCATTCATTATGTCTTCCCACTTTCAGGGTCTATTACACCGACTTTGCATTTTCACTAATAGTGCTTGTTGCAATAAAGACAATCATGTCAATCATAACGACCATAGCTATCCCTTCTTCAGCCTCTGGGGCCAGTCAATATTGTTTTAATTCATGGCAAGGCAGCTCCCTTTTTTATAGTCAGTTTATGTTCAGGGGCTGAATACACTCATCCCACATGATTATTATGCTTTGCCCATAGTTCGTAGGGTACTTGGACCAGAGCCATAGTAAGCAGATCCTCAGTAGGCAGCTGTTGCTTTTCATAGTGTCCCATTCCTTTCTGACCCATGTGATCGTTCCTTCTGTGTCATTGGCAACTTTAAAACATGAATTGTCTGTTTGTCCTTCAGCCATTTATCTTTTTTTAAATTTATTTTGCTGTTGCTAGAGGTCTTGTAGCTACGATTAAGTGTGACTCAGAGGTGTCTCCCATCTCAAATCGATCCTTTTGGTTTTATTCCTAATCCCGGGACCCCAAAGAACAAATAAGGGGTTACTGTTAATTGTTCAAGTTTATTCAACCAGGGGGAGACTCGTTCCAAGTATCCGGGATTAGGGAGGCACGTATATAATTCAGTGCAATGCGTTCGCTTATGTTAATGGCTGGTTTTAACAAGATACTGTAAATACTGGTCTTTTTTATTTTTGTGTATGGCTTCCTTTTACCTCCAGTCTTGCAGGAGGACATCCAAGTTCATACTTCCTTTTTCCAGTTTCCAATTATTTTGCAATAAGTTAGGTGTACGTTCGACCTTCACTGTAGGTAGGTGTAGTCGTAGTACCGGGAAGGGCTCCTTCCACTGTTATCCCAATTTCCTCCGATCCCAATTTCTTATCAGTTCATGATCTCCTGGTTGTAAGGATTCGCTGTTATGGTCAGCTGATAGTGGTTTCTGTGTTTCTCTGGTTCAGTGGTTTCTGTAAGACTAACAAGATTCGGATCAATTGCTGTGCATATATAATTAATTCATTACTAAGGTCCTTCCAGTCTCAGTCAAAGCTTTACTTAAACTCTTACAGTACTTACAAGGCAGACCCTTTAAAAGTAGGTCATTATAAAGAAAAAAACAATTTAAAAATTATTCCCAATTCCTTCAATCTATCTCCCCAAATTCACAATTTCAAATTAACAGATTGTTTCTGAGATAAAGGCATTTCCAATTCTCATCCAGCAACTCAATCTGAATTCCATATGGCCAGTGCGCAATTAAGATCTTTCTTGAATTCAATTCAAAAGGTAAGAAATAGGAAGAAATCAAACTTAAAATACCGAGAAGGTCACCAATTCTAATGCCAGGTTATGTGGCGAAGAAAATGAACAGTCTCTTTGCTGAGCCACATCTGCTGTTTAATAAAAGTTGAGAAGACAGAGAACAAACAGTTAATTTCCACATAGATAGCCAATACATTTTCAATGAACAAAGGAAAATAAAATAACTTTGTCCGGCTCAACGCCCGTACAGCTGCAACTTCTTAAAGAGACGCTACCTTTTAAAACACATGAGACTCTACAAAGATTTATCACGTAAATGAGCAAGCTCATTCAATGACATCCTATTTCATCTTAATTATGTGATTAATTCAACATTCACTCAGAACTGGTTCCACAAACAAGTAACAATCTTTAAACTCTCTCACTCTACACACTCTTTTATGTGCCATTCACTCACAAATTTCCACACCTCATGCAATATGCTAAATCTCAGATTTTCATACACGTTAAAACAATAAAATTCTCACTCAAGAGTAAAATGCAGTTTTACACTCCTCAAGATAATCATGCAAAGCTCTTAAAACTTTGATACACCCAAAAATGAGAAATGTACATTTTGATATTTATGATATTATCAGGCAAAGGCACTATGTCTTATGCTGTTGTGTTGCTGACCTTGAGCAAGCTAGCTTTGGAGAATCATAAAACAGAAGCCATATACTTCTTAAATATAATTTAAGAAAAACAATAAAATAGCTGTCCTGTAGACAAGATTCATATACAGGCTGCATCAGAGGAAAATTGTATTTGTCAGCCAGCCATTTACATAGCCTTGAGTTTATACCACTGGAGATACAGGATTTCATTTCCTCACGTAATTACAAAATGTATTCAAACACAGCTAGAAAGTTGCTTTGCTAGCCAAGGTCAGTGCTCCATTAACTTTACCGACCTTTAAACAAATCATTCACCAAAAATGTTCATACATTGCTCATAAATACAACACATACTGAAGAACGGTCTCAACCCAAAACACACTTTGGACTCTCTCTCTCTTAGACACAGGTCATTTCATTAAAAGCTTCAAAGTGTAAGCTACTCTCCACATTCTCTTCCATCCTTATCGGCATGCGTAAAGAAGTGTATATAGTGTAAAAGAAAAGAAAACATCAGGTACAAATTTGTCCGTGCTGGCTGACCAAGTTCTGGTCAGCCAGAACTCCGTCAAAGGCTCAACGGCGCAGCCCCCCTCATTTCCAAAGATCTTTTCACATAGCAGAACTTTACATTAATTAACTTTACATTCCCTTGTCTGACAGATCCGTTCTGTCTACTAGAATCTTTGGTTCTGTGGGGACCAATGTGCAGAATTCGTAATCTACAGTGTAGGCAATAATGTCAGCTGGGGCATTCCCCCAGGAGACTTTGGTGTGGCCACTTGTATGGGCATTGCACTTAATAATGGCCAGTTGGACTTGGAGGGTTAAGGCATGCAGTAGCTGGTGCAGTAGCAAGCGCTGTTTTTAAGTTGCAAAAGTCTTCTTCTTGTTGGAGTGAGAGAGTTAGAGAGAGAATTGCTGTGGTGCCCTAGCAGAGACACCAGCAAAGTATCCACTGCTGGTAGAAATTAACCAAGCCCAAAAATGGGATTGGTCCGATTCCCTGTCATTCACGGTCTTGCCACACCTCACACTTGCCCGATTATTCACAGACTTTTCCCTCTCTCTCCACCAGGGAGACGAGCTCTTTTGTTTCAAGTTTGTTTTAAACTGTACCGACTGTTGGCTGCAAAATGTTGAAGTACTTGGGGCAAAAGTGAGCAGCCTCGATTCTTGCGGGGTAGTTAAGGTGCAGTGCCTCGAATGCCACCAGCTCGACATCCTGCTTTATCTGTTTCTCTTTCACTGGTGCTCTGTGTTGTTTAACTCTCTCACTGGTTGATTCATTATTGCTCTTCCTCTTCTGCCTTAAGCCCTCTCCCTTCTTCTTCCTCCTAATCAGTTCTTCCGTCTTCTGGGAGTGCCCTTCCCTGTAGGCGTACTGGAGCCCCTTCCTCTTCACGGGATCTTAGTGTCGTAACTCCTGCTGTTAGTGACTAGTGACGAGGGCATTGGAACACTAGTTCCAATTTTGTTTCTCTCCCCGAATTTGTTCCTCATCCCCCCCTCTCTAGTAAACAAGGTCGCCATGTCAGACAAGGGGCCCCGGGGATATTTTGCTTAGGTTTCCATTTTTGCATACCAATTGTTTAATATTATGTTGGCCAACCATATTCTCTCTGTTTTTATTCATTATGTAATCTTTACGTTTTACTGGATCCAAATAACACATATGCTGTATCGAAGCTCCCACTTCACTCTTATAAGCGTAACACATATGCTGTACCGAAGCTCCCACATGTACCGGAACTCTCACATTACTCTTATCCTGAGCCTATCCCATTACTCCGCTGAATATCAGCTTAGTACCTCAGACAGCCAACTTAGTCTGAGTCAACAATCCCCAAAATTGTCTTACCTTGCGTTGTCTGTTCTGAAAGATCTTGGCAGGGAACCAGATCGCTACGGACGAAGGACCACAGCGTTCCCAGGCACTCTTAGGAGTTCAGACTCAAGGGGTCTGATAGTGCACTTTCCATCCCCCTTCGAGACCCCGGCCAAACTGTAGCCTCTTACTCAGTCTTCAGCGATTGTTTCAAGCAAGACCTGCCGACCATGCCAATGTTGTGGTTCATTTCACTTTGAACAGACAAAAACGCAAATAAAATCAACAATCAAGTAGTAAAATCTTTATTTCGCCAGGCGGGTATGCTAGTGACTCTTACAGTATGTAGATACAGACTATACAGAGCAACTCTATTCCCACACAAAGGGGCAGTGTTTAAGTAGATATATTTATACCCCAATAATCAGTGATTCAGCAATACTTTATCTACAGAGCATTATACAGCCTCTTGCTTCTTAAGATTGACAGCTTCTTAAGATTGACAGGTTCTTCTGAGAGAGGAGGGGTTAGCCCATATATGGCAATGATGAGAAGGCTATTTTTCTGCAGATCATGCATTTTGTTTGCTTTACTTTAATGACGCACATTATAATCTTATAGAGCAAGGCTAGAAGCCAAGTGTCTGAATATCCTCTCAATGTTTATATTATAGAGGAATGATTCATGAAGTTGTGCTTGTTATCTCGCTTGTGTTATGGGGAAAAGAGCATAAACATCTTTGTTAGCCTTGTTAGTTTAATAGGAGCAAGGGTAAAGCGTTTTCTGCTGGCTTTGCAATTATAATAGGAGAAAGGTAAAAGCCTGTCTGTACTTCTAGTTTCAGCTGAATCCGTTTTTGTAACTTTTAAATCTTTTAAACTACCTCATGCTAAGTTACACCAGCATTTTGTGTCTACCTTCGATTTAACCAGCATCTGCATTTCTTTCTTAAACATCTTTAGCTTATGCTTGTTTTGGGGGCTAGTCCCCTTCAGTTTTCTCTTCAGCATATAAAAGGCATGCTCAATTGGGTTCAGATCGGGTGATTGACTTGGTCACTCAAGAATTGACAAATTTTTAGCTTTGAAAAACTTTGTTGCTTTAGCAGTATGTTTGGGATCATTGTCTTGCTGCAGAGTGAACCGCCAGCCAATGAGTTTTGAGGCTTTTTTTCTAACTTGAGCAGATAGGATGTGTCTATACCAGCGTTTCTCAACCGCGGCTCCCCGGGATGCTAGGGTTCCGCGAGAGGTCACTAGGGGTTCCGAGAGCAATAGTGATAAATAGGCTAATCATATGTAAATGCATTTTTGAGTCATTTTTGTGTGTAATTTCATATTTGTAATTTTATTATACACGTACGGCATATTTAGTGACACCTATTTAGCATATTTAGCGACGTCTATACGGTGCCAGTGTGAAACGGCCTTTAGTGGTCAGTGGACAGCAGCTGTACGTGACGGATTCGTGTATCACTCGAGTACAGACGCATCAGTTCTGTCTGTGCTTCCTGGCATGCAGGTGCAGTCCCTCATTCACCCATGTTATTTAGTCATTTTTACCCATCATTTAGGGATGTTATATGAATTTAAAAAATGTAAGTATGTTTATTTTTGTTAGTTTATCAAAAGTTTATTTATGTATGTTTTTGTTAATTTATGAAAAGTTTGTGTGTTATTGTTTTGTCTCTCTCTCTTTCCCTCTTTCTCTCTCCTCAAAGGTTAGTTCTTCTGTTTGCATTTATTTGCTTCAGTTTTGAACAAGCAGTTTGATTTCTGTGATTTTTTTTGCATTGTCAATAAACTTGAGAAAAATGTAAGTTTTTTGCTTAAGCCAGTTATCAGAAAAATATATTATGTTTGCCTTATGAACTTTAAGTTGGTAAAAGAGAAAGGAAGAGATTAATAAAGATATATAATAATTTTTATGTAGGGGTTCCCTGAGACATGAACATTATTTCAAGGGTTCCACAAGGGTAGAAAGGTTGAGAAACACTGGTCTATACACTTCAGAATTCATTATGCTGCTACCATCAGCAGTTGTATCATCAAGGAAGATAAGTGAGCCAGTACCTTCAGCAGCCATACATGCCCAGGCCATAACAACCCCACCACCGTGTTTCACAGATGAGGTGGTATGCTTTGGATCTTGGGCAGTTCCTTCTCTTCTCCATACTTTGCTCTTGTCATCACTCTGATATAAGTTATTCTTTGTCTCATCTGTCCACAAGACCTTTTTCCAGAACTGTGTTTGCTCTTTTAAGTACTTCTTGGCAAACTGTAACCTGGCCATCCTACTTTTGCGGCTAACAAGTGGTTTGCATCTTGCAGTGTAGTCTCTTTATTTCTGTTCATGAAGTCTTCTGCAGACAGTGGTCATTGACAAATCCACTCCTGAAGAGTGTTTATGATCTGTCGGACAGGTGTTTGGGGATTTTTCTTTATTATAGAGATAATTCTTCTGTTATCAGCTGTGGAGGTCTTCCTTGGCCTGCCAGTCCATTTGCGATTAGTAAGCTCACCAATGCTCTCTCTCTTCTTAATGATGTTCCAAACAGTGGATTTTGGTAAGCCTAAGGTTTGGCTGATGTCTCTATAACAGTTTTATTCTTGTTTCTCAGTCTCATAATAGCTTCTTTGACTTTCATTGGCACAACTTTTGGTCCTCATGTTGATAAACAGCAATAAAAGTTTCCAAAGGTGATAGAAAGACTGGAGGAAAGACTAGGTGCTGAGAGCTCTCTTATAACTGCATTATGGAGGCGATTAAACACACCTGAGCAATTACAAACACCTGTGAAGCCATGTGTCCCAAACATTATGGTGCCCTGAAATGGGGGGACTATGTATAAACACAGCTGTAATTTCTACATGGTGAATCCAAAATGTGTAAAAATGTCCTTTAAATAAAATCTGACAATGTGCACTTTAACCACATGTGATTTTTTTCTATTGCAAATCTCAAATTATGGAGTAGAGAGGCAAATAAATAAATGATGGGTCTTTGTCCCAAACATTATGGATGGCACTGTATGGATTTAGGCAATTTTTTTTCATTGTACTGTTCATGCACTGATCAGACTGTTCAGTTGCTCTGGCACATGGAGGTCTGACGATTGAAACCCTGGGTTCTTTTCCTTGGCTCTTGATTCCTGTCCACTTTAGTGTCGCAGACCATAGTTACAATGACATCAAGAAGTGAAATGGAGTGTGCATTTGGTTTGTCAAGATGAGATTCTGGTGTCGGTATCATTCCCATGGTGTTCTTCACATATGCTGAGTGCATAATGCACAACTTTGCCACAAGGAATGCTCAGCCTTTGCCTGAAACCTCCACGAAGTCCCATCTATGCCACCTGGCTTGTAATTCAGTGGCAAAGCATCTAGATAGGTTTCAGCTGCATTACATCCCCAGCCATGATCCAAAGTCTATATTAAAGGCTCAAACATTTTGCAGGAAGCTGACCATGGCTGACAAATATCGTCCAGTAAAAGTAACGTAGGCACAATCATCTTCGCCTGCTCCATCAATTACTTTCCTTCCATCATAACTGGGGATATTCAATCTTCAATTCCATTCATAACTTAGGTACTGAAGCAATCTGTATCTGCATACAGCACGTTTAATCAATATTTACGCAGGCATGTGTAGAATAATATTCAAGCCACACGAGTACCAGGAAATTACAGTTTTCAACATCAGATTGTCTAACCACTTATCCTTAACATTCAGTGACATTACTACCATAAAATTCCCAAATTGTCACATCCTAGAGGTTACCATTGACCGAGAACAGAATTGGATCAGCCGCATTAATACCTTTAGTTTAGAAAGCTGGTCATAGACTGGGTATGCTTTAATGAGCGATTCACTTACTGATTTCCCAAGATCTTTCTACCATGTACAAGTCTCAAATCAGGAGCACAATGGATTATCTCTACTTGCCTGGATGAGTGCAGCTCCCACAACTTCAGACACTACCCTGTAAAGGACAATGCGGCTCTCTTGATATGCACCCCATCTATTGCCCTAAACAGTGATTTCTTCCACCACAGGTACATGATGGTTACTCTGCATACTGACTGAGCTTGTGGCATTCCAGAGCTCTCCATACATCCCACTGGCTATCAGCTGGTGTGTGACCAACCAATCATATGCTTATCATTGACTGAAAATTAAAAAAAACATACTGTAAATTTAAAACAAAAACACAATGCTGCAAAAAATTAGCAGGTCATGCAACATCTGTGGAGAGAGAAATAGTTAACATTTCAGGCAAAAGTCTCCTGATTAACTAGGAAAAAAAGAAACAAGTTTGTTTTAAAACATTTTAAAGACGGCATGGTGGCACAGAGGTATAGTTGCTGCCTTATGGCGCCAAAGACCCGGGTTTGATCCTGACTATGGGTGCTTGTATGTACGGAGTTTGTACCTTCTCCCCGTGGCATGCGTGAATTTCCCCCAGGAACTCTGGTTTCCTGTCCCTCATGTGTGTAGGATAATGTTGGTGTACGGGGATGGTTGGTCGACGCAGACTTGGTGGGCCGAAGGGCCTGTTTCCGTGCTGAATCTCTAAACTAGACTAAACTTTTCTCTCTTTTCCAGTTCAGACAAAGATTTTCAAGGAAACAGATTTCTTTCTCTTTCCACAGAACGTGCCTGACTTGTTGAGTGTTTCCAGCATTTCCTGCTTTTGGTTGTGTTTAACACCACAAATCCAGAAAACATGTGCCTCTTCCATCTCCAGCAGTCCATGATATCCAGCATGCTTCATTTTCAGAATTTGGGCCATGAGATGGCAGCACCATTTCAAAGGGAATGTGCTAATGCAGTTAGACTTCAGAGAGATCTAGAGTGAGCACATAAAATTATTTGAAAGTAATTGGAATGTCCTTTTCTCTCTTTCAACCATTTATATCACAATTTATTTTAACTTCTGGATATGATTTTAGGAAGTGTTATTTCGGACAAGGAGGAGAAACAAGAATCTTGAGCAAAACATGAAGTGCTGTAATAACTCAGTGGGTCAGACAGCATCTCTGGAGAAAAGGCATAGGTGATGTTTCGGGTCGAGACCCTTCTTCAGACTGAGAGTCGGGAAAGGAAAACGAGAGATACAGACGGTGATGTAGAGAGATATAGAACAAATGAATGAAAGATATGCATAAAAAGTAACGATGATAAAGGAAACAGGCCATTGTTAGCTGTGTGTTAGGTCAAAACCAGTTACAGACAGGTTTAAATAAGCATCCGCAGTTCCTTACTATACATGGTTTATCAAGTACTTGGCTCAAGGTCTTGTGCAGAGCAGAAAGGCCTTACACATTAGAGCGAGTACAGACAATGAGACTCAACAAGATTACTTTGAAGCTGGTACAACTTGGGTGGGGAAGGGATGGAGAGAAAGGGAATGGAAGGGTTACGTGAAGTTAGATAAATACATTATACCACTGGGTTGTAAGCGGCCCAAGCGAAATATGAGATGCTGTTCCTCCAATTTGCACTTGGCCTCACTCTTACAAAGGAGGACGCCTACGACAGAAAGATCACTGAGGGAATGGGAAGGGGAATTAAAGTGATTGGCAGCCGGGAGATCAGGTGGGTCAGGCGGACTGAGTGAAGGTATTCAGCAAAATGATCGCCCAGTCTACATTTGGTATCGCCGATGTAGAGTACACATCCTAAGGTCAACTTGTTCACTTCCTAAGGTCAAGACCTGTCTGAAAAAGGATTTCAACCCGAAAAATCACCCAATCCTTCTCTGCAGAGATGCTTCCTGTCCCGCTTCCTTTTTGCATCTATCTTCTTCTTAATTTCTATAATTTCTTTAGAAGTTTTCCTGACGTGTTCTATCATGTAAGTTCTGATATGTTTGCTGTTCATCTCAAAGTGCTTGGATTTGTTTTTTGCAGGATGCCCTGCAATCCCACCTAGTTGAACATGTTTCAGAAGAGCCGAACAATCCCATTCATCTGACAGGTAGTAGCTACACAAAGTTTCTGCTGAACTGTAATGACATCAGCCATACATATCTTAATTTAATGTTTTAGTAATGTTATTTTTCTTTTTCTTTTTACATTTGAAGAAAACTACATGACAAATTATTACCAAAACCAGATTGGTCATCCAACCTGAACTGAACGAAACACAATATGGGTTGGTTACAGGGTAATTGTTTTTGAGTTGGGTTAGATCCAACTGGTCCTTCGAGGTTATCTTGGTATTAGCACTGGTTCTACTCCCATATTGTCTCCCTAAAGCATATTGCACCACATAGTTGTGATGAGGCCCTGGATTGTCAAGCTGGTGCTTATCACTGGATGGTCAAGTTAATGTACAGGGAGTCTCTGAAGTGGTCGGGCCTCTGAATGAAAAGAGTAGATCTTCTGTCAATTTCCCATGCAGGGCCACTCCAGGATGAGGTGAGGCACAGGCGAATGCAGGCGGCCAGTGGTGTAGGGCATAGCTGCAGCAAGTAGCTCTACGTCCGAGAGTGCTGTCTGCTACAGCGAGTGTTGTTCTTGGTCACTCTGAGCTTTGCATCAGAAAGCAGAGTATGCCACTAGCAGTACCACTTGCCCCTCCGATTGCTGAAAAAGTGGCGTGCAAGCCCTGGTGGGGGCAACAGTGCCTTCCCAAATACTAGGCACTGCCAAATTTTGATGGCTGGTGCTATGCATTCCCAGGCCAGACAGATGCTTATGATGAGAGCTAGACTACGGACACATTGCTAGTGTGACTTCATATATGAAGACGTTGGGTTGAGTATCAAAAAAAATTCACATCCAATTTTAATGGTATTGGCATTTGTTTATTATTGTCATGCATGGTTCATGTATTATTAGCAACATCAACCGACTCCAACTGGTCCAGAATGCAGCCGCCCGACTCATCACCCACACCAAATCCTGGCACCACATCACCCCAGTTCTCAAAGAACTTCACTGGCTTCCCATTTCCCACCGGATCATCTACAAAATCCTGGTCCTCACCTACAAAGCCCTCAACCACTTGGCCCCCCCTTATCTCACTGACCTCCTCTCCCCCTACCCACCCTCACGGTCCCTCAGATCCACATCAGCCGGTCTCCTCTCCATTCCGAAATCCAACCTCTGCACTTTTGGAAACAGAGCCTTCTCCAGGGCAGCTCCCAGGCTCTGGAACTCCCTCCCACAATTGATTCGAAATTCTGAGTCCCTCACCATCCTCCAGTCCCGCCTCAAGATCCATCTCTTCACCTCTGCATACCCTTAGTCCCATGTCCCCCTCCCCTTTGCATCTCTGTCTTACTGCTCTATGTTAACTATTTTGACTCCATGTAAAGCGACTTTGAGTCCTTGAAAAAAGCGCTGTACAAAATAAATGTATTATTATTATTATTATTATTATTATTATGTGTACCGAGTAAAGCCTTTTACTTGTGTGCAATCCAGGCAAATCATATCTACAAACGAGAAAAAAAAATTGAGTACAGGACATAATGTTACAATAACAGAGAAAGTGTAGATTAAAAGGGCCACAGCAAGATAGATTGGAACATCGGGAATTCATCGCTAGTATTTGAAAGATTTGTTCAAGAGTCTAATAATGCCAGGGAAGAAGAGTTGATGAATCTGGTGCTACATGGTTCCAAGCTTTTGTATCTTCTGGCAGAGGGGTGAGGAGAGAATGCCTGCAATGTGATAGGTTCTTGATTATGTTGTCTGCTATCCGGAGGTAGCGTGAAATGGAATCGATGATGGGGAGTTGGAGGGGGGGTGGGGAGGGTTGGGAGCAAGGCTGGTTTGGGTGATGGACTGGGCTGCTTCCACAAATCTCTGCAATTTCTTGAGGTCTTGGGGTGGGCAGTCGGCATACCAATCTGTGATTTATCCATATTGGATGCTTTCTATAGTGCATCTGTAGAAGTTGGTAAGAGGTATTGAAGACATGCTGAATTTCCTTGGCCTTCTGAGAAAGCGGAGGGATTGGTATGCTTACTTGGCATTAGTGTCAAAGTGATTGGATAAATTTACGATATTTGCACCTCGGAACTTGAAGCTCACGACCATCTTCACTTCAGCACCCTTGATACATACTCGAGCATCCTGAAGTCAGTGACTACCTTTTTCATTTTGCTTGTGTTGAGGCAGAGGATATTTATCTTGGCGCCATGTTATTAAGTTCTGTACCTCCTTCTAGTACTCCATCTCATAGTTTGTTTGAGATCCAGCCACTACAATTATGTCATCTGCAAACTTGTAAATGGAGTCAGAGCAAAATGTTGCCGCAGAGTCGCGACTATATGGCCTCAACTACAACCCCGGCAGTGTGTTCCAGGGCTTCATCACCCTCTGTGTTTTAAAAATAAATTGTCCCTTGTATTATCTTTAAACTATGCCCCTCTCACAAAGCTGTGCCCTCCAGTATCTTGGGAAAAATGTTCTGACTCTATATAATCAGGTCTCCCTGCAACTTGTGGTATTCCAGAGAAACAATCCAAGTATGTCCAACCTCTCCTTATAGTTAATACCCCCTAATCCAGTGATCATTCTGGTAAATCTCCTCTGAAAGCCTCCACATCCTTCATGTAAAGGGGCGACCAGAACTGCATGCAATACTCCAAATGCGGGCTAACCAAAGTCTTATAAAGCTGCATCATGACTTCCAGACGTTTGTACTCATTGCTCCAACCTATGAAAGCAACCATATCGATGTGTTTTTACACTCTATCTACTTGCGTTGCCACTTTCAGGAGAGTTATGGATTTGTATCCCAAAATCCCTCTGTACGTCAATGCTGTTCAGGGTCATGCCATTAATTGTATATTTTCCCCATACATTTTACCTCCCAAAGTTCAATACCTTGTAACTGTTTTTAGATTTTATTTTTCCCCATCTATAATCATCATGCATATTATGTTATGTACTTTTCATTTTTTAGCAGATCCTCAAGAAAGTGAAGAGGAGAAAATTGAACAGCTGGAAGAGCAGCTGCTTGAGGACCTTAGTCATTTAGACCCCAGAGTTATTATGCACCCATTGCTTGAAAGAGGTCAATGTTTGACATTGAATGGAGGTTTGTTCCAATGTACTAGTTCAAGAGTCAAGAGTATTTTATTGTACTATGTCCCAGATAGATCAATGGAATTCTTACTTGCAGCAGCAGCATGACAGAATATGTAAACATAGTACTCTGTAAACAATATAATAAACAAGACATTAAAAGTTCAGTGTGTGTATGATATATTATTTAAAGATTTAAAATGAAATAAAATAAAAAGATTTTAATAAAATTTGAGTGCATCCAAGTAGTATGATGAATTTGGACTTGCTAATTCCTTTCATGCTAGTTTTCCAGTTGTTGCATTATAATGCGAAGGATGTGAACCATAACCTAGTTGGAGTTATCATTAATAAACCTTTTAATAACTGCATGTATTCTCCCCACAGCTGGTCTTAAGCCAAATTCCTTGCTGTCAACAGTCAACCTGAAACGCTTAGGATTGGTGATATCACCTTCATCGGCTTCAATTGTTAGACCTGCTCAAAGAGACATCTTAGAACTTTCTCCAATCAAACAAGAACCTTTAGGTGAGAAAATTCGCATTCATCTGAGTCATTAAGGAAAATTCACTCATTCATCTGAGCGATTAATGAAAAATGTCTGTTACCATGGATTATTTGACCCATGATTTAAAAAAATCCCCATCTAGATCAGTATTTTTGTTCTGGATATTTCCAAAATATGGCTATAAAAATTAAGCTTGCATGTCTTCTGAAGATCGCAGTTCTAATTTAGAGATGAGATTGAAACCAATCCTTGTTTCTAATGCCCCTGTCCCACTTAGGAAACCTGAACGGAAACCTCTGGAGACCTTGCGCCCCACCCAAGGTTTCCGTGAGGTTCCCGGAGGTTCCGGTCACTCTCCCTATTGGTGGAAAGTGGTTTCCGCGTAGTTGCGGCTTCTATGTTCCTGCGATTATTTCAACAAAAAAAAAAACGGCCTCGACTAAAAATAGGTTGCCGTTTTGTCGAAGCCAGTGCAGAGGGGTTGCTATTTAATTACATGTAGTCGAAGGCCATCTCCTTCGCTGACCAGCTATTTTGATTGGCTCCTTGGAGTTTTCAGCAAAAATCCTGTCGGATCTTTGGTTTTCAGGACCTAGAAGATCCGCCGGAGGGTAAAATGCCCGCTAACTTTATTAAACTTCTTAAAACTCTCCACTCCTTCTCCCCCCCCCCTTCTCTCCCCCATTCTCCCCCCTTCTCTCTCCCCTTCTCCCCCCTTCTCTCTCCCCTTCGCATCCCCTTCTCCCCCCTTCTCTCTCCCCTTCTCTCTCCCTTTCTCTGTCCTTCTCGCCCTTTCTTTCCCCTTCTCTCCCTCCCTCCTGCGCTCTCTAAAGGACTTACCATGCTCTGTGGCAGCCGTTTACTTTCCTCTTCATCGCGCAGACAGCGCTCCGCTGTCCCTGGCCCCCACCTTCGCGATGTGTTTGTGTGTGTGTGTGTGCGCGCGGGTGGCAGCAAAGATCCTATAGGATCTTTGGTCAGTAGATGCAGCTCACACTTCGGTCGAGGCTTTCCAGGCAAGTGACCAAAACCTCTGGTAACTCATGGAGAGTGACCGGAACCTCCGGGAACCTCACGGAAACCTTGGGTGGGGCTCAAGGTCTCCAGAGGTTTCCGTTCAGGTTTCCTAAGTGGGACAGGGGCATAAGGCTAAAACATTGATTAGGTGACAACAGTTTTAGATTACGCTAAGTCACGCAATATGTTACGCTAAGTCAATATGTTACGCTAAGTCACGCAGTTGGAACTGAATAGACAACTGAAATTATTAAAATTAGCTGGCAGTGCAAAGTTCATATCCTCCCTGCATTTCAGTCCCCTTGTTCAGGTTAATTGTTCATCAGCCTTTCTGATATACTTTTTCGAAGGCTGGTTAATTTATATTTATAGAAATATTGAACTGATGCAAGGAAACCTGGAGTGGTGAAACTTGGAATTGGTCGTTTTCTGAGTTGAGTTGTAGACGGTGAAGGGAGGATCTTCTACACAAGTTGTTTAAATATTTTGAAGTGTTCATAAGTTATGGTTCTGATTTTCTCCAGCAGAATTCACTGGCTTATCTAATCAACAAGAATCAATGCTCTTCAATCTGGTTGTTCCTTTACTTTAGCTGAAAAACTAGCATTCTCAGTCCAGTGATTCACAGTTACTCTTTATTTTGCTTGCCTTGCTCAGGTAAAGGAGTGCAAAATAATAGTAAGATTAAATGAGAACTTACCAGTTTGAAGTTTGATCTTTATTTAATGAGGAGTTACGTTGAGGGATTACGTGAAGAAGAGCCCGTCCAGCCGCACACGCGTCAATCTTCAAAGCAGCGGAGTGAAAATCACAGACGACAATTACTGAAGTATGATAGTAAGATGCATAAAGACTAGAACGACCAGCTCGATCCTTTTATGAGGGTGGGAGCGGAGGGCACGTAATCCCTCAACGTAACTCCTCATAAAATAAAGATCAAACTTCAAACTGGTAAGTTCTCGTTTAATCTTACTATTTTACTGCGGAGTCACGTGAAAATTTCAAAGCTCTGTGATTTCACACCGTGGATTAAATCCAGGTGCTCACTGCACTGATTGACTATTGAGTAAGCACAATCAACAATGCATAACCACAACATTAAATGTAATCAGTTAATGGTTTTATTTATTATAACAATAGTAACCCATTTATCATAATGGGGGATTTAATACTGAATCCAGCACGGCATCACCAAACACCCCGGGATCTTTAATCTCCTTATGGTAATACTTGTGAAACATCTGTTCACTTGCCCATCCTGCGGCCACGAGGATAAGGTCAATTGGAACATCTGAATCCCTGGCCGCCCTTGATGCCGCCTTGGTGGAATGAGATTTAAATTTATCAGTATCAATACCTGAATAAATCAACACCTGTTTCAACCATCTTGAAATTGTCTGTGTTGACACTTTCTTATGAGGACTTTTATGACTAATATAAAATGCTAATTCTGTGCCTCTTAAGATTCTGGTTGTTTCCATGTAACATCTTATATATGTTACTACACATAGCCGTGGATCCGTAGGATATGGTGAAAACCCCAACTTACATCCTGTGAACCCAGGTCTACTTTGTTTCAGTAAATCATAGACATAGAATGTAATGGCATCTGCCCCTACTTTCATTCTGTCTATTCTTAATTTCTGTAATGTTTGAACTCTCTGAGCTGAAACTAACGCCATGAGCATAACCAACTTCATGGTAATTTTGGCCAATGACAGAGTTTCAATAGGATTCCATTCACGCAGCAGCATCAGTACATCTTTTACATTCCAGATTTCTGTATACCTAGGTCTAGGAGGATTGGTGTTGAAAATTCCCTTCATAAAGCTACAGACCTAAGGATGTGATCCTATTGGATTTTGTTCTGATTCACTGCTTAAATATGCAGAGAGTGCACTTCGTGCAGTATTGATTGCACTATAGCTTAATTTTAATTCGAAGTAAAAAGTTGAAAGAAACTCTAATGCATCTGAAATTTCTGCTATGTTATATGCAATATTCTTTTCTGAACAGAACACCTCCCATTTGTTTATATAAGAAATGTACTGCTTCTGGGTACTATTCCTCCAGGCTGCTGCCATAAGATCTACCGTACGGTCTGATAATCCTCTTAAAAGATATGGCCTTTTCAGAATTTGCAAATCAACAAACCAATACGATCATGTAAAGGATGTGGTTCATCAGTTACAGGGTTTACAAGCAGTTTTACCTGCTTTGGAATAACCATAAGGGTTTTTTTGATCATGTTTAACACCAGTGGGTACCATAGCTGTGTAGGCCAATCTGGCACCACCAAAATCCCCGAGGCTGAGTCCTGTTTAATTTTCTGTATGCATCGATTGATTAAACAGAACGGAGGAAATGCATACAGAAACATATCACCCCAATGTAGCGAGAAAGCATCCACCGCTACTGCACCAGGATCAGGTTCCCATGACACATACTTAGGCAATTGGTGGTTAAGTCTTGATGCAAACGAATCAATCTCTGGCATTCCAAATTGTGCTACAGTTTGTTTAAATATTTCATGATGCAACATCCATTCTGTATTATCATTAAATTTACGTGACCTTTTGTCTGCAATTATGTTAAATTTACCTGGTAAATACATTGCTGACAGCCAGATTTTCCTGGCAATACACCAGGTCCAAATTTCATTTGCCAATCTATCACATGATTCTGACTTGATACCACTCATGTGATTTATATATGCTACAGCTGTAGTATTGTCAACCTGTACCTGAACATGCACATTTCCCATATTAGTGCAATAAGCTTTAAGCCCTTAAAATGCTCCTAACAGCTCTAGGTAATTTATACCTTGATTTTCAAGCAAAGGTACTTCATCCACATTCCACCTACCTCCACAGCTGGAAACAATGTTTGTTGCGCCCCATCCTAGAGCACTTACATCAGTCTGTAGAATAACGGAAGTTGTTTCTACCAAAACTTTTCTGGAATTATTAGAGACATTGTTAATCCACCATTCTATTTCTGTGGTACACAAAAATGCTGGAGAAACTCAGCGGGTGCAGCAGCATCTATGGAGCGAAGGAAATAGGCAACGTTTCGGGCCGAGACCCTTCTTCAGACTCACAATTTCTATTTCTGTAATGGGTTCAATTGTCAATTGCATGGGCCTGTCAAAATGCCCTGCATTCATCTTTAATGCTTGTACCTTAGCCCTCTGCAAATGCTGATAATGCAATGGTCCAAATCTTACAGCTGGAAAAGCAGCAATTAATTTGCCCAGCAAGCTTGCCACTTGTCTAATTGAAGGTTTGTACGCGTTTATGAGCATAGTGCAACCTTCAATTAACTGCAGTCTTTTGGCAAGGTGATTACCATGTGTTGTGAGTTAATTGTGAACCCTAGGTAATCAATCTTATTGCTTGGTAATAATTTCGATTTTTGTGGGTGAATAATGAAGCCCATTTCTTCAAAAATGTACTTGACTCTTGATACTGACAACTTTGCGGCAGCCAAAGTGTCCCCCACAATCAGAATATCATCCAAATAAGACATTACTACATGGCCCTCAGCTCTTAGCAGAGCTAAAATTGGTTTGAGTAATTTTGTAAATAACCTTGGTGCTGAAGTCAGACCATTGGGCAATGCTTTAAATTGCCATAACTGACTCATCCATCTAAATTTTAAATATCTTTGATCATTACCATGCATTGCCACAGAATAATATGCACCTTGCAGATCTATGCTTGCCATGTAGCAATTTCTTGTGACCAGCTGAATGGCATTATTAAATGTTTCCATTTTGAAATGTTTATATTGTACAAAAAGGTTAAGACTTGTCAGATCCAGAATAATTCTACATCCACCATCCTTTTTTGTTCTAGGAAAAATACTTGACACAAACTGATGGTGTTGTTCTACTGACTTTTCTATTACCCCTTTGTCGCATAAAATTTTCAATTCTCCCTCGATCTGCGTATTCTCTTCCTTTGAGAAAATACGTGACCGGTTTGAAATATGCTGAGTAGGAGGATCCAAATGTAGATAGAACTCAATTTTAAATCCCACAATGCTGCACAGTATAAACGAATCATTTGTTATTAATTGCCATTCTTTTAGGAAGAATCGTAATCTTCCCCCTATTTGTGAGTGTAAAACATTTGTTGTGTTTCTTACCAGACCAGACCCCCCTACCTCGGGTTTTGCCATCGGCAAATGTTGTCCCCTTCTAGTAGGCACATTGTAACCTCCACGCATCCCCGGTGCAGCACGCCAACGTGTATATGAGAACGATCGGCTTGTTCCTTCTCCAGCACCAGCATTCCGTCTGTAGGGATACAGCCTTCGCACCGCTCTGCTCAACACAGGTGGTTTCATCATCATACCACTCATGGTTTTTGACTCTTCATTTAGGTCTTTTAGCTTCTTTGCTAGATTTTCAAATCATGCTCAAATAACATGGGGTTATTTGAGCATGTGAGCGTAATCCAATGCTCAAATAACCCCATATCAAGTTATTCACCGCTGGGACTGCTAGCAGTTCACAATTTGCCGGGGTCTCATATTTTTTAACAGTCTCATCCATAGTTAATTCCTGGAGCTGATGGGAGAGCAGATAATTTATAGTCATTGCTATTTCCTCTCTCAAAGGTTCCCCTGTTACTCTGGGAACAGCAAACTTTTGTGCCAGCCCTGGAACTTTGAGCTCTGATATTGGGCTCTGGTCCTCATACAAATCATCATCTGAGTCTAGATGTTCCTCTTCTTGATGGGAAATTTCTGGCTCCCCTGTTTCAGGTAAGATTAGCCCTGGCCCTTCAATTGGCCATTGCATAGTAAGGTCTCTGCCAGATTCCCCCTGCGCGGGCTCTCCTGTAGGCCCACGGATGGGCAGCCCTGTTTCAGGTGCTGCTGGCGCTGGCTCAATTCTAGGCCAACGCTTCATTTGTTTTTCTTTAGCCATTGTCGGTGCTGGCACATCTCTCACCCAACGTTTGTACTGCCTTTGTTCAGGCATTTCTAGTACTGTAGGCCAACACATATACTGCCTTTTTGCTGGCATTTCGGGCACTGGCTCTCCTGTAGGCCAACCACTGTATTGTTTCTGCACAGGCATTCCTGATGGCTCTCCTGTAGGCCACCCTTGTGCCTGTCCCATCCAAGGCACCCCCTGTGCTACATCTTCCATAGGCCAACACGGACTGAAATCCTCCTGTGGGGGTTCATTATAAATCATTTTCCCCATCAGAAGATCCAAACTCGCGACCCTAGCAGCCATTATATTTTCTGACTGAGGAGGGTATTCCTCCGGGTCTGACTCATTGGAGTCTACTGGTCGGGCCGACTTTTGTCCTGCCTTGCGCTCCGCCGCCGGCGGTATAACGGCACTTTCGACCGCAACGGGAGTTAATGGCCTCGCTGCCACTGCCTCCTCTAACTGACGCCCGCTACCCTCAGGAACTTGGGTTTTACCTGCGGTGCATCTCCTTCCCCTATGCCCTTTCTCCATGATAAACTTGCGTGGAGCTCCACCAACAAGTCTGACGAGAAAAAGCGCTCCTGGAAGTGAAAGTGAAAGCACTTACCTTCCGACTTTTTTGCTTTACTCACCGCTTGGAGGAGCTCCTGCTCCTCCACACACGGTCATGAACGCTATGCGTCTGACGATATGACGCGTGTGCGGCTGGACGGGCTCTTCTTCACGTAGTCACTCACGTAACTCCGAAGTAAAATTGTCTCTTTACCTACATTTACAGACTGAATATGCTTCTTAGTGAATTGCTTGGCCCTAACAGCAATTGTTTCAAACCAGGTTTTTTAAATAACTGATAAATGTATTAGCAATGATGTTTATTTTAATACTTTATCTTTTTCATCGTTATGACGTTTTTGCTGATGCATTATCTTAAGATTTGAAATTGTTCTGCAATAACGATATAAGTAGAGATGGTCTTTAAATGTTTAAAAGTAATATTTGAATATTCCACAGAAGAAGAAGTTTCCTTTGTTTCAAGAACAGGAAAAACAAATGATTTCACAAAGTTGAAGGGTTGGAAGCAAAAACTTGGACAACAATCAGGATCTTCTACTTCCAAGCAGACCGAAACAAGTAAGTTTAAGAATAGGTGCATTCCAGTGACAGTGTATCGTTGAGTAAAGTTTCAATTCTTAACCCAGTGGGGCAGGTCACCCTATCCCAAGGACTGAGTTTTTTTTCTGTTGGTGAATGGTCTCTGAAAATGAATGTGCTCCATGCCAACATTTTAGCATCGAGGCAACAAATTTGAAAACTATCATTGTGTTCCTGTAAATTCTGCTTTTAAGGGACTTCAGATACTGACTACCCTGTCCCTTTCGCCCATCACCTCTCCTCCTCCATGTCAACCTGATGGGCGGGAAAAGGAATTGCTAAATTTACTTATTGGCCCTTAGTCTCTTGTTGGATTGTGTTGATGCATCTGAGTTATGAACATGCAGATATATATAATAGCATGAAGAACCCAATTTATATTTTAATTCGTACTGTTTGTCTTTATCCAAAGCAAAGCTTACCCAGAGCTATTTTGCCAAATATGTAGCATTAGGCATGTTAGCAAATTGCACACTTGCCAAAAAATAGTTGTGAAGTGGTGAAGGAACTGAGTTTTAATGTTATACTTCATTAGATGATAATTTGTTTGGATGGTGTACTAAAAAATGAATTGATTAATTTTGCTTTGTGATCTGTTCCAGATGTAAAACCAGAGTACTCCTTAACAAATAGTTCTGTTTTCTCAAGTCCCAAATTGGATGAATACCTGGAAAATGAAGAGAAAATTATTGATCAGTGTGCTGCTCTGTGCGTGAACAAAACATCAAAAGTTGTATGTCAAATGCCTTCCAAAAGTTCCAGTTATGTCCACACGTTGGATAGTGTATTAAAATCCCGGTCATCCCAAGCTGACTGCAGAGGGTCCCACACATCCAATCGAACTTCAGTTTCTCCCCAACCCATTTCTGTTGGCTCTGTTTCCAAAAGCACCAAGCAGATTGAGATGACATTGGGACCTGTCTCGGATAACAAAGAGCAGAAGTCTGCAAACAATGCAAAGGTATCCTCGACACCATCTAAAACCAGTTTGCGGTCGTCCTTTGCACCCACGAGACTGGCTGGGTTATCCAAAAAGCAGATAGAGTTAATGTATCTGGAGAATGGTGCCTTCTGGGTTGAGAAACCAAGGACTTACATCACAGAGGAGCGAACAGAAGCATCCCTTGTTACTCTGCTAACAGCACAGGTACTGGTTTTATATTACTTTGAACATAGCTGTGGAAAGTTTTTTACTAAAGCACTTGAAGGATGCATACCTCAAGGAAAATGACTAGAACAATTCAGAATTGTGATACCACTCTTTATATTTTAACTGAGTTTTAAAACAAAACTAATATGAACATGACATGGGAGAGAAAGAGCAAGCCATACATCTCCTTGAGTCAGTTTTGCCAATCAGAAACCTAGTGTCTGATCTAATTTTTGGCACCAAGTCCAATTTTCCTGTTCGATTATCATAACCTATAATTTTCTTCATAGTTTAAAAATCCCTCAGCCTTAAATGAGTTTAATAATGCTTATCCATGCCCCTTTCAAATATAGAAATGCAACCATGTGAGGAAAGAACTTCCTTTTCTCAGCCTCAGTAACATTTTATACATCTTACAGAATCTATCTTCTGTAAATCCCAAACTAAAAATGATTGTTTTTGCCTTTATCAATCCAGTTTGTTACCCCCTGGAAAGAAGTATTGTAAATTTGTCAAGAACTTCCCAACATAAAACCATGTATGACTGCTTTATACTCTTACAAGTATCTATATGTGTTACTATTACCTCTTCAATAATGTATTGCAAAATTTTCCCAATACGTTTTATAGTTCCCTGTTTTCAAGGTTTCAAGGTCAGTTTATTGTAACATGTACCAGTTAAGGAACAGTGAAATTTGAATTACCATACAGCCATACTAATTGAAAAGCAATAAGACACACATCCACATAAAAGTTAACATAAACATCCATCACAGTGGATTCCACATTCCCCACTGAGATGGAAGACAATAAAGTTCAATCTTCTCCTCTTTGTTCTCCCGTGGTCGGGGCAATCAAACCATCCTCAGGCGGGGCGATCAAAGCCCCCGCTGCCGACGATCAGAGCCCCAGTCGGGGTGATCGAAACTCCCGCGTCGGGGCGGTTGAAACTTTCTCCGCGGCATGCAGCTTCCCAGAGACCCCAGGCTTCACCTTGTTAAAGTCCACAGGCCCCTGCGGCTTGGAGCGCCCGTCGGTCTGCAGGAAAGGCCACCTACTCCACGATTTTAGGCCGCAGTGGGGACGGGGATACGATATGGAAAAAAAATGCATCTCCGTCGAGGTAAGAGATTGAAAAAAAGTTTCCCCCAACCCCCCCCCCCCCCACATAAAACAAACCAAGGAACATTAAAACATACTTTTAACACATACTAAAAATAACAAAAAATAAGAAAGGACAGACAGACTGTTGACGAGGCAGCCAATGCTGGTGGCGCCACCCTGTGTTGATCTCCCTTTTGGGAGTGCCATTATATCTGGTGTTCCAATCCTCAGATATCTTCATATCCAGGAAATGTTGATAGATTATTTCCACTGCCTTTGTGGCCACATCCTAAGTCTCTAGGATGCAGGCAACTTAGAGCCAGCACCGCCATTCAATATGATCATGGCTTACCATCCAAAATCACGCTGCAAATTTTTCGGTTACCTGATACGTCAGTCAATGATGCCAGCAGTCGCCGAAAAAATTGCCAAGTGGGACAGGCCCTTTAATCTTTCCCAGTTCACTGGCTAATTCTTTTCTCGTACTGTTGTAATTGGCTTCATTTAAAATTGGAACAGAGGGACATCTTTATTTATTAAATATGCAGACCAAAACTCTATTCAGCACTCCAGGCTCACTAGCATTCTGTAAAATTACATCAACCATATCCTACTTTTACACCTCATACCCATTGCAGCAAATCCTCACTGCCTCCAAAGTTGTTGGCTGAGCAGAAATTCCCTCAGCTTTTTTTTTTATTTTTTTTTTTTATTTTTTTTTTTTTAATTATTTTATTGAACATGTTAAAAAAATATACAAACACAAATAAACGTATAAGCAATAAAAAAGAAAATAAAACTCAAATGAAAACAAACAAATAAGTAACTCAAATAATACAAATAATATCGTTCATGTTCAAAAGGGGTAAGAAGAAGTTCGAAAACTTTTCTGGTCCTACCCCCTCTTATTTTCTATACATTTTCATGGAAAAACAAAATAATGGGAACAAATGGACCCAAAATATGTTGAACAGTCCACAAACAAGAAATAACCAAACAGTAAAGAAAATCACTGGTCCAGCTCATAACCATTCAATCTTTTGTTTCTGAAGAATGTTTTTAGTTTGAATAGAGTCTTACATTTTTTCAGCTCATCATGGCAGTTATTCCAGAGACTAACACCCTTTGCTGTAACACAATGGAGTTTTGCATTAGTTCTTATTGCCGGTTTTTCGAATATATAGGTTCCTCTCAGGTTGTGTTTGCTTTCTCTCCGTTGGAACAACCCCTGGATATTACAAGGCAATTGCTGATTTGTTGCTTTGAACATAATTTGGATAGTTTTATAATCTGTCAGATCTTGACATTTTAATGTTTTTAGTCTGATAAATAATGGTTTTGTTGATTGTCTGTAGGTGGTTTTATGTATAATTCGTATTGCTCTTTTTTGGAGGATGAAGATTGGATGTGTATTTGTTTTGTATGTGTTTCCCCATACCTCCACACAGTAGATCATGTATGGGAGTATGAGGGAGCAGTACAACATATACAGGGAGGCTTGATTTAATAGGTCTCTGGCTTTATTCAGTATTGCAATTGATTTGGATATTTTGGCTTTAATATAATTGATGTGAGATTTCCAAGTTAATTTGTTGTCAATTAATACTCCAAGAAATTTTATTTCAGATACTCTTTCTATTTCTGTGCCATTTATCATGAGCTTTTTCTCTGTGTTGGTTGATCGATTTCCAAATATTATGAATTTTGTTTTACTTAAATTCAATGTGAGTTTATTTTCGTCAAACCAGATCTTCATCCTGCTCAATTCCTTTTCCATACTATCCAGGAGCTGTTCCAAGTTGTCTCCACAGCAGAGTAAGTTAGTATCATCAGCAAAGAGAATAGTTTAAAGAGTTTTTGACACTTCACATATATTATTCATATACAAAATGAATAATAATGGCTCTAACACTGAGCCCTGAGGCACCCCACACGTAACCTGCAGTAATTGTGATTTATGGTTTTGTATTTCGACATATTGTTCCCGGTTCTGTAGGTAGCTGAATAGCCATGATAATGCAATGCCTCTAATGCCATATCTTTGTAGTTTCTTTATTAATAACTCATGGTCTACGGTGTCAAATGCTTTTTTTAAGTCCAAAAAAATCCCTACTGCATACTCTTTATTTTCTATTGCCTTAGTAATTTTTTCTATGAATTCAATAATTGCAAATGAAGTTGTTCTGTTAGCTCTAAAACCATATTGTTGTTCGTACAGTATGTTATGTTTGGTGATAAATTCGTCCAGTCTTGTGTAAAATATTTTTTCCAGTATTTTGGAGAAGCAATGAAATGGGTCTGTAATTTGAAAGTACATGTTTGTCTCCAGTTTTATATATTGGTATGACTTTTGCTGTTTTCATTTTGTTGGGAAATACACCGGTTTGAAGGGACTGATTACAAATGTGAGTCAGAGGTCTTGCTATGCATTCTATAATGTTTTTAACTGTAAACATGTCAATATCATGACAGCTAAATATTAAGAGGACAAAAATCTTTGCTTTCAATTAGTTTTTCAAGCCCTATTCCATGGCATTTATCTTCATCCCCTGGCATGTGAATTACCAGAGGCAGATCCAGACCATTTGCAACCTGATATTTTGTTTGATGATAAGTTTATCTCCAGCTTGGTTAATGTAAATTAGCTGTTTTGATCTCTGCAACAATGTCAGTTTCACACTAAGTATTCTTGTCTTTAAACCAGTCCTTAAATCCTCACTATATGATTAAGCTTTTGGTCATCGTACCAGCGGCTCTTCAATGATCTGGTGTCGTTGATTGATGCTCCTGAGAACCATTCGTCTTTGGGATTTCAAAAACTGTGACTATTGTGTCCACTGCTGCTGATGGAAGATTTATGCACTTTCATCGAAAGGCAGCTTCTTGCACAATTCTCCTGCCAAAGGACAGCTGTGGTTGCCCTAGCAGGAGAGAGCAACACAACAGGATATTCTACACCTTTTTCTCAAATTATTTTAATAAAAGAACAGAAAAAGAAGAGGCTCTAAATGTGATAGCTTTCAGAAAGTTGTTCTGGCATTATTTCCCACAGCAATGAAGTAGTCACTAAGTCTTAGTTATTGCTTGCCTGTCCATCAACACTCAATAAAATGGAGTAGAGCTAGGAGGATCTTGCTCCTTGCAAATTGAAAATTGACTACATTTTGTAAGTACAACAGTGGTTATAATAAAAAAAGTACTTTTATTTATTACTTCAATTCAGTTTTAGTTCAGTTTAGTTTATTGTCATGTGTACAATCGAGGTAAAGTGAAAAGCTTTTGTTGCGTGCTACCCAGTCAGCAGATTGACGATACATGATTACAATCGATCCATTTACAGTGTATAGATACATAATAAGGGAATAATGTTTAGTGCAAGGTAAAGCCAGCAAAGTCTGATCAAGGATAGTCCGAGGGTCTCTAAAGGGGTAGATAGCACTGCTCTCTGGTTGTGGTAGGATGGTTCAGTTGCCTGATAACAGTTGGGAAAAAATTGTCTCTGAATCAGGAGGTGTGCGTTTTCACACTTCTATACCTTTTGCCTGATAGGAGAGGAGGGAAGAGGGAGGGGCCAGGTTGCGAATCGTCCTTGATTATGCTACTGACCTTGCCGAGGCAGCGTGAGGTATAAATGGAGTCAATAGAAGGGAGGTTGGTTTGTGTGATGGTCTGGGCTGCTTCCACAATTCGCTGCAATTTCTTGCGATCTTGGATGGAGATGTTCCTAAACCAAGCTGTGATGCATCCTGATGAAATGCTTTCTATGGTGCACCTGTGGAAGGATGCACATTCTAGGATAGAGGCATTGCTGGCAATGCCAGCGGTTACTGTCTCATCACTCTGTGTTCCTGAACACGGGAGCCAGTCGACTACATTGGGACCCTGAACTTGCATATTGGCAAGATTACGATTAATTAGATGCATTTTAACAACAATCTTATTCGCAAGGCTTCTGATACTGAAACAAGCATTTTTTTAAACCTACATTTTATTTCATTGCCTGAATTAAAATTTGATTATTGTTATGGTGAGATTCAAACTCTTGTTTCTTCACCTGAAGACCAAGACTCTGAACACTGCCAAGAAACCTAACTACAGCTTCTGGTAATTGGGTTATACAATATTTTGATTGTCCGGCATTTGAGAATGGCACTATAAAGAAAAGGCATGTTTTTGTGGGGGATTTAAATTGGAAAAACTTATTTTGAGCAGTTTTAAAGTAGGAAATGGTACAACAAATCATTTTTATTTAGCTCTGCAAAACTTCACAAACCTCATTGAAATATTGCCTGATATTTTATTTTGAGTATTCTGAAGAATGGTCTCGACCCGAAACTTCACCCATTCTTTCTCTCCAGAGATGCTGCCTGCCGCTGAGTTACTCCAGCATTTTGTGTCTTATCTCCAATGTAAACCAGCATCTGCAGTTCCTTCCTACATATTTTGGGTATTAGTTGACTGGGTTACAAAGGAGAACTCCTCGAAAAAAATGTTGGATGGGCTCTTCTATAGATATCTTTGAAAGATTTAATATCATGTAAAATATAGTGGCCTTGCTCGTCACTGCAGTAGACATTTTGCTCAATCATTAGTCAGGGGTTTGTAGGTATGACTTCCTGATGGTGTGCTTGCAAACCCAATATTGAGAATATGTCAGAAGAATTTCAATGTTAGGCTACATAAAAAAAGATGTGCAGTTTACAAAATATGTAATAGGAGATTAATAGAACTAACTTGGGTCAGTAGCAAGATTGAATCTTTTTTTTGCACTTTTTAATTATAGCATTTTTCACAGATTTATAAATCCTTGTGAAGTAGAATAAACTCTTGAGAAGTAGAATTATTTGTGTGTCTTTTTTGCTTTCTTTACAGGAAAACAGTAAGGGAAATAACAGTGGAACAGTTACAGCATGCAAGTTGAACAGGTGTAGGAAGTCTACTACCAGAGAAGGTAAAAATATGTCATGTAAATTAACTTGTCTGAATATTGGTACATATCTTATACATCATTAGGTTGTTCCATGTCATTTGGCACTTACAGGCTTTTGTATCATAAATTTGGCAAGCAAGCTTAAGCATCCATTTTCTTATCTACCAGTCAACTCCCATAACTCAGCAGAATTTCCACTGCAAATCTGAGCTCCTCCTCTGACCTTGCAGCCCTTGCATCTGCTGGCCATCAATGTAAATGGTGCCAACCTAAGTACGCTGAATTTGACAGTTAAATAGCGGGACGTATATTGTACTTTAGGCCGGTAATCCTACGCTGTTCTTGGACATTATAAGTGTGCTACGGAGGCTCTTAAATAAGATGCACCAGTTCCTTCAAATGATTAAGAAGATGGACGTTAAAGATAATATGCTGTAAATTGGAATGTTACCACTGTAACTGGCCAACTCTCCCTTTCATCCAACACATAATATTTAACGGGTCATTTATCTGATCAGAATTTGTGGAATTCACAAGTCATTGGGTTACAAAGTTATCCATATTTTATGTTCTGTGAGATATAAATTTCTAACTACCAAAAGATGCCTGTTGATGAGAATACAGTCATGGATCAACCAGCCACAGTGACTTTGTAGCCAGCATAGTGTACTCTTTAATGTACAGTCGGTTTAGAAGTACAGGCAGTCCCCAGGTATGAATGGTTTCCATTTTTAAAGATGTCCATAAGTCCATTTTTTCTACGTCAAAATGCGTAAAAATCACTCGCTATTGTAACCATATCTCCACAGTGTCTTGAATGGCATCAAAAGCTCGTAATACTGATTAGAAAAAAACAAATAATGAAAGTGCAGAGGAAACTAGGTCTATCATTCATACCAATGTCTACCTGGAATGATCAGAGGTAACCAGCTGCTATACAATAACTACTATCACACAGTGCCAAAGAAAAACAAGGGAGCGAGCGTCAATGACTGTTGTCCACCATCACAAAATACGTAGAGGCTGCTCATGGTACAGATCAACTCCAGCATACCAGACAACTTTGATCCATTGCAGGGCTCTCACTTAACTTTTTTTCCCTGTTACCAGCCGGGCAACCTAGGCAGCTTTTTAGGTTGCCAAATGACAGTTTAGGTGGTCATTTAAGATGCCTTGCATGACGCGTGCGATAATGTGCTCGGACGAAGTGCGTAGTGGCCAGAAGGAATTATGCTCAATGAAGCATTCACATATTATTTCTGCTCAAATAAAGTCACAAACTAAACATATTCACCAATCAAGACATGATATATACCACAATGACATTCAGCAAAATTATAATACAGTATTTCAATTCTTTTTACACGTTGCAATGAATGCAATTTCTATTATTTCTTTCCACTTCCTAACAAAAATGTGGTTGGATTATTCAGCGTATGATCAACCTCGGTGAGACGAAGGAAACTGGCAGGGAACATAAAAACTGACTGCAAAAGTTTTTATAGATATGTGAAGAGAAAGAGATTAGTTAAAACAAATGTAGGTCCCTTGCAGTCAGAAACAGGTGAATTGATCATGGGGAACAAGGATATGGCGGACCAATTGAATAACTACTTTGGTTCCGTCTTCACTAAGGAAGACAAATAATCTGCCGGAAATAGCAGGGGGCCGCGGGTCAAAGGAGATGGAGGAACTGAGTGAAATCCAGGTTAGTCGGGAAGTGGTGTTGGGTAAATTGAATGGATTAAAGGCCGATAAATCACCAGGGCCAGATAGGCTGCATCCCAGAGTACTTAAGGAAGTAGCTCCAGAAATAGTGGATGCATTAGTGATAATTTTTCAAAATTCTTTAGATTCTGGAGTAGTTCCTGAGGATTGGAGGGTAGCAAACGTAACCCCACTTTTTAAGAAGGGAGGGAGAGAGAAAACGGGGAATTACAGACCAGTTAGTCTAACATCGGTAGTGGGGAAACTGCTAGAGTCAGTTATTAAAGATGGGATAGCAGCACATTTGGAAAGTGGTGAAATCATTGGACAAAGTCAGCATGGATTTACGAAAGGTAAATCGTGTCTGACGAATCTTATAGAATTTTTCGAGGATGTAACTAGTAGAGTGGATAGGGGAGAACCAGTGGATGTGTTGTATCTGGACTTTCAGAAGGCTTTCGACAAGGTACCACATAAGAGATTAGGATACAAACTTAAATCACACGGTATTGGGGGTTCAGTATTGATGTGGATAGAGAACTGGCTGGCAAACAGGAAGCAAAGAGTAGGAGTAAACGGGTCCTTTTCACAATGGCAGGCAGTGACTAGTGGGGTACCGCAAGGCTCAGTGCTGGGACCCCAGCTATTTACAATTTATATTAATGATCTGGACGAGGGAATTGAAAGCAACATCTCCAAGTTTGCGGATGACACTAAGCTGGGGGGCAGTGTTAGCTGTGAGGAGGATGCTAGGAGACTGCAAGGTGACTTGGATAGGCTGGGTGAGTGGGCAAATGTTTGGCAGATGCAGTATAATGTGGATAAATGTGAGGTTATCCACTTTGGTGGCAAAAACGGGAAGGCAGACTATTATCTAAATGGTGGCCGATTAGGAAATGGGGAGGTGCAGCGAGACCTGGGTGTCATGGTACACCAGTCATTGAAAGTAGGCATGCAGGTGCAGCAGGCAGTGAAGAAAGCGAATGGTATGTTGGCCTTCATAGCAAGAGGATTTGAGTATAGGAGCAGGGAGGTTCTACTGCAGTTGTACAGGGTCTTGGTGAGACCACACCTGGAGTATTGCGTACAGTTTTGGTCTCCAAATCTGAGGAAGGACATTCTAGCCATAGAGGGAGTGCAGAGAAGGTTCACCAGACTGATTCCTGGGATGTCAGGACTTTCATATGAAGAAAGACTGGATAGACTTGGCTTATACTCGCTAGAATTTAGGAGATTGAGAGGGGATCTTATAGAAACGTACAAAATTCTTATGGGGTTGGACAGGCTAGATGCAGGAAGATTGTTCCCGATGTTGGGGAAGTCCAGGACAAGGGGTCACAGCTTAAGGATAAGGGGGAAATCCTTTAAGACCGAGATGAGGAAAAACGTTTTCACACAGAGAGTGGTGAATCTCTGGAACTCTCTGCCACAGAGGGTAGTTGAGGCCAGTTCATTGGCTATATTTAAGAGGGAGTTAGATGTGGCCCTTGTGGCTAAAGGGATCAGGGGGTATGGAGAGAAGGCAGGTACGGGATACTGAGTTGGATGATCAGCCATGATCATATTGAATGGCGGTGCAGGCTCGAAGGGCCGAATGGCCTACTCCTGCACCTATTTTCTATGTTTCTATGAAGCGCAGGCTTGGCGATCGCTTCACACAACACCTCCACTCAGTTCGCAATAACCAACTTGATCTCCCGGTGGCTCAACACTTCAACTTCCCCTCCCATTCCGAATCCGACCTTTCTGTCCTGGGCCTCCTCCATGGCCAGAGTGAAGCCCACCGCAAATTGGAGGAACAGCACCTCATATTTCGCTTGGGTAGTTTACACCCCAGTGGTATGAACATTGGCTTCTCCAATTTCAGGTAGTCCTTGCTTTCTCCCTCCTTCCCCTCCCATTCCCAGCTCTCCCACAGTCTACTGTCTCCGCTACTTCCTTTCTTTCCCCCCCCCAACCCTGCCATCAGTCTGAAAAAGGGTCTCGACCCGAAACGTCGCCTATTCCTTCACTCCATAGATGCTGCCTCACCCGCTGATTTTCTCCAGCTTTTTTATCCACCACCCATTCAAACAAGTTCTGTTATCCCAATTTCCTCACCCACTCCCTACACATTAGGGGCAATTTTACAGAGACAAGTTAACCAACAAAGCCAATACGTCTTTGGGATGTGGGAGGAAACCCACACGCTTGCAGGGAGAATGTGTAAATTCAACACAGACAGTGCCCGAGGACAGGATCGAACACAGATCTCTGGCGTGTGAGGCAGCAAGTCTACCAGCTGTGCCACTATATTTTGTTTTCCAACTCACAAAAAAGTATACGTTGATAACTTTGGTTGCTAAAAAAAATAAACTATCCATTTTCAGTCTTAAATCTCTAAGTCACGCTATGTCCCCCTTTAGAGCGACTGTATGTTTTAATTCAGTTCAAGACTATGGGGCAGTACATTGGCCATAAAGTTGCTGCCTAAAAGTGCCAGAGACCCGGAATTGGGTACTGTCTGTATGGAGTTTGCTCCTTTTCCCTTTGATCGCATGGGTTTTCTCCAGGTGCTCTTGTTTCCTTCCACATTCCAAAGGTGTGCAGGAACTTCAGACCCAACCCAAAATGTAATATTTTCCTTTTGTCCAGAGATTCTGTCTGACCTGTTGAGTTACTCCAGTTTTTTGTGTCAATATCGGTTTAAACTAGCATCTGCAGTTCCTTCCTACACACACGTTACTATACGATAGAATTGTATTAATCCCAGGAGGGATTTCATTGTTCTAATTGGAACGTGAGAGAATAAAACAATCTTGACCCTTGACTTACGTCGCTAATGTGTGGAATAGAACTAGTGTACGGGTGATCGGTGGTCGGCGTGGACTCGGTGGGCCGAAGAGCCTGTTTCCTCGCTGTATCTTTAAATTGAACTAAAAACATTAAAACCAGAGGGAGTCTAAAGAAGGGTCTCTACCTGAAACGCCACCCAATTTCTTCTATCCAGAGATGCTGGCTGCTCCATGGAGTTCTCCCGCACAATTAAAGCATGGAATAGTCTTCACCCTACCATGGTTATCCAACCAGACGCAACTAAATTTAAGGTAGCTCTTTTTCCCCAGGAACCCTTATTTTGCTTAAGTCCATCCTCCACCTCCAGTTTAAATTCTATTTGGAATATTTTAGGAGGACCAGCAAACCAAGAAGCAAGAGTTACCCCAGGGAGTTACTCCAACTGCAGGGAGTGATTCTGCGTTGGGTTTCAGCGGTCGCGGCAAGGCTGCGACCGGACAGCAATGGCGGCCAGATCTCCCACAATGCTGAGGGAGGGAGAAAGTGCCCGGCACCGACGGGTTGCCGTGGCAGTGCGCATGTGCAGGGCGGCTGATGATGTGCTGGTCGTGGCAGTGCGCGTGTGCAGGGGGAGGATGTGGTGGCAGTGCGCATGTGCAGGGGGAGGATGTACAGGCCGTGGCAGTGCGCATGTGCAAGGCAGCTGAGGATGTGCTGGCCGTGGCTGTCCGCATGTGCAAGGTGGCCGGTCGTGCCGGCGGATGAGGTGCGGCTGGAGAGCGGAGACCCGGCGGCCCGGACACGGATGGCGGGCTGAGACGGATAGTTACAGAAAGAGAGATAGAGAGGGGGGTCCCGCTCAGAGTTGAACGGTAGGTGTCCTGGTTGCTCTGAGAGCGGCGCCCGTGCGCAGCCGACAACCGTGGAGCCGCGACAAAGCGCCGAGGCTGCGGGTCAGACGCCCGCCAAATACGAGGGAAATCCCATCCCCGTGTCCAGGAATCCGGGATCATCCAAATCCTGCACTGCAACCGTCCCCGTCCCTATTCACTAACCCCGCCCGCACACGGGCAATTTTATCCCAATCCCAGGAAATTGCATCTACCTAATTCAGGGATTGATCCTGATCTACTTGATTTTTTTTTTGCTTGCCAAGCTGGGCAAAATGACACCGCGTTTAGGTTGCCCGGCGCGACTTTAGGTGGCCATTGGAAACCGGGCAACCGTTAATTTCGAGGCCTGAGTCACTGCAATTCACCTGCTGCTGCAACAGGTCCATGGCAGACATCATCTCCCTGGTCTTACAGTCATACGTCAAATATCTGGATAACAGGAACACCTATGTCAGATTCCCATTTATTGACTATAGATCTGCCTTGAACAGTATCATTCCAAATAAACTCCTCTCCAAACCTCTGGACCTAGATCTTAGGATCTCCCTCTACAACTAGATCTTTGACTTCTGACCCATGTTGTAATCAGCAAGAGTAGATGATAAATCATCCTCCATGATAATTCTCAACACAGGTGGCCCACAAGGCTGCGTTCTCAGCCCCTTACTATACTCCGTATATACTCACAATGGTGTAGCCAAATTTTGCTTTAATTGCATTTACAAGTTTGCAGATGACAATTTTGCTGATTTCAAACTATGACGAGACGGGGTACAGGAAGGAGATAGTTTCTCCCTCAAGGTCAGCAGAACGAAGGAGCTGCTCATCAACTTCAGGAAGTGGAGAGGAGAGCATGCCCAGTACTGAGGTTGAGTTGGACAGGAGCTTCTTCCCTGCTGTTACCAGATTCTTGAACAGTCCATTTGATAGATTAGAATGAATTTCCTGATCTTACAATCTACCATGTTGCCATCCTTGCACTTTTTATCTGCACTTTCCCTTTATCGATAATATTACCTTCCGCACTGTTTATTTTCTCTTTTGCACTACCTGATGAACTCGCGTATGTTATGATTTGCCAGGAGAGCATGCAAAACAACATTTTTCACTGTATTTCAGTACATGTGACATTAATAAACTAATTTAAAAAAAAGTAAAGTATCCTTTATTGTCATTCAGACTTTTCAGTCTGAATGAAATTTCGTGCCTTGCAGTCATAACATAGAATAAAATAACAAAACGCACAATAAACACAGATCCACCACAGTGAGTCTACCAGGCCCTCCTCACTGTGATGGAAGGCAAAAGTCTTAAAGTCCTTGTCTCTTCCCTCCCTGTTCTCCCTCTGCGTTGAGGCGATCCAGGCTTCCGATGTTGTTACCCCACCGGGTGATGGATATTTTGTTAAAATATAAATTTAGGTTCTCCTAGTCTCATGCCAAGATCCCAGGGAATATGTCAGTGAAAAAGAGATAGAAGCTTTTATTTAAAAAGAGGCTTTTCCTCGCACTTTTTGTAAGGCAGGACTGCTTTCTTAGTCCCACTGCAGTTTGCCCTTCCTTCTGTTGATCATTCCTTTCCTGAATGTAATCACAAGTTCAGACCCCCTTGTCTTCCTTATAACAATTCACAATTTATATGAATAGTAGCTGCAAATTCCGACAGGACCAATCTTGGCCTTTAGATACTTGCTGTGGGTTTTACTCTTGCCATAAATATCATCCCTTGTTCTCTGGATTATTAATTCAATAACATATTCTCCAGTTTCAGGCCTTTTTATATTTAAATGTCAGTACTGAGGGTATATCAGAGTTAACATACCAAGTCAAGACCTATGTACCCTTAAGTCGTAGATATAAAAATTCTGGCATGAATCACTTGTCCTTTGAATATTAAAATAGTTTTTTTCTTTTGACTTGTTATGATCAAATAAACTGGTTACAGAATTATTCCACCTGCAAATTTTATGTATTCCTAATGATGGAGTACAGTATGGCTGTGGTAGTCTCCGTTGACTAGTTTTATATTAGAGACATAGCTCCTACCTGTAAGACATTGAATAATCCTTTGCTGCTTTGAAATATGACATTTCAAGATGGCATGCATTTTTGTTGATACTGGCCTCAATATTGAATTTTCTCTGCTGCCTTTTCTATAATTAGCATAATTCATATTTATTTGGAAGGTGAAGATTAAAATTGAGAAATGTACATCTTCCTTTTGTTAATATTCAATTACTGCATGGTTACTGTCTTTACTCTGCTGCCTCCAGTTAACCTGGAGTTTACTGCTTTTATCATCACACACGAACATGCCATTCTTCCTTGCAAAATTGGTGTGTGGTACTATGTATATGATGGCTGGGGTGGGAGATTGCAACCTTTATGTGGTTCGCCCTGTTTCGACGAATGCAAACAACCTGCCGTGCGCAATCAAATAAGATCAAAAAGAACAAGTTGTCCTACAACTTTAGGCTGTGCATGCCATACACAAGAAGTATATGATACTTAAGAACAATATGGGATATCAATAAAAGCCACTTAAGAACAATATGGGATATCAATAAAACAATCCTTTATGTGGAGAGGCTGCTGATTTTGCAAAATTTATAATATGGGAGGAACTGAAGGGAATCCACATTAGTCAGGAAATTATGTTAGGTAAACTTGGGACTGAAGGCAGACAAATCCCCAAGGCCTGATAGTCTGCATTCCAGAGTACTCAAGGAGGTGCCCTAGAAATCGTGGATGTATTGGTGATCAATTTCCAATGTTCTCTCGACTCTGGCTACCGGCCAGTCCACAGGAACTGATCCCACCTTTTAAGAAAGGAGGGAGAGAGAAAACGGGGAATTATAGACCAGTTAGCCCTGCATTAAATGTGACATCTCCAAGTTTGCAGATGACACAAAGCAGGGGGTCTGTGTGAGCTGTGATGAGGATGCTATGAGGCTGCAGGATGACTTGGATAGGTTGGGTGAGTGGGCAGATGCATGGCAGATGCAGTATAATGTGGATAAATGTGAGGTTATCCACTTGGTGGCAAGAATAGGAAGGCAGATTATTATCTGAATGGTGTCAGATTAGGAAAAGGGGGGGGGGGGTGCAACGAGACCTGGGTGTGCTTGTACATCAGACATTGAAAGTAAGCATGCAGGTACAGGAGGCAGTGACGAAAGCTAATGGCATGTTGGCCTTCATTGCAAGAGGATTTGAGTTAAGGAGCCAGGAGATCCTACTGCAGTTGTACTGGGCCCTGGTGAGACAGCACCTGGAGTATGGTGTGTGATTTTGATGAGGAAGGACATTATTGTTATTGAGGGAGTGCAGCGTAGGTTCACCAGGTTAATTCCTGGGATGGAGTGACTGACATATGATGAAAGAATGAGTCTACTAGGCCTGTATTCACTGGATTTTAGAAGGATGAAAGGGCATCTAATAGAAACATATGCAATTCTTAAAGGATTGGACAGGCAAGATGCAGGCCCGATGTTGTGAGAGTCCAGAACCAGGGGTCACAGTTTAAGAATAAGGGGTAGGCCATTTAGGACTGAGATGAGGGTTGTGAATCTGTGGAATTCTCTGCCACAGAAGGTAGTGGAGGCCAATTCATTGGATGTTTTCAAGAGGGAGATTTCGCTCTTCGGGCTAAAGGAATCAAGGGATATGGGGTAAAAGCAGGAACGGGGAACTGATTTTAGATGATCAGCCATGATCATACTGAATGGCGGCGGTGCTGGCTCGAAGGGCCGAATGGCCTACTCCTTCACCTATTTTTCTGTTTTCTATGTTCTATTGTAATTATGCTCATTGAACTTACCCCCTTAGTCTAGTTCAGTAAAACACTGAGTCAAGCACTGGATCACTATTCTTTATTCTTTCCAACAATAACAAACTCCCTACACAATACCCAACCACCGCGGGTACGATCCTTGTCTCTGTTCGTTCAAGCCCTTCAGCCTCGTGCAAGCAGAAATCTCCAAAAGGTTACGCAGTCCAAAGCGCCCCTCCAGAAGATCGACCTCGATCGTCGTGGGGTTCACTCTTCATAGGTCATCGGACCCTGTGGCACGAAACTAGATGGGGGTGGCAGCCCCTACAAACCAATCACAAATATTGATTACATTATACTGTTATTAACAGTTCCCTAACCAAATTACAAAGTACTCCATTACAATGTTTCTACAGAAGCTTCTGGAAGGAAGTCAGTTAACCAAGGTAATGCAACATTTTCCCAGGTTGTATAAACAATTCAAACAAGGTTTCACACTTCAGCCAATATTCAATTGCAGTAGAAACACCCTGCAACATTAGAAAACAGTATTTACAACTCCCCCTTATCTGCCAAATCCTGACCATGCATCTGCAACACCTCTGAGCTCCACTGCAAAGTCTTCATGAATTTTAACAAAGGAAAAGACATCTGTACCTCACCTTATCAATCTGGGGTCCAGACTTTATGGAACCGGCTCACAGCTTGCAACTTCTCACAGAAAGAGGCCAAGAAGGCCCTGCAAATACAAAGGTCCTCCATTTTGTAATACCTCTAATTTGGCCAATATTTACACTGAATGACCTGAAATTTGAATACATTCTCAAATTTGTTTTTTATCTTGTCTAGCAATGGACTCTGAGAAATTGGACGGTTTCAAGAGCAATCCAATGTCACCAAATGCTGCTCAGACAAGCAAATTGAAGCAAAAAGAGAAGGCAGATTCACTGTTACACTGTGACAGTCCACAAGAAGAGAGTACTGGTCTTCCGTCAGAAACGCCACAAACATCAGTGGAGACAAAGAATACACTCAAACTGATGGAAATTATTTCAGATTGTAACTGGGAATCAGAACGTTCCAATATTCTCGGAGTTCTTGCTCAATGTACTGCCAATAAGAGACATTTGGAGAAAATAAGAATTGGCAATTTCCATGTTGAAAGTGTCAAATTATAGAAAAAGTCAAAATCCTTCACCTGGAAGTGTGCTGATTTCTAGCTCAGTGATAAAGATTTCCCAGTCCAGTGAAAAAGGGGGAAGTGGCAAATACTCAGGTTGCAATATGTGTGTTCCAACCACTTCCCAATCTCCTCGACTCCAGCTGACTAAAACACGACTAATTGCACCAAAAAGAACGTTACCAACACCTACCAAATGTACAGTGCAGGAAAAGGAGGTAACCACATTTTACTTAGGCTCAATAGTAGCTGGCAAGCATAATCCTGCCTTTGACACACCAACATCAACTTCTCGGAAAAGCGGTATGATCCAGGTATGTGCAAGGGGAAGGGAGAGTAATGAAGTGTTCAACTAAATAGGAGTAAATTCGTTTCTTGGTTGAGAAGTTTAGTTTCTTTCATGGGATGTGGACATTGTTGCCAATATCAGCATCTTATTTTCAACCTTAATGCCCTTGAGAAGATGGTGATAAGTAGTGGTCTTGAACCAGATTTGCATTCAAGTAAAACAGTATACCACTTCAAGTTAAATGTTGATATTTTATTTAATTTTGCTAAATCTTTTCACTTGTAATAGGGACTCTGATAGAAATATATCTGTAATGATTATCTGAGGAAGATCTTAAGATTTTTTTTGTGTTTTCCATTATCTGTTTTGATTAGTTCACTGGAAATGCCAATGGTGATACGAAGCTGACACTAGGACACATTGGTGTTCTTCATCCAGTGAATTGGGTGACAGCTAACCATAAAAATAAAATAAAAATAGTTGAACCATTCAAGGCGTCCTCCTCCAGTGCGGTTGTCTCATCAGCTGCTGCTCATTTCCCCTCCAAACATCTGACATCTTGTTCCACATCCTCTGGCAATGAAGTTTTAAGAGATACCAATCCTGTTAACCAGGCCAAAGGTATGAAGGTTAGCTGAAAATCTAGTACCATTGAGTGAGAAATAAGGCCAGCAGAAATCTTGAGTTCTTGACGCAGATGTTAATATGCTAGGATGTGATGGATGGCTGAGAATGCTGAAGGCAACTAGGTGCCAACCAGATTGTTAAGATTTCCAGGTTGTAATGTGCACACACCTGAAAGGCAGATGGAATAATTTGTGATTCATAAGATGACGTTTTAGTTTAAACAGAGTGGTGAAGGAAAGCTTGCAACGTTTATCTCTTTAATGCATCTTAGGAAGGAGTAGGGCTTCTTCTTCTTCCTTCGTGTGGCGTGCACAGCCTAAAGTTGTAGGACAACTTGTTCTATTTGATCTTCCGTTTGTGCACGTTGAGTTGATTGCATTAGTCGAAACAGGGCGGACCACGTGAAGGTTGCAATCTTCCACCCCAAGGAGTAGGGCTATGGGGCTTGATCAATTAAAATCTGGAGTTGTTCAGAGGGGTCTTGTTGGGCTTGTGACATGGGCTTTGTTAACACCAAGAAACAGTTTTCTCACTGGTCCAAAGGTGCACTAAACAATGTAGATTCATAAAACACTTAATTCATTTAAAATGGAAAAACGAGTATAACGGTACCATCAAATGCTAGATTTTCTATTCATTAGTTTCACAAGCTTGAATTTTGTGAGCAGTTATTTTAGAATGGTTTATTCCAATTGATGGGTATTGAATCAGCCACCAAGTAATGGGAGATTGATTTTAAGCTTAATCTAGTATGCAATTAATTTTATATATAAATGGCCATGATTTTTTTTTAAATTCTAATTTTAATACCCTTTTATATTGGTGGAACTGTTAGGATTAGCCTTAAGTATCGCTCTCTTGCACTAGTATTTAAGGTAACATTCTTGCACTATATGATGAAGAACCAGGGACGTGACTAGTGTTCTGTGTAATAGCCAATAAAGCAGTTTTTATCATTCTCCCATTGCTGTTTATGAAAACCTGTAGTGCAATCCTACGTGTTTCACACAAATGAAAAAGGGAAAAGTTAGCAAAAGTTAATGTGAGACAGGGATAAAGAAAAGAAAATTAAACCAATATTTTCAGTTTTCATGGAAGAAGACGCAGACATTTTTCAAGAAATAGTGGTGAGCTACAGGTTTAGTGTGAAGCAGACCTCAAAGATAGATTAGTATTAAATACATTTTTGTAACTGAAACCCCATAACCAAATGATCTGCGTAAAGGATGGTGGCTTTGGAGATGCTGGATGCATTAGTTGTCATATTCCTAAATTTTATAGATTTTCAAAAGTTTCCCACAAATTAGAAGGTAGCAAAAGTACCCTCATGATTTGAGAAAGATGGGTATTTATAGGCCAGTTGGCGTTACATCAATGTGGGGAAAATGCTTCAATCTGAAGAAGGTTTCGACCTGAAACATCACCCAACTATTTTCTCTAGAGATGCTGCTTTACCCACTGAGTTACTCCAGATTTTTGTCTATGTTAGAGTGAGTGTATGCTGTTCAAGTAATATTTCTGACTTTAACTGAGGATTTGTTTAACAGTCAGGAAACGGTGGAAATAAATGGATTGTTGTGAAATTGAGAGTTTATAGCCAGGGGCTCAGAATGGCACAGGAATCTGTTTTGGGGAGGGAGCTGTTCACAACTTACTAAATGCAGTATATCCAGTTTTGCTGATGGGACAAAGCTGGGTGTCTGTGTACGTACGTGGTGAAGGCAATGCACTGTGGCATCAGAGAGATAAAGACAGATTAAGTGAACAAGCATGGACGTAACAGATGAATGTAAGAAAAATATGAGTTTATCTACTTTAGTGGGAGAACAGAAAGGCAGACTAGGCTTTTTTAAATGTTGAGAGATTCAAAAGAATTGGTGTTCAGAGAAACCTGAGTGTATTTGTTCACAAATCACTGAGAGTTCGTATGCACGTACAGCTATTGGGAAGAAAAATGGTTGTTCCAGAGGATTTGAATACAAGAGTAGAGATGTCTTTTTCCTATCATTTAAGACCCTGCTAAGAACTAATTTAGAATATTGTGTCGGAGTCTTGTCTTACTATCTAAAGAAGGATGTACTTGCAATGGGATTTACTGGCAATGAGAGGGTGCAGCAACATGATTAATTCCTAGCTTCGGTTTCCAAACACGTGCAGATTAGTAGGTTAATTGACCAGTGTAAACTGCCTCTTAATGTATAGATGAGTGATAGAATCTGAGGGCAGTTGATAAGAATATGGGGAGAATACAGAATGGGATGAATATACGATTTGTGTTAATGATCGGTGGTAATCAGTGTGGACGGTGAAGCAAAGGGCCTATTTTTGTGGTGTATCTCTTCATGACTCTAGACTAGGTTTAGAGATCTTTGTCTTGACTAGGTTTTCGAGAACAAGGAGTAAAAGTCGCATAAATCGAGTTGGTCATCCGTGACGAGAGTGAAAAGCAATTTCTCTGGAATTCTTCACCCTAAGGTTTAGTCACCAAGTACATGCAGGAAAGGGACAGAAAATGGAATTGAGAATATTTAGATTAGGGAATTGAGGAAAATTGAATTAGTGCAAGAAAATGGTACTGGGGTAAATAAAATTGTCCCATTGAAATAGCCAAATAGCTTACTGCTCTTATTTTTCAACTCGGGCAAAAGAGTTTACGGAGACAGAGTTTTGGTGTAAGCCAAAACCATTACTTGGAATCACATTAATCCTTGCTTCCAACATCTAAAAAAACAGACATTTAGTTTCTTGATCTCCCTTCTTTCCCAATGATCTGCAATGAATGCGGTACTCAGGTTAGCACATAGGGCTGATTCCTCCCGCCCCTCCCCTCATGTCACAGCAAGATTGCAAGCTGTCTTCAATGTTGATTGGCGCGCCTTATGGTGAAAGATTTGGCACACTATATATCTCTTGCTATTCACTTCTCAGATGTTTCTTTCTGCTCCTGAAGACTCTGACCACTGCTGCGGTAATGATTCCACAGGAGACGATGGCTCCCTGCCACCTTACTCCCAATCTGATTATTCATTCTGTGTGTAATCTAAGCAGTATTGTTGTGTTGTTTAAAATTCCTGTTTAGAGCTAAGAAATTTTATTTTTGCCAAGCACTCACAGTAATTGATGCATTCATGTTGCATTTTGTTATGACAGGAATATCTAAACATCCTGAAACTTCCAACTCTACTCCTCCTGATTTGTCTGACGCCACAAAAACTGACAAACCACAGTTCCTTTTGATCCCAGTGCAGTCTACCACCACTGCCCGGCCTGTACAGAATCTGCAACTCACACCTGGTCAGGTGTTGATACTGCAACCCCTCAGATGTCCAGATGGGAAACTCTTCCAACATCCAAATGGCCAGATTATCCAACTTCTGCCTCTACCAAATCCTGGTCCAGTGAGTCGACCAAATCTCCACGAAATGGTCACTCTTGCTGTACCGAATCCAGGTGAGTTCTGCCTTAGAATCTCAGAGCAGACTTTCAGAAAATGTTATTTGTTTTGTTCAGCTTTTGCCTCATTGTTCATGCACTGTTTTTGGCTGAATAAAATCTTAAAGTGATGGCATGAGAAAAATGTGAACTCCCTTTGTTTTACTATTACATAGTGTGTACTTGGAATAAACTAAATTTTAAACTAACTTGGAATAAACAAAGTTTTAGAAGAATGTAATTAATTGTCAGACTTTGCAGTGATTTAATCATTTAACTCCCTACAAATTAATATTTCCTTTAATATTCTGATTAATGTTGCTAATTTTGATAATTCTTTTTCATTGAGAAATGTGGCTTGCCTTGAAGTTTTCTAGAACATTCATGTTTTGCTTAAATGCATGAAAGTATCATAATTTTGATGTGTGTCGCTTGGGAATTTTATCAAACACTAGACTAAGTGCAGACCCGTTGGGCCCGTTCCCCAAGGCAATATTCCACCACTCACCCATAGCCCCCAACTGCGCAGGCGCGGCTGAGGGGTTCCCGTTGTGACACCAGAGATCTCGATGTGACGCTAGTCACGGCAACCCTCCCTCAACTGTGCCTTGCCATGCCTCTTCCTACCCCTATCCTCCTCCATTCCCACTCATCCCCAGTACTCCCTCCCCCTCCTGTTCACTCTCCCTCTTCTTTCCCCTCTCCTCCTCCCCACTCCCTCCCTCACCTCTCCCTCTCCTTTCCCCTACCCTCAGTCACCCCCTCCCTCCATAACCTCTCTCCCCTCCCTACACCCTCCTATCCCTCTATCTCCCTGCTCCCCACTCCTCACCTCCCCCCATCCCACACCCCCGCTCTCCCTCCTCACCTCCCCCACTGCCCTCCCCCACTGCCCTCCTCTCCCTCTATCCCCCCTCCTCTCCCTCTATCCCTCCCCCACTCTCCCTCCTCACCACCCCCACTTTCCCCTCCCTCTCCCCTCACTACACCCCTCCTCTATCCCCCTGCTCCCTCATTCCTCACCTCCCCCCTATCCCACCCCCCACAATGGAAAATCATGTTTTATTTTAAATGAAATCTCCCTGCTATTCCACTCCCCACAATGAAAATCACAATTTTTTTTTAAATGAAACCTCCCCCTCAATAAAAATCATGTTTTTTCTTTAAAATAACCTAAGCACAATGTTAGCTGTCAATGAAAACGGAAGATTTTGATTAAACTGATTTTTTTGAAAATCGTGAATTTTTACGTAAATGAGATTTGGGATCCCATTGTGACGTCATTGTGAAAGAAAACGGAAGAATTTGATTAAAAATTCACCAATAGCCCCCAACTGCGCAGGCGCGGTTGACGAGTTCCCGTTGTGACGCCAGAGATCCCCGTTGTGATGCGAGTCACGGCAACCCTCCCCCAACTGCGCAGGCGTGGCCGGCAAGTGGGAGCACGACTGCAATATTTTTGAAGTTCAAAATGGCAATAACCTGTAAAACATAAGATCGACGTGAACGCATCTCACTCCCTCTTCAGTCCCCTATTCCCCTCCTCCATTATCCTCCCTCTCCCCACCTTCCACCAACCCTCCTTTGCTTCCGCCCCTCACCCCTCCCTCTTCCCCCTCCCCTCCTTCATTACCTCGCCATCCCTCTTCCTACCCCATCCTCCTCCATTCCCCCTCATCCCCAGCACTCCCTCCCCCTCCTCTTCACCCTCCCTTTTCTTTCCCCTCTCCTCCTCCCCTCCCCCACTACCGCCCTCACCACTCCCTCCCTCTCCTTTCCCCTACACTCAGTCATTCCCTCCCCCTCTATCCCCCTGCTCCGCTACTCCTCACTTCCCCCTATCCCACCCCCCCCACTCTCCCTCCTTACCTCCCCTACTGCCCTCCTCGCCATCTATCCCCCACTCCCTACCTCCCCCACTCCCCCCCTCCTCTCCCTGTATCCCCATTCTCCCTCCTCACTTATCCCGCCTTCCCCTTCCTCTCCCTCCCTACCCCCTCCTCTCCCTTTATCACCCTACTCCCCAACTCCTCATCTCACCCCCCACAATGAAAATCGCGATGTTAAAACAACAACAAAAAACGTCCTCATATCCCAACCCCCACAATGAAAATCATGATTTATTTTTTTTAACAGTTTTTGTTATCCTCCTCCATTCCCCCTCATCCCCAGCACTCCATCCCCCTCCTCTTCACCCTCCCTCTTTACCCTTTCCTCCTCCACTCCCTCCCTCACCTCCCTCCATCTCTTTCCCCTACCCTCAGTCACTCCTTCCCTCCATAACCCCTCTCCCCTCCCTATCCCCCTCCTCTCCCTCTATCCCCCTGCTCCCCACTCCTCACCTCCCCTCTACCCCACCCCCAACAAAAAAATTGCGATGTTTTTTGGTAAATGAAGTTTTATTTAATGTAGATGAAATTCGGGATCCCATTATGATGTCATTGTGAGGTAGAATGCTGCTGATGGGCAGGGCAAGTGGAAAAGTGATTTTTTATCGTGTTTTTTGTAAAGTTTAAAATGTCAATCACTTGTAAAATGTACCATTGATGTGAACTAAACTTGTTTCATTTAAATCACAGGACAATGGTGAGTAAGGTGGGCCAAAAATGGTGGCGATATGGTGTACCGTTTTTGCGAAAATATAGGTACAAACCAACACACAAACAAACAAGTAAACAAACAAACAAACAAACAAATATAGAAACCAGATGAGTTTTAGTAATAGATAGCTAGATGATAGATAGATAGATATTTAGCATAGTTAGATAGATAGATATTTAGCATAGATAGATATTTAGTATAGATAGATATTTAGCATAGATAAATAGATAGAAGACAGAAATTAGTGCTGGTCATGATGCCCTCAAAATTGCTCTAGGATTCATAGAAAATCTTCACCCTGACCTTAACTTTGCTATCAGATTCCTTTCCCTTACGCCCACACCAACAATAAAAATGTGGACATCAAATATGTTGGAAACATTACATCTGGAAGAGATGAGATTCCTCCTAGTAGGCAAAGTAGACCAATTTCAAAAGACGTGGTCTACGTTTTTGGACCTATTACAAGCATGAGGTGCAATAGTAATTTAGAAAAACAAATAAATAAATAAATGGTATCTGGACCTGGTAATGGGAGGTAAAACAAAAACAGACTTGGTTGGTAGTTCCTTCTCTATGAAGTATGTTATAAGAGTTATAATAGAGCGATTGTTCCTTCTTTCTTTCTCTTTCTTTTCTAGGGTCTATTTTCTAGCTTTACTTCCTTCTCTAACTTCTTTTCTAGGGGGCTTTCTTTTCCCAACACTCTTTTGCACTTCACAACCTTTGCGCACTTTCTTCACTTTTCTTACTTCTTTCTTTTTCTTTCTTAAAGTTTAAAAAAGTGAAGCGGTACAAAAAATGTATTAATATATACGTGTTGTACATTACTGTAATCTACCGTACTTCTATTAAAAAAATTATTTAAAAAAAAAAAAAAGAAAATGAAAAAAAAAAAAAAAAAAAAAAAAAAAAAAAGATTCCTTTCCCTTGATTTTGCTAGAGTCCAAAATGCAATAATTTTCAATTGATGTATATATATATATATATATATATATATATATATATATATATATGTGTGTGTGTGTGTGTGTGTATGTATATATGTATGTATGTGTATATATATATATGTATGTGTGTGTATATATGTGTATGTATATATGTGTATATATATATATATATATATACACACAAAGTCTTAATAAATATTCACAGTTCCCTCAGTGAGAGAACTGACGATTAATGGTCCTCTGAGTAAAGAAACCTTCTCCCTTTTCTCACTGGCTAATATCCATCTGATAGTGTCCTGTTTGTCAATTCTCCAGCTGAAAAATAATCACAAATGAATATTGAAATTTTTATTGAGGATCAGAGTTGGTATTTTGTCCCGATAACCAAGAAATTGAGACGACCCTGTTTGGTCACATTGGAAATGTAACGTGGTAGCTGTTGCACACAGCTACTGAAATTAGTCCTTAAAAGTCAAAGATCTAGATAATTGAGTTAAAGTTTAATTAATTAAATCAGGAATTGGGAAAACCTCAAATCTATGATAATAACCTTGAAACTTGTGATTTTGGGGGAAGACTTCTGTTTGTAAGTGATCCATTACCAAGTCTAGAGTGAACCATAAGTCTTTTATTAAGATTTCAAGGAGAGAGCATCATACACAGCTGCGCATATCAGATCAGCTTACGTTCTAAAACCGCGGTAACAAAACGACAGGCTGTAAAGGCTGTCAGGGCTACAGCACTCATGATGCCCAAAACCCAGACTGGATTGCTAGGTGGAATGTGTGGCATGCATAATATGTGTAGTGGAGATTATATAGGCATGGATTAATATGGTTAATCTACATCTTTCCTCTTAAAGAAGCAATGCATAGTAAAAAAAACACTTGGCGGAATATGTTGTAAAACACCAGTATAGGGTGAGTACACGTTACTTATACGTTGTGCAAGCACGTAAAATAAAGCGGGTCAGACATAGCCGGTGAATTTTCCAATTCTCGGGTTCGGCTTGCAAACACGTCCTGCACGTGTACGATAGTACCCCTCATCTTCCTTCACTGGAGATTGAACAGGAGAAGGTTGCGGGCGAAAGTGGGGACTGTAGAGAGATTAGAGATTAGAGATTCCTTTATTTGTCATTCAGACCTTTCGGTCTGAACGAAATTTCGTTGCCTGCAGTCATACATATAATAATAAATGACAAAACACACAATAAACACAAATTAACATCCACCACAGTGAGTTCACCAGGCACCTCCTCACTGTGATGGAGGCAAAAGTCTTAAAGTCTCTGTCTCTTCCTGCTTTGTTCTCCCTCTGCGCTGAGGCGACCCAGGCTTCTGATGCTGTGACCCCGCCGGGCGACGGTAAGCCAGTCCCGCGGCCGAATCCGTGCTCCGCGACGGGCCGGCTCAAACTCCGCGGCCCGGGGTGGTCGAAGCTGCCGAAGCTGCCGCCCTCCAGTCCAGCGGACGCAGCTGTAGTTGCGGGAGCCCCAGAAAAACAGGTCACCAACCTGTGACCTGCGCGCTCCCGACGATGTCGTCCACTGGGCCCGCGGCCGAGCCTCCGGATTCAGGTCGCCACCAGTGTCCTCGGTCGCCACTGCCGGAATGCCACCGCAGCCCCAAAGTTGGCCAGCCTCGCGCTCCCGAAGATGTCGTCCACTGGGCCAGCTGCGACCGAGCCTCCGGATTCAGGTCGCCACCAGTGTCCACGGTCGCCACTGCCGGAACGCCACCGCAGCCCCGAAGTTGGCCAGCGTCGCGCTGGTAAGTCCTGGCTCTGCCTCCGGAGCCTCGAGGTCGGTCGGTCGCAGTTGGAGTTGGAGGCCGGCAGCTCCGCCATTTTGGCCTCAGCGCAGACGGAGGCAGAGAAGGGGGATACGACAAGAAAAAGTCGCATTCCCCCGAAGGAAGAGACAAAAGTCATGTTTCACCCCCCCACACATACACAACCCAATAAACTAAAATTTAACTAAAACAGGACAAAAGAAAACAACAAAAAAAGTAAAAACAGACGGACTGCAGGCGAGCCGCTGCTGTACGACAGCGCCGCCACTGTAATGGCAGCTGCTGGAGTGGTGAGGCGGCCGGTGAGGCAATGGGACTCGGGTCAGCCGGCGGCCGTGGAACCATACGTGGAGGTGCTGGTGGGTGCGTCTGTAGATGCCGTTGTCAACACTGACCAGGTAGGAGCGTGGCTCACCAGTGGACCCCAGAGCGACACCTAGGCGGTCATAGCTTTTGGGCGACTGCAAACGAACGACTTGCCTTTTGGTCTTGTCGTAATGTTTCTTCTGAGCATCTCGACGTTGCTGGAGCTGGAATTGAACTGCTGCCAACGTGCGTACCTGTGGCTATAGCATCTGCTTAGCCATAGGTAAAGTAGTGCGAGTCTGCCTTGACTTGAGGCGCTGGCAGATGTCAATTTGCGATTGTGAATCAGTTTTATGTCATACCTTTGTAGTTCCATCATCATGCGTTGTAAGCGCGCAGGGGCCGTGTGTATTGGTGTGTTCAGGATGCTGACCAGGGGCTGGTGGTCGGTTTCAATTGTGACCGTGTTTCCAAAGATAAAGTTCTTGAATTTCTTGCAGCCGAAAGTTACGGCTAGCAGTTCCTTTTCGATTTGAACTTAGCGCTGTTCAGTGTTAGACATGGTGCGGGAGGCAAAGGCGACAGGTCGGAGACCCTTACCGTCATCTTGTAGGCAGCCAGCACCCAGCCCGTACTGGAAGCCATCGAAAGTTAGGGTGACGGACTGCTCGACTTCGATGTATGTGAGGGTGAGCGCGCAAGACATTTGTTGTTTGAGGGTGTCAAGCGCTCTCTGTGGATGCTCGTGCCAGGACCAGTGCGCGTCCGTGTGAGTTAGCTGCCGCCGCGGGGCTGAAAGTTCGTTGAAGTTTGGGATTAACTTTCCCAGGTAGTTTACCATGCCTAGAAATCGTTGCAGGGCAGTTACGTCTGTGGGTGCTGGCATCTCGCTGATGGCAATGGTCTTGGACGGGTTCAACTTGAGGCCGCTGCTGGTGAATACGTGACCCACGTACTTCACTTCGTCGACTCGAAACCTGCATTTGAGCGGGTTGAGTTTGAGATTTACCTCACTGGCACAATCTATGACTAGTTTTTGATTAGAGTCGTGTTCCTGGACATCACGCCCGGCGACCAGGATGTCGTCCACAATTATAGCGCATGAGCACCCGGCAAAGAGCTGTTCATTGGTGCATTGGAAGACCACACTAGCCGAATTGATGCCAAAGGGCATGCGTAAAAAACAATAGCGTCCGAAAGGTGTACCAAATCTGGTTAGCATGGAGGATGCGTGGTCTCGTGGAATCTGCCAGAATGAGCTTTTTGCATTTAAGACTGAGAATACCGTGGCTTTTCCCAGGTGTGCCGCAACTTCTTCCACCGTCCGCATTGGGTGGTGTGGACGTTTGATGGCAGTGTTTAAGTCCTTGGGATTTATACAGATCCTTATTTTGTCTTTATTCTTCTTGGTGGCTGTGAACATGGTGGAAACCCAGGCAGATGGGTCATTGACAGGGGCAATCACGCCCAAGGCTTCCATTCTGTCCAGTTCGTTTTTGACGCGGTCCCTCATTGCATGCGGGATTCGGTGGGGGGAACGAACAACTGGTGCGACCTCTGGGTCGGTTATAATAGTGTACTTGGTAGGGAGCTTGCCCAGTTTATTGTCAAAAAAGTCCTTGTACTGTGAGAGTAGTTGTTGAGTCGGTCTCTGGATGGTGGACAGCTGGTGCACAGCTTTACTGAAGGTGACCAGGCCCATATCATGGCACGCATCGATGCCCAGAAGGAGGGGCACTTCCCCTCGGACAATGAAAAAATCCAGGTTGTAGACCTGGGACGCTAGGTGGCATTGCAGCTTTACTTTTCCGACTGGTTGAACTTGGCCTCCACCGAATGGGTGCAGCTTGGCATTTGTGTTTAAGATAGGTTCATTGTTGTGAACTTTTTTGAAGTCAGATAGGGAAAGGACATTACAGCGAGCTCCAGTGTCTATCTTCAAAACAACCTTGGCATTGTTGATATGGAGCGTTGTCATGGGATCCTTGTTTGCACAACGGATCCATTAAGGAATGTATGATATGGCTGTCTTCCTGCATGCTCATGCGATGCTGGCGCAGCAGGTGCCAATATGCCCACTAGGGGTTCATGGGAAAGTGTGGGCTCAAGAGTATGGAGAGATTGTTGTGGCTGTAACCTGTTCCCACGAGCACGGCAGCACCGAATGACGTGTTTTTTCTTCTTGCAATGGCAGGTTTTTCCGAAAGCAGGGCATTTACCACAAAACCTTGCATGTGAGGTGCCACAATAAACGCAGTTATGAATCATGTTGTCAGCAACCCTCCCTGGCACAACTGGTGTCTGGCGCGGAGACCCACAGAATGCATGAACATGTAGGCAGAATGGGATCTTGTATGGGTATCAGTTCCGCAACCCGACAGGCACGTTCAGCCTTTTCTAGGATGAGCTCCTCATCCCGGAGCAGTTCATTTCTCACCTTGTCATTCAGAATGCCATACACGAGTCTGCCACAGATTAGATCGTTACGTAGGTCGCCAAATTGATATCTGCCAGCGATGTTCTTCAGGGCACCAATATAGCATTTGACTGTCTCGTCCTCCATTTGGCTGCGAGAAATGAATCTGTGCTGCTCCATAATCAAGTTGGTGTGCAATTGGCACAACTGCCGGAACATTCGGAGGAGGCAGACAGGGTCGTCAATAGACTCTGCCTGGGCTACAACATGGCCCGCCTGATCAAGTTGCTCTGGGGCGTAATAGAAGTCCTGTGCCCGCAGGGTGGCTTCAGTGCCAGCCACATTAAGGAGGATAGAGGCTTTTACCTCGGGGGTTGCATTAAGGTGGGCTGCATGAATGTAAACTCCAAATTCCACCTCAAAGATGCGCCAACGTTCCGCGAGGTCGCCGTCGAATACCAAAGGATCGGGTTTGCGAAAAGACCCAGCCATGGCAAGAAATGTAAGCGTTGCAACAAAAAAACAAACTAAAATAAACTCAGGAAAATAAGCTGGAGAAGTGGTTCAAACACTCTGACACCATGTTTGTAAGTGATCCATTACAAAGTCTAGAGTGAATCATAAGTCTTTTATTAAGATTTCAAGGAGAGAGCACCATGCACAGCTGCGTATATCGGATCAGCTTACGTTCTAAAACCGCAGAAACAAAATGACAGGCTGTCAAGGCTACACCACTCATGATGCCCAAAACCCAGACTGGATTGCAAGGTGGAATGTGTGGCATGCATAATATGTGTAGTGGAGATTATCTAGGCATGGATTAATATGGTTAATCTACAACTTCAGACACTGTCCCACAGGCGATTTTTACGGCGACTAGGCTGTCACCACATGGTAGCGAATAGTCTCCTCAAGTCGCCTAAAGAGTCGTAACGTTTTCCTGGTTGCTGCTGGGTTTTGAAATCTTCAAACCCTTTCGGAGACTGTGGGCTTGACGTAGCTTGTCTTCTCCTGTCGTAGGTTGTCACCAGGATGATGCAGGTTGTTGCCAGGTGACGTTGGTTGTCGCCGGGTGCTGAATTCGGTGTATTCCATTCCCTGTCGGCGACTACCTATGTCAAGCTCTGTCAACCGGCAACAGGTACCGGCAACTGAATTGTCTTCAGTTGTCGCCGACAGGGTCGTTGCTTGTCGTAGCTTGTCGCGGGCGGACGTAGGTTGACTTTGGTTGTCGTAGGTTGTCGCCTGTGTGGTTGTAGGTTGTTGTAGGTGTGGTCGAAAGTGGACATCCTAATGGGTCGCCGGTGGTCAGTAGGATGCCGTAGCTTGACATCGACTAGGTGGTAGGTTGTCGTAGCTTGTCGTAGACATTGTCATAGGGGGGGGGCCCAGCCGCCGCTTTCTCGGCGACCTGCTACGACTGACGGTCGCCGGCAGTCGCCGAAAAAATCGACTAAGTGGGACTGGCCCTTTCTGCTATACTTATTTGATCTGGCCTGCAGATTTTTACTCCACTTATGTGCTTTATTTGTTTGCTCCAGAACTATAGTAACGTGGTTGACTTTTAAGTGACCTCTGAAATGGCAGTTACAACAAATCGCCCCTTTTACCACTTGGATGTACGGGCAATTAAGAATGGGCATTGTATTATGATTTGCCAACAGATCCCAAATGAGAGAATTTCTTTTAAAAACAGGCTTGTTCCGGCTTAGTTCTAAGTGCCGCCCCAGTCGATAGCTATTACTGCATCCAGTGGTGTACGAGTTAAAATGGCTATCTTCCACTGTATTCTTTGATGTTACCTTTCACATGTCTTGGGGAGTAATCCAGAAATTATTTTTCATCTGTATTAGTCTCTAATTTATCAAACTCACTCATTAGTACCCTATTATTCGTCTTGCCTCTTTTGGTTCCTTACTTGGGGCATGCTAATTGAATCCTTCACTTTGCGTTTTCCAGCCTTGATACTATGCGTGCAAAAGCAACATAGCTTTCTGGGTTCCTAATTGTTGTGCAGAGAGCAGTAATTATCCCCCATAACTACTTTCCCCTTCCTGCAGTTTGTTCATTTTTAGTCCATCTTCACCTTCCATTTTAATAAAGATTGATATTTTTTCTGGTCGTTCTTCTTTTGTGGACCTTTCAGGACAAGATTATTAATTTAACTTTTTACATTGTACAGTGCTCTGATTGTGTTAGCGTTCTTTCTCACTGTTGCAGTGACTTCATTATTTTCTGACAATACCGCTCCGTCTCCTTTTCAGTTTGCCTGTCTGTCCTAATTATTGAATATTCTTGAATACTTAACTGCCATCCATGGTTACACTGAAGCTGCGATGCAAACGTTATTGTATCCATTTACCCCTATGTTGCGGTCGATTTGTCCACTTTGTAACAAATACTTTGCAAATTTAGATACAGCACCTTTATATTAAATTTTTTTAAGGCATCTTAACACTTTTATATGAAGTCCTATTAGTCATTGTCATGTTTTCCTGCTTCAGCTCTTTTTGCTAACTGTTCTGTTCCTTCCTGACACAAACTGGTCAATCTAAAGGGTCTGTCCCACTGACGCGACCTTTCAGCGACTGTCTTCGACCATCAAGCTTGAGGGCACTCGCCTGAAAAACTTCGAGCTGGATCGAACATCAGCGATGAAACCGCGAGCTGGATCGACCGATCGCGCGCACGCACGCATGCGCACAGACAGACACACACACACACACACACACACACACACACACACACACACACACACACACACACGGGGGCCAGGGAAAGCGGGGGAGCGCTGTCTGAAATTCACACCCGTGATGAACAGGAAGATAAAAGACGGCTGGCACAGTTACGGTAATGTCCTTTAGAGAGCGCTGAGGGGGGGGGGGGTAGAAGGGGAGAGAAGGGGGGGAGAAGGAGTGGAGTCACATTTAAGAAGCCAGACAACGTATAATAAAGTTTAGCGGGCATTTAACATTACCGGTCGATTTTCCTTGGCCCTGAAAACTCTAATGAGCCAAATAAAATGCCTGGTCAATGAAGGAGATTGCCTACGGCTGCCCTCGACTGCCTATAACTACATAGCGACCCCACTCCACTGCACTACGAGTTCAAAAGAACCATGCCAACCAATTTTGCAACATACTGAACATTTTTCCTCAACCTTACTGAGGCCGCGTAGTATGCGGTAACTTTCCTCGAGCATGAAGTAGAATTCCAGTGACCTCATAGGACCTCCTAGGACCGCGTGTCGACCGTGCTGCGAGTTTGAGTCAAGGTCAAACTCTTCTAAACTCGCAGATTAGGTCGCCGCAGTGGGACAGTCCCTTTATCACTTTTTTTTCCTGTCTCTGCATCCACGTTGTTACCATGTAACATTCTAGGACTCCACTCGGGCTCTACCTACCACTGCCCCCATACTTTATTTAGCTTAAAATCTTATTTATCTCCCTATCACTAGAACTCTGGTCCCAGCAAAGTTAAGGTACAGTGGTCGACAACAGGGCAACTCTCTCCTTCTCTAATAACCATGTCGGTGCCTCATAAATGAAATCCACTTTTCCCACAGCAGTCTGTGCTCCACATATCCATCTAACTGACCCTATTAACTGTGAGCCAAATTGCACATGACTCTGGTGATAATCCAGAAATTATTACCTCTCTTTTATTCTTTTTATTTAGACCCTTGTTGTATAAAATTTCAAAAGATTCTCTGTATCCTACATAAAGTTGGTAGGTACATTGACCGCTGGATTCTTCCCGTATGCTCCAGCCAGGAATTTATATTAATTTAATTATTTAGCATTGTCATATTTAATTGATTTAGTAATTTTAACTATTTACTTATTTTATTTTGTTAAATGGATTTTAGTTGTTAGAGATTACCTGGCCCTGATTGGCATCTAAGCCTTTTCATCTCCTGGCATTGTCTATCCCTCTAACAATACTGGCCTTCACTATATCTGCATCACTTTTAACTCCCTCACTGGTGCTACAGTCTCTTTTGCAATGTTCACGCAGGTTGCAAAAAGCTCAAATTTACTGGACCAAAAACAGGGTCCAAGGCTTCTGCAATACCTACCTCTAGATCCTCACACCCCCTTCCCTTACAATCTTACCATCTGGTCCATCATCTTGTGTTCAGTCTAAATGGTTTAATCTAAGGGATGTGATGCCTCTTGGAGCAAATGGTCCTAATAAATTTCTCCCTCCCTGGCTCAATGCATTTTTGAAGCTTGGACTGTTGCAAAGTGCCACATTCCTTGAGCCACAGACATTTACTGCATAAGTAGTGACCTTGAGCGGAAGTGTTTACAAACTCCTATACATTGCAGCAGCAAGATATCTCCTGTTCTCTCATTTACGTAGGTTTAATTAATTAGTTATGTGATATTTAATTATTTGCTGGTTGTTGGATTAATTGGTTACTATAATTATCCCAAGTATGGGTTAAAGGTGGGAGAAACAGGGTAGAGTTGATGGCCATGCAAAAGCGTATATATGTTACAGGAAAAATACAGGAGAATAGAACAGAAAAATACATGGGAGAATAGAATTGCTCTGAGGACCACCATGAACTTGATGTCATAAGAAAGTTAAAGTAAATAGAAATTTGAAATTTACAGATTGTGGTGGATTGTAATTCCAAGAAAAAGGAAGAGAAAAAAGCTGTATAACAGCACAGTAGGTATTGCTGTGCCGCACAACTCCGTGGCCTGAGTTTGATCGTGGCGTCCAGAGCTGTCTGTGTGGAATTTGCGGATATTCAGTTTCCTCCTGTATCCCAAGAACAACGGACTGGCTGTTTGGTTAATTGCTAACTGGAAATTGCCCTTAGTGCAGATGGGTGGTAGGAGAATCGGAGAGGAATAGGTGAGCACGAGAGGGAATAGATTAGAGGAAAATAAACAGAATGATGTCAATGGGATTTCTCCGATCGAATGCTGAATAGCGTTAGGGAAAATGAACCTCTCACTAAACACTGACAAACAAATTACTTCCATAATATCATAAGACATAGGAGCAGAATTAGACCATTCAGCCCATCGAGTCTACTCTGCCATTTAATCATTTTTCCCTCTCAACACTATTTTCATACCTTCTCCCATAACCTTTGACGCCCTTCCTAATAAAGAATCTATCGATCTCCACCGTAAAAATACCCAGTGTCTTGGCATCCACAGCTGTCAGTGGCAATGAATTCCACAGATTTACCACCCTTTGGCTGAAGAAATTCTCTTTTCCATTTAAAAAATGCGTCTCATTATTCTTTGGCTGTTCCCTCTTGTCCTGCACTTTCTCATTACTGGAAAAAACCTGTCCACATTCACTCTATCTAGGCCTTTGATTATCCGGTAGGTTTTAATGAAATCGCCCCTCATTATTCTAAACTCCAGTGAGTATCGGTACAGAGCCTTCAAACTCTCTTCATATGTTAACCCAATCATAGAGACAGCCACGTCATACTCCTATTCGTAGACTACAGCTCTGTCTTTTACACCACTATACATCCAAGCTCATCAACAAACTAGCGGGACTAGGAGTCATCTCTGCAACTGGATCTTCGACCAACAGAACCCAATCACTGAGGATAGGGGACAATAATCTCCACGAAAATCCTCAACACTGGTGCTCCACAAGGATGCGTTCTCAGCTCCCTTCTTTACCCCTTGTGCACCCACGAATGTGCAGCCGTGTACAAATCTAATTCAATTTACAAATTTGCAGACGACACCACCATTGTGGGCGGATATCAAATAATGATGAGACAGGAAGGAGATTGAGAACCTGTGTCCTGGTGTAGAGACAACAACCTTTTTCTCAATGTCAGCAAGGAAAAGGCGATAGTGATCGACTTCAGGAAGCAAAGTGGTACACATACCCCAGTTTGCATTGACAGCGCCGAAGTAAAGATGGTTGAAAACTTCTAAATCCTAGGAGGAAATTTCACCAACAACTTATCCTGGACCACCGAGATTGAAGCAATGACCAAGAAAGCACACCAACGTCTGTACTTGGGAAGTTTGGCATGTCGCCAACACTCATCAACTTCTGGGAACAGCTCCATCCAACACTGTATGAAATTGATGCGAATTGTGGACCCAAACCAACTTCCCTTCCATTGACACCATTTATACCTCACGCTGCCTCGACAAGACCAGCGGCATAATCAAGGATGAGTTGCACCCTGGCCACTCCCTCTCCTGCCCTCTCCCATCAGGCAAAACATATAGGTGTGAAAACACGTACTTCTAGGTTCAGGGACAGTTTCTTCCCAGCTGCTTTAGGCAACTGAACCATCCTGCTGCAACTAGAGAGCAGCCCTGACCTAATATCTACCTCATTGGAGACACTCAGACTATATTTGATCAGACTTTACATGTTTTATCTTGCACTAAACGTTATTCTCTTATCATGTGTCTGTACACTTATGAATGGCTCAATTGTAATCTGCTGACTGGTAAGCACAGTATTTTCACTATACCTCTGTGTACGTGCCTCTAATACTATAGAGTCCTATTTTGTTTAGCAGCCTCACACGTGGCATCTTAACAAATTACTTCTCAAAATCCAAGTAAGCAACATCCACTGATTCTCCTCTGTCTATCCTGCCTGTCTATCATAAAGTACCAAAAGGTCTGTCAAGCAGGATCTCCCTTTAATGAAACCATGCTAAAACCAGCCTATTTTATCTTGTGCTTCCATGTACTCTAAACCCTAATCCTTAATAGTAGACTAAAATTTAACAACCACAGAAGTCAGACTAACTGGCCACTAATTTCCTTTCTTTTGCCTTGCTCCCTTCTTAAACAGTGGTTACATTTGCATATTTCCAGTTCTCTGGAATAATTCCTGACTCCATTGATTATTGAAAGATCCCTACTAATGTCTCCACAATCTCTACAGCTACCTTTTTCAAAGGGTGTTGTCCATCTATTCCCACTGCCTTATCATCATTCAGACCTTTCAACTTTTCAAGCTCCTTCGCCTCAGTAATGGTGAGTGCCCCATGACTCTCTTGAATTTCTGGCACATTGCTGGTGTCTTCCACTGTGAAGACTTGCACAAAAAACGATTCAGTTCATCTGTCTTTTCTTTGTTAGTTTGTTAGATCATTTGCAATTTGTGGTGAGTGGCCAGTATCTGTGAAGACAAAGGTTGTACTTAAAATAGTGTTTTGGTACCATGCAACAGCTAACCTTTATTGGAGGTTAGAAAAAGAATCTCTGCAATGAGGTGCAGGAACTCATAACCCTCTGTACCCTGACAACCCTAAGGTCGGTGGGGGCGCTGCGAGTCGGATGCCCTGCCAGCAGCGTGTTCGTCATTTCTACTCTTTTGTTTTTTTTAGTGTGTCCAAATGTGTGTTTTAATGTCTCTTGGTGTGTCTTGTGTGGGGGGGTCGTGAGGGGGGGTAAGGGGGGAACTGCTTTCGGTCGCCTCCTCCACGGAGAGGGGACTTTTCCCATGTCGCCTCCCTCGCGGCCTAACACCATGGATTGGTGCGGCCTTTCCCGGAGTCGGGCCCGGAGTTTCAGCAGCGGGCACAGCGTCCGGAGCCTGGGACCCCTCGCTAGGGTTCGCCGGAGAAGAGCTCCAACCCCCAGCCCGCGGCCGATAACATCCTGAAGCCGTGGTCTGCGGAGCTTCTAGGCGCGGCGTGGACTTACCATCTGGAGACTGGGTTCCCTCGCCGGGGACAGCCAGAAAAGAGCCTGCGGCCTACAACATCCTGGAGCCACAGCCTCCGGAAGGAAAGCGCCGATTCGGAACATCCAAGCCGCGGAGTGTGTTCGACTGTCCCGACGTCGGTGTTTTAACCATCTCGACGAGAGGGCCTGTACATCGGGCCGTCCATAGCAGCGACTACGGAGGTTTATGGCCCCGACCGCGGGTGATAGGACTGACTACTTTGTGCCTTCCACCACAGTGAAGAATGCTGTGGTGGATATTTGTGTTTAATTTTATTGTGTATTGTGTGTTCTTTTTTAATTGTACCGCTGCTGGCAAATTCATTTCACTGTACTTATATGTGTATGTGATTAATAAAACTGATTGATTGCCTGATTGATTGATTGACTTTAAGGATGTCCAGAGTGAAGAATGTTCTGGGAAGAATTGGGTTGGTTACCTTGAAGTGGGTGCAGCAAAAATCCTTCAGGATTATAGTGTAGCTGGAAGGGTTAAATGATGATACCTGAATATTTAACCTTTTGTTCCCTAAAGTATTAAAGATTATTGTAGGATGTTTTAAGATGACTAAAAGAATTGATAGGATGAAAGAAAATATTTCTCCTGTAGAGTAATTGAGAACAAGGGGACAAAAACAGAAAATGATGCGAGCACTTAGTGGGTCAAGCAGCATCAGTGAGGAGAGATACAAAGTTGACATTTTAGTTCAAGAACTTTGGTCAGAACTGGAAAAGTGAGAAAATAAAAGTTTTTAAAGTTACAGCGAGGATAAAGGTAGGAGAGAACAGATGACATGTCTGTGATATCGAGCAGAATAAAATTGCCTAGGTGACAATTATTATACCAACAGAGATGGAAGATAAAAAAGAACCAAATCCATGAAGGGAGTGGAAAAATGGGGAGGGAAGGGGGACAGATGAAATTTTTACATTCAGCATTATGTCTTAAGGGCTGCATTTGCCCACATGGAAGATAAGGCGATGTTCCTTGAAGTTGCATAGATTATGACTGGAGCCATGCAGGAAGCCAAAGTCAGGCCAGAATAGGGTTGAGAACAATAGACAATAGGTGCAGGAGTAGGCCATTCGGCCCTTCGAGCCAGCACCGCCATTCAATGTGATCATGGCTGATCATCCCCAATCAGTACCTCATTCCTGCCTTCTCCCCATATCCCCTGACTCCGCTATTTTTAAGAGCCCTATCTAGCTCTCTCTTGAAAGCATCCAGAGAACCGGCCCCCACCGCCCTCTGAGGCAGAGAATTCCACAGACTCACCACTCTCTGTGAGAAAAAGTGTTTCCTCGTCTCTGTTCTAAATGGCTTACTCCTTATTCTTAAACTGTGGCCCCTGGTTCTGGACTCCCCCAACATCGGGAACATGTTTCCTGCCTCTAGCGTGTCCAAACCCTTGACAATCTTATATGTTTCAATGAGATCGCCTCTCATCCTTCTAAACTCCAGAGTGTGCAAGCCCAGCTGCTCCATTCTCTCAGCATATGACAGTCCCGCCATACCGGGAATTAACCTTGTAAACCTACGCTGCAGTCCCTCAATAGCAAGAATGTCCTTCCTCAAATTAGGGAACCAAAACTGCACACAATACTCCAGGTGTGGTCTCACTAGGGCTCTGTAAAACTGCAGAAGGACCTCTTTGCTCCTATATTCGATTCCTCTTGTTATAAAGGCCAACATGCCATTTGCGTTCTTCACTGCCTGCTGTACCTGCATACTTACTTTCATAGACTGATGAACAAGGACCCCCAGATCCTGTTGTACTTCCCCTTCTCCCAAATTAACGCCATTTAGATAGTAATCTGCCTTCCTGTTTTTGCTACCAAAGTGGATAACCTCACATTTATCCGCAATAAACTTCATCTGCCATGCATCTGCCCACTCCCCCAACCTGTCCAAGTCACCCTGCATTCTCATAGCATCCTCCTCACAGTTCACACTGCCACCCAGCTTTGTGTCATCTGCAAATTTGCTAATGTTACTTTGACTCCCTTCATCCAACAGTGAATTACTGTGACAGGTGATTGGAAACTGAGCATTATTCATGCAAACTGCATGTGTGTACAACAGAGTGGGCACCAAATTTACATTTCCTTAGTCCTTTGTAGAGAGCTCAATGTTGTGGGCACCAAATGCAATGCACAAATTTGCAAAACAGTGCAAGTGAGTTGCTGCTTCTGGAGGGATTATTTGAGTCCCAGGGTAGGAAGAGGCAAGAGGGCACATGTTACATGGGTAGGTGCAATAAGAAAGGATATTGTTGATGGAAGATCAGAGCAGCAAGTCTCTTTGAAGTGCTAATAGGGGAGGGATAAATGTCAGTTGTTCCAACCCATTGAAGATGTTGGAAATTACCCATTGAATTTGGAGGCTGCTGAGGTACATGGTGAAGACAGAGCAAACCCTATGCTTATTCTGACTTTGAGGATAGCTAACAACAGATGTGAGGGAAATGCAGGAGACAAGTTGAGAGCCCTGTCAATGTGGTGAGGGGGAAAGGAGGACATCTTGAAGGCACTGGCTTAGTAAATCTCATCATAGCAAATAAACTTCATCCAGGGTAACTGGATACTGGGCACAAAGGATACTGGTAACTAAATTATCTTTTGAAATGGTATAGGAGATGTTAAGAAAGGGAAAGAAAGAGTCAGAAACAGCTTGAGTTAAGTGAGAGGAGGATGGAAATTATAGTAAAGATAAGAATACTTAGGAATTCTTGTGAGTGCGGAGAGCAGCACTAATACAGTTATCAACGCAACAGAATACGAATAGGTGGAGGGGACTAAATAAGACTGAAAGAAAAACAGATCCACGTATCCAACAGAGAACACATACTGCTCAGAAACCTTGCACAACATGGAATGATATCTTACCTCACTTCTTTCAGTTTCAAGGAGTGAAACTGAAGTTTTTGGATCATGTAATAAGGTTAATAATTCAATTGAGGCCTAACTTGTTGACATGAGATGCAGAATTAAGAAGAGAATGCTCAGGATGTTAAGAAGATGTTCACATCAGCTTACCTAAGATTTAAGCATTGCTGTATTTATTTTATTATATGTTTTGTTTGTAGGGAAGACTGAGGAAGCTATTTTGAAGAAACTGGAATATAACTGCGCAAAGCAGAGAGCACTAGATGTTGAGAAGAGAAAGTTCATGCAGGAAGGAGATGGTGCAAGTGAACAGCATTCCGTCAGTTGGAATACAGCATCTATATCATCTATGGACTCTCTACAGAAGGTGGCCATGGATTTGAAAATCCAGAAACCACCCAATGTCACTATGCTATGTAGTGGACAGGACTTAATGTCTGAGGCTAGTCGAGCAAAACCTCTTAGTCTCACCAGGAAACATTCATCAACTCCCCGTACGTAATTTTGCCATCTATGGGTAGTATTATGTTTTTGTATAATTGCACATTGTCGAAGCCACTTGGTGTAACACTATTATTTTTTCATCTGTAGTTGGTAAACAATATTAAGCAATTTCTAAATACAGTGGTTGGATATATCCTGTTCCGTTCGCTTTTTGTTAATTTGCAGTCTACGTCTGTCCTCTCCATCACTGAGTAACAGGAGAGTTAGGTGGAGCCCTCCGGCGTTAAAGGTGTCTTGAAGATCATTGAGTCCCCTATCTACTGAAGACTTTTCATCTGCTTAATCTGCTGCCTAAAATATTTTCCACTTTTACTTTTAGGATGTCCACAGTGAAGAATGTTCTGGGAAGCATTGGGTTGATAACCTTGAAGTGGGTGCAGCAAAAATCCTTCAGGATTATACTGGAGCTGGATGCGTTAAATGATGATACTTAAATATTTCACCATTTGTTCCCTAAAGTATTAAAGATTCAGGGATGATCTAATTGTGGGATGTTTTAAGATGATTAAAAGAATTGATAGGATTGAAAGAAAATATTTCTCCTGTGGAGTAATTTAGAACAAGAGAACAAAAGCAGAAATTGATGCGAGCACTTATAGTTCATGGGCCAGAGGGGCCTACCGTGCACCCCCCCTAAGATCCTACTTCTTGGGTGTCATTTTGTTCATTGGTATCTCTTCTGTCGGAAAAAAATGATGTTCCCAAGAAAAAAACTCATTTGGACTATGTTTCTTCAACACTTATTTCAATATATGTCAAAATTGTGTTTTTTTCACACTTTGCCCTCTTTCTTGGGGTCCGTGAATTTGGTACTAGCAATTGGGTCTGTTTCTTAGTAAAGATACATTAAAAATCCACTAAATTAGGACCATATCATCTTCTAATCTATGAAAATCACCATGCTCTGCCAGAGTTTTCAGTAATTTGTTACGCTGTTGCATCAGTTTGATTGGCTTGACTTTGCCGATTCCTTTGAAGGCACTTGTTCAGTCACAGCCTGAGAACGCATGTAGTCCAAGTAATGCTGAGCAGTATTCTGAGGAGGACTGCTTTGCAAAATGGGTGACATTTATTAGCCTTTGCCTGTTGCCTCTCCCTGTGTCAAAGAACACTGTGGTGTCTTGAATGATGTTTGCATAGTGAAGCAATATGAAAATGATATCGCTGTCTGGGCTTTTGATTTGTACGTGGTCATATCCTTAATCTTTGCCATAGTTGCAGTATAGGATGACTCGCGAGGCTGTTTCTTCTTGGTTTGACTTCAGGGATTGAATCTCAGACTGTAGTGTCTCTTTCCCATTTTGAGAAGTAAGAATTGTGGCCTCTCCTTACTTAATGAAGATCACCTTCCTTCCATGTAGCCTCTTTGCCATGTCATGCTCACTCCATACATCGAGAAGATGTTCAATGAGCTGTTTCTTGTTCTCATCATTGGTCAAGAACTGCTTCCAATCTCTTGTTATTTTGGTCTTTCCTCCTTTGATTATTCTCTTCTCCGCACACCCACGGCGTGTCCGTTCATTGACTTCACTGAATCTGGTGTGTACATATCGGTACTGAAGACTACATCATTAGATGACAACGCATTGAAGATTTTGATCCCAATCTCTTTGAAATTCGCAGGAATCTCTGTGAGATAGTAGAATGCACCATTGCCAGCTTCCACTATCAATATCGTGTTACTGGCAGGAGGTTGTGAGTTGTCTACATCTTTCATTAAGTAGTGTAGGCCCTTGGATTTATCAGTCTTTGCAAAGAAGTTGTCTGATGTACCAATGGAGTTGGGTACAGGGGTCAGAGAGTACTTCATAATCTCCCGTATATTGAGTTGACTGCCAGAACTTTGTGCTTTGACCATCAGTTGAAAAGCAATATCTCCTTGTTGCTTGTACTCTATAACCTTTTGTTCAGATGTTTTCAGCTTCACTCTTTTCTTTGTTTCTGCCATGGTTTTGATCTTCAGATTCTTGATGGGTTCGGAGAATGCTGTCTTTTTCTCAAGTTGTTCTCTGATGAACTTCTCTTTCAGTTCTTTCCCTGTGGTAGGTACCTTTATGACATATTTCTCAACTTCAGCCGGAACACGTACACCAGAAGAGAGTACATACAACCCAATCTTGTCATCTACATCAAAAGGATTTAGGAAGTTCTTTACAGCATCAGTGGCTTTCTTTACACATGCCTCACTTTTCCTTATCTCAGTTGGTTGTTGATCTCTGTGTTTGCTTCCGCGATTGGTACCAGAAGTCATGTCTGCGAGGCTGAGAGTTGCAGAGAGAAAGTGTGCCCTTTCTGTTGAAGTTCGAACCCATCTCTGATAATCACCGTGATTCTGCAAGATGCCAGAGAGCCCAACACCACTACCACCACCTCGAGATTTGCCATGCTTCATGATCGTCTCCTCAATCATTTTGTCAACAGCACATTGGTTTCCTGGTATGAACGACCTAGCGACACTGATGGCACCACTTTTGAGGAAAGCCAGGGATGTGATTCTTCGATGTTTGCCAAGAACAGAACAAGGTAGGTCAGATAGCGGGAGTAATTGTGAAGAAGAGATCGGGCATAAGAAACCGACAATGCAAGTACAACGGAAAGTTGTTCTCTTTCACAGGCCTAATCAATGAGAGAGCAATCCACAGAGAATCCATGTACGACAACCAAAATTGTGCAGTCTTCCCGAGAGATCCTTTTCAAACATCAGCTTTGAAGCTCTCAAATGCCTCCATCAATGTGTTGAGATCTGCATTGGCCATAACTTCAGCAAGTGCCTGCTTTGTTGGCGATCGGATTAGCTCTTGAAAGATGCCCTTTGATTCCTCTGGTAAACTGGACAGCACTGCATCTTTTCTAGCCATAGACAGGAATTCATCAAGAAGGAGCCTTTCCAAGCACTTCACCATCGTCTTGTGACACTGCAGACTTCTGTCGTAGATCTTTCCTGTCATAACACCTTTCATAGAACCAGTAGACATGAGTCCCGATTCCATGAGGACATCCTGAAGTTTTCTTTCCAAGCATTTTGAAGTATGCACAAATGACATGAAATGTGCCAATCAACACAATGTGTTTCTTGTACTTTGCAGGATGACTCCACACGAGAGGATATGCCTTCATGCAGACACCCAAGTCGAATGTTGTAATGACATATTCTTGGCCAACCTCATGACTTGCTTCTTCAGAAGCTCGTAAACACTCTTGAACTGTACTAAATTCTGTGATGGGATGATTGATCACAAGATAGTAGTCAATTGTGGTCACATTTGAAGGCACCTCACCTGTTGCTGAGACAAATCCAGCCCAAGCTGGAAGCTCTTGACCTTTCTCACTACTCGCTTTCCGGGAAAGCATCCATGCCAGATCTTTTCTTGTACACTGTTTGAATGCTTCATCCCCATCATCACGCATCCAGTGCTGCACACGAAAATCTGGATTTGCTTTCCGGTTGACGTAGGATGTTGGAAGAGGGCCACAAGAAAGAGGGCAAAGTGTGAAAAAAAACAATTTTGACATAGATTGAAATAAGGGGTTAAAAAACATAGTCCAAATTAGTTTTTTTTCTTGGGAACATTTTTCCGACAGAAGAGATACCAATGAACAAAATGACACACAAGAAGTAGGATCATAGGGGGGGTGCGCGGTAGGCCCCTTTGGCCCACAGACTATTAGTGGGTCAAGCAGCATCAGTGAGGAGAGATACAAAGTTGACATTTTAGTTCAAGAACTTTGGTCAGAACTGGAAAAGTGAGAAAACAAGTTTTTTAACTTACAGCGAGGATAAAGGTAGGAGAGAACAGATGAAATGTCTTTGATATTGAGCAGAATAAAATTGCCTTGGTGACAATTATTATACCGACAGATGGAAGATTTAAAAAAAAAAAATCCATGAAGGGAGAGGAAAAATGGAGAGGGAAGGGGGGCAGATGAAATGATTACATTCAGCGTTATGTCTTAAGGACTGCATTTGCCCACAAGGAAGATAAGGCGATGTTCCTTGAAGTTGCATAGATTATGAATGGAGCCATGCAGGAAGCCAAAGTCAGGCCAGAATATGGTTGAGAAAAGTGAATTACTGTGACAGGTGATTGGAAACTGAGCATTGTTCATGCAAACTGCATGCGTGTGCAACAGAGTGGTCACCAAATTTGCATTTGCTTAGTCCTTTGTAGAGGTCAATGTTGTGGGCCTCGAATGCAATGCACAGATTTGCATTCCCAGGGTGGGAAGAGGCAAGAGGGCACATGATACATGGGTAGGTGCAATAAGAAAGGATATTGTTGATGGTGATGGAAGATCGAGCCAAGGAAGAGCAGAGCAGCAAGTCCCTTTGAAATGCTAATAGGGGAGGGGTAAATGTCAGTTGTTCCAACCCATTGAAGATGTTGGAAAATACCCATTGAATTTGGAGGATGCTGAGGTACATGATGAAAACAGAGCAAACCCTATGCTTATTATGGCTTTGAGGATGGCTAACAACAGATGTGAGGGAAATGGAGGTGACATGTTGAGAGCCCTGTCAATATGGTGAGGGGGAAAGGAGAATATCTTTAAGCACTGGCGTAGAGGGGGAAAGGAGGATACCATTAAGGCACTGGTGTAGACGATCTCATCATTGCAAATAAAATTGATCCAGGGTAACTCGATACTGGGCACAAAGGATACTGGTAACTAAATTATCTCCTGAGATGGTGTAAGAGATGATAAGAAAGGGAAAGAAAGAGTCAGAAACAGCTTGTGTTAAGTGAGAGGAGTACGGAAATTAGTAGTAAAAATAAGAATACTTGGGAATTCTTGTGAGTGCGGAGAGCAGCACTAATACAGTCATCATCGGAACAGAATAAGAATTGGTGGAGGGGACTGAATAAGACTGAAAGAAAGACAGATCCACGTATCCAACAGAGAACACATACTGCTCAGAAACCTTGCACAACATGGAAGGATATCTTACCTCACTTCTTTCAGTTGCAAGGAGTGAAACTGAAGTTTTTGGATTATGTAATAAGGTTAATAATTCAATTGCTTAACTTGTTGACGTGATGAAGAATTAAGAAGAGAATGGTCAGGATTTTAAGAAGATGTTCACATCAGCTTACCTAAGATTTAATCATTGCTGTATTTATTTTATTTTATGTTTTTGTAGGGAAGACTGAGGAAGTTATTTTGAAGAAACTGGAATATATCTGTGCAAAGCACAGAGCACTAGATGTTCAGAAGAGAAAGTTAATGCAGGAAGGAGATGATGCAAGTGAACAGCATTCCGTCAGTTGGAATACAGCATCTATATCATCTATGGACTCTCTACAGAAGGTGGCCATGGGTTTGCAAATCCAGAAACCACCCAATGTCACTATGATATGCAGTGGACAGAACTTCATGTCTGAGGCTAGTCGCGCAAAACGTCTTATTCTGACCAGGAAACATTCATCAACTCCCCGTACGTAATTTTACCTTCTATAGGTAGTATAATGTTTTTGTATAATTGCACATTGTGGAAGCCACTGTTATTTTCTCATCTGTAGTTGGTAAACAATATTAAGCAATTTCTAAATACAGTGATTGGATATATCTTTTTCCGTTCCCTTTTTGTTAATTTGCAGTCTACGTCTGTCCTCTCCATCACTGAGTAACAGGAGAGTTAGGTGGAGCCCTCCAGCGTTAAAGGTGTCTTGAAGATCATTGGGTCCCCTATCTACTGAAGACTTTTCATCTGCATAATCTGCTGCCTAAAATATTTTCCACTTTCACTTTTAGGATGTCCACAGTGAAGAATGTTCTGGAAATAATTAGTTTGGTAACCATGAAGTGGGTACAGCAAAAATCCTTCAGGATTATACTGGAGCTGGAAGGGTTAAATATTATACCTAAAGTATTAAAGATTAAGGGATGATCTAATTGTGGGATGTTTTCAGATGATTAAAAGAATTGATAGGATTGAAAGAAAATATTTCTCCTGTGATGTAATTTAGAACAAGGGGACAAAAACAGAAATTGAATCGAGCACTTAGTGCAGGGGTCGGCAACCTTGGTCTGCATAGGGGCCGGGATGCATGTCTTTGAGCTGATGATGGGCCACATCTATCATGTGTACACATGGGTCCCTCCCCCATTCCGCCCCGGAAGGCAGGCATCAAATCACGTGTTCTCAGAATGTAGACAAAAATGCTGAGGAAGCTCAGCGGGTTAGGCAGCCTCATGCAATGCTTGCATGTCTCACCTGCTGAGTTCTCCTGCATTTTTGTCTACCTTCGATTTTTCCAGCATCTGCAGTTTTATCTTAAACGTGTTCACAGAAGGTGCCGGCGGCTTTGTGTAGGACGCGGTACAGTCAGAGCTCGGCCGTGTTCGGGGCGGGCGCTCGGTGGGCCGGATGATTACGGGAGAAAAAATCCGCCTGCGGGCCGGATGATTTGGGTTTACGGGCCGCATTCAGCCCGGGGCCGTAGGTTGCTGACCCCTGACTTAGTGGGTCAAGCAGCAACAGTGAGGAGAGATACAAAGTTGACATTTTAGTTTATGAACTTTAATCAGAACTGGAAAAGTGAGAAAATAAACATTTTTAAAGTCACAGCGAGGATAAAGGGAGGAGAAAACAGATGAAATGTCTGTGATATTGAGCAGAATAAAATTGCCTAGGTGACAATTATTATACCGACAGAGATGGTAGATAAAAAAGAACCAAATCCGTGAAGGGAGAGGAAAAATGGGGAGGGAAGGGGGGCAGATTAAATTATTACATTCAGCATTATGTCTTATGCATTTGCCCACATGGAAGGTAAGGCGGTGTTCCTTGAAGTTGCATAGATTATGACTGGAGCCATGCAGGAAGCCAAAGTCAGAGCAGAATAGGGTTGAGAACAGTGAATTACTGTGACAGGTGATTGCAAACTGAGCATTGTTCATGCAAACTGCATGCGTGTGCAAAGGTTGTCACCAAATTTGCATTTGCTTAGTCCTTTGTAGAGAAGTCAATGTTGTGGGCACCGAATGCAATACACAAATTTGCAAAACAGTGCAAGTGAGTTGTTGCTTCTGCTGGAGGGATTATTTGAGTCCCAGGGCGGGAAGAGGCAAGAGGGCACATGTTACATGGGTAGGTACAATAAGAAATGATATTGTAGATGGTGATGGAAGATTGGGCCAAGGAAGAGCAGAACAGCAAGTCCCTTTGAAGAATTAATAGGGGAGGGGTAAATGTCAATTGTTCCAACCCATTGAAGATGTTGGAAATTACCCATTGAATTTGGAGGCTGCTGAGGTACATGGTGAAGACAGAGCAAACCCTATGCTTATTCTGCCTTTGAGGAATGGCTAACAACAGATGTGAGGGAAATGCAGGAGACAAGTTGAGAGCCCTGTCAATGTGGTGAGGGGGAAAGGTACTGGTGTAGAAAATCACATCATAGCAAATAAAATTGATCCAGGGTAACTGGATACTGGGCACAAAGGATACTGGTAACTAAATTATCTCCTGAGATGGTGTAAGAAATGTTAAGAAAGGGAAAGAAAGAGTCGGAAACAGCCTGTGTTAAAGTTAGTGCAGGATGGAAATTAGTAGTAAAGATAAGAAAACCTGGGAATTCTTGTGAGTGCAGGGAGCAGCACTAATATAGTCATCAACGCAACAGAATAAGAATAGGTGGAGGGGACTGAATAAGACTGAAAGAAAGACAGATCCACGTATCCAACAGAGAACACATACTGCTCAGAAACCTTGCACAACATGGAAGGATATCTTACCTCACTTCTTTCAGTTGCAAGGAGTGAAACTGAAGTTTTTGGATTATGTAATAAGGTTAATAATTCAATTGAGGCCTAACTTGTTGACATGAGATGCAGAATTAAGAAGAGAATGCTCAGGATATTAAGAAAATGTTCACATCAGCTTACCTAAGAATTAATCATTGCTGTATTTATTTTATTATATGTTTTGTTTGTAGGGAAGGCTGAGGAAGTTATTTTGAAGAAACTGGAATATATCTGCGCAAAGCATCACTAGATTTTGAGAAGAGAAAGTTAATGCAGGAAGGAGATGATGCAAGTGAACAGCATTCCGTCAGTTGGAGCGCAGCATCTATATCATCTATGGACTCTCTACAGAAGGTGGCCATGGATTTGCAAATCCAGAAACCACCTAATATCACTATGCTATGCAGTGGACAGAACTTAATGTCTGAGGCTACGCGTGCAAAAGCTTTTATTCTCACCAGGAAACATTCATCGACTCCCCGTACGTAATTTTGCATTCTATAGGAAGTGTAATGTTTTTGTATAATTGCACATTGTGGAAGCCACTTGGTGTAACACTGTTATTCTGTCATCTGTAGCTGGTAAACAATATTAAGCAATTTCTAAATATTAAGCAATTTCCAGGCTGCTCGCCAACATGGTGTACCAATCAAAGAGCATGGGGCTGTCCATGGGCACCATGATCTGTGGCTGGGACAAGAGGGGACCATGCTTGTACTATGTGGACATATATCTTTTGGATATATATTTTTCCGTTCCCTTTTTGTGAATTTGCAGTCTACGTCTGTCCTCTCCATCACTGAGTAACAGGAGAGTTGGGGGAGCCCTCCAGCATTAAAGGATGTCCTCCCCATAACAAACTAGCACGGAGGGTCCAGAAGTTGCTATGTGTGTATTAGAAGAGGTGTAAATACTGTATTTCACAATATGGTTTTCAAAATGTGTAGGAGAGACTTTTCTTAATTTTTTTGTGTTTTCTTTTGTCGAGATCCCACTCTTTTAGGTAATCCATACTGCTAACAGACCTGATTAGAACCTCCTGTGGTAAGAGGGCTCATGTGATCTTATAATAAAACAACTAAAACTAGTATAATTGATATTGCAGACATTTTACACATTATTGTACCTTACTTGTACTTCAGTGAAAGGAATCATTTGACTCGTAATTGTTCAATTGCCTCTTTATAATGACAAATCAGTTCTTTCAAATGCTTTAAATGTTTTATGTAAAGCACTTTGAATTACCTTGTGGTTGAAAGGTGCTATACAAATAAACTTGCCTTGCCTTGCCTTGCCTTGCTATGGATCACCCCAACATTGTCTGGAAGTCCCATAAAGATCTTTACTTTTGAGGTTTGCAGAATAATGATGGAAGATTTTAGCAGCTGATGGCATTGGTGGGATACCACAGTACGTGGCACTCTTCTAGTGCGGAGGAATATTGCTACAATGAGAGGTTGCAGAATGAGAGTGCTGCCTTGGCATTGGAGAGGACTGGGCAGCCAGGGGAAGAACAGTAACTGCAAGTTTGGGCGGCGCAGTGGTAGAGTTGCTGTCTTGCAGCGCAGGAGACCCTGGTTCGATCCCAGTTATCGGTGCTGTTTGTAAGGCGTTTGTACGTTCTCCCCGTGAGCACGTGGGTTTTCTCCGAGATCTTCAGTTTCCTCCCACACGCCAAAGACATACAGGTTTGTAGGTTAAGTGGCTTGGTATGTGTAAATTATCCATAGTGTGTGTAGGATGGCGTTAATGTGCAGGGATCGCTGGTCGGTGCGGACTCGATGGGCCAAAGGGCCTGTTTCCGCCCTGTCTCTAAACTAAACTAAAAGTGGTATGTTCATGATGTTCTAGGGCAATGGGGTCCCTGGTTGTCAGGTATGTCTCATAAGGAGTTCACTACATGAATGCCTGCATATTGCGGATGACTGCGCCTGCTCCTATGGGCTGCAAGTAAACAAATGAAATCTACTGTCCTCCATTATCTGGACAGTATGTGTCCTCCATTATGTGTCCTCCGTTTGAGTGACATTCTTGCATATCAGTGATATATAACAAAATATGCACAGACCAGCAACTGCAACTGAATGATCCCAAGGCTAGGAAACTGAGAGTGACTCCATCATCCACAGCTAAAGCAATTCATCGTGTGTACGAATCAGCATCTGACATTGCAGAATGTCACAGTAGTTTGTTCTATGTGTTAGTCTTAGATCAGAGAAATTAGAAATCATGCCAGAAACAAATTTGGCCAGCCTTGTGATAGGGAAGGTGCTCGAACAAGCAAAAAAAAATAACTGAAAAGTCGTTGAAGTTTTCAATAGGAAACTGCTCACACCCACAAAGAAGTGTATCATTGGTCTCCCCTGGGAAGTTTTCACTGTTACTGTTGCATTTTATTCCAAATATCTGTGCTACAGTAAATGCAAATCATTATTCACTTTTATCCAACTCCACCTGTATAACAAAACATTGTTTCTCCATACCATCACTCAGCATTTTCCATGCCCATTGCTGCCCCAAACCTAGTTATGATTCAATTGACAATCCCATTCCGATGAAGACTCCTGACAGTCTTGAACAGCAGATTCTCACGTATGCCGAATGTGAGGCCATTATTTACGAGTGCTTCTTTATCTCTCAAGAATAAGAGAAATCTATATTACTAAAAGTCTGATCTTGACCACTTCCTGTTGTTCTGTATATTGATTTTAGAAAACATGCTACCACTTACAGCTGAGATTTTTGGCCATCTTACTCAGAGTCCCCCTCCGCTGCGCGGGACAAGAGGATTTTTCCCATCGATGAAAAATAAAAGAGTTATTCGTGTTTAAAAAATGTTGATATTCTCTCTCCTGAAGGCCACGCCCCTTCCGGAGGGACTATAAAACCCGGAAGTGTTGATTGCCTCAGTCAGTCTCTGCAAGATGGGGGAGCGAGAGGGTCACGTCTCTCAGTCTGAGCTGTGAGTAACACTAAACACATGTCTACTAAACCGTGAGTGGTTTTACTGACCTGTCAGTGCCCTTAATGTGGTTTGAAAATATAGTTTGGAAATGATAAAGTTGTGTTGCCTTTGGTTTGGAAATGCTAAAGCTGTGTTGCCTTTGGTTTGGAAATGCTAAAGCTGTGTTGCCTTTGGTTTGGAAATGCTAAAGCTGTGTTGCCTTTGGTTTGGAATTGCTAAAGCTGTGTTGCCTTTGGTTTGCAAATGCTAAAGCTGTGTTGCCTTTGGTTTCGAAATGCTAAAGCTATGTTCCCTTTGGTTTGGAAATGCTAAAGCTGTGTTGCCTAATTAAAGTTGCCTTGCCTAATTAAAGTTGCCTTGCCTAATTAAAGTTGCCTTGCCTAATTAAAGTTGCCTTGCCTTCTATATAATTTTACTTCGGAGTCACGTGAGTGACTACGTGAAGAAGCCCCGTCCATCCGCACACGCGTCATTATCGATCAGACGCATAGCGTTCATGACCGTGTGTGGAGGAGCAGGAGCTCCTCCAGCCGGTGAGTTAAACAAAAGTAAAACATAAGTCGGAAGGTAAGTGGGTTACTTTTCACTTACAGGAGCGTTTCCTTCCCGTTTAGACTTGTTTGGTGGAGCTCCACTCAAGTTTATTATGGAGAAATGGGAAGGAGAGGCGGCCAGGGACGCACCGTAGTAAAACCCCAGATCCTAAGGGTAGCGGGCGTCAGTCAGGGGAGTCAGTGGCAGCGAAGCCATTAACTCCCGTTGTGGTCGAATGTGCGTTAAACCGCCGGCGGCGGGGCGCAAGGCTGAGAAGAAAAAAAAATCGGACTGACCTGTAGACTCGAATGAGTCGGACCCGGAGGTATGCCCTCCTCAGGCAGGAAAGAGTATTACACTGCAAGGGTCAAAAACTTTATAACTCCTTATGGGGCAGATGATTTGTAAAGAACCCCCACAGGAGGATTTAAGTCGGTGTTGGCCAATGAAGTATAGCACAGGAGGTGCGTTGGAACAGGCACAAGGGTGGCCTACAGGAGAGCCATCAGTGCCTGTGCAGAAACATTAAAGAGGTTGGCCTACAGGAGAGCCAGTGCCCAAAAATGCCAGAAAAAAGGCAAGTTATGTGTTGGCCTATTGGAGAGCCAGTACTAGAAATGCCTGAACAAAAGGCAGCACAAACGTGCAATGATAAATGTGCCAGCACCGACAAATATAAAGAGTAAAAATAATGAAGCGTTGGCCTAGAATTGAGCCAGCGCCAGCAGCACCTGAAGCAGGGCTGCCTGTCCGTGGGCCTACAAGAGAGCCCGCGCAGGGGGAATCTAGCAGAGACTTACCTGAAACAGGGGAGCCAGAAATTACCCAACATAAAAATGAATATCTAGATTTAGATGATGATTTAAATGAGGACCAGAGCCCATTATCAGAGCCACAAATGTTCCAAGGCTGGCACAAAACTTTGCTGTTCCCAGAGTAACAGGGGAACCTTTGAGAGAGGAAATAGCTATGACTATAAATTATCTACTCTCCCATCAGCCCCAGGAATTAACCATGGATGAGACTATCAAAAAATATGAGACCCGGGAAATTGTAGCAGTTACAGCAGTGAATAACTTGATATGGGTAATTTGAACAGTGGTTTACGCTCACAAGAATTGAAATTACACAAGTGCTGAAATTTCTGGGGTCAGTTGTTTGGATGAAGGTTATATATCGTATTCACAACAAAATGCCTTAGCACTCATGTGTAGTGCGCACTTTGAAATAAATTGTATTCATAAAAATGCAATAAGACCAAATATTCATCCTAAGTATGCAGGCTCTGCAAACCATCCAATATACAAATGCCTAAATCTGTTTTGGAGAAAATCTAACAAAGAAACTAAAGGATCTCCTATGCTGAGCAGAGCGGTGAGAAGGCAGTATCCCTACAGGCGAAATGTGGTGCTGGAGAAGGAACAATCCTATCATTCTCGTATACACGTTGACGTGCTGCACCGAGGATACGTGGAGGTTACAATGTGCCTACTAGAAGCGGACAACAACTGCCGGTGGCAAACCCCGAGGTTAGGGGGCTTGGTCTGGTAAGAAACACAACAAATGTTTCACACTCACAAATAGGGGGAAGGTTACGATTCTTCCTAAAAGAATGGCAATCAATAACAAATGATTCATTTATTCTATGTAGCATTGTAGGATTCAAAATTGAGTTCTCTCCACGTTTGGATCCTCCAATTCAGCATAATTCAAACTGGTCACAGATTTTTTCAAAGGAAGAAAATGGGTTGATCAAAGGAGAATTGAAAAATGTTATGCAGAAAAGGATGATATAAATGTCAGTAGAACAACACCATCAGTTTGTGTCAAATATTCTCCTAGGAATATTCTCCTAGAAAAGGGATGGTGGACGGAGAATCATTTCCGATCTGACAAATCTTAACCTTTATGTACAATAGAAATATTTCAAAATGGAAACATTTACTAATGCCATTTAGCTAGTCACAAAGAATTGCTACAAGGCAAGCATAGATCTGCAAAATGCATATTATTCTGTGGCAATGCATGGTAATGATCAAAGATATTTGAAATTTAGATGGATGTCAGTTATGGCAATTTAAAGCATTGCCCAATGGTCTGATTTCAGCACCAAGATTATTCACTAAATTGCTCAAACCAGTTTTAGCTCTGTTAAGAGCTGAGGGCCATGTATTAATGGCTTATTTAGATGATATGCTCATTGTAGGGGACACTTTGGCTGCTGCAAAATTGTCAGTATCCAGTCAAATACATTTTGAGAAATTAGGTTTCATTATTCACCTACAAAAATCTAAATTGTTACCAAGCATAAAGATTGATTACCTAGGGTTCACAATTAACTCCGAACACATGGTAATCACTTTGCCAAAAGATAAAAAGCTGCAGTTAATTGAATGTTGCATAAAACTCATTAACGAGGACACACCTTCAATTAGAGAAGTGGCAAGCTTGCTAGGCAAATTAATTGCAGGGTTTCCAGCGGTCACGTTTGTACCATTGCATTATCAATGTTTACAGAGAGCTAAGGTACAAGCGTTAAAAATGAATAGAGGGCATTTTGATAGGCCCATGAAATTAACAATTCAATCCATTACAGAAATAGAATGGTGGATTAACAATGTTTCTAATGCTTCCAGAAAAGTTCTGGTAGAAACACCTTCCGTCACTCGACAGACTGATGTAAGTGCGCTGAGTTGGGGCGCTACTAACATGATTTCCAGCTGTGGAGGTAGGTGGAATGTGAATGAAGTACCTTTGCTGGAAAAACTGGGAATCAATTACCTAGAGCTATTAGGCGCATTTTACGGCCTTAGAGCTTATTGCACTGATATGGGAAATGTGCATGTTCAGGTACAGGTTGACAATACTACAGCTGTAGCATACATAAATCACATGGGTGGTATAAAATCAGAATCATGTGATAAATTGGCAAATGAAATTTGGACCTGGGGTATTGCCAGAAATATGTGGCTGTCAGCAATATATTTACCAGGTAAACATTAATACAATTGCAGACAAAAGATCACGTAAATTTAATGATAATACAGAATGGATGTTAAATCGGAAAATATTCACACAAATTATCACACAATTTGGAATGCCAGAAATTGATCTGTTTGCATCAAGATTGAACCACCAGTTGCCTAAGTATGTGTCATGGGAACCTGATCCTGGAGCAGTAGTGGTGGATGCTTTCTCGATACATTGGGGTGGTATGTTTCTGTATGTTTTTCCACCATTTTGTTTAATCCACAAATGCATACAGAAAATTAAACAAGATTCAGCCTCAGGGATTTTGGTAGTACCAGATTGGCCTACACAGGTATGGTACCCACTGGTGTTAAAAATGGGGGGGGGGGGAAACCTTATGGTTATTCCAAAGCAGATTAAACTGCTTGTACACCCTGTGACTAATGAATTACATCCTTTACATAATCGTATTGGTTTGTTGATTTGCAGATTCTAAGAAGGCCATATCTTGGAAAAAGATTATCAGACCGTACGGTAGATGTTATGACAGCAGCCTGGAGGAATAGTACCCAGAAGCAGTACATTTCCTATATAAAGAAATGGGAGGTGTTTTGTTCAGGAAAGAATATTGCATATAACACAGCAGAAATTTCAGATGTAATAGAGTTTCTTTCAACTCTACACTATGAATTGAAATTAAGTTATAGTGCAATTAATACTGCACGAAATGCACTCTCTGCATATTTAAGCAGTGAATCAGAACAAACTCCAATTGGAGCACATCCTTGGGTCTGTAGGTTTATGAAAGGAATTTTCAACTCTAATCCTCCCAGACCCAGGTATACAGAAATTTGGAATGTAAAAGATGTACTGATGTTCCTAAGGAATTGGAATCCAGTTGAAACTCTGTCATTATTCAAAATTACCATGAAATTGGTTATGCTCATGGCATTAGTTTCAGCGCAGAGAGTTCAAACATTACAGAAACTCAGAATTGATAGAATGAAAGTAGGGCAAAATGCCGTGACATTCTATGTCTATGATTTACTGAAGCAAAGTAGACCTGGGTTCACAGGATGCAAGTAGGAATTTTTAGCATATCCTGCAGATTCACGACTGAGTAGTAACATATGTGAAATGTTACATAGAAACAACAAAAGTTTTAAGAGGCGCGAATTGGCATTTTTTATTAGTCATAAAAAGCCTCATAAGAAAGTGTCAACACAAACAATTTCACGATGGTTGAAACAGGTGTTGAGATATTCAGGTATTGATACTGATAAATTTAAATCTCATTCCACCAGGGCGGCATCAACATCAGCGGCCAGGGATTCAGACTTGCTAATAGACCTTATTCTCGTGGCCGGAGGATGGGCAAGTGAACAGATGTTTCACAAGTATGACCACAAGGAGATTAAAGATCTCAGAGGGTTTGGTAATGCCGTGCTGGATACAGTATTAAATCCCCCATTATAATAAATGGGCCTAATTTTGTTACTTTTATTAAAATAAATAAAACCATTAACTGATTCCATTCAAATGTTGTGGTTATGCATTGTTGATTGTGCTTACTCAAATAGAGTCAATCGATGCAGTGAACACCTGGATTTGAATCCACGGTGTGAAATCACAGAGCTTTGAAATCTTCACGTAGTCACTCACATGACTCCGAAGTAAAATAGTAAGATTAAACGAGAACTTACCAAGTTTGAAGTTTGATCTTTATTTTATGAGGAGTAACGTTGAGGGATTACGTGCCCTCCGCTCCCACCCTCATAAAAGGATCAAGCTGGTAGTTCTAAGTCTTTATGCATCTTACTATCATACTTCAGTAATTATCGTCTGTGATTGTCACTCCGCTGCTTTGAAAGATTGACGCGTGTGCGGCTGGACGGGGCTTCTTCACGTAATCCCTCAACGTTACTCCTCATAAAATAAAGATCAAACTTCAAACTTGGTAAATTCTCGTTTAATCTTACTATTAAAAGTCTAATCTTGACCACTTCCTGTTTGCGCTTTATATTGATTTTAGAAACAACGCTACCACTTACAGCTGTGATTTTTGTCCATCTTACTCAGAGTCCCCCTCCACTCATCAGGTGCCGATGATTTTTCCCAATGATGGAAAATAAAAGAGTTATTAGTGTTTAAAAAATGTTGAGATTCTCTCACCTGTCAATCACGCCATGGCCACGCCCCTTCTGGTGGGAGGGACTATAAAACCCCGAAGTGTGGGCGTGGCAAGATGGAGGAGGGAGATGGAGGAGGGAGAGGTCTCTGCAAGATGGAGGAGGGAGAGGTCATGACTCACTGTCTTTAGTGGCCTTGCACCCTGCTTGAAATGGTATGAAACCACTTGAATTTGGTGGCCTTGCACCCGGCTTGAAATGGAATCTCAAGGAATAGCCGTGAATCAACTGCCAGCCCACCAACCATGAGTGAGTGAGCTGCCAGCACAACAGGCTTGAGTGACGGAGCTGCCAGCCCAAGAATCCATTCGGCCCACAATGTCCATACTAGCCCTCTGGAAACCAGTCCCTTCAGCCCACAACACCCATAATAGTGCTCCAGATAGCCCACGCCCCCCCCCCCCACTGGCCACTAATATTGGAATTGGTGGAGAGGTGGAATATTGCGTTGGGGGACAAGCCCTCCCGTCTGATGCTGGGACCCAATTGGTCCCACTTAGTCTAGTATTTCATCAGTTTATTGATGAGGTGCTGGCTCGAAGGGCTGAATTGACTACCCCTGCACCTATTGTCTTTATGATCACCTGCAAAATTCCACCCAATAAACTGCCGAAAACAATTGCACAAGATACAACTTCTTCCAGAAACTTTGCAGCCTGTTCGTGTTGAATTATGCTTTTCTACTGACGGTTTGTGCTTCTGTTTCTAATTCAATTATATGTAAGTTCAATATCCAGATGACTTGAATGAACTTCTTAAGATAATTTCCATCTGCACACGACAAAGTAACTTGATATGACCAAGCTGTCAATACAGTATGATCTTCAAAGGGTTTCAAAGGCCTTTTATTGTCACATGTACCAATTAAGGTGCAGTGATATGCGAATTACCAAATAGCCATACGAATCAAAAAGCAACATGACACACAACTACATAAAATTTACCATAAAAATCCACCACAGCAGATTCCCCCACATTCCTCACTGATGGAAGAGAAAAAAAGTCCAAACTTCCTCTTTATTCTCCCGCGGTCAGGGCAGTTGAACAATCTCGGGGCGATCAATGTTCCCGCAGCCAGCGGTTGAAGCCCCTGCGTCGGGGTGATCGAAATCCTGCATTGGGGCAATCAAAACTCCCCCATCAGGGCGGTCGAAACTCACGCGGCTTGGAGTTCCCAAAGTCTGTCTCTGACAAGAGACCGCGGGCTCTGTGATGTTAAAGTCCGCAAGCACCCACGGTTGGAGCTCTGAGGTCAACCCCTGGCAAAAGGATTGCGAGCTCCGCGATGGTAAATCCTCAGGCGATAGCGGTGAAACTCTCAAAATCGGTCTCCAGCAAAGGCCGCCAACTCCACGATGTCAGCCCGCAGTGTGGACTGAGATACGATACGGAAAAAAATCGCATCTCCCTCGAGGTAAGAGATTTTTTTTTAAATGAAATAAAATTCTTCATGTGTATTTAGTCATACAATATGGAAACCAGCACTTGAGTCCTTCGAGCGCTTGCCAGACTTACACATCACATTTTATTCTCTCCACGTTCTCATCAACTTCCTCTGATGCGAGGACTTCCGGTGGCGCCATGTTAGATTAACAGACGTGCACCTAGCTCCGCTCTCGAAAAATGTTGCGATTTTTCGCGTAAAAACGGGTCCATAAGTCGGAATTGGATTAAAAACCTTACCGGAGCTTCTGGTCGCCGGGCTGATGACGTCATCAGTAAGCGCGATGTTTTAAACGGTGGCTTAAAGACTTTAAATTAGAAAACTGTCTCCAGCTAAGAGCCCTCAGAGAACAGTTAAAAAGCTGCTGAAAAATCTGAAGAATCCTGAAGGAGAAGGTACCTCTGAAGTTTCTCAAGTGGCTGTAAAAATGGATACAAGATCTAAGACAGAGCAGACTAAGGATAAAGAACTTGAGGATTTGAAGAAATCAGTGAAGGATATGAAAGATGAAATTATGGATGAAAATAAAATTCTGATGGGACAAATGATGGAAAAAATGGAAAAGATGATGGAGGATTCGAATGCTGGAAATCAGAAGGTGGCTGATTCACTGGATACTATAAATAAACGAATTGATGATGTGAAAGATGGACTCTCGGGGAGAATTGATAAGATGGAAAAAATGACTACGGACAGGTTCACGGCTGTGCTTGAAACAGTAGCTGCAAGTATGGTCACAATTACGGAATTGGAGAAAAATATGGCTCGAGTGGTTGAAGACATGGTGAAAATGAGGCAAGAACATGATCAAAGGAAGCAAGAATATGAGCAAACTTCAGTACAGATTACGACTCAACTGGGGAAAGTCTCAAATAAATGCCTGGACCTGGAAGCTCGCTCTAGACGCCAGAATTTGAGAATTCTTGGAGTCTCAGAGGGAGCTGAGGGAAAGGACGTTCGTGAGTTTGCCATGGACTTACTTAAACAACTGCTTAATCTCTCCAAGGTTCCGATAATTGAAGTGGCGCATCGTGTTCCAAGATTCAAACCGAGATCTCAAGCTGGAAAAGACCACCCACGACATATTATTGTGAAATTTCAGGACATTTCAGAACTGGAAGAGGTGATGAGCAAAATTAAATACGGAGTGCAATTACGGATGGATAATGACATTATCAAAATATTCAGGGACTATCCGTATGAAATTGTGCAAAAGAGAAATCAATTCGGAAAGGCAAAAGAACTTTTAAGAGGGAAACAAGGTGTCAGATACTGTGTTTTTTATCCAGCCAAAATGCGTATTTCTTTAAATGGTTGTGAAAGATCATTTGTAAAACCGGAGGATGCGTACAAATATGCCCAGAGCATCGTTGAAAAGAAGGAATTAATGGTATGAATTAATCCTTTTTTTATTATTAGAATTCCACGGTTAATGGAGGTTTGGCAGCTTAGTTTCAAGCAGTGTTTTGTTTAGGATGGCTAGACTGTTATCTGTGGAATTTTGACTCGAGGACATTCTGTGTTCCAAACGAGTAAACAGCTGAACTGAAGAGAATGGACTATACCAGAAGCATTAATTGTTTAATAGATTATAATATTAAATCCAATTGTAAGAATTGATCCTATTAACAACCTAACAATTTAACAAGTTATCCATATTAGATTAGAATAGTAACGGACGCTAATAAAAATAAAAAATAACGAACTAACAAAACTAATATGAATTTTTACTAAATCCAAACCTTATCTATAACTGGGAGGAGGGGATGAGAAACGAGCACCTGGCTTAGGTCCAGGGGCGCGTCTCGTTAACCCCTTCAACCAACAGTGACTATTATTGAAGCTAAAATCATTTGTTTAATAATTAGTAGCTAAAATTGCGATATATATATATGATATGTTATAATGAAATATATAGGGTAAATTTGTGTTATATATCTGAATGTGAGGCCCCGTTCTAATATGTTATGATTAACCAAGAGAGCGGAGTTATTTGTTTAACAGTCGAAACAAGGTTTTCTCCCACCTACAGGTGGGCCACTTGTTACAGTGTCGACTATTTTGGACACTATTTTCACTTTTTCAAATTTTTTTTTTAAATTATTATTATCACATAAACTCACATGTTTGTGTTTTGTGTTTAGTGATAAGCGTAAAAGGGATATGCCAACAAAACTTAGAAATTCAAAGGTTCCCCCAATACCCAAAGACCTGGGATATGGATGCACCACAAGATTTAAAGGTACTAAAATTATTCAAAATGCAAGATGCTAAACAAAAGAACCTAGGAGGAGTCTCATTCTGTAGTTGGAATATAAGAGGTATTAACGAACCTATTAAAAGGGGTAAGATATTAGCTCAGCTGAAACTGTACAATTCTGACATTATCTTCTTACAAGAAACTCATCTAAAATCTCATGATCAAGCTAGGTTAAGGGCGAAATGGATGTCAAATATACCATTCTTCATATACTTCGAAATCTAGAGGTACGTCAATCATTATTAGAAAAAGTATACCATTCAAAGCAAAGAATACCATAACAGACATTGAAGGGAGATATTTAATAGTTAATGGAGAAATTCATGATACTCCAATTACTTTGGTAAATATATACACGCCTAACTGACAACCCTCATTTTTTCAATAAAATTCGGAACATAATCGCAGAGTTTAATTATCAAAATGTTGTAATAGGAGGAGACTTTAACTGTGTTTTAGATCCGTATTTAGACCAAGCCAAAAACAGAGGGGATACGAAATCTAAAACCGGTGAACTTTTAAATACTTATATAAACAATACTAATATAGCAGATGTTTGGAGAATTGCTAATCTAACTGGCAGGGAATACTCGTTTTATTCAATGGTACATAAAACATACTCACGTATAGATTATTTCCTGGTGGATACAAAATTAATCCCTCATACTTTGAACCCAACATACCATACAAATTCGATTTCAGACCATTCACCACTAACTTTATTTTTAAAACTGGAAGGAATGTCTAAGAATAAACCGTTTCGGAGATTTAATTCTCAAATCCTAAAAGATCCGCAAACGAGTATATATTTAAAAGAACAAATGGACGCCTTTTTTGAAATAAATGACACTCCAGATATATCGCCTTCTGTACTGTGGGAATCTTTTAAAGCATACATTAGAGATATTATAATTTCATATCAAGCTTTTCAAAATAAAAAGAATAAGAATGAACAAAGACAGTTAGAAGAACTTATTAGACAAATGGATATAGATAATGCTAAGGATCCATCAATAGATAAACATAATAAAATAATAATGTTGAAATTTAAATTAAATAAACTATTATCAGCCAAACTTATAAGACTTCCAAATTACAAAACAGGAGCACTTTGAATTTGGGGATAAACCGCATAAACCTTTGGCTCGCCAGCTAAAAAAACGAGAAAAAGAACATACGATCCCAAAGATTAAATCAGATAGAGGGGAATTATTAACCATACTGAAGGATATTAATAAAAGATTTGAGCAATTTTATGAGAATTTGTATACATCTAAAACGACAACTGACTCCAATAAAATTACAGAATTCTTGGATAATTGTAATCTTCCAAAGTTATAGTTGAAGGAACAAGAGGAATTGGGTGCACAAATCTCAATTAAGGAATTAGAAGATACAATAAACTCATTAAAGAATGGAAAAACACCAAGTCCTGATGGATTTACTAATGAATTTTATAAAAGCTTCTATGACAAAATTATACCACGATTACAAAAAATGTACCAATATGCTTTTAAAAAACAAATATTACCTGATACATTAGCTGAATCAACGATCACACTATTACTTAAAAAAAGACAAAGATATAGAAGAACCGGGTTCATATAGAGCTATAGCATTGTTAAATACAGATCAAAAAATATTAGCGAAAACATTAGCTAGAAGATTAAGTAAATATATTAGTAAACTAATAAACCCAGATCAGACGGGGTTTATCCCTAAGAGATATTCATCTAATAATATGAGACGTCTACTCAATATAATGCACTCACATAAATTTGAAGAACAAGAATTATCAATTATTTCGCTGGACGCTGAAAAAGCATTTGACCAAGTAGAATGGAATTATATGGATACAGTATTACAAAAATTCCAACTTGGAGAGAATTTTATTTTATGGATTAAACTATTATATAATAAACCTACAGCTAGAATATTAACTAATAACATATTATCCTCGAAATTTCAACTATCAAGGGGAAATAGACAAGGATGCTCATTATCACCACAGTTGTTTGCTCTCATAATTGAACCGTTAGCAGAAAAAATTAGAACACATCCAGATATCTATGGGTATAATACTAAATATTCAAATAATAAAATATCTTTATACGCGGATGATATATTATTGCACATTACAAAACCTCAAATTACTATACCAAATATATTAAATTTAATTGAGGACTTTGGATCTTTTTCTGGATACAGAATAAATTGGAATAAAAGTGAAATTATGTCAATAAAACCGAAAGACTCAACACATCTTTTAAAATTCCCTTTTAAAATAGCTACAGAAAAATTTAAATACTTGGGTGTTGAAATCGCTAGAACATATCAAGGCATGTTTAAAGCAAATTTTGATCTACTTAATAAATTAAATACACTAATTAAATTTTGGAAAACGCTCCCGATCTCTTTAATAGGCTGAATAAATGCAATAAAAATGATCTTCTTACCACAAATTTTATACCTATTTCAATCGATTCCAATATACCTACCAAAGAAGTTTTAAAAAAAACTGGATTCAGACATTACTAATTTTATATGGGACTATAAATCACATAGAATACAAAGAACACACTTGAACAAAGCTAAAGTATTAGGGGGCTTAGCACTCCCTAACTTCATGTATTATTATTGGTCAGTAAATATTAAAAATATGATTCAACTGATGGACAACTCTGCCCAGCAAGTGGACTGGATTGTAATGGAGAGAGAGGACTGCTCCTCTGGAAACATTGGAGCGATCCTCCTCTCACCAATGAAACTGAATAACATAAATTATAACAAAAACCCAATTATACATAGTACAATCAGAACTTGGAAACAAATAAAACAAAATTTAAAATTAAGACATTTATCGCTTTTATCTCCCATAGTTAATAACCCTTCGTTTAATCCCTCTATTACAGACAAATCTTTCATACAATGGGATAGACTAGGAATTAAAACGTTCGGTAACTTGTATGAAACTGGAAAATTACTATCATTCCAACAATTACAAATAAAATATAAACTGGGAAATAATCAATATTTTAAATATTTTCAAATATGTGACTATTTGAAAAAATATACAAAAGATCATTATAATAGCCCAGCAGATGTATTGGATGAAGCAATGCAGATAAAAGCTGAATCAGCAAACTTAATATCATATTTGTATAATATTATCTTAAATGTAGAAATACCATCTACGGAAGGTATTAGAAGAGACTGGGAACAAGAATTAGCTATTAAAATCTCAAAGGAAAGGTGGAATGAACATTTATTAAACGTGCATAAATGTTCGATTAATGTAAGACAATTTAAAATTTTACATAGATTATATTATTCCAAAACTAAAATTAATAAAAATTTCCCAAATGTATCATCCATTTGTGATAAATGTCAATCTCAAGAAGCTACTATAGCGCACTCATTTGTTTTCTGTACAAAAATTCAAAAATTTTGGATTGAAATTTTTGAGATCTTTACAAAATTATTTAAAATAAAACTGATACCCAAAGCAGAATGGATTATGGGTTAATAACTGGAAAAAAGTTAATCCTAAAATTCTGGAAAAACGCTCCAATACCAACTATAAACATGTGGATTTCAAGTATGTTCGAAACATTACACCTAGAAGAGATAAGACTCCTCCTGACAGGTAAACCAGATCACTTCCACCTGACGTGGTCTGCATTTATAGAATTATTACAAGTATAGGGTGCAAAAGTACTTTAAAAAACTGAGGTCAGGTAAGGGGGGATGAAAGCTGGAGAGTTGGTATATCCCATTTGCGTGATGCTTACAACAAAGTATTTGTTTTTCTCTTTTCCCTCTCTCTTTTTTCTTCTTTTTTAGGGTCTTTCTTAATTCTTTTTTTTTTTAATTTCTTTCTTATAGGGTCTTTGTTCTTTTTTGTTGTCACGTTTTTTACACTTTCACTTTTTTCCTTCACTTTCTCCTTTCTCTCAATCTCATCCTTTCCCTTTATTAGTGTAAAAAATGACGGAGTACATTAATTGTAATAAGATATACGTGACGAGTACTAATGTAATTGGTTGTAATGTAATGTACTAATAAATAATTATTTTTTAAAATAAATAAATAAATAAAACTTCATCTGATGCTACCACCGCAATTTACTATGGCCAATTAACCTAACAAACTGGGTATTTCTGGAATGTGGGAGGAAATGTAGCATTAGCACTGGTTCAAAGTAGATTAGATAATTTAATTTTTAAAAGCTTTTTATTAACACCATTTGATTTGTTTTATCATTGATTGCACAGGATTGCAAGTATCTACAAAAACGGTGACTTTTTGATGTTTTTGTTACTTACTGTCTTTTTAGTTTGAACGGTACAGCGCGGAAACAGGCCCATCAGTCCACCGAGTCTACACCAACCAGTGATCCCCGCACATTAACACTATCCAACACACACAAGGTCAATTTACACTTAATTAACCTACAAACCTGCACGTCTTTGGAGTGTGGGAGGAAACCGAAGTTCTCGGAGAAAACCCACGTGGTCGCCGGGAAAACATACACACTGCACCGATAGTCGGGACTGAAGCCGGGTCTCCAGCTCTGCAAGGCAGTAACTCTACTGCTGCTCCACCATGCCGTCCATAATTTGGACATCAACCCAAGCTGTAAACCAATGGGATCAGCTGAGAGGATAGATCGAACATGAGAATTTAAAGCACGTCATCAGGTGGGCACCCTACTTCTTTGACGTTTCATTGATAAGCCCACAACGTCTCCAGAGGGCTCAACGGTGATACCTGGCATCCCAGGTACACCCCCTCAGTTCTATACCCTCTTGTCTTCCATATATCTAACAAAAATATACCATGTATCAAAAATCCTGTAGGGAGAATTGGTGGGGTCTACTTATTAAAAGAGACTTGCCTGCTAAACACAGTGACAAAGAGCAGCTATAATCTCAAGATTGCAACAGATAAGAACCTAGACAGAACTGCAAAGGACTTCCCCTCCACCTCAATAAATAAGGAAGCCTGTTTTTCAGCACAATGTATTAGTTTTAATTATTTTAATTAAACTGGGGTCAACCATATTATATACTACTCATTTTCTTTATAATTTCCCTGATAATTCCCCACAACACACACCAATTAGATTACAGCAGAAATAAATGAATATCATATTTTCACGTAAGTAATAAAAGGTCAAAATTATAATTTAAAATATTGAGACAAGGCTGCCTATTTTTATTAAATGTAAGTTGTAACTATTGGATAACTGCCCTTGGAAAGATGCCTCTTAAGAATTTGTGCATTGTTTCATTGATTGATTGAAAGATACAGTATGGAAACAAGCCCTTAGGTCCACCGAGTCCCGCTGGCCAGAATCATCATCAATTCTATATTATTACTAGACTAAGTGGGACCCATTGGGTGCCAATCACACAGGAGGCCTGGTCCTCCAATGCAACCCGTTCCCCAATGCAATATTCTACCACTCGCCTTTTCCCCCAACGTAACGGCGGGAGCATTCTGTAGCCGGGGACGGGGCAGCTTCAGACGGGGAGCGTCCTGCAGCCAGGGGAGGGGGTGTGGGTGACTGGGGGTGTGGGGGGTGGGGGTGGGGATGGGTTGTTTTGGCCTGTCCACTGCCTCTGTCTGCACTAGTACTGGATTCTGATCTGCCATGTCCTGTTCCACCAGTTCATCATCTCGATTCTGGTTTTGCATAGTCTCCTCACTCGTACATTTTGGTAGTCTTGAGTCTGATCCCTCGCAGTTTCAACTTCAATCTGCAGCATCCCTGGACTATCACAATGGTGATACTTTTTCACGTCGATGTGTTTCTATCTTATTTGACTCCTCCTGGCGACTGGACCATCTTATATCTTTCTCTGGACACCACTGTGTATAGTTGTGGAAAGAAGGGTGTGCACATTTTGCTTGGACTTTCTCTCCTCACTAGCACCTCATCTCGCATCACATCTGATGGTCTGGCACCTTGACTCCTGTCTGCATAGAGCTTTGATGCCCCTTTCTTATCTGCATCATGATCTCTCACTTCTTGGTCATTTACCATGTCACTAACCCATGGCACTTTGGTCCAGATTATCCTTCCAGATTATGCCATTCTGTAATTCTGCCAGACTATTCCCTGTTGTGCAGTGTAGTGTAGCTCTATATGCTGCTACATATGATAAGAGCATCTCCTTCCAATCTTTGCCTTCTGCTTGGGCCATTCTCATCCTCTTCTCTAGAGATTGGTTTTGACGTTCCACTTCTCCATTAGCTTGTGGTGTAACTTTGTGATGGTACACACCTGTGTTCTTCATGTAATCAGCAAACTTCTGAGAAATGAATTGAAGCTCATTATCTGAATATAATGTCACTGGTAGACCGTGCCTTGCGAAGATTTCCATCAAAACTGCTAGTCTTTTCCAATGTCGTAAACTTCATTATCACATACTCATAATATCTGCTGTAGTATCAATTACAACTAGCATTGACTCTCCTGATGGGAATGGACCTATAAAATCTACAGCAACATCTTTTCATGGTCCTGTCGGTAACTATGTGCTTCGTATTGGCTCAGGTTGATTAGGACTGACATTCATGGCATGACCTCACATGCCGTTCCACAACTTTTTCCATCCCTGGCCACCATACTTTTGTACGAAGATTTTGTTTAGTTTCAACAACTGCTAAATTTCCTTTGTGAGCCAACTCGATTATCCTTGACCTCAGCTTTGTTGGCACTACAATCCTGTTTCCAATTGTGCACAGTTCATCTCTGATAGCTGCATATATCCTGTGTGGACATTCCTTCCAGTCACCTCTACGGATCCTCTCTCCAACATCTTGTAGTTCTGGATCCTTGTCTGACTTTTTCTATTTCCCTTGTCTCATTGCTCTTGGTGTAGAGTGTAGTACGACAAACCTTACAAATGATTCTGCTTCTGTCTCCAGTGTAGAACCTTGCAGCTTCAGCAATCTGGATAATGAGTCGGCTACAATGTTCTTTCCAGCGATGTAGATAACTCTGTATTTGTATTGTTGTAGTCTAAGCATCCATCTTCCACTCTGGGCACATGGTTTGGGATTTAAATGCACACTGAAACATTTCTTTATATCCTGAACAAAGGCAGTACCAAATCAAATCAGTATCAGGATTAATTAAATCAGCTGGTAAAGCTGGTATCTCACACTGCCAAAGACCAGGGTCCGATCCTGACCATGGGTGTTGACTTTGTGAAGTTTGCATGTTCTCCCTGTGACTGCGTGGGTTTCCTCCGGGTGCTCCGATTTCCTCCCACATCCCAAAGACGAGCAGGTTTGTAGGTTGATTGGCCTCTGTCAATTGCCTTTAAAGTGTAGGGAGTGCATGAGAAAGTAAGATAAATAATAACATAACTAGTGTGAATGGGTGATTTATGGTTAGCGGGACTCAGTTTTCCAAAGGGCTTGTTTCCATTCAGTATAAATAAATCAATAAGACAATGCAAGAATTCTTAACAGGCACCGTTCCATGAGCAGTTATCCAGTAGTTGCATTTCACATTTAATAAAATAGGCAGTCTTGTCTCAATATTTTAAGTCAGATTTCCGATTATTAGTGATATTAGAAAATATGATATTCAGTTATTTCCACTGTAATCTAATTGGTGTGGAACAGAATTTAAATGTTTTAAAACTTTCACAGGACATGAAAGAAATTCTGAAATTCTATTTATATTTGATTTTTCATTGCATTTAATATCTCATGTTACTTAATTGTCTTTTGCGAGAAAGTAAATGTTATTTAGCTAATCTAGGATAAAAATCTCAAATTGGACAGATGGACAATAGGTAGTTTTAATAAATTATGAAAGAAATGTCAGCTGTAAGAACAATATATTAGAAAAATTATATCAGTGCAGAGAATGAAAGGTTTTTAACATTTCAGAAGTAGCTATATGCAAAACTTGAGCCTTCTCTACACACATAAGCCAGCATCACTAACTCCACCCCACTGTAACACTTATACTAACACTTGTTTCCGGCACTGCCAGGCTGAGCAGCTAGGATGTACTGACAACCAACTGTCCTTTATGCTGTTAAGTTTCAGTGCTGATTAAAGATGTATTTGAATCATATACTGTGTCTGGTGCCCATCGACATGGTGTCAGAAGTGGGATGGTGTGGGCGCTTAATGTGTTCAGGTCTTTCGGGTTGATGCACAGGCGGATTTCCGTTTTTTCATTCTTGACTGTGGCAACACCTTCACGGTCGAGACGGTGACAATTCTGGACAAGCGCATCCATGCCGCGCCAGCTCGCTTGCAGCGTATGATGATGCAGCTGCAGCGGTACGATTTCTCTATTACCTACACAAATGGTAAGGACATGCATGTCGCTGACATTCTCTTGTGCACCTCGGGCATCCTGCGAACAACATCCCTATGAACAGGAAAATTTCACGGTCCTCGGTGTCGATCTCGTCTCCAGTAGGCAACTGCGCACCCTGGCCGCCCACACTGCCACACGATACGTTTCAAACCCTCTCCATCATCAAAACAGTCTGGCCAGACAAACAATCCAACACGCCCACAGAGGTGCAGCCGTTCTTCCTGGTCCGTGATAAACTGGTGGATCAGGATGGTGTTGTCGTCAAGGGTCACAAGGTAGTGATACCCTCATCGCTACGAGACGAATACTTCAAAGAGGCACCCAGGAGCCGACTCCACACTGGCACGCGGTCTGGTCTATTCTACTGGCCGGTAATGGCCAAGTACATCCGGGACCGCATAGCCTCCTGCCCCACTTGCAACAACCTTGCGCCTCATCAGCAGCGGCAGCCCCTTCTGCAACAACCTCCACCAACACTGCCCTGGACGTCGCTGGCGGCAGACATTTTCAAATGGTGCGGAAAGCACTTCCTTGTTCTGGTCGACTCCTTTTCTAACTGGGTTGAACTATACCAACTGACCTCCCTCACATCGGAGATGGTCATCCAGAAGCTGAAAAGACACTTCTCCGCCTATGGCGCTCCCGTCAGCCTGAGAACCCAACGGTCGGCAGTTCACCAGCCACATGTTCAAGCTTTTCGCAGACCGATGGAACTTCCACCACGTCACGAGCAATCCCGAGTATCCACAGAGTAATGGACTCGCTGAACGCGCTGTCAGAAGCGCCAAGCACTTGCTGGAGGGAGCACGCATTTCAAAGTCAGACGTGTATCTCGATCTCCAGAATCTCAGAAACATTGCCAGAGACGGAACCTTGGGATCGCCGGCACAGCGACTGATGTCGAGATTGACGAGGTCTCCGGTCCCCATCGCACAACAGCATCTGGTCCCTCGGGTGCTGAAGCCTGCCACTATCCAGAAACGTCTCCAAGAGAAGCATGACATCCAGAAACGGTCATACGACAGTTCCAGCCGACCACTCAAGACTATACTGCCGGGGCAGTCGTCCGTCTACGAACTTCAACTGGACATCCCGTCTGGGCACTGTTGTCAGCCCGACTGACGAGCCACGATCCTACCTTGTGGACTGTGAGGGAGCGGTATACCGGAGAAGTCGCCAACACCTGCTTGCTGTGAGGTGCCCCGACCACCGCCTGCTGGTCCCTCTGCTCCGCCGCTCCAGTTCCAGCCGCCTTTTGCAAAGTCTCCCAACCATCCCCGCATGCCCTGAACCCCTCCACGTCCCTCGGTCTCCACTAACCACGGGGCCCTCACCTACCGCATGTTACCCCTTTCGGTCACCACAGGCCTCCACCTCCCATTCTTGCCTCCAGGCTCTCCGTCTCATCTTTCTGGTGAGGGGGGAAGGGTTTGGTCCGCACGCGCTCGGGCCGTGTCAGTAGACCACCAGACAGAGATGGCGAGTATGTTTAACTCCATGGTATGGGTGCCCTTTCACACTTAATCTTTAGGGGGAAGGATGTAGATTGATGATGCATGTTAACCAATCACACATAAGCCAGCATCACTAACTCCACCCCACTATAACACTTATACTAACACTTTTTTCCGGCACTGCCAGTCTGAGCAGCTAGGATGTACTGACAACCAACCGTCCTTTATGCTGTTAAGTTTCAGCTGATTAAAGATGTATTTGAATCATATACTGTGTCTCGTGTCCATCGACATATGATATTCAGTTATTTCCCACTGTAATCTAATTGGTGTGGAAAGGATTTAAATGTTTTAAAAACTTTCACAGGACATGAAAGAAATTCTGAAATTCTATTTATATTTGATTTTCATTGCATTTGATATCTCATGTTACTTAATTGTCTTTTGTGAGAAAGTAAATGTTATTTAGCTAATCTAGGATAAAAATCTCAAATTGAACAGATGGACAATAGGTAGTTTTTAATAAATTATGAAAGAAATGTCAGTTTGTAAGAACAATATATTAGAAAATTATATCAGTGCAGAGAATGAAAGGTTTTTAACATTTCAGAAGTAGCTATATGCAAACTTGAGCCTTCTCTGCTCTTCATTAAAATCATGACTGAAAGGCAAATACATCAATAATGCTTAGCTCAGCTCTGTGCACTACCTTTAAATCAAAAATAATTAATTTCAATTATTATAAAAACAATATTTACAAAACAACAGTGATAACACATCATCTAATCTATCACTAACTCACAGGTGGAATTCTCTGTAACAGAACGGAGTGGAGGCCAATTCAATAGACAATAGGTGCAGTAAGCCATTCGGCCCTTCGAGCCCTTCAATGTGATCATGGCTGATCATACCCAATCAATAAACCGTTCCTGCCTTCTCCCCATATCCCCTGAGGACCTTATCTTTAAGAGCCCTATCTAGCTCTCTCTTGAAAGTATCCAGAGAACCGGCCTCCACCGCCCTCTGAGGCAGAGAATTCCACAGACGCACAAATTGTGAAAAAGTGTTTCCTCATCTCCCTTCAAAATGGCTTACCCCTTATTCTTAAACAGTGGCCCCTGGTTCTGGACTCCCCCAACATCGGGAACCTGTTTCCTGCCTCTAGCGTGTCCAAGCCCTTAATAATTTTATACGTTTCAATAAGATCCCCTCTCATTCTTCTAAACTCCAGAATATTCCAGCCGCTCCATTCTCTCAGCATAGGACAGTCCCGCCATCCCGGGAATTAACCTTGTAAACCTGTGCTGCACTCCCTCAATAGCAATATTGTCCTTCCTCAAATTAGGGGACCGAAATTGCACTCAATACTCCAAGTGTGGTCTCACTAGGGCCCTATACAACTGCAGAAGAACCTCTTTGCTCCTGTTCCCAAGTCCTCTTGTTATGAAGGCCAACATGCCATTCGCTTTCTTCACTGCCTGCTGTACCTGCATGCTTACTTTCATTGACTGATGAACAAGGACCCCCAGATCCCGTTGTACGTCCCCTTTTCCCAACTTGACACCATTTAGATAATAATCTGCCTTTCTGTTTTTGCTACTGAAGTGGATAACCTCACATTTTACTTCGGAGTCACGTGAGTGACTACGTGAAGACCCCGTCCAGCACGCATGCGCGACATTAGCGTTCACGCAGTGCAACAGCGACGACCGGGAGTACAGGCGCTCCCGCTACACGTCGGTGAAAACTAAACAGCGGACCATCAGGTAAGTCTTACACTGAGGTCGTAATCCGCAAGCTGTGCTCTGCTCTCTATTCCAGAGGAACTGGGAACATGAGCAGCATGGCAAAGGAAGAAAACCGCCCCCCGTTCGACTCCAACAGAACGGGAGTGTTCCATCAGTGGGGGGCGAGAGGCGGCACCTGGACCGCATATGCGGCGGTCCACCCTCATCGAGACCGAGCCGAGCCCAGTACCGCTAGCGCAGCCTGATGAGCGGCAGTGGGCTGGAGGAAAAGTTTTTTTTTTTTAAATAAAAAAATTAAAAAAAAAAACGTCCGGTTATGTCTGACTCCGATGAGGAGGGTCCGCCTTAGAGCGGCAGAGCTAGCTGCCTGAGCCGAATGGAAAGGCTCATGGAGCAACTGCTCCAGCGAGACTTGCTTCAGGAGCTAGAGCAGTCTCGCCAGGGGGATCAGGCAGTCCCACAGCAGTGCTCTACAATGCACTGGCCATCGCTTTCCCCTCAAAGCAGGGCAGCGTTGGCGACCAGGGCTGGGCTGGTCAGGAACAGGGGTCATTGGCTGAAGATGTCGGGAGTACGCTTGGGGTACAGGATCAGGAAGAGCTGCTGGGTGTGGAGATTCGCTACGTGGTTTCACCACGAGCAGGGCGGCCATTGGAGCCAAAACTGGCGGCCAGCATCAACCACCTGTCCCTCAAACCCCTACAAGACAGGTACTTAATGAGGCACTAGAGCTGGAAAACAGCAGTTCGCTCAATGTACCGGCTGTTAACAGCCAAATCTGGGGGGGGGGGACAGAGTATCCGGAACCAAGAGCTAAAATCCTCAAGCTCCTGACGACAGGGATAACAGCCTATGCTCGTTCCGTGGATGGGGTGGATATGACCACAAACCAGCAAGACACTCTGGCTCTGCTGTGCTACACCCAATATGAGATAAATAACCTCCGCAAGGAGAGAATAAGACCTGCCCTCAATCCCAGGTTTGCAGGACTGTGTAAAACACCGGCCTCAGAGCCGCAGATCCTGTTATTTGGAAGGACAAGTGAAAGACCTGGAGGAAGAGTCCAAAGCATTTGGCCTCATGAGGGCAGGCCCCGGAACGAGCAGACCCACACAAAAAACCAGACGGCAGTACCCCACCGCGTCCACCAGTCAAGGTCAAATTTAGGTAACTGGTGAAAGCTCGGGGTCCGCATACTATCCCCGAAAGCCTTTTTAGGCCAGGGCCCAGAGCGGACCCCATGGAAAATGCGCCACCCCCAATCAGCAGTACATCAGCAGTACATCCAGCAGTATAACAACGGATGAACAAACGGAAGAAAGGAACACTACCATAACTATGGAGGTAGGTGGGTCTGGTTCCTACCAGCATGTAAATGGGGAACTGTACTAACAGGAGGTCTGTACTAACAGGAGGTGTCTCACGAATGATAGTTATATACTTAACAGTATTCGGGGATACAAAATAGAGTTCATTCAAGAAAACATGCCACCAGTTCAGCACGTACCCCAAAGGGTCTTTACCCTCTCACTCAAAGAGAACTAGAGGCTCAAGCAGAACTGGGGAGGTTACTTACAAAGGGTGTCATTGAGAAATCCAAACATGATCCTTTGGAATTTGTCTCAAATATATTTACCAAAAGCAAAAAAGATGGTGGATGTCGCATCATCATTGACTTAACCTCACTAAATACCTTTGTTAAGTATGTACATTTCAAAATGGAAACATTTGTAACTGCTAAACAACTGATTTCCAAAGGATACTTTATGGCAAGCATTGATTTAAAAGATGCCTACTATTCAGTACCCATTCACAAGGGTCATCGCAGATACCTGAAAATTTACCTGGATGGGGCAACTATGGCAGTATAAAGTGTTGCCTAATGGGTTGACATCAGCCTTAGACTATTTACCAAGATATTAAAACCAGCCTTGGCAACATTAACGAAACAAAGACATATTGTCATGGCGTATCTTGATGATATCCTAATAGTTGGCAAAACCATGGAGTTGGCTAAATCAGCTGTATTAGCTACCAAACAATTGTTTGAAACCCTGGGTTTGTCATACATCCAGATAAATCTAAGTTGACGCCATCCACAACTATGGACTATCTGGGATTCACAATTAACTCAATCCACATGTCTGTAACGTTGCCAAAAGGTAAAGCAGCAGAATTGGCACAGATGTGCAACAATTTTATGGTAAGCAATCGACCAACCATCCGACAAGTGGCAAGAGTATTTGGCAAAATGGTAGCAGCATTTTCAGCTACACAATTTGGACTCCTGCACTATCAGCACCTACAAAGGGCAAAAGTACAGGCGTTGAAACGACATGCAGGTTACTTTGACAGATCCATGAAACTACCCATTGAAGCAATATCAGAGTTACAATGGTGGATATAACACATTTGGCATAGTTCCAGCCCTATCATCATCAATAACCCAACGTTAACTATACAAACAGATGCCAGTGCTCAAGGCTGGGGAGCAACTAATACCATATCCAGCACAGGTGGTAGATGGACTAACCTAGACTCGTCTTTACTACAAACACTGGGCATAAATTATTTGGAAATGTTGGGTGCGTTTTATGGTTTTAAAGCATATTCTAGGAATATGCACAACTTGCATGTTCATTTACAAATTGATAATATCACGGTGGTGGCCTATATTAACCATATGACCGGAATAAAATCGATATCATGTGACAATTGGGTCAACACAATCTGGTAATGGTGGGTCGATAGACATATTTGGCTATCAGCAACTTACCTACCAGGTAAGCTAAATACAGTGCCAGGTCACGCAAATTCAATGATAAACACCGAATGGATGTTAAATCCTAGAGCTTTTGCTAAAATTACAAACCAATATGGCACACCAGATATCGATCTCTTTGCATCCAGACTAAATCACCACGTACCAATATATGTCCCTTGGGAACCACACCCTGAGGCAGCAGCGATAGATGCATTCGCGCTGAACTGGGGGACCGATTTCTTCTATGCTTTTTCCCCTTCTGCCTTAATCTGTAGGGTACTACGCAAAATACAGATGGACTCTGCTTCAGGTATTTTGATAGTACCAACTGGCCTACACAGCCATGGTTCCCAGTGGTCCTCGACATGGTCATCGAAACTCCTATGACCTTTCCCAGTAGCCCAGACCTATTGACGCACCCTGTATCAGGCATAAGTCATCCATGCCATGCCAAAATTAACCTACTGGGTTGCAGATTATCAAAAGACCACTGCTGGGACTGGGATTGTCTGACAGGACCATCAACATGATGACACCGTATGTCCACCAGGAAACAATACCTATCGAGCATCAGGAAGTGGGAAAGATACTGCTCGACTACTGGGACAACGTACTCATCTGCAACCATAACCAATGTACTGGAGTTCCTGGGGGGCCTTCACCATAATGAAGGATTGAGCTACAGCGCCATCAATACTGCCAGACGTGCGCTGTCAGCCTACTTAAAACAGGTGCCAGGACAACAGGCCATAGGGTCTCAACCGCTGGTGATCAAACTCATGAGGAGTATCGTCAACTCCAACCCTCTTAGACCTAGGTATACACAAATCTGGGATGTCAGTGTGGTCCTGACATACCTAAGGGGATGGACCCCAGCCAGGTCTCTCACCCTGGAAAAGCTAACCCTGAAAACGGTCATGCTGATGCTACTAGTCTCAGCACAAAGAGTCCAGTCCCTCCACTTACTGCGACTGGACAACATGGTTATAACACCAGACCGGGTCTCATTCACCATTCAGGAGCTGCTAAAGCAGAGCAAGCCAGGAACTTGAGTCCTAGTTATGGATTTCCAGGCATATCCACCTGACCTACGGTTGTGTGTCATGACTCACTTATTCACTTACATCAACACAACAAGAGATTCTCGAGGGAGAAAGGGAAAAAAAATAATAATAATAAAATAAAAAAGCCTTATGGGTCAGCCACAAGAAACCTCATGGTTGGGTGTCGAGCCAAACCATCTCGAGATGGCTCAAGCAGGTACTGGGAGCTGCTGGAGTAGATACTGATGTATATACATCTCACTCCACCAGGGCAGCATCCACATCGGCGGCTAAAAGAATGAACATGGAGAAAACGTTCCAAACGTTCTACCACAAGCCGCTAGCAGAACCTGTGTTATTTGCAGAAAGAGTTTTAAAATCTGCAAAAATATATAATTTAAGCCCGGGGGAGCATTTTGTCTTTTGTTATTGTTTAATAGATACCATTATTGTTTACAAACAGATTATGGTTGATTACGATAACATACTTCCTCCCTTGAATGACTTCGGCAGCGAGTGAAGTATGAACTGTTACACGGTTTGAAATCACAGAGCTTTAAAATCTTCACGTAGTCACTCACGTGACTCCGAAGTAAAATAGTAAGATTAAACGAGAACTTACCAGTTTGAAGTTTGATCTGTATTTTATGAGGAGTTACGATGAGGGATTACGTGCCCTCCGCTCCCACCCTCAAATATATAGATCAACAGGTATCTTAGTTCTCCTTTTCTTTACTATGTTTATTTCAATTATTGTGTTTCCTGTGATTCCACACCGCTGCTTTGAAGAATGTCGCGCATGCGTGCTGGACGGGGTCTTCACGTAATCCCTCATCGTAACTCCTCATAAAATACAGATCAAACTTCAAACTGGTAAGTTCTCGTTTAATCTTACTATTAAACTGCGTCTGCCATGCATCTGCCCACACTCAACCTGTCCAAGTCACCCTGCATTCTCATAGCATCCTCCCAGCTTTGTGTCATCTACAAATTAGCACACTGCCACCCTGCTTTGTGTCATCTGCAAATTTGCTAATGTTACTTTGAATCTCTTCATCTAAATCATTGATGTATATTGTAAATAACTCGGGTCCCAGCACCGAGCCATGCGGTACTCCACTAGTCACTGCCTGCCATTCTGAAAGGGACCCGTTAATCCCTACTCTTTGTTTCCTGTCTGCCAATCAATTTTCTATCCATGTCAGCACTCTATCCTAATACCATGTGCCCTAATTTTGCCCACCAATCACCTATGTGGGACCTTATGAAATGCTTTCTGAAAGTCCAGGTACACTACATCCACTGGCTCTACCTTGTCCATATTCCTAGTTACATCCTCATAAAATTCCAGAAGATTAGTCAAGCATGATTTCCCCTTCGTAAATCCATGCTGACTAGGACCGACCCTGTTACTGCTATCCAAATGTGCCGCTATTTCATCTTTTATGATTGACTCCAGCATCTTCCCCACCACCGATGTCAGGCTAACTGGTCTATAATTCCCTGTTTTCTCTCTCCCGCCTTTCTTAAAAAGTGGGATAACATTAGCTACCCTCCAGTCCACAGGAACTGATCCTGAATCTGTAGAACATTGGAAAATTATCACCAATGCGTCCACGATTTCTAGAGCCACTTCCTTAAATACCCTGGGATGCAGACCATCTGGCCTTGGGGATTTATCAGCCTTCAGTCCCATCAGTCTATCCAACACCATTTCCTGCCTAATGTGGATTTCCTTCAGTTCCTCCGTCACCCCAGATCCTCTGGCGACTAGTACATCAGGAAGATTGTTTGTGTCCTCCTTAATGAAGACAGATCCAAAGTACCTGTTCAACTCATCTGCCATTTCCTTGTTCCCCATAACAAATTCACCTTTTTCAGTCTTCAAGGGTCCAACTTTGGTCTTAACTAATTTTTTCCTCTTCATGGATGTTTTCATGAGAGAACTGTTGTACAGAGAAAACTGGATGTTTTCATGAGAGAGTTAGATATAGCTCTTAGGGCTAACAGAATCAAGGGATATGGGGAGAAAGCAGGAACTGGGTTCTGATTTAGGATGATCAGCCATGATCATATTGAATGGCAGTGCTGGCTCAAAGGGCCAAATGGCCTACTCTTGCACCTGTTTTCTATGTTTAACTAATTATCTAATCACTAAATTTTCAAATAATCCCTGTTAAAGATACGTTCCACCCCACATGGTGCCCAGCGGTCCCGGAGATCCCCCAAGGTGCCCGGGGGCAGCGCATATTCTCTCTCTAATGACCCCTTGGCGTATGTAACCCCGCAAAAGGGGCAGGCAGCCGGCTCGCGGCCAGCTTGGCCAGGCACAGGTGCACCCCAACCAGGATATCTTCAGCCCTACCCTCTCCCCAATGCACTGTTCCAAAGATGAGGATTGTGGGTGTGAAGTGCAGCCAGAAGGCAAGGAGCAGCCCCTTTAGATATTGGAACAGAGAGTGCAACCTCAGATACTCCATATATACATGGAGTGTGGATGGAGCAATAGAGTCTGTAAACTGGCACAGAAACAGGTTGCATGGGATTCCTTGCAGTAAAACCATTCACCCCAGGTCACGATGTAAAGGGGGAAAATCCCTGTGTAGAGGGCCCTCCACTGGAGGCCCTCCCGCGATCGTATGGCAACACTACCCACCACTTCATGTCTGGGCAGTGGACGAGGGTGAGGAAGTGCACGGTGTGGAAGAGGAGCCCAACCAAGAGACGATTCCGTGCATCCCAGAGGGGGCAGGGGGAAATGAGTTGACGAAAGGCGGCTCAAGTTGTGTGGGACCGGCTCTCGAGGATTCCGGGCCCTGGGTCGAATAAGTACTTCTGGCTGAGTGGAGTTTAGCCTAGCAGAAACTACTGGGTCCAGCCTCTCCGACACCTGGTGGGATGGGACGTGGGCCTGCAGCTCTCACGACTGGGCCGCCAGCAGAGACGGCCTCGTTCGATCCTGGCAGAGGAGGCAGCCAAGAAGAACGTAACAATTCTCCTGTCTGCCAGTCCCTACACAGGAGATTTATAATACCTGTTGGTGTGAGCTTGCTGTGTGCAATTGGTTGTTATGTTTCCAAGGTTAAATACTCAAAAAGACTGCATTGTTATGAAACGTTTGGTTAACTGATAAACTGCTTACAGCTCTCTCTCTCTCCCCCCCCTCCTCCCCCTCCTCCTCCCCCCTCCTCCTCCTCCTCCCCCTCCCCCTCCCTCCTCCTCCTCCTCCTCCTCCGTTTCTTCCTACTAAAGAAAAATCTGGTAGCTATTGAGATCCAAATCCTTGCTGGCATTGCAATGCAGGAACACTCAGTCCTGGCTGAACAATAGGGGGAGGGAGTGCTGGAGGTGTCAGGGGAAGTGCAATTGCATTCTTTTTTAAAGTTCTCGAAGCAAGAGGAGGTGGAAGCAGTGCTGGGGGGACACAGGTGAGTGCTGGAATATGGGGGAATGGGTGAGTGGTGAAATATTGCGTTAGGGAACGTGTTGCTTTGGGGGACCAGGTCTCCCATGGGGGCTATGGGTGAGTGGTGGAATATTGCATTGCAGGAATGTGATGTGTTGGGGGACCAGACCTAATGTGTGACAGGGACCTAACGAGTCCCACTTGTTCTAGTATATTACTGAAACTCTCATCTTGTTTGTTTGTATGTCTGTAAGTCTGACTGTTTGTCTGTTTGTGAGAGAGATCCTGAAATTACGCCAAAATGGTACAGAATAGTGCTACAATTTTTGGACCACGTTACTCACCATTGTCCTGTGGTGTGGTGTATCAAGTTTTGTTCAGATTGATGGTGTATTTTACAGGTTATTCACATTTTAAACTTTACAAAATCCAGTTTGAGAAAAATCACTTGAACTTGCACTGGCAGGGGAAGCTATGATGTCACAATGCGCTCTCATTTACATAAACATTCCGTCAGCAGTGATCCAACCACAATGACATCAGAATGAGATCTCATTTACATTTCAAATAAACAGCAGCTTCCACTTCACAATGATGTCAGGGTGGTAGGGAGGGGAGAGGGGTTATGGACGGAGGGAGGGAGTGACTGAGGGTAGGGAAAAGGAGAGGGAGAGGTGAGGGGGGAGTGGGGGAGGGGAGGAGGAGAGGAAAAAGAAGAGGAAGGGTGAAGAGGAGGGGTAGGAAGTGCTGGGGATGAGGGGAAATTAGCTGCACCTGTGCAGTTGGGGGCTATGGGTGAGTGGTGGAATATTGCGTTGGGGGAACGGGTTGCGTTGGGGGAACGGGTGAGTGGTGGAATATTGCATTGGGGGTACAGGGGGTCAATGGGTCCCACTTGATGTAGTATCTATACTATTACTAAAACTCTCATCTTGCCCTCTTCCGGTTTGCGTTTTTTTTAATTTGCGCAAAAACTGTACCTATATTGCTAGGATTTTTTCTCAACCTTACCGTTCTCTGCGCCAAGCGCACCAAGTTTTTTCCGATCGGTGAAATATTAGAAAAGTTATGAAGGTTTAAAAAAAAAAAAAAAAAAAAAAAAAAAAAAAAAATCGTGAGATCAGCAGATTGGTCTTCTCGCCTGTCAACCACCATCAAGGTAACGCCCCTTTCCGCACCCTCGGAGAATAAAGGCCCGGAGGCGGGGCTGAGTCCGTGAGAAGCGTGCGGGCAGAGAGCAGCGTGCGGGCTGCTTCTGCGGCAACCTGCACGACCAGCCGTTGAACCGGAAGCCTCTGAGTGAAGTCAGAGTGGGACTGGGAGCTGCTGCATGAGGCCGAAAGCTGAAGGTGCGGGGTGAGCAGAGTGCGAGCTGCGTCTGCTGCGACCACTCCCTCTTTCCACAACCCCCCATCCCCCACCACCCCCTCCCCCACCCCCCCTTCCCCATCCCCCTTACCCCACCCCCTTACCCTCATACCCCACTACTGCCCCTTCCACCACCCCCCCTTCCACCATCCCCCCTTCCCCCACCCCCCCTCCCCCACTTCCCACTCCCCTCCCCCAAACCCCCCACCACCCTTCCCCCACACCACGCTCTCCCCTGCCCACAAACACCCCTCCCACACATGAAGAGGAAGGGGGGAGTGCTGGGGGATGAGGGGAAATGAGCCGCGACTGCGCAGTTAGGGGCTCTGGGTGAGTTGTGGAATATTGCTTTGGGGAACGGGTTGCGTTGGGGGATCAGGTGAGTGGTGGAATATTACGGTGTGGAATGGGTTGCATTGGGGGGACCAGGGGGACTAAGTGGGACCCAACAGGTCCCACTTAGTCTAGTATATTACTAAAATCATCTTGTTTGTTTCTATGTCTGTCTGTTTCCTGAAATTACACAACAATGGTACGCAATAGCGCTATAATTGTTGACCCACCTTACTCAGCATTGTTCTGGTGTGTGGTCTATCAAGTTTCGTTCAGGTGGATGGTATATTTTACAAGTTATTCACATTTTAAATGTTACAAAACCCCAATTTGTCAATCTTTCATCTGTATTGGCTGCAGCGTATGATGACCTCATTTACATAAACTGTCCGTTAGCAGTGTTCCACCCCACAATGACATCACAATGGGATCTCATTTACATTAAAACACAATGGGATCTCATTTACATTTTCAAAAACACAGCAGCATTCCACCATGACATCACAATGGGATATCATTTACATAATGACGTTAAGGGGGGTAGGGAGTGGAGAGGGGTTATGGAGGAAGTGAGGGAGGGAGGGAGTGACTGTGGTAGGGGAAAAGGGGGAGAGATGAGGGGGGAGTGCGGGAGGGGAGGAGGAGGGAGTAAGAAGAGGGAGGGTTTAAAATTCACAATTCTTGGGGGGAGGTTTCATCAGAAATGCAGGGGCTACACTGCAAGATGCAAACCACTGGTTAGTCACAGAAATAGGATGGCCAGGTTACAGTTTGCCAAGAAGTACTTAAAAGTGCAACCAGAGTTCTGGAAAAAGGTCTTGTGGACTGATGAGACGAACATTAACATATCCGAGTGATGGCAAGAGCAAAGTACGGAGGAGAGAAGGAACTGCCCAAGATCCAAAGCATACCACCTCATCTGTGAAACATGGTGGTGGGGGTGTTATGGCCTGGGCATGTATGGCTGCTGAAGGTACTGGCTCACTCATCTTCATTGATACAACTGCTGCTGGGAGCAGCATCCATGTGGGTATAAAATTGAAGTGAAGTCTAGACCCAACCCAACCATTGTCTTACCTCAGACCTGTTTCCTCCCCACACTTTTTCTCTCTGACACACTAGCTTTCACATTCTGCCTGCCAGCCTCCTTTTTTTGTTTTCTCCTCTCCCTTTGCCTGCAGCAACACAGCCTGACCTCAACTAAACATGAACAGTTGAACGATTCAGTTAAATAGTCCAGTCCGGTTCACTTGGGTTCACTCTACTTCATGAGGAAACACGGATACACTCGAAGGACTGGTATCCACACAGAAGCTTTCGGAGTCTCAGGTTAAATTATCTATATAACTATTTGTCTTGTCTGTGTCCACCATGTGTCTCTATGTCAATCTGGTTTTCCTATCTTCCAAACGCTAGGCCACAGGTTTCCCATTTTCGCAGATCCTACTCACATTTTTCCCGTGGTGGTGATAAACATCTTCCCGTCGCATTTCCACCTATATCTCCGAAGTTATTAATCATTGAAATTTTATAAACAGCCAAAACTGCCTTCTCACAGACAGCTTCCAGCCTTTTATACATTGTACATTATACAATTATTTATTGTCATTTGAACCTCAAATAAAGTTCAAACGAAATTTGGTTTCTGCAGTCATACAACAAGAAAAGAACCAAGACACACAACCAACACAATTTACACAAACATCCATCACAGTGAATCTCCTCACTGTGATGGAAGGCAAAGTCTTGTCTCCCCTTGTCTCCCCTGTCTTCTCCCGATGTTAAAGCCCCCAGCGGGCGATGGCAAGTCCCGCGGCCGTTTCACAGTGATGATGTCACAATGCCTCTCACAGTGCACTTATCACAATGGGCTCTCAAGGTGGCTGCTGACTGCCACAATTACATCACAATGGGACGTTGCCAACGGTAATGAGGTTGCTGCCCCTCTACCAATATCTGAAGGGGCTGCTCATCAATTTCTGGATGCATTTTGTTCCCACAATCCTAGTGTTTGGGCACAAGGCAGGGAGTGGGGAGGGCCCAAACAAATCTCCCTGTCGGTTTGCTGCACATTTCATGCTATATTTCAAAACTTATTCATGATTCAAGTTTTAAAAAATGCCAAACCCGCCTTCTCAGACAGCTTCCAGCCTTCTCAGAGAGAGCTTCCAGTGATGATGTCACAATGCCTCTCACAGTGCATCAATCACAATGGCTTCTCAAGCTTGCTGCCAACTCCCACAATGAGGTCACAATGGGATGTTGCCAACAGTAACAATGGGCTCTCAAGCTGGCTGCCAACTGCCACAATTATATCAGAATGGGATGTTGCCAATGATAACGATGTTGCTGCCCCTCTACCAATATCTGAAGGGGCTGCTCCTCGAGTTCCGGTTGCATTTTGGTCCCACACTGTACTCAGCTTCACTGTCATGCTATATTTTAAAAGCTATTCATGATTAAAGTTTTTTTTAAAGCCAAATTTGAAAAAAAATTAACTGCTTTTCAGTGGCAGACTCTTGCAGCACCTTCCAGTGATGATGTGTCAATGCCATCTCACAGATGTCCAATCACAATGGATCTCATTTACAAAAGATATCACAATAGGACGTTGCCACTGGTAACGAGGTTGCTGCCACTGTACTAATATCTGAAGGGGCTGCTCCTCAACATCTGATTCCCCTCCACGCCGTAATCAGGTTCACCAGATTTCATGCTATATTTCAAAAGTTATTCATGATTAAAGATTTAAAAAAGTCAAAACTGCCTTCTCACAGACTTCCACTTTCCAGGAGCTTCCAGTGATGATGTCACAATGCCACTCACACTGCACCAATCTCAAGCTGCTGACTGTCACAATGACGTTGCTAATGGTAACTAGTTTGATGGCCCATGATCCTGGTAATTGGCCACAAGGCAGGGAGAGGGGAGGGCTGATCGGGGGTGGGGGGGAACTGTCATCGTTTTAAAAGAAGCTGAGACTTGCAACTAGATTAATCAATGAAGCTAATCAACCACAAAAGCAGCATGCCTCGTAGTTGCTGTCTCAAAAAGGCAGCTAACATCATCAAACACCCACACCATCCTGGCCACACACTCATCTCACCACTGCCATTGGGAAGAAGGTACAGGAGACTGAGAACTGTAACATCCAAGTTCAGGAACAGCTTCTTCCCTACAACCATCAGGCTATTAAACACTACAACCTCATAAGCTATGAACTACAATAGACTTATTATTATTATTATTATTGCACTGTTAATGTTTGTTCTTTTTTTTATTTATTATGATTACATATTCTGTTGTGCTGCAGCTAGTAATTTCATTGTTCTTTCTGGGACATATGACAATAAAACACTCTTGACTTGACAGGCATCATTGCCAAATGTGAAATATCTAATCTTCCCAATTCATTTTTGGGAAGGGTGGCTAAAGAAACTAACAAGTCATACAGCATGGAAACAGGCCCAGCCCAGCTCACTGTGCTGACCAGGTTTTATAGCTGAGCTAGTCCTATTTGCATGCATTTGGCCATAGATCATTCAACCTTTCCTATCCATGAATCTGCATAAATGTCTTTTAAACTTTGCCTTTGTACCCACCTCTGCAACTTCCTCTGGCAGCTCATTCCAGATGCACAAAGCTCTCTGTATGAAGAAATTATCACTCAGGTCTCTTTGAAGCTTAGGGCTGCAGTAGCAGAGCTGTAGTGCTGCCAGCTCAAAGCGCCAAAGACCAGGTTCGATCCTGACCTCGGGTGCTATCTGTGTGGAGTTTGTG
>CM075978.1:60443183-60483960 GCA_038087875.1 Malacoraja senta | reverse complement strand
GGGGAACTTCTTTACTCAGAGAGTGGTAGCTGTGTGGAATGAGCTTCCAGTGGAAGTGGTGGAGGCAGGTTTGATGTTATCCTTTAAAAATAGATTGGATGGGTATATGGACGGGAAAGGAATGGAGGGTTATGGTCTGAGTGCAGGTAGATGGGACTAGGGGGAAGTATTTTATTTTTAATTAAAAAAATAAAAAAATAAAAAAAAAAAAATTTTTTTTTAAATGTTCGGCATGGACTTGAAGGGCCGAGATGGCCTGTTTCCGTGCTGTTATGGTTATATGGTTATATGGTTATCTTATAGAGGTATATAAAATCACATAAGGCTTAGATAGCGTGAATGTTCACTGTCTTTTTTGTCCCAGGGTAAATGTGTCTGGAAATAGAGGGAATAGGCTTAAGGTAAGTGGGAAAATATTTAGGTAGATACAAAATGCTGGAGTAACTCAACGGTGAGGCAGCATCTATGGAGAGAAGGAATGGGTGATGTTTTGGGTCAAGACCCTTCTTCAGACTTACAGTGCCCTCCATAATGTTTGGGACAAAGACCCATCATTTATTTATTTGCCTCTGTACTCCACAATTTCAGATTTGTAATAGAAAAAAAATCACATGTGGTTAAAGTGCACATTGTCAGATTTTATTAAAGGTCATTTTTATACATTTTGGTTTCACCACTGAGTCCTCGCTGACCAACGATCACCCATACACTAGTTCTATGTTATCCCACTTTTGCGTCCTACACACGGGTAATTTACAGAAGCCAATTAACCTACGAACCTGCGCGTCTTTGGAATGTTGAAAGAAACCAAAGCACCCAGAGAAAACCCACGCGGTCACGGGGAACACACAAACTCCATACAGATAGCACCCAAGGTCAGGATCGATCCTGGTCTTTGGCGCTGTGAACCAGCAGCACTACTGCTCCGCTCCGTGCCGCCCTAAACTTCAAAGAGACCCGAGCGATAATTTCTTCATACAGAGAGCTGCCAGAGGAAGTTACAGAGGTGGGTACAATGGCAAAGTTTAAAATAAATTTATACAGATTCATGGATAGGAAAGGTTGAGTGATCTATGGCCAAATGCATGCAAATAGGGCTAGCTCAGCTATAAAACCTGGTCAGCACAGTGAGCTGGGCTGAAGGGCCGGTTTCCATGCTGTATGACTTGTTAGTTTCTTTGGCCATCCTTCCCAAAACTGAAATGGGAAGATTAGTTATTTCACTATTGGTAATGATGCCTGTGATGCTGCTTTTGTGGTTGATTAGCTTCATTGATTAATCTAGTTAGAAGTCTCAGATTCTTTGAAAAGCTGAGACATGAAGAGGGAGAGCAGAGGGGGTGGGGGACAGAGAGGGAGTGGAAGGGGGTCAGAGAGGGAGTGGGGCAGAGAGGGAGGCGGGTAGAGTTTGAGTGGTTGGGGGGGGCGCTGCGTCACAGGGGAGGGCTGGTTCCCGAACGCAATACTCCCTCACTCCAGCTCCAGCTCTGGGGCAGTGCGAGCGGCCGGGCAGCGCAAGTGGTCAGGCAACGTCACTCGCAGCGCGTGAACACAGCATGCAGACCCATTGTGACGTCATCAGCCAAAGCCAACCAGTTTTATTTTCAAAGTTATTTCAGATTTTTGAACATTTTGATTAATAACTAGAGAAATAATGCATGAATTTTTCAGATAAGGCGATTTTTGACTTCAGGGCATAAATCCCCTTCGGAATGTGTAAAGATTTCATCGTTAGCGCGTCATTTTTTTGAGGAGATGTGAATCATATACAAACATCACACAAACACACAAATAAATACACATCCAAGATCAGACTTTTAATAGTTTCTAGACCAAGTGGGACCGGTTGGGTCCCTATCACAAGAGAGGCCTGGTCCCCCAGTGCAACCCGCTCCCCAACGTAAGATTCCACCATTCACCCATAGCCCCCACGGGACGCCTGGTCCCCCAACGCAAACCGCTCCCCAACGTAAGATTCCACCACTCACCCATTGCCCCCAACTGTGCAGGTCGGCTCATTTTTAACGCAATATTCGACCACTCACACATAGTCTTTAGCTGCAGGGAGAGATTGGACATACTTGGATTGTTTCTCTGGAGCAGCGGAGGTTATAGAGAGACCTGATAGAAGTTTATAAAATTATGTGAGGCGTAGATAGGATACACAGTCAGACATTTATTCCCAGGCTGACATGCCATAGACCATAGGGCAAAGCTTTAAGGTGAGAGGGGCAAAGTGTAAAGGAGATTAGACCAAATGGGACCCATTTGCAGGGGGGGGGGCAGCCTGCGGTGTCACACATACACTAACCGCCCCCCACACATACACACACATTAACTACCCCCTGCACACACATACACTAACCACCTTCCTTGATATGATTTTAATATTATTCATTGGCTCCTTTTACCCCATCCCTGCCCTATCCACTGACGCATAGCCCCCAAATAGCAGGCGCGTCTAGAGAGGGAGGGGGGAGTAAAGAATGAGGGCAGAGAGAGAGGGGGCAGGGGCAGAGACAGAGAGAGAGGGGGCAGAGAGAGGGAGGGGAGAGGGGGGAAAGGGAGGGGGAGAGAGAGGGGGGGGAGGCCCGGGCCGAGTCGAGGGGGAGAGAGAGGGGGGGAGGCGCGGGTCGAGCCGAGGGGAGAGAGGGGAGGAGAGAGAGGGGGGCGAGGGGGAGAGACCCGAGCCGAGGCGAACGGGCGAGCGAGTGTTGACCGAAGGAGAGCAGGTTGGGCCGAAGTAGTCTTCAGCAATGATCTTTGGTGGGCAAGCGAGTGTCGACCAAAGGAGCGCTGGTTGGGTCCACGCAGTCTTCAGCGATGGTCTTTAGTCTTCAGTCGACCCGGCGACTTTTGAACAACGGGGGGAGGAGGGAGGGGTGGGAATGACATCAGTCGTAGCACGAGCAGACAGCAGGCAGATCCATTGTCACTTCATAAGCGGAAAAAAAGGCATATTGAAATCAAAATTGGATCGGATTTGTGAACATTTTTATTAATAACTCAAGAAATAAAGCACAAAATCTTCATGTAAGCTGTTTTTTTACTCAAAGGGGGTAAATATCAACAAGAATATGTAAAAATGTTCCACTTCGCGCGTTTTTCCCAGAGCAAATGTGATCACAGAAACAAATAAATAAGTACACACACACACACATCCAAGATCAGAGTTTTATAGTTATACTAGACCAAGTCACACACACTAACTACCCCCCGCACACACGCTAATTACCCCCCTTGATATTATATTAATATTATTTATTTGCTCCTTTTACCCCATAACCGCCTTATCCACTGACGCATAGCCCCTAACTCTCAGGTGCGTCTAGAGAGGGGGGGGGTAGAGAGTGAGGGCAGAGAGAGAATGGGGAGAGACAGAGAGAAAGGGGCAGAGACAAGGGCAAGAGACAGAGGGAGAGGGGGGTGGAGGGGAGCAGGAGAGGGAGGGTGGGTGAGGGGGGGAGGAGGGGTGAGAGAGATGGGAGGACAGAGAGAGGGGAGGAGAGAGATGGAGAGGGGGGCTGACAGGAGGGAAGGGGGGAGAGGGAGGGGGAGAGGTGGAAGGAAGGGGGGAGGGAAGGGGGTTTAGGGGAGGGAGGGCAGGGGGGTGGGGGAGAGGAAAGGGGGAGAGAGAGAGAGGGGGAGAGAGAGAGAGAGAGAGAGAGAGAGAGGGGGGAGAGAGAGAGGAGGGAGAGAGATGGGGATAGAGAGAGGGGGAGAGACAGAGCGAAATGCAACCATGCATCACGCGTTCAGAATGTTCTGGAAATGAAGCGTGCGTGTTTCATGCACGAAAGCTGTCGGCAGCTCTATGGAATTCAGGGGAGCAGCCTGCCGCGTCACACACACACTAACCACTCCCCCCCCTCCCCTCTCCCCCCCTCCCCTCCTCTCCCCCCTCTCCATCCCCATCCCACCCCTCTCCCCTCCTCCCCCTCCCCTCCTCCCCTCTCCCCCCCTCCTCCCCTCTCCCCCCCCTCCTCCTCCACACACACACACACACAGCGGGTCCGATCTAAGCTGTCAATGAATACAGCAATTTTTTTTTTTTTAAACTGTCTTTGAAATTAAAAGTTAATGTTAAGAATTAATGATGTTACGTGACAAATAATTAAATTAAATTCAATGAAAACCAATGGAATCTACAACCTGGCAGCTGGGGGGGCGGGACCAGCAGACAGGCTGGGGGGCGGGGCCGAGCTGGACCACCAGGCAGGCTGGGGGGGGCAGGGCCGGGCTGGGCCAGTTGGGCAAGGTGCAAAGGCATTGTGAGGTCAGCGGGCGGGGCCACCAGGCATGCTGGGGTGGGGGGGCAGGGCTGGGTGGGACCAGTTGGGCCAGGTGCAAAGGCATTGTGAAAGGGAGGGAGGGAGGGGGAGAGATCCCCCACCCCTGTCCCATTGTGATTAGACATCTGTGAGATGGCGCTGTGACTCATGCAGAAGTTTTTGATTTTAGTGGGACCTCGTGAAGGTTCCAATTTCCCTCACCTGTCCCATTGTGATGTCATATATGTAAATGAGATCCATTGTGATTGGACATCTGTGAGGTGGCACTTTGGCTCATGCAGCAGTTTGATTTTTTTTTTTTTTTAATGTTTTGTGAACAATTTTATTCAAAATCTGGGGAAATAATTGACCAAGTCTAGAGAGGATTGCATTTATGAAATCGTAAGTTAAATCCCTACCGAAATTGTAAAAAATCTCCACGTTTTTGCGTCTGGTTTTCGAGGAAATACGTTTCACATGCAAAATCACACACACACACACACACCCCCCCCCCCCCACACACACACACACAGAGTTTTAATAGACCAAGTGCAGACCCGTTGGGTCCGTTCCCCCAACGTGCGGTTGGGGGGGGGGCGGCATGCGGCGTCACACACATTAACCACCCCCACACACACACTAACTACCCCCCCGCACACACGCTAACTACCCCCCTTGTTAATATATTAAATTTATTAATTTGCTCCTTGTACCCCATAATCGCCCTATCTACTGATGCATAGCCCCCAACTCGCAGGCGCGTCTAGAGAGGGGGGTAGAGAGTGAGGGCAGAGAGAGAAGGGGGGTGAGGGGAGGGAGGGGGTGAGGGAGGGAGGGGGAGAGGGAGGGTAAGGGGGAGGGGGGCAGAGGGAGGGGTGGGGCAGGGGGGAACAGGGAGGGGGAACAGTGAGGGGGAGAGAGAGGGAGAGGTGGGGGAGAGAGAGAGAGAGAGAGGAGGGGAGAGAGGGGGATCGCAAGGTTTTTATCAAAGGACTTGCGAGAGGTGCGACTGGCAGCACATTGGGTTTGCAGCGGGAGGGAGGGGGGAGAGGGAAGGAGGATGGGGAGAGGATGGGGGAGAGAGAGGGAGAGGGTGAACTCGGTGAACAGGCGGCTCTGACGGGGCCGACCCCGGGCAACGTGGAGAGCCTCGGCAGCTCTCGCGTGACGATTCCCCGTGTCCCTGCGATCAACGGAGGAATTTCAGGTTTCCCAGAGGGAGTAATGCCCTGCGCGACAATAACTGCCGCCGCCCTGTTCAAGCCGGTGACCGGCTGTGACCTCCTGATCTGCAGAGCATTTTGAGAATGGGAGGGGGGGGGGTTGGAGTGAGCGAGCGGGCATAGGAGTCCAGCTGCGGGAGGCGTGGCGTGAGCGTACTTGTGCTGGGCGCGGGGCTTTAATCCACAGCGGCGGGGGGTGGCGCCTGGAGGCAGGTGGGCCTGGATTGGTCGACATGTGGGCATTGTGACGTCAGCAGCTGGTGGGCGCCGTTGAGATTTTAAAAATTGAATTTTTATTCAAAATCTGGGGAAATAATTGACCAAGGAGTGGATTTCTGAACTCATGCGAAATCCCTACTGAAATGGTAAAAATCTCAGCGTTTTTGTGTCTGGTTTTCGAGGAGATACATTTCACATGCAAAACCACACACACACATCCACACACACACACGCACACAAAAGACACACACACACATAAAAGACACGCCGTCGAGACGCTGTGTATGCAGTCGAGACGCTGCGTACGCCCGTCGAGACGCTGCGTACGCCCGGACCTCAATGCGCCTGCGGGCTGACAGGCCGTTGATGCGCCGGCTCTGTCAGGCTGGCTCAAGCCAAAGATCTGCTGTTCCCCCGCTGCTTTTCGCCGTCCTCGGACAGAGGACGGCGAAAAGCAGTGGGGGAACAGCAGATCTTTGGCTTGAGCCAGCGAGACAGAGCCGGGCTGGGGGGGAGTGGAGGAGAGCTGGGCGGCAGCAGCCGTTGGGAAATTTTTTGGAGTTTTTGGAGGAAAGCCGGGCGGCAGCAGCCGTTATGGTGGCTGGCCAGCAGGAGGCAAAAAAATGAGTGAGTGGGGGGGGAGAGAAGGATTTTATTAAAAATGTGTACATAAAAACGACGACATTTAATGAGGAGTGGATTAGCGAATGTAAAAGTGAAATGGCTAGCGAAATGGAAAACATCTTGGAGTTTTTGCGTGTGGTTTTGGCGGACCAAGGAATCAAAGGCCAAAAATCTAATCTGAAAATCTAATCTGACATACACCCACAAACAAACACACACACACACACACAGTTTTAAAAGTATACTAGACCAAGTGCAGACCCGTTGGGTCTGTTCCCTGAATGTGCGGTTGAAGGGGGGGGGGAGAGGGAGGGAGGGAGGGGGGAGAGCGGGAGGGAGGGAATCTAAGCTGTCAATTAAGAGACAGCAAATTTATTGTAAAAAATGGTCTTTGAAATTAAAAGTTAGTGTAAAAAATTTGTGATGTTAAGTGAGAAATAATTCAATTCAATGAAAAATAATTAAATCAACAATTGTTAAGTGAGAAAGAAATCAATTCAATTCAATGAAAAAAAATTAAATGAACAATAATGAGCAGTTAAATGAGAAACAATTAAATTCAATGCAATAAAAATAAGGAAATTAACAATTAAATTCAATCAAATGTTAATGTAAAAAAATAATCTTTTAAATGAAATGCACTCTTTAAGATTTATAAGTAAAAATGGAGACAAAAATTAATTGTCTCAAAATGAAGTCTTACTGCAAAACAAACGGCTGAAATAGTTAATGAATAGTTAACTATAAGAGACAAAAACGCAACCGTTTTCAAGTTAAAAGAAAGGAATGAAATCGAAGCAGATTCTTATCATGAGACAAATGGAATTCAGGACATTGCTCTTCACAAGCAAAGTCAGAATGACGGTTGGTGAAGAATTCGAATAACCGCTGAGCGTTCAGATGCTGCGCGCGTCTCATGCACCAAAGCTGTTGGGGGGGAGGAGCGTGAGTCGTCACACACACTAAGCACCCGCCCCCACAAACAGCGGGTCCTTTGTAACATGTCAGTGAAGACTCTGGAGTTCGGGGGGAGGAGCGTGTGTCGTCACACACACTAAGCACCCGCCCCCACAAACAGTTGAGAGTGTCTGCTTGAATGGAGAGCGTCTGCTTGAATGGAGAGCACGTGCCCGCCCCCACAAACAGTCACACACACAAAGCACCCGCCCCCACAAACAGATGACAGCGTCTGCTTGAATGGAGAGCGCGTGGCCGTGCCGCCGGCATTGTGACGTCCGCAGCTGGAGACGCGATGAGAAGGTGGCCAGCAGGAGGCGACAAAATGAGTGAGTGGGGGGGGGGGGGCGGGAGGATTTTATTTAAAAAGTGTACTGAAAAATGTCTAAATGTAATGAGGAGTGGATATGCGAATGTAAAAGTGAAATCGCTCGCGAAATGGAAAAAATCTCTTGAGTTTTTGCGTGTGGTTTTGGCGGACCAACGAATCAAAGGCCAAAAATCTAATCTGAAAATTTAATCTGACATACAGCCACAAACAAACACACACACACACAAAGTTTTAAATGTATACTAGACCAAGTGCAGACCCGTTGGGTCTGTTCCCGCAACGCGCAGTTGCAAGGGGGGGCTGCCTGACGTCATCGCGCAATGCCACGCGCTAGGCATACGACGTCAAGACGCTGCGTACGACGTCAAGACACTGCGCACGCCCGTGGAGACGCTGCGTACGCCCTCAATGCGCCTGCGGGCCGACAGGCCGTTGATGCGCGGCCGGCAGCGAGGACGGCGAAAAGCAGCGGGGGCCAGCTGATCTGTGCCTTCCGCCAGCGTGACAGAGCTGCGCCGGGTGGGGGGGAGTGGTGGAGAGCCGTGCGGCAGCGATGAGAAGGTGGCCAGCAGGAGGCGACAAATGAGGGGGGGGGAGGATTCTATTGAAAATGTATACAGAAAAATGGCGAAATTTAATGAAGAGTGGATATGCGAATGTAAAAGTAAAATCGCTAGCGAAATGGTAAAAATCTCGAAGTTATTGCTTGTGGTTTTTGCGTACCAATGAATCAAAGGCAAAATCAAAATGATATTCACCTGACATACACCCACATACACACACAGGAGAGAGGGGCGAGGAGAGATGGTGACGAGAGAGGGGGAGGGGGGGAGGGGAGAGAGAGTGGGGAGAGGAGGAGAACGGGGAGGGTAAAGGGGGAGACAGGGGTAGGGGGAAGGGGTGTGTTAGCGGGAGGAGGGGGGAGAGAGGGGTGGGTGAGGGGGGTAGAGAAGGGTGGGGGAGGGGGAAGGGGAGGGGAGAGGAGAGGGGAGGGGAAGAGGGCGAGGGGAGAGGAGAGGGAGATTAGAGGGGAGAGAGAGTAGAGGGGAGACAGTAGAAGGGGGAGGGAGGGGGCGAGAGAGGGGGTGTGAGGGGAGGGAGGAGAGGGGAGGGGGAGAGTTGGAGGAGAGAGAGGAGGAGGGGAGAGTTGGAGGGGGGAGAGTAAAGGAGGGGGGAGGTGGAGGGGGAGAGGGGGGGAGGAGCGTGGAGGGTGGAGAGGGGGAGGAGAATAAGAGGTGGAGGGGGGTAGAAGGGAGGGGGGAGAGTGGGGGTGGGAGAGAGGAGGGAGAGAGGGTGGTAGAGGTGGGGGGGAGGGGAGAGGGGGGAGGTAGAGAGATTGGAGGGGGAGAGAGGAGAAGGAGGGAGTGGAGCGGGAGAGAGAAGAGGGGGTTATAATGTCCTTCCTCAGATTTGGAGACCAAAACTGTACGCAATACTCCAGGTGTGGTCTCACCAAGACCCTGTACAACTGCAGTAGAACCTCCCTGCTCCTATACTCAAATCCTCTTGCTATGAAGGCCAACATACCATTCGCTTTCTTCACTGCCTGCTGCACCTGCATGCCTACTTTCAATGACTGGTGTACCATGATACCCAGGTCTCGCTGCATCTCCACATTTCCTAATCGGCCACCATTTAGATAATAGTCAGCCTTCCCGTTTTTGCCACCAAAGTGGATAACCTCACATTTATCCACATTATACTGCATCTGCCAAACATTTGCCCACTCACCCAGCCTATCAAAGTCACCTTGAAGTCTCCTAGCATCCTCCTCACAGCTAACACTGCCCCCCAGCTTAGTGTCATCCGCAAATTTGGAGATGTTGCTTTCAATTCCCTCGTCCAGATCATTAATATAAATTGTAAATAGCTGGGGTCCCAGCACTGAGCCTTGCGGTACCCCACTAGTCACTGCCTGCCATTGTGAAAAGGACCCGTTTACTCCTACTCTTTGCTTCCTGTTTGCCAGCCAGTTCTCTATCCACATCAATACTGAACCCCCAATACCGTGTGATTTAAGTTTGTATCCTAATCTCTTATGTGGTACCTTGTCGAAAGCCTTCTGAAAGTCCAGTTACAACACATCCACTGGTTCTCCCCTATCCATTCTACTAGTTACATCCTCGAAAAATTCTATAAGATTCGTCAGACACGATTTACCTTTCGTAAATCCATGCTGACTTTGTCCAATGATTTCACCACTTTCCAAATGTGCTGCTATGCCATCTTTAATAACTGACTCTAGCAGTTTCCCCACTACTGATGTTAGACTAACTGGTCTGTAATTCCACGTTTTCTCTCTCCCTCCCTTCTTAAAAAGTGGGGTTACGTTTGCTACCTGCCAATCCTCAGGAACTACTCCAGAATCTAAAGAGTTTTGAAAGATTATTACTAATGCATCCACTATTTCTGGAGCTACTTCCTTAAGTACTCTGGGATGCAGCCTATCAGGCCCTGGGGATTTATCGGCCTTTAATCCATTCAATTTACCCAACACCACTTCCCGACTAACCCGGATTTCACTCAGTTCCTCCATCTCCTTTTTTCTGGCTAATTTGTACGCATCATCTTTTGCTTTGATACTATCCCTGATTTCCCTTGTTATCCACGGATGCACTACCTTCCCTGATTTATTCTTTTGCCAAACTGGGATGAACAATTTTTGTAGTTCATCCATGCCGTCTTTAAATGCCTTCCATTGCATATCCACCGTCAACCCTTTTAGAACTAATTGCCAGTCAATCTTGGCCAATTCACGTCTCATACCCTCAAAGTTACCTTTCTTTAAGTTCAGAACCGTTGTTTCTGAATTAACAATGTCACTCTCCATCCTAATGAAGAACTCAACCATATTATGGTCACTCTTGCCCAAGGGGGCACGCACAACAAGACTGCTAACTAACCCTTCCTCATTACTCAATACCCAGTCTAGAATAGCCTGCTCTCTCGTTGGTTCCTCTACATGTTGGTTTAGATAACTATCCCGCATACATTCCAAGAAATCCTCTTCCTCAGCACCCCTGCCAATTTGATTCACCCAATCTATATGTAGATTGAAGTCACCCATTATAACTGTTTTGCCTTTGTTGCACGCATTTCTAATTTCCTGTTTGATGCCATCCCCAACTTCACTACTACTGCTAGGTGGCCTGTACACAACACCCACCAGCGTTTTCTGCCCCTTAGTGTTTCGCAGCTGTGCCCATACCGATTCCACATCCTCCAAGCTAATTTCCAAGCTAAAGCTAATTAGAGGGGAGATAGAGAGATTAGAGGGGAGAGAGCGAGTAATTGGGAGAGGGAGGTAGGGGAGAGAGAGAGGAGGGGGTGAGTGAGGGGGTGAGAGGAGAGGTGAGGGGGAGACTTGGAAGGGGGAGAAGTGGAGGGGGAGAGTTGGAGGGTGGAGAGGAGAGGTGGAGGGGGGAGAGGTGGAGGGGGGAGGTGGGGGAGAGAAGAGGAATGGGAGAGGTGATGGGGAGGGTGGAGAGGGGGGGAGGGGAGGGTGGAGAGTGGGGATGGAGAGGAGGGGTGGAGAGAGGGAGGAGAATACGATGTGGAGGGGGGTAGAGGGGAGGGGGATAAAAGGGAGGGGGAGGCGGAGGGAGAAAGGAGGGAGAGGGTGGTAGAGGTGGGGGGAGAGAGGGGGGAGGGGGAAAGGGGAGGTGGAGAGAGATTGGATGGAGAGAGAGGAGGGGGAGAGAGAAGAGGGGGAGAGGGAGGAGGGAGAGAGGACGGGGGAGAGGAGGGGGGGAGAGAGGAGCGAGAAGGGGGGAGAGAGAAGGGGAGAGGGAAAGGCACGGGAGGGAGGGGAAGAGAGAATAGAGAGGAGAGAGAGAGTACAGGGTGGAGGGAGGGGAGGAGAGAGAGGGGGTGAGTGAGGGGGTTGTAGGAGATGGAAGGGGGAGAGAAGAGAGGGAGTTGGAAGGGGGAGAGAAGAGGAGGGGAGGGGAGTGAGATGAGGAGGGGGAGAGATGGAGGGGATGGAGGAGAGGAGAGGGGGGAGGATAGGAGGGTGTAGTGGAGGGGGGAGGGGGAGTGGAGGGAGGGGGTAGATAGGGAGGGGGGTAGATAGGGAGGGGGGTAGGACAACTTGCTCTATTTTGTGCATGTCAGGTTGATTGCATTCGTGAGATCCATTGTGATTGTACATCTGTGAAATGGCTCTGTGAGTCATGCAGCTGTTTGATTTTAGTGGGCTCACGTGAAGGTTCCAATCTCCTAGCCCTGACCCATTGTGATGTCATATCATAGGTAAATGAGATCCATTGTGATTGGACATCTGTGATGGCACTGCGAGTCATGCAGCAGCTCGCTGGCCAGCAGGATTCCAAAACATTTGTGGTTGGGGGGGGGGGGATGGATTATATTTAAAAATGTGTACATAAAAACGACAAAATTTAATGAGCTGTTAGGGGATGTAAAAGTCTAATGTCTAGCGAAATGGAAAAAAATCTCAGAGTTTCCGCGTGTGGTTTTGGCGGAGCAAGGAATCAAAGGCCAAATGTGACACCCACAAATAGATAAACACATCCACACGCACACAGAGTTTTAAAAGTATACTAGACCAAGAGCAGACCCGTTGGGTCTGGACCCCGAACGTGCTTCAGACCCCGGGGTCTGGTTCCCGAACGTGCGGCATCAGCCGTTATGGTGTCTGGCCAGCAGGAGGCGACAAAATGAGTGAGTGGGGGGGGGGGGGGTGGATTTTATTTTAAAATGTGTACATAAAAATGTCAAAATCTAATAAGGAGTGTGTTAGGGTATGTAAAAGTGTAATGTCTAGCGAAATGGAAAAAATCGCGGAGTTTTCGCGTGTGGTTTTGGCGGAGCAAGGAATCAAAGGCCAAATGTGACACCCACAAATAAATAAACACATCCACACACACACAGAGTTTTACAGAGCGAGAGAGAGAGAGAGAGAGAGAGAGAGAGAGAGAGAGAGAGAGAGAGAGGGAGGGAGGGAGGGAGGGTGGGAGGGAGGGAGGGAGGGAGGAAGGAAGGAAGGAAGGAAGGAAGGAAGGAAGGAAGGAAAGAAAGAAAGAAAGAAAGAAAGAAAGAAAGAAAGAAAGAATATGATGATGATGTTAACCTGACACTCCAAAAGCTTGTGTGTGGATCCCTGTCCTTTGAGTGTATCCGTGTTACCTCATTGAATAGAGAACCCAAGTGAACCGGACTGGACTATTAAACTGAATCGTTCAACTGTGCATGTTTAGTTGAGGTCAGGCTGTGTTGCTGCATCATGCAGGAAGAGGGAGAGGAGAAAACAAAAAAGGGGGCTGGCAGGCAGAGTGTGAAAGCCAGTGTGTCAGAGAGAAAAAGTGTGGGGAGGAAACAGGCCTGAGGTAAGACAATGGTTGGGTTCGTTCTAGATTTCACTTCAATTTTGTACCCAAGTAGCTCTCTACCACATGGCTGTGGTCTCAATTTGCAGTAAACCCACCAGCTACGAGTGCAGAGGGTATTTTGTGCCCCAGCAGTTATCCTTCCTTTGGAATAGGGAGGATGGTAGATTGATGGTAAAAGCACTGGCCCCGGTTATCTTAAAAACATGTAGAATGCTGTTCCTGTGACAATCTGTTGATGAATATGTTGATTAATGATTCAATGCCCTAATGCACAGAACGTGCAAATTGGAACAGGAGTAGGCCACCATTCTGTCCTGCCATTCAATAAGACCAGGGCTGTTCTAAGTTGTTCCCAATAACCCTCAATTTCTCGACCTTTTGAATATTTATCTATCTCCTATTCCTTGCAAGTAAAGGAAGCTAGTCACCCCTGCCAGTTCCCAGGCACGTTCCTATTGAATGCTGAGGCGATTCACTGCTTGCCTGGGATAAAAAAATGTTGGTCTCCTGCTTGCGGCATTTTGAACTGGAGCCCAGGAGACACAGCTGTTCGCCCTTGCAGCATTTTGAACGGATCCAGTTGCACAGAAGTGGAGCATTGTGGTTGATCTGCACGCCCTAGGCAGCTGGTACGGTTTCAGAAAGCTGCTATTATCCATTGTAGCCTCCCAGAGGCGTTGGTCCCATTAAGCAAATGCGGACTCTCGCAAGAACAAACCAGCTCTTTCCATTCCTCCAACATCTCCCCACGACACTACCATTTTTATCCTTTCAATTACTTTTCCCTTTAGTGTGGTACAGGACTGTCATATGTTGATAGAATGGAGTGGCTGGGCTTGCATACTCTGGAATTTAGAATGATGAGAGGTGATCTTATCGAAACATATCAGTTTATTAAGGGTTTGAACATGCTAGAGGCAGGAAACATGTTCCTGATGTTGGGGGAGTCCAGAACCAGGGGCCACAGTTTAAGAATAAGGGGTAAGCCATTATTCCTTATAGATAAGGAAAAACATTTTCACACAGAGGGTTGTGAATCTGTGGAATTCTCTGCCTCAGAAGACAGTGGAGGCCAATTCTCTGGATGCTTTCCAGAGAGAGTTAGATAGAGCTCTTAAAGATGTGGAGTCAGGGGATATGTGGAGAAGGCAGGAACAGGGTACAGATTGTGGATGATCAGCCATGATCATATTGAATGGCGGTGCTGGCTCAAAGGACCCAATGGCCTACTCCTCCAGCTCTTGTCTATTATCTATTGCTACAATTATGAAGTTCTATCTGAGAAAGTGTGAGGTGGTGCACTTTGAGAAGTCAAATGTAAGGGAAAGGTATACATAGAAACATAGAAAATAGGTGCAGGAGTAGGCTATTCGGCCCTGCGAGCCAGCACCGCCATTCAATATGATCATGGCTGATCATCCAAAATCATAAACTGGGTACAACTCTTCATTTGTGGCTGTAACAGTTAATTGTGACTTTCTTGCTCTTGTGGTAAATGTCTTTATCTATAAAACCCAGGTTCTGATATGTTCTTTTAAATATTTAACCACACCATCCTGCCATATTCAATCAATTGTGTACATTGAGGCTTACATCATAAACAGGCTATTCAGCCCACCATGTAAATGTTGACCATCGAGTACCTACGTATACTCATCCTATTTACTGGCACTTGATCTGTCACCACTGATGCAACAGCGATTTAAATGCTTATCTATATACTTAAATGTTGTGTGAGTGCCTGCCTCCATCACCTTCTCAGGCAGTATGTTCCAGTTTCCAAACATGTGCTGGGAGGAAAGGTTCTTCCTCAGATCCTTTCTATAGCTCTTACCCCTTAACCTACATCCATGCCCTCTGGCTTTAGATAACTCTGCTATGAGGAAAGGTTTCCTATTATCTACTCTATCTATGCACTTCTTATTACTATATATCTTTATTATATCCCTGTGTAGGAAAGAACTGCAGAATCAATCAGTCTGAAATAGGGTCTCGACCTGAAACATCACCCATTCCTTCTCTCCAGAGATGCTTCCTGAGTTACACCAGCATTTTGTGTCGATCAAAGAGCTGCAGATGCTGGTTTAAATCGAAGGGAGACACAAAATGCTGGAGTAACTCAGCGGGACATGCTGCATCTCTGGAGAGAAGGAATGGGTGACATTTCGGGTCGAGAACCTTGTCTGAAGAAGGGTGTTATCTGAAAACTTACTGATCATATTTTCCACATTAATATTCAAATGACAATGGTCATAGCAGACAGTAAAATTACCAGCAGTGATCCATGTGGCATCCAATGAATCACAGGCACCCAATCACTAACCAATCCTCACTAAGCAATCCTCCACAATCAACCTCTGTTTCTTATTACCAAGCTAATGTTAGATCCAAAGATAGACACAAAATGCGAGAGTAACTCAGTGGATCAGGCAACATCTCTGGAGGAATAAGCCCTACCGAACTTATTTCCACATACCTCGACTCCATCCTATCCCCCCTGGTTAAATCCCTTCCTACCTATGTTCAAACCTCAGACACTCTCCGTCGTCTCCAGGCCTTCCGTTCTCTAGGCCCCCATCCTCTCATCTTCATCATGGACGTCCAGTCACTCTACACCTCCATCCCCCACCAGGAGGGTCTCAAAGCCCTCCGGTTCTTCCTCGACCGGAGAACCAACCAATCCCTGTCTACAGATACTCTCCTCCGCCTAGCGGAGCTGGTCCTTACCCTCGTTTGACTCCTCCCATTTCCTCCAAATACAAGGCGTAGCTATGGGCACGCGCATGGACCCCAGCTATGCCTGCCTCTTTGTAGGGTACGTCGAACAATCCTTGTTCGAGCCGTACCAGGGCCCCATCCCCAACCTCTACCTCCGCTACATCGACAATTGCATTGGTGCTACCTCCTGCACCCACACACAACTCTCTGACTTCATCCACTTCACCACTAACTTCCATCCGGCACTCAAATACACCTGGACCATTTCCGACACTTCCCTACCATTTCTTGACCTCACTATCTCCATTGCAGGTGATAGACTTCTAACCGACATCCACTATAAACCCACTGACTCCCATGGCTATCTAGACTACACTTCTTCCCACCCTGCTTCCTGTAAGGACTCCATCCCCTACTCACAATTCCTCCGTCTACGCCGCATCTGCTCCCAGGATGAGGTGTTCCACACCAGGGCATCGTAAATGTCCTCATTCTTCAGGGAACGGGGGTTCCCCTCCCCTACTATAGATGAGGCTCTCACCAGGGTGTCTTCAATACCCCGTAACACTGCCCTCTCTCCCCATCCCCCTACTCGTAACAAGGGAAGAGTCCCCCTCGTCCTCACCTTCCACCCCACTAGCCGTCACATACAACAAATAGTCCTTCGTCATTTTCGCCACCTCCAACGTGACCCCACCACTCGCCAAATCTTCCCATCTCCCCCCTGTCTGCTTTCCGCAAAGACAGCTCCCTCCATAACTCCCTGGTCAATTCTTCCCTTCCCACCCGCACCACCCCCTCCCCGGGCACTTTCCCTTGCAACCGCAAGAGATGCTACACTTGTCGCTTTACCTCCCCCCTCGACTCCATTCAAGGACCCAAGCAGTCGTTCCAGGTGCGACAGAGGTTCACCTGCACCTCCTCCAACCTCATCTATGGCATCCGCTGCTCTAAATGTCAGCTGATCTGCATCGGTGAGACCAAGCGTAGGCTTGGTGATCGTTTCGCCGAACACCTCCGCTCGGTCCGCATTAACCAACCTGATCTCCCTGTGGCTCAGCACTTCAACTCCCCCTCCCATTCCGAATCCGACCTTTCTGTCCTGGGCCTCCTCCATGGCCAGAGTGAGCACCACCAGAAATTGGAGGAGCAGCAATTTGCACCCTAGTGGCATGAACATTGACTTCTCCAATTTCCGGTAGCCCTTGCTGCCTCCTCCCCTTCTCAGCTCTCCCTCAGCCCCCTGGCTCATCCTCTTCCTTTCTCCTTTCTTCTTCCCCCCCCCACCCTACATCAGTCTGAAGAAGGGTTTTGGCCTGAAACATTGCCTATTTCCTTCGCTCCATAGATGCTGCCTCACCCGCTGAGTTTCTCCAGCACTTTTGTCTATCTCTGGAGGATAGGTAATGTTTCAGGTCGGAACCGTTCTTCAGATTGAAAGTAGGGATCGAGGGGCAGGTGAAGAGCTGGAGGTGAGAAAAGGCTGGGTCCAATCAAGGCTGGCTACAAATGACCTCAGGCAGGATGGTGCCTGGTTAGGCACATTGTTGGCTAGTGAAGGTGTGATCTCAACAGTGGCACTGATCAAACAACCACGCCTCGGAAGGGGGAAAGAGGGGAGGGAAATGTAGTTAGAAGTTACTTAAAATGAGAGAATTCAACGTTAATACTGCTGGGTTGTAAGCTACCCAGGCAAAATATGAGGGGATATGGTTGAAATGGTTGGCAACCACGAGATCCCATAGGCCTCGATGGACTGAGAATAAGTGCTCAGCAAAACAGTTGGCGAGTCTAGCTTTGGTCTCGCCGATGTACAGCAGGCCACATCGGGAACACCGGATGCAGTAGATGAGGTTAGAGGAGGTACAAGTGAGTCTCTGTCTCACCTGAAAGGACTCATCGTCCCTGAATAGAGTTGAGGGAGGAGGTATAAGGACAGGTGTTGCATCTCCTGTGGTTGCAGGGAAGGTAACTGGGGAGTTGGTGGCTTGGGTGGAAATGGATTAGTGAATCAAGGAGTTGCGAAGGGAACAGTCTCTGGGGAAGGCAGAAAAGGGTGGACAAAACTAAACTAAACATTTTATACCGGTTTAAAGAATTACATTTATTTTTCAAATAGCCTAATTCCCCAACAAAATGATGCTGACTATCTTTGATTAATCTCTTCCATTCCTGGAGTAATAATAATAATAATAATAATAATGCATTTTATTTGCTGACGCCTTTCTGGACACCCAAGGACACCTTACAGGACATAAAATCACAATACATTTATCAATATTAAAATCTAGTTGATTAAAAACAACAACAAAAAACAAAAACAAATACACAAAACATTTTAAGTCATTAAAATCAGGGTGAACATGGTGGAAGTTATGTTGGGTATGCTAATCTAAACAGGTGTGTTTTGAGTTGTGATTTGAATTGATCGATAGTGTCCAGGTGACGGATGGGAGGTGGGAGAGTGTTCCAGAGACATGGGGCAGAGCAGCTGGAGGCTCTGGCACCCATGGTGCTGAGTCTAAATGTGGGGACAGTTAAAATTGCAGCTGAGGAGGAACGAAGGAGTGTATGGTAGCAGCAGGTCAGAAAGGTATTGGGGAGCAAGGTGGTGTAGGGCTTTGAAGGTCAGCAGTAAAATCTTGTAGTTAATCCGGTGGTGCACAGGGAGCCAGTGGAGCTGAGTGAGGATGGGTGTGATGTGGTCCGATGATCTGGTGCGGGTGATGATCCGGGCTGCAGAGTAGATTTATCCTGGCCCTCTGAATTTTTTTCCAATGACTTCCCAATTATCCCTACTGGTCTTTTTGAATATGATACCAGGTTTATTGAGCTCCATTCATTTGAAATGGTACTTGTGGCCAGCAAAGATTTAAAAATCTCTGCCAGGATCCAAACGATCTCTTTTTACTTCCCAGGGCAGCCTGGGACACACCTCATCAGGCCCTCGGGATCTAACCATCTTTAAACCTACTAGGACATCTAATGGAGAAACAAGGAACTGCAGATGCTGGAATTTTGTAACTGACAGTAACTGCAGCTGGAAAATCATCAACTCGATGAAAGACTGAGTTAATGGTCTGCCTGAAACTTGTTGATATTCCAGTGTAATAAGATGTCCTTATGTGAATGGTGCCAACTGACATATCCAGGGTGCTGGAGAACACCCCGAGGGACTGAAGATTGGCACATTGACTACAAAGGCTGTCTGAAGAAAAACTACACTAGGGTACTGCCCCCATGAGATACTGTCTGGGCTTCATGTAACAGCCTCTCATACACCTCAGAGATGCATGGCTTAAGAAGGAATCATTTGTGGCGCTGATGCATTACAATGGAATGTTTGAATTACTTGCTTATGACAATTGATAATATCCTGATTGCATTTACTATGTGTATCATGAACAAAGTATATTTTTGAAAAGAACAAAAGAAATTCCTGAGCAGACTGCTTGGTCGAATACCTCATGACCCAGAACTTTCAAATAAGGACCTAGAACTTGCTCGGGTTGGTGGATAGAAAGGCCCAACTTGTAAGATCTTCCACCCACAATCCCAGCACCACCACTGTGGTACTGATCAAATGACTAGACCTCGGAAGGGGGCAAGAGGGGAGGGAAATGTAGTTAGAAGTTACTTAAAATTAGAGAATTCAACATTCATACTACTGGGTTGTAAGCTACCCAAGTGAAATATGAGGGGATGTGGAGTTGAAATCGTTGACAATCAGGAGATCCCATACGCCTCAGTGGACCGAGCGTAAGTGTTCAGCAAAACAGTTGGTGAGTCTACGTTTGGTCTCGCCGATTTACAGCAGGCCACATCGGGAACACCAGATGCAATAGATGAGGTTAGAGGAGGTACAATTCTTTGAGATAGCTGCCATGGAGATGAGACCGTGATCTATCTTCTGAAATGTCCTTTTGCCAATAATGTCTAGAAAGAGATGCAATTTTTGTTAACGAGGTTCATCCTGAGCAAATGCATGACAGGGTACTCTGTACTGTTTGCTGTTCACGGGGAGGCTGACACAAATATTGGCTACTGCTGTAAGATATCAGCCTGGTTATCAAACTGGTTATCCAGCACATGGAGCTGTCTGCAAACAAATCTTGTAGACTGCAGACTGACACATTTCAAAGCACAGGACTGTGCTGAGATATGCAGTGAGATCTGTTGCTGCCACTGCAAAGACTGCAAAGGGAAGGGCCAAGGGTTATGGACCTCCTATCAATGCACATTGAGAGGCTGAAACCTATGTTAAAATCCCAAATATCATGAGAAAAGGAGCACATATCACACTAATATTCTATTTGGTTGCACAATTTACGTTTTCCACTGTGCACGGTAAAATATGAATGCATTATATATTTGCAAATGTTGCAAATAAAAATAGTTTTGGAAAAGTCATTCTGGGTAATCAACTGATGACAGTTAAACTAGATTTGGTACAACATACCTTGCATCTCCTGCTACTCCTTAACTTAATTGCAACAAATAATACTTTGAAGGACAGCTGAGAAGGAGAAGAGTAGTGAATTAGAAAACACCTTTCCTATCCATTTCAAAGCAACCCAGAGCGCAAATGAAGTACTGTTGAATTGTAGGTAATGACTTATAGGAAACGTATTCATTTGGGGGTGGTGCTGATTACGAGTGCTGTCTGTACGGAGTTTGTACGTTCTCCCTGTGACCACGTGGGGTTTCCCCAGGTGCTCCGCTTTCTTCCCACATTCCAAAGACCAGCAGGTTTGTAGGTTAATTGTCCCTAGTGTGTAGGATAGAACTAGTGTACGGGTAATCGCTGGTCGGCGCGGCCTCGGAGGGTGGAATGGCCAGTTTCCACGCTGTATCTCTAAAATGCAGTAGAAAGCATTTTATCGTAATCCATCACAGGATGGTCTGGGAACATCTCCATCCAAGACTGCAAGAATTAGCAGAGAATGGAGCACGCAGATCAGACCATCATGCAAATCTATCTCCCTTCCATTCTCAATCTACACTTCACGCTGCCTCGGCAAGGTCACTAACATTTTTTTTAATTTTTTTTTTTTAATTTTTATTTTATTAGAAGTACATTACATTACAACCACATACATTAGTACTTGTCATTTATATCTTCTTACAATTAATGTACTCCATTTATTTTTTACACTAGAAAAGGAAAAGATTGAAAGAAAGAAGAAAGTGAAGGAAAAGGTGAAAGTGTAGGAAATGTGACAACAAAAAAGGACGAAGACCCTATAAGAGCAAAATTAAAAACAAAAGAAAAAGAGTTGAGAAATAGACCCTAGGAAAGAAAGAGAGAGAGAAAGAGGAAAAAGAGAGATACAAATATTTTTATGAGCATTACGTAAATGGGACATACCAACTCTTCAACTATCATCCCCCCTTACCTGACCTCAATTTTTTTTAAAGTACTTTTGCACCCTATGTTTGTAATAATTCTATAAATGCAGACCACGTCAGGTGGAAGTGATCTTGTTTACCTGATAGGAGGAGTCTTATCTCTTCTAGGTGTAATGTTTCAAACATATTTGAAATCCACATATTTATAGTTGGTATTGGAGCCTTCTTCCAAAATTTTAGAATTAGCTTTTTTCCAGTTATTAACCCATAGTCCATTAGTTTCTTTTGAAACACATTTAGTTCTGGACCATCTTCCGTTATACCGAAGATAATCCATTCTGCTTTGGGTATCAGTCTTGTTTTAAATAACTTTGTAAAGATTTCAAAAATTTCATTCCAAAATTTTTGAATTTTTGTACAAGAAACGAATGAGTGCGCTATGGTAGCTTCTTGGGATTGACATTTATCACAAATAGATGATACATTTGGGAAAATTTTATGAATTTTAGTTTTCGAATAATATAATCTATGTAAAATTTTAAATTGTATTAAAGTGTGTCTTACATTAATCGAGCATTTATGCATGTTTAATAAGTATTCATTCCAACTTTCCTTTGAAATTTTAATAGCTAACTCTTGTTCCCAGTCTCTTCTGATACCCTCCGTAGATGGTATTTGTACATTTAAGATAATATTATACAAATATGATATTAAGTTTGCTGATTCCGCTTTTATCTGCATTGCCTCATCCAGTACATCTGCTGGGTTATTATGATGATCTTTTGTATATTTTTTCAAATAGTCACATATTTGAAAATATTTAAAATATTGATTATTTCCGAGTTTATATTTTATTTGTAATTGTTGAAATGAAAGTAATTTTCCAGTTTCATACAAGTCACCAAGCGTTTTAATTCCTAATCTATCCCATTGTGTATAAGCTTTATCTATAATAGAAGGATTAAACGAAGGGTTATTGACTATAGGTAATAAAAGTGATAAATTTCTTAATTTTAAATTTTGTTTTATTTTTCCAAATTCGGATTGTACTATGAATAATTGGGTTCTTATTATAATTTATGTTATTCAATTTCATTGGAGAGAGGAGGATCGCTCCAATGTTTCTAGAGGAGCAATCCTCTTTCTCCATTACAATCCAGTCCACTTGCTGGGCGGAGTTATCCATCAGTTGAATCATATTTTTAATATTTACTGACCAATAATAATACATAAAATTAGGTAGTGCTAAGGTCACTAACATAATCAAGGACACGCCCTCTTCCCCCCTCCCATCAGGGAAGTGTGAAAACGCATACCTCCGGATTCAGGGACAGTTTTTTCCCAGCTGCATTCCCAGTTGTTATCAGACAACTGAACCATCCTATCACCAACTAGAGAGCAGTCGTGACCTACCATCCACCTCATTGGAGACCCTAGAGCTATCTTTAATCGTACTTTACTGGACTTTATCTTGCACCAAACGTTAGTTCCTTTATCCTGTATCTATCTGTACACTGTGCACAATTTGATTGTAATCTTGTAGTCTTTCCGCTGACTGGATAGCACACAACAAAAAAGCTTTTCACTATCTCAGTGCACATGACAATAAACTATACTAAACTAAAACATTAAAAAAACACAGCAGTCAATTTAGCAAAATAATGGGCCTATCCTATCCCACTTAGGCGATTTTTCAGCAGACTGTCAAGTTGCCGGCAGTCGCCTGAAAAACCAGCAACTAGAACGGCGACTACCAGAGTGGAACACACACACATACAAACACATCGCTTCCTTCACCAGCCCGTTATGCAGGGGGGGACAGGGCAAGCTGTGGGTGCGCTGTCTAAAAAATTCACACGGTGCAAAGGCAAGGTGAAACAGACACACACCGCGATGAACAAGAAGGTTGGCACTGTAAAAAGACAGCTAAAGCACAGTGTACGGTAAGCCCTTTAAAAGAGGGGGGGAGAGGGGGGGAGGGGGGGGAGAAGGGGAGACGGGGGGAGAAAGAGTGGAGACAACATTTAAGAAGCCAGAGATACATGGCTGTGAAGCTCAGCGGACATTTAACATTACCGGTCGGTTATCCTTGGTTCTAAAAACTACTGCTTACCTTTTTCCCCCAATGAACCAATGAAATTCATCGGTCAGCACTGGCTACAACCTACGAGAACCTCCGAGAACCTTCGACCTCCTGGCAACCCATTAGGACCTCCTGGCAACCCACCTATGGCTCGAGAATTCTCGCTAGTCGCCGCTAATTTTTCAACATGTTGAAAAATTCACGGCAACCATAATGAGGCCGCGACCAGTTCCCAGAATGCGGGAACTCCTCATGACCATGAAGGCGACTCCCCGGCAACCACCCGCGAACATGTGGTGACCATATGGCGATTCATAGCCTCTTGTAGTCGCCTAAAAAGTCAGCTAAGTAGGACAGGCCCATAAAAAAGTGACAAAATGCAGAGAGAGAGAGAGAAAAAGGGAGATAATCCTTGCTCATCTTTATTCTTAAAAAGTTATCGATGCAATGTTCACCTGTAATTAGATATGTTGAACTGGATCTTGTTTGCAATATTTTCAACAGATGAAATCAACATAACCATTTTATATATTAGATATTTTCAGGATGCATAGGATAAGCAGTGTGAGACTAGACAGTTAGAGATTAAGTATTAAAAGTAAACATGCTTAAATTAATAAATCAGTTTATTTCATTGTATTAATTATCAGTAATATTAACGGTTGAAATAAAAAAATGTGAGTTGGAGTACATACAAAAGTGAATTCAACGATATACATATTTTGCCCACCCATGAAAATTAGATGCTTAGAATTATAGAGGTGTACAGTATGGAAACAGGCCCTTCAGCCCAAGCTGACCAAGTTGACATTGGGCTAGTCCAATTTTCCTGCATTTTGTCAATAGCCCTCTAACCCATTCCTATTCATATATCTGTCCAAATGTCTTTTAAAAGTCATGACTACATCCGCTTCTATAGCTTTCTCCGGTAGCTCCATTCCAGATATGGCCTACCCCCGAGGTCCCTTTTAAACCTCTCCCCTCTCACCTTGAGCTTATGCCCTCTAGTTTTAGAACTGTTACTCTGGGAAAAAAGATGTGAATGTTCCCTTTATCCATGCTCCCCATGATCTTGTACACCTCAAAAAGATCACTCCTCAGCCTCTTGCACTTAGTTTAGTTTAGAGATACAGCGCGGAAATAGGCCCTTCAGCCCACAGAGTCTGCGCGGACCAGCGACCCCCGTACATTAACACTATCCTACATACACTAGGTACAATTTATATTTATAAAAAGCCAATTAACCTACAAATCTGTACATCTTTCGAGTGTGGGTGAAAACCGAAGATCTCAGAGAAGACGCATGCAATCACTGGGAGAACGTACAAACTCTGTACAGACAACATCCACAGTCAGGATCGAACCCGAGTCTCTGGCGCTGAAAGCACTGTAACGCAGTAACTCTACCACTGCGCCAAAGATAAAAGTCCCAACCCTATCCCACCTCTCCCAATAACAAGCCTACAAGCCCAGGGAACACCCTTCTGAATCTCTTCTGCATCCTTTCCATCTTAATGCCATCCTTCTGATACTTGGGCAAGCAGAACTGCACGCAATGTGGTGTCTGTCCAAATCTATCAATATACTTTTCAAACTCTGTGTGTGTGTGGGTGTACGGCATTTAGCCTTTGATTCGTTACTCCACGAAAACCAGACGCCGAGATTTTTACCATTTCGCTAGCGATTTTACTTTTACATTTGCACATCCACTCCTTGGTCAATTATGTCCCCAGATTTTGAGTAAAATTGATCACCAAACTCAAACAAAACGATTTAAAAAATCTAAACGGCTCTTACCAGCTGCTGATATCACAATGCCCACATGCTGACCAATCCAAGCCACTTCTCTCTCTTCATTTGGCAGCCCGGCTCTCCTCCACTCCCCCCCCCCCCGCTCCAAGTACGCTCGCGCCACGCCTCCCGCATCTGGACCCCTACGCCCACCCGCCCGCTCCAACCCCCCGCCCACGCGCTCAGCTGCCACCCGGCTCTCCTCCACTCCACGCCCCCCCCCGGCCCGGCTCTGTCACGCTGGCGGAAGCCACAGATCGGCTGTTCCCCCGCTGCTTTTCGCCGTCCTCACTGGATGCCCGCAGGCTCACTCGGGATCCCGCTCGCCCGCCCACTCCACCCTCCCCTCCCCCCTCCCCGTACTCAGGGTCTGAAGCGCCGAGGATGCGAGGCCATGGAGCTGAGACTCACTCTGAGGCCGACGGCTGCTGGGCGGCCCTACCCCTCCTCCCTCCCTTAATATAATATCAATGGGGGTGGTTAGTGTGTGTGAGGGGTGGTTAGTGTGTGTGTGTGAGAGGTTGGTTAGTGTGTGTGTGACGCCTCCGGCCGCCCCCTCCCCTCGCAACCGCGCGTTGCGGGAACAGACCCAACGGGTCTGCACTTGGTCTAGTATACTTTTAAAACTCTGTGTGTGTGGGTGTATGTCAGGCATATGTCATTTTGATTTTGCCTTTGATTCGTTAGTCCGCGAAAACCAGACCAAAAACGCCGAGATTTTTACCATTTCGCTAGCGATTTTACTTTTACATTCGCATATCCACTCCTTGGTCAATTATTTCCCCAGATTTTGAGTAAAATTGATCACAAAACTCAAACAAAACTCAATTTTTTAAATCGAAACGGCTCTTACCAGCTGCTGACGTCACAATGCCCACATGCCGACCAATCCAAGCCGCTTCTCTCTCTCTCTTCATTTGGCAGCCCGGCTCTCCTCCACTCCCCCCTCCCCCACTCCAAGTACACTCGCGCCACGCCTCCCGCATCTGGACTCCTACGCCTGCCCGCTCCAACCCCCCGCTCGCTCAGAGCCGCCCACGCGCTCAGAGCCGAAGATCCTATAGCCTGCCCGCTCACTCCACCCCCCCCACTTCCCCTCTCTCCCCCATCCTCCCCTTCCTCTCCCGCTCCTCTCCCCCCCTTCACCCCCACTCGCCTTCTCCCGCTGCAATATTTAGTTGTCAGCTTCTGGCTACAATAGGCCACAATGGTCCTTCCTATAGTTAACCCTGCTGCAGCTCACAGTCTCTGATGGGGCCACTTTCACAGACTTAACCGTGAGCGGCCCCCGCGTTTAACCAGGGCTCTGGGAACTCGGCATCTGATGGGGACGAGGAGGCTTCCAGAGGGAAGGCAGGGACAACTTAGAATCCAGCAGCAGAGTGGCTCCGTTAATGGATTCATTCCACAGTGAGTTCAGTTCAGTTACAACCACCCCTCTCCTTCCCCCCTCTCCCCCCCTTCTCCACCCCCCCCATTCTCCCCCCCTTTCTCTCACCCCTTCGCTCCACCCATCCATACCTCTCACCCCCTCCCCCCTCTCACCCCCTACGCCATCCCCCCTCCCCTCTCCCCCCACCTCTCACCCTCCCTTCCCCCACCTCTCCCCCTCCCTCCCCCCAACCTCTCCCCCTCCCTTCCCCCCACCTCTCCCCCTCCATTCCCCCCACCTCTCCCCCTCCCTATTGGAAGTGTAAGGGTGGAGTTAAAGGGAAAAAGAATGCAGGAAAAGTTACAGAAGTCTCCTGAAATAATAGGATTGAAAGTTTAAGAAGGGATAAGACTAAGGTAAGGTAAAATCGGGACTGGTGTAGTGGAGGGGAGGTGAATGCCGAATTAAAGGTGAATGCATGTAGTATAAGAAACCAAGTGGATGAGCTCATAGCACAGTTAGAAATTGGTAGGTATGATGTTTGGGGAATTACAGAGACGTGGCTGCAAATGGATCAGAGCTGGGAGCTGAATATTCAAGGTTATACATCCTATTAGAAAGACAGACAGGTGGGCAGAGGGGGTAAGGTAGCTCGGTTGGTTAGGATTTAAATTCAGTCCTTAGCAAGGGATGACATAGGATCAGCAGATGTAGTCTTGTGGATAGAGCTGAAAAATGGAAAGTGTAAAAATACCCTAATGGGAGTTATTTACAGGCTCCCAAACAGTAGCCAGGATATAGGGTACAAGTTACATCAGGAGATACAATTGGCATGTAAGAAAGGCAATGCTCTGGTGGTCAAGGGAGATTTCAATATACATGTTGACTGGGAAAATCAGGTTGGTACTGAACCCCAAGAGAGAGAATTTGTAGAGTGCCTTTGAGATGGTTTCTTAGGGCAGCTTGTAGTGCAGCCTATCAGGGAAATGGCAATTCTGGATTTAGTGATGTGTAATGAACCGGATTTAATAAGGGAACTCAAGGTAAAGGAACCACTATGAGGTAGCGACCACACCATGATAAGATTTAACCTGCAATTTGCGAGGGAGAAGGTGAAATCGGATGTGTTGGTATTGCAGCTGAGCAAAGGGGACTACAGAGGCATGAGGGATGATCTGGCCAAAGTTGACTGGAAAGGGACCCTAGTAGGGATGACGGCTGAACAGCAATGGCAAGAATTTCTGGGAATAATTTGGAAGATACAGGATCTGTTCATTCCAAAGAGGAAGAAAGATTCTAGGGGGAGAATGAGGCGACCGTGGCTGACAAGGGACAGTGATAGTATAAAACTAAAAGAGATTTTAGTTTTATACGATGTTAAATTCTATGATTTAATCTCCCCGCGTTTACAAGCCCCCTATATACACGCATTTAATGAACAGACGCTACCACAAACTTTAGCCGAATCAACTATTACACTGATACCCAAAAAAGATAAAGATCTCGAAGAGCCGGGATCATGCAGAGCAATAGCTCAGCTAAATACAGATCAGAAAATATTAGCTAAAACCCAGGCAAGAAGACTAAGCAAATACGTTAATAAATTAATACATTCTGATCAAACTGAGTTTATACCCAAGAGACACTCGTTCAACAACTTGAGACGCCTGTTTAATATAATGTACTCACATAGAACGATAAAAGAAGACTTATCAATTATTTCATTAGACGCAGAAAAAGCATTTGACCAAGTATTTTTTTTTTATTTTTTTAAATAATTTTTTTAATAGAAGTACGGTAGATTACAGTAATGTACAACACGTATATATTAATACATTTTTTGTACCGCTTCACTTTTTTAAACTTTAAGAAAGAAAAAGAAAGAAGTAAGAAAAGTGAAGAAAGTGCGCAAAGGTTGTGAAGTGCAAAAGAGTGTTGGGAAAAGAAAGCCCCTTAGAAAAGAAGTTAGAGAAGGAAGTAAAGTTAGAAAATAGACCATAGAAAAGAAAGAGAAAGAAAGAAGGAACAATCGCTCTATTATAACTCTTATAACATACTTCATAGAGAAGGAACTACCAACCAAGTCTGTTTTTGTTTTACCTCCCATTACCAGGTCCAGATACCTTTTATTTATTTATTTGTTTTTCTAAATTACTATTGCACCTCATGCTTGTAATAGGTCCAAAAACGTAGACCACGTCTTTTGAAATTGGTCTACTTTGCCTACTAGGAGGAATCTCATCTCTTCCAGATGTAATGTTTCCAACATATTTGATGTCCACATTTTTATTGTTGGTGTGGGCGCATTTTTCCAGAATTTAAGTATAAGCTTTTTTCCCATTATTAGCCCATAATTGAGTAAATTCTTCTGATACACGTTTAATTCAGGAATACCTTCCGATATTCCAAAAATAATCCATTCTGGTTTTGGTACCAGTTTTATTTTGATTAATTTTGAAAAAATATCAAATATTTCAAACCAGAATTTTTGGATTTTTGTACAAAAAACAAAAGAATGTGCTATGGTAGCTTCTTGACATATACATTTATCACAGATTGGTGAGACGTTAGGAAAGATTTTATTTAGTTTGGTTTTTGAATAATATAATCTATGTAATGTTTTAAATTGGATAAGCGTATGTCGTACGTTGATCGAGCATTTATGCACCTGTAATAAATGATTATCCCAACTCTCTTTTGAAATTTTTATACCTAGATCTTGTTCCCAATCTCTTCTAATTCCATCTGTTGTGGGTATTTCTATGTTTAAGATGATATTATATAAGTATGATATTAAATTAACTGATTCCGCCTTTGTCTTCATTGCTTCATCTAGTAAGTCGGAAGGCATATTATAATAATCTTTTGTGTGTGTTTTCAAATAGTCACAGATTTGTAGATATTTAAAATATTGATTATTTTTCAAATTATATTTCAGTTGTAGTTGTTGGAATGATAGTAATTTTTCTAATTCATACAGATCTTCGAGCGTTTTGATTCCCATTCTTTCCCATTGTATAAATGATTTATCTATGATTGAAGGTTTAAACGATGGGTTATTGACTATTGGTATTAAGAGAGATAGGTTTCTTAATTTTAGATTCTGTTTTATTTGCTTCCATGTTCTAATAGTGCTATATATAATTGGATTTTTATTATAATTTTTATTATTCAAATTTATTGGAGAGAGAATAATCGCTCCTATATTATTCGGGGAGCAATCCCCTTTTTCCATTATAATCCAGTCCACCTGCTGGGCAGAGTTGTCCAGCAGGTGAATCATATTTTTAATATTTACTGCCCAGTTATAATACATAAAGTTAGGGAGCGCTAGACCCCCCAACTCTTTTCGTTTGTTAAGGTGTGTTCTTTGTATTCTGTGGGATTTGTAATCCCATATAAAATTTGTAATGTCTGAGTCCAGTTTTTTGAAAAACTTTTTTGGGAGATATATAGGTATTGATTGAAATAGGTAAAGGATTTGTGGTAAGAAAATCATTTTTATAGCATTTATCCTACCTATTAAGGACATCGGAAGTGTTTTCCAAAATTTAATCAAATTATTTAATTTCTTAAGTAGGGGATTATAATTAGCTTTAAACATATCATGGTAATTTCTAGTGATCTCAATTCCTAAATATTTGAATTTTTCCATAGCTATTTTAAAAGGGAATTTCCTGAGATGTGTTGAGTCTTTTGGTTTAATCGACATAATTTCACTTTTGTTCCAATTTATTCTATATCCTGAAAAGGATCCAAAGTCCTCAATTAAGTTTAATATATTTGGTATACTAATTTGTGGTTTTGTGATGTACAGTAGTACATCATCAGCATATAGGGATAGTTTGTTGTTTGAATATTTTGTGTTATAACCGTGAATATTCGAGTGTGTTCTTATTTTTTCAGCAAGGGGTTCAATTACCAAAGCAAATAACAGCGGTGATAGTGAACATCCTTGTCTGTTGCCCCTAGATAATTCAAATTTTGAAGATAATATATTATTAGTTAGTATTCTAGCCGTAGGTTTGTTATATAGTAGTTTTATCCATGCAATAAAGTTTTCTCCCAATTGGAATTTTTGCAATACTTTGATCATATAGTCCCATTCTACTTGATCAAACGCTTTTTCTGCGTCCAGTGAGATGATAGCTAACTCTTGGTCATAAGATTTATGTGAATGCATTATGTTAAGCAAACGTCTCAAATTATTAAATGAGTGTCTCTTAGGTATAAATCCTGTTTGATCCTCATGTATTAGTCTACTAACATACTTGCTTAATCTATTGGCTAATGTTTTTGCTATTATTTTCTGATCCGTATTTAACAAAGCAATAGCTCTATATGATCCTGGTTCTTCTATATTTTTATCTTTTTTAAGTATTAATATGATCGTTGATTCCGCTAGTGTTTCAGGTAGGTTTTGCTCTTTATAAGCATATGTATACATTTTTTGTAATCGTGGAGTAACTATATCATAAAAAGATTTATAAAATTCATTACTGAATCCGTCTGGTCCTGGTGTTTTTCCATTTTTTAGTGTTTTTATTGTGTCTTCTATCTCCTTAGAAGTAATTTGTGCTCCCAGTTCCTCTTGTTCCCTGCGTTCTAATTGTGGTAGATTACAATTATCTAAAAATTCTGAGATTTTATTATTGTCTATTGACGTTTTAGATGTGTATAGATTCTGGTAAAATTGAGCAAATCTTTTATTAATATCCTTGGGTAGTGTTAATACTTCCCCTCTATCTGATTTAATCTTTAATATTGCATTCTCTTTTTCCCGTTTTTTAAGTTGTCGTGCTAGAAGTTTGTGGGGTTTGTCCCCGAATTCGAAGTGTTCTTGTTTTGTGATTTGAAATAATGTTATAACTTTCTCTGACAGTAATTTATTTAACTGAAATTTCAGTAGTAGTATTTTATTATGTTTATCCATAGTTGGGTCTTTAGCATTATCTATATCTAACTGTTTTATTTGATCTTCTAAGTGTCTTTGTTCATTCTTATTCTTTTTATTTTGATAAGCTTGAAATGAAATAATGACTCCTCTTATAAATGCTTTGAAGGATTCCCATAATAACGTGGGGGATATCTCTGGTGTATCATTTAACTAAAAAAATAGATCCATCTGTTTTTTTAGATAGATACTCCCTTGAGGGTCTTTTAAAATTTGTGAGTTAAACCTCCAGAACGGTTTATTCATAGACATTCCTTCTAGTTTTAGAACAAAAGTTAACGGAGAATGATCTGAGATCGCATTAATATGATATTTAGGATTCAGAGATTGCGAAATTAATTTTGTATCCACAAGAAAATAGTCTATCCGTGAATATGTTTTATGCACCATTGAATAAAACGAGTAATCCCTTCCCGTCGGGTTTGCAATCCTCCATACATCTGTTATATTTGTGTTTTCCATATATGTGTGTAAGAGTTCACTGGTTTTAGATTTCGTCTGACCTTTTTGTTTTTGCATCGATTTATCTAAATAAGGATCTAAAACACAATTAAAATCTCCTCCGATTATAACATTTTGATAATTAGATTCTGCAATTATATTCAGAATTTTATTAAAAAATTGAGGGTTATCAAAGTTGGGCGCATATATGTTTACCAGCGTAATTGGCATATTATTGATCTCCCCTGCTACTATAAGATATCTCCCTTCCTTATCTAAAATAGTGTTCTTTGATTTAAATGGAATTCCTTTACGAATAATAATTGCAGTACCTCTAGATTTGGAGGTAAATGAAGAGTGAAATGTTTGGCCTATCCAGTTCGCCCTCAGTCTTGTCTGATCTTGCTGTTTAAGATGTGTTTCCTGTAGAAACGCAATGTCCGTGTTGTATGATTTCAACTCAGCTAGTATCTTGCCCCTTTTAATAGGTTCATTAATCCCCCTTATATTCCAACTACATAATGTGATTCCTCCTATTTTCTTTTGATTGTCGTCATGCATTTTTACCAGTTTTAATGACCTTAATTATTGTGGTGCGTTCATACCTCCGGACTCTGGTTATTTTGGGAGTATTTCTATTATAGACTTCCTTGGTAGTTCTCCTGCGCGATTGTCCTTGAAGAAAAAACACACAGATGTGACATATTGTGATTAAAAAAAATATATATAAATCAAATAAATTTACGGTGTCTAAAATTTCAACACCGTAGTGAGTGGCCCACTCGTCTGTGGGGTACGACATCCATAACGCTTCCGGCGTAGTTGGTATAAAGTTAGCCCCGCTGTATTTATTACCCAAAATCTATGGGGTCATTACCGTTTCCAATTCAGTTCTATTTCACCCAGTTACAATTTATATATATGTCAAATGTATTCGATTCCATATCCTACTCACTCTTTATCTCTTAACTATTTTAAAATGAATTTAATATTGTTAAAGTGAGCGGTTTACTGAGTGGATTAACCGGAGTCAGGTTCCTGGAATTGTGCCAGGTGCCTGATCTCCTCTCCTCTCCACGAGCTGCGAACATATGTGATAACTGCTGTCTGCGTTATGACGCAGGCACCACAGTTTTATCAGTTTCAAATATTATTTCTATATTAGTATTCTTAATTATTAATTATGATTAATTCTCAGCATTTTGTAAAACTATATAAGCCGTATATATTTTTCATACCAACCTCGAGTGTATATTATCTCTTAACTATTTTAAATTGGTTTTAATATTGTTAAAAATGAGCTGTTCGCTGGAAGGGTTAACGGGAGTCTGGCTCCTGGAGTTATGCCAGGTACCCGGTCTCCCCCTCCCTCCACTCTCGAGCTGCATAGCACTTACTGTTATCTGCTAAACAGAGCAGGCTGCACATTTTTTATCTATTTCAATTGCTATTTCTATATTAGTATTGTTAATTATTAATTATTATTAGTTCTCAGTTTTTTCAGTTTTTTATAAACAATATAAGCCATGTGATGTTTTTCACTCTCAGCCCAGCAGTTCGTCCCGTGTTATCAGGTTTTCCTCGTTTGAGCACGTAGTGTCCTTGAATTACATAGCACAATGTTCCAGCGAAGATAATAATGTCTAGCCACGTCTCACTAAGAATCTGTTGCTTGAAGTCAAATAAAAAATAAAAAATCAGTGTTCAGTTAATTCACTTTCCTTGTGATACTCTTGTTGGGAGAATAAGCAAGTTCGTTTGTTCATGTCGTCTTGGTTTTCAATCTCCAGTTGATGCAGCCTTAGTCGCGATTTCTTGAGCGTATTTGAGAGATTCATCCGAATTAGTGAATGTTTTTGACACTCCCTCAAAGGTAATACGCATTCTAGCCGGATAGAACACTCCACACAAAACTCCCTTAACACCATAAAGAACTTCTCTGGTCTGTGAGAACTTTCTTCTCTTTTGCTCAATCTCATAAGGGTAGTCCCGTAGGAGTTTAATAGTATCACCTCTGTACATCATCTTCTCTCCGTGGTTGATTTTTTTCATCAGCGCTTCCATTGTTGAGATATCCCGAAGTTTAATTATGATCTGTCGTGGGTAGGCATGTTCTCCTTGAGATCTTGATTTAAATCTGGGGAGTCGATGTGCTACTTCAATTACAGGTACTTCTGGTAGCTTCAGTACGTGTTTAATTAGGTTGGCAGCGAACTCACAAACATTGTCCCCCTCAGCTCCCTCTTTTACACCACGTATTCTTATATTTTGACGTCTTGAGCGAGCTTCTAGGTCAACACATTTATTCGAAACCTTTGTGACTTGGTTCTTGAGACTATCTATTTCTGACTTCATAGTCTGCATCTCTCCAGCCATCACTTCCACAGCAGCTTCCAAATCATTCACTGCAGATGCATTTGCAGCCACAGTTTCGTGCACAGCCTCAAACATCTTTGTGGTCTCTTCTGCCACCTTTTCAATTTTTATCGATAATCCTTTTTCCACACCTTCAATTCTTTTTTGGAGAGCCTCAATACCCTCAAGTATTTTATCATTACCGGCCATCAATTTACTGTTCCCAGCTTCCATATCATTTTTGATATCTCTTACCGAGTTTCTTAAGTCCTCCATTTCGGCTTTCTCTTTTGCAGATCGAGTAGCCATTCCAGAGACCTCTCCAGAGGTCAGTTCTGAAGTTTCTTGCTGTTCCAGAGTCTTCAGCAGATGTTTTGAGATTTTCCTCTGTGGGCTCTGACCTGGAGATGTACTTTTCATTTAAAATGACTTTCCCTCCGTTAAAATCGCGGCGCTTACTGATGACGTCATCAGCACCGCGACATGAAGCTCCGGTAAGTTTTTAAAAACGGTCCCGACCTCCAGACCCGATTTTAACGCGAAAAATCGCGATTTTTTCAGCGGAGCTAAAAAGTTTGCGACTGCTAGCAAAGCATGTCGCCACCGGAAGTCCATTTGACCAAGTAGAAAGGAAATATCGGCTTGTCATATAACAACTTTATCCATGAAATAAAGTTTTCTCCTAATTGAAATTTTTGCAATACTGTAAAAAGATATTTCCTTCCATTTGACCAAGTAGAAAGGAAATATCTTTTTACAGTATTGCAAAAATTTCAATTAGGAGAAAACTTTATTTCATGGATAAAGTTGTTATATGACAAGCCGACTGCCAGAATACTGACTAATCAAACACTCTCACCTAAATTTCAGTTATCCAGGGGCAATAGACAGGGGTGTGCACTATCACCTCTGTTATTTGCCCTTGCGATTGAACCTTTAGCAGAAAACATAAGAGTACATCCGAATATTCACGGCTATAATACTAAATATTCTAACAATAAAATATCGTTGTATGCAGATGACGTACTACTATATATCACCAATTCCAAACATACAAAATCTTATAGAGGAATTCGGTTCCTTTTCAGGATATAGAATAAACTGGAACAAAAGTGAAATTATGTCAATAAAGCCTCAAGATCCGACACACCTTCTAAAATTTCCCTTTAGAATTGCTACGGAAATTTTTTAAATATCTTGGAGTTTACGTAACTAGAAAATACACTTCTTTATTTCAAGCAAACTTTCCACCATTAATTACCAAACTAAATGCCTTTATTCATTTTTGGAAAACGCTTCCGATTTCCCTCATAGGTAGAATAAATGCCATAAAGATGATCTTCCTTCCACAAATCCTGTACCTATTTCAATCAATACCGATTTATCTCCCTAAAATTAAAAAAAAAAAAACTAGATTCTGTGATCACAAACTTTATTTGGGATTATAAAACACACAGAATCCACAAACGACATTTATGTAAACCCAAAGAAATTGGCGGATAGGCTCTCCCTAATGTTTTGTACTATTACTGGGCAACGAATATTAAAAACTTAATCTATTGGATGGACAACACATGCCAACAGGTAAACTGGCTAATAATGGAGAGAGAAGATTGTTCGCCTTTTAATATAGTCGCGATTCTTCTCTCTCCAATAAATCTGAAGAAATCAGTATATGAGAAAAACCCGATTATCCATAGTACCTTATGAATCTGGAAACAAGTGGTCAACCCTTAAACTGAGAAATTTATCTCTTCTCTCACCAATCGCCAATAATCCCTCGTTTAATCCGTCTATTTTAGACAAGGCGTTCACACATTGGGAAAGATTAGGAATTAAAAAACTGGGAGATCTTTATGAGATGGGGACTCTCCTCTCATTGCAAGAATTACAGTCGAAATATCATCTGAAAGGTAGCCAATACTTTAGATATCTTCAAATACGAGACTATCTGAAATCACATACCCCAGACTGTCAATATATGGATTCAGACATACTAGATGAATGCATGAATAGAAACTCGGATTCAAATAAGTTAATATCGTACCTTTATAATGCCCTTTTAAATATACAAATCCCATCATCGGAAATAATTAGGCGAGCTTGGGAAGATGAATTGGGCCTAACAATTTTAAAAGATAGATGGGAGGAAAGCCTTCTATATATACATAACTGTTCTCTTAACGTTAGGCATTCGTTAATACAATTTAAAATACTGCATAGACTTTATTATTCAAAGTCTAAACTGAATAAGATCTTCCCAAATGTTTCCCCTATTTGTGATAAATGTCTCCTTCAGGAAGCAACCATAACTCATTCTTTTGCCTCCTGTATAAAGTTACATAATTTCTGGAGGGGAATTTTTGAAAAAAAAAAAAAAACACTTTAAATAAAATTGGACACCGACACAGAATTGATTACTCTAGGCACATCAGAAGCCTGTTCTGAGCTAACATTATTTCAAAGACGTTTCCTTAATTATGGCCTGATAACGGCGAAAAAACGAATACTTAAATTTTGGAAACACACACCAGTCCCTACTGTAAAGATGTGGATTACAAACATGTCCGAGACACTACATTTGGAAAATATTAGGCTTGTCTTGGCAGAAAAACCAGATCAATTTTTCAAGACATGGACACCCTTTACCGAATTCTTACAAGGATAGTATGGCGCAACACAAATTTGGATTTAAATCCAACTATGGTTTGGGTGAGGTGGGCGGGGAGGGGGTGGGGGGGGGTGGACGAGGGGCAGGTATATCTCCACTTTTTTCTTTTTTTCTTTTCTTTTTTTTTCTTTTCTTATATCTTTATTCACTCTTTGGCCACACTACTTTGGTAGTCTAGGGGTCCTATTTTTTCACTTCACTTTTTCCCTTGTTCTTTCTCTCTTCTTTTCCCTCATTTTCAGGTTAAAAGGTAAAAATTGAAGCTGTACAGTAATTGTATGATTTTACATGCCGAATGTTTTATTCTTGTACAATTGCTTCTAATAAAAATAATTAAAATGTTAAAAAAAAAAAAAGAAATAAAGTGGATGAGCTCATAGCACAGTTAGAAATCGGTAGGTTTGATGTTAGGGGAATTACAGAGACGTGGCTGCAAGAGGATCAGAGCTGGGAGCTGAATATTCAAGGTTATATATCCTATTAGAAAGACAGACAGGTGGGCAGTCCTTAGCAAGGGATGACATAGGATCAGAAGATCCTATGTCATTGTAGATAGAGCTGAAAAATTGAAAGTGTAAAAATACCCCAATGGGAGTTATTTACAGGCTCCCAAACAGTAGACAGGATATAGGGTACAAGTTACATCAGGAGATACAATTGGCATGTAAGAAAGGCAATGCTCTGGTAGTCAAAGGAGATTTCAATATACATGTTTACTGGGAAAATCAGGTTGGTACTGAACCCCAAGAAAGAGAATTTGTAGAGTGCCTTTGAGATGGTTTCTTAGGGCAGCTTGTAGTGGAGCCTACCAGGGAAATGGCAATTCAGGATTTAGTGATGTGTAATGAACCGGATTTGAAAAGGGAACTCAAGGTAGTATAAAATTAAAAGAGAAGACGTAAAACATTGCAAAGGTTAGTGGGAAGCCAGAGGATTGGGAAGCTTTTAAAGAACAACAGAAAGGCAATACGGGGTGAAAAGATAAAATACGAATGTAAACTAGCTAATAATATAAAAGGGTTTTTTCACTTATATGAAGAGTAAGAATAAGATTAAGAGTAATAGTGGACCTTGGACCGCTGGAAATTGGTGCAGGAGAAGTGATAATGGGGGATAAAGAAATAGCAGAAGAATTGAATATGAGTTGAATAACTTTTTTTGCAGTCTTCACACTGGAAAACACCAGCAACGTGCCTGAAATTCAAGAGAGTCAAGGGGTGGAAGTTAGTGGAGTGGCTATTACTAAGGAGAAGGTGCTTGGGAAGCTGAAGGGGCTGAAGGTGGATAAGTCACCTGAACTCTCCTGATGTAACTTGTACCCTATATCCTGGCTACTGTTTGGGGGGCTGTAAATAACTCCCATTAGGGTATTTTTACCCTTACAATGGGCTACACCCGAGGGTTCTGAAAGGGATGGATATAAAGATTGTGGGCATTAATAGTGATATGTCAAGAGACAGGTGTGGTTCCAGATGATTGAAAAATTGCCAATATCACCCCGCTGCACAAGAAGGGAGCAAAGCAGAATAGTGGGAACTATAGGCTGAGTAGTCTGGCTTTGGTGGTTGGTAAGATGTTAGAGTCCATTGTAATGAATGAGTATACGGAGTATTTAGAGGTTCATGATAAAATAGGCTGAAGTCAGCATGGTTTTGTGAAATGGGCCAAAGTCAGCATGGTTTTGCCTGACAAATGTGTTGGAATTCTTTGAAGCAGTAAATAGACAGAATTAATGAATACTTTATTTTCACATGCGACATCACAGTGAAATACTTTGCTTGCATACCCAAGGTACCCAAATAGTCGCCCAAAAAGGGAGAGTCAGTAATTGTTGTTTACCTTGGTTTTCAGAATGCCTTTGATAAAGTGCCACGTGTGGCAGTTGAGGAAGATGAGAGCCCATGGTATCAAAGGGCAGATATTAGCATGGATAGCAGGTTGGCTGGATGGCAGAAGGCAAGGAGTGGCATTCAAGAGGGCTTTTTCTGGTTGGCTGCCATTGACTTGCGGAGTTCCGCAGGGGCGGCGCTGGGGCCACTACTCTTCACGTTGTACATTAATGATTTGGATGAGGGGATTGAAGGCTTTATGGCCAAGTTTGCGGATGATATGAAAATAGGTGGAGGGGCAGGTAGTGCAGAGAAAGCAGGGTCTCTGCATATGGTTGGACAGGTTGGGAGAGTGGGCAGAGAAGTGGCAGATGGAATATAATGTAGCATATTGTGGAGTCATGCATTTTGGCAGTAGGAATAATTGCGTAGACTATTATCTAAATGGGGAGAGAATCCAGAAATCGGAGGTGCTAAGGGACTTGCGAGTGCTGGTGCAGGATTCCCAACAAGTTAATCTGCAAATCAAATCAGTAGTAAAGAAGGCAAACACAATGCTAACATTGACGTGTAGGTATTCTGAGCAGTTTTGGCCACCATATCTGAGGAAGAATGTGCTGGCTCTGGAGAGGGTCCAGAGGAGGTTTAAAAGAATGATCCCAGGAATGAGTGGGTTAACATACAATGAGCGTTTGACGGCACTGGGCCAGTATTCTCTGGAATTTAGAGGAATGAGGGGGGGGGGGATTCATTGAAACATACAGATTAGTGAAAGGCTTGGATAGAGTGGATGTGGAGAGGATATTTCAACTCGTGGGGGAGCCTAGGACCAGAGGTCATAGCATCAGAATTAAAGGATGCTCCTTTAGGAAGGAGATGAGGAGGAATTTATTTAGTCAGACAGTGGTGATTCTGTGGAATTCTTTGCTACAGAAGGCTGTGGAGTCCATCAATGGATAATTTTACGGCAGAGATAGGCTGTGGGCCGTGGAGCTTTTTCGTTCAAGTTCGTGATCCAACTCACGGAACTACCTGAATTTTTAACATATTGTGTAAAAACATTATATAAATCATACCTGAAACTCGTCAAGACCAAAACCTGCACATATTATTAAAATATGAGCAAAACCTCAAATTTTCTGAGTAGTAATTGTCCAATCAATGCACGTTTGACATTGAGGTCGGACGTCAATTGACCAATCACTCGCTTTGTTTTATGGTCGCTAGGCAGCGAGGGACCCTGGGACCATGGCTACCTCCGAATTACATCAAAACAATAGCAAGGTTTCCAAGGAATAAAGGTAATGCTAATCTTGCTGATAATTTTGTTTTACAATTGATTTATCTCTGTAAAGTTATGATGTGAACTGTTAAAGAAAATGATAAATAACAAATGTAGAGCTAGGGTTAGGATTAGGGTCAGTCATCAATTGGTCGGACAGTCGGTTATTCAGTCAGTCAGTCGGTCAGTCAGTCGGTCGGTCAGTCGACTATTCAATCAGTCAGTCGGTCAGTCAGTTGGTTGGTCAATCAGTCGGTTGGTCAGTCAGTCAGTTGGTCGGTCAGTCAGTCAGTCAGTCAGTCGGTCAGTTGGTCAGTCGGTCAGTCAGTCAGTCAGTCGGTCGGTCAGTCAGTCAGTCAGTCGGTCGGTCAGTCAGTCAGTTGATCATGATGTCTGTCGGTCGGGCTGTCGGTAGGCCGATGGATGCTGCGAGTGGTCAGACGGCCGGTGGGTGCTGCGAGTGGTCGCACGGCCGGTGGGTGCTGCGAGTGGTCGGACGGCCAGTGGATGCTGCGAGTGGTCGGACGGCCAGTGGGTGCTGTGAGTGGTCGGACAGCCGGTGAGTGCTGCGAGTGGTCGGTCGGGCTGTCGGTAGGCCAGTGTTGCAACGAACGATTGGACGGTCTGACGGAGCGGGCGCTATGGGGGTGCTGAAGGCGGCCCGGGCTGCGTGCAGGGCAGTGCTGCTCCACACCATCATCACCACGATGATCCAGAAGGGCATGCTGGCCGAGGTGGACGGGCTGCGGGGCCACACGTACGGAGCCCACAGCCGGTCCCAAAACGGCTCCAGCTTCAGCCGTGAGCAGCTCTGGAAGGGGGGCGAGTTAGGGTTAGGGTTAGGCATTTTCCTGTCAGTGAAAGATACCTTGGCCTTCCCCCAACCTGGCACACCCCCAATCCCACTATGGCCGTGACCCCCACTCTGAACACTGGCAGTCAGTGGGGTTCAGTAAACG
>CM075978.1:60296553-60442983 GCA_038087875.1 Malacoraja senta | reverse complement strand
TCCCTACCCACATAACCCCCACCCACACCCCCCAGCACCACAACACACTACCCCCGACCCGCCTCTCATACGCCCCTCTGCAGCTGGTGGGGCGTGTCAGGGTATGCTGCCAAGGCCACAGACCATGCCGATTGGACATATGTGAGCATAGGGCATTTGTGACATCACACGATGGAACGTTCACCAACATTCTATGGGTGAGAGCTGTTTTTTAAAAACATTTTGAAATGGGGGTGGGGTGGGGGTGAGAAGGATTTTATTAAAACTGTGTACATAAACACGACAAATTTAATCAGGGAGTGGATACTAGGAATGAAAAGTGAAATCTCTACCGAAATGGAAGAAATCTCGGCGTTTCTGCGTGTGGTGTTGGCGTAGCAACGAATCAAAGGCTGGCACCCACAAGACAGGCAGAAACACACACACACATACACACACACACACACACACATACACAGAGTTTTAAATATAGACTAGACCAAGTGCAGACCCGTTGGGTCTGGACACCGAACGTGCGTTTGCGGGGGGGAGGGGCTGTTGCGTCACACTAACACCCCCTTTCCTCCAAAGCACGGAATCCTGCATCCACAAACACACACACTCATCACACCCCTTGATATTACATTAATTTTTAAATTTGATTCTTTTATCCCATCTCCACCCTATCCACTGATGAATAGCCCTCACCTCTCAGGTGCCTTCTAGAGGGGGGGTGGCAGAGAGACAAAATTTAATGTTAAAAATTTGAAGAGGGATGGAGGAGGGGGGGAGAGAAAGGTGGTGAGAGAGGAGGGGGAGAGAGGAGAGTGGGTGAGAGAGGAAGGAGACGATGGGGGAGAAAGGTGAAGGGGGTGTTTGGAACGGGCGTGCATGAGTCGAGCCGCGGGCTGTGAAGAGAGAAGGGAAGAGAGAGAGAGAGAGAGATGGGAGAGACAGAGAGACTGGTACACAAAAAAAAGCTGGAGAAACACAGCGGGTGCAGCAGCATCTATGGAGCGAATGAAATAGGCAAAGCTTGGGCCGAAGCCCATCCTCAGGTTTTTTTTTACTGAAACATTTCCTATTTCCTTCGATCCATAGATGCTGCTGCACCCGCTGATGTTATACCGCTTTTTTTTGTGTATCTTTGATTTTCCAGCATCTGCAGTTCCGTGTTAAAGACAGAGAGACTGTTGGTGGGCTGTTTTCCCAACGCGCGTTTGCGGGAGGGGGGGGGGGTGCTGCGGCATCACACACACTAACCACCCCGCAAACACACTCGGGGGGAAGGTGGAGAGGAAGACGGGGGTGTGGAGAAAAGAGGAGAGGGGGAGGGAGGGTAGAGGGCGAGGAGGAAAGGGGAGAGATTGGTGAGGTTGAAGAGAGTATGGTGGGGGAGAGGGATGGGGAGGAGAGTGGTGAGTTAGGAGGAGAGCGTGGAGGGCAGGAAGGGGGAGAGGGGGGGGAGGGGATGTTAGAGGTGGAGAGGGGGGATGGGGGGAAGGGGAGAGGAGTAGGTGGAAGAGAGGGAGAGAGGGAGGGGGAGGGAGAGAGGTGGGGGAGGGAGAGGGGAAGAGTTGGGAGTGAGTGGTTGCGGGGAGTGGTGCAAGAGAGAGTGGAAGGGGTGGGGGGAGATGGGGTGAAGAGGGGGGGTGGAGGGGTAAGAGAGGGTGTGGGAGGGGAGGGAGGGGGAGAGGAGAGAGGGGGAAGAGTGGGGAGGGAGAGTGGAAGTAGGAGGGGTAGGGACAGTCGGGGTGGGGAGAGAAGAGGAGAGGGGGAGGAGGAAAGGGGAGAGATTGGTGAGTGAGAAGAGAAGCAGGGTGGGGGAAGGGAGGGGGAGGAGAGTGGGGAGTGGTAGAAGAGCGGGGAGGGCAGGAAGGGGGGAGAGGATGTTAGAGGTGGAGAGAGGAGATGAGGGGAAGGGGAAAGGAGAGTAGGGGGAAGAGAGGGAGGGGAGGGAGGGGGAGAAGAGAGAGGAGGGGGAGGGAGAGTGGAAGTAAGAGGGGTAGGGACAGTCCATCTGTTCCCCATTCCCTATCACCCCCAATCATCTTTCTCTATTCCCACACACGTGGCGACGCCCTTCGACACAGGCTGCGGGGGTGGGGGGGGAGGGGCTGGGGCTGCTGCCAAGGCATATGTAAATTGGTCCATTCCGATTGGACATCTGTGACCATTGTGCATTGTGACATCACACAACGGAATCTTTACTAACATTCTACGGCTGAGCTGTTTTTTAAACATTTTGAAATGTTTGGTTTGGGGGGGGGGAGAGGTATTTTATTTTTAAAAGCGTACCTAAACACGACCAAATTTAATCAGGATTGTCTATTCGTAAAGATAAACGTAACCTCTTTAGAAACGGTAAAAAATATCGGCGTTTCCACGCGCCGCGCGGGCGCGGGGCGGTATCAAAGGCGGGACAGGTCAAGCAGAACGTTGTACGTACAGACGTACAGACGTACAGACGTACAGACGTACAGACGTACAGACGGACGGCAGCCAGAGAGTTTTAAAAGTATATAGATAGATAGATAATTATACATAATTATATATGATTAAAGTCATATTCACAAGTCATATATATATATATATATATATATATATATATATATATATATATGACTTGTGAATATGACTAATCATATATAATAATACATCGTTTAAATAGACAGCAACATGGAAATAGGCTCCCCATGGTGTAATATGGGGATTGGACACTTTGATTTTGCTCACACTCACAGCCGGCAGGCAAGACACGGCCGATATCGGGGTCTAATAACATATTTCGCATCATCAGATTAAAATGAAATTACACCAAAAACTAGATAAGATGTTAAATAAAGATCCTACAGTACATACCTTTTGTTTTGTCCTGAACTTGCGATCCGTGATTTTGAAGGTGTTGAAGTTGGCCCGACTTTCATCCAGCGATTCAATAGACCAGTAACGTTTAAAAAAAAAATCGCTAACGAGATCACAAAACAAAATTTCTTCATAAGCTTGTCGTACAAGCAAATCCATCTCCGACAACCAATAAAAACCTGCATTTTAATCACCCCCCCACACACAGCCTCTCGCGTTGCACGCACAGGCAGTGTGCAGATCTGGAGCGCCACTGATGGCAGGAATTTGTCGCTACACATGAGCAAAATAAACATTAAACCATGTCTTAAGTGTTTATTTTATTGAACTTTTTGAACATCCTAAAAATATGTAAAGAAAACTAGGAGTGGAAAAATAAGGAGTGGAATTTTTCTAGTTTCCATTAAGTAAAATTAGTAAACAACTGTCTTTGAACTTAGAATTAGATTCTTAGAAACAATATTTTCTTGTGTATGTTTACCACAAATAAATGACAAGCAGTGTACTTCTACACATACATATGTTTTTTATCATCAATGACTAGGATGTTCCTGTACTCCTGTGACAAGCTTCTCAAACCGAGTTCAATTTCCTTCTGCAAACCCTCCCGCATTACCGAATCAACATACTGAAGTGAATTCCGTTTCTTAGATTTCAGTTCTACCAAGGTCGAAAATCCTTGTTCAGACAGGAAAGTTGTTGTCATCATTATTAGTGGTTGAAGGGCCTTCAAGGCCAGTGATTTGTATTCAGGGAAAGCAAATAATCCAACCCAGTAGTCTCCATAATAGGTGTACATCTCAAAAGATTATTTTTGAGTGAAGCTCCATCAACCCTTCTGACATTTCCCCAAAATCTGCTCGCTTAATGTGGCTGGTGCTAAAAGGATTAACTATCCACATCTGATTTTCCAAGTCCGGCAGTGGATTAGACGAAATGTTTACGAAATGCAGCCTCACCCGCTGAGTTTCTCCAGCACTTTTGTCTACCTTCCAAGTCCTGCAGATGCTTCTGAGGAAAATATGTTTCATAATTTTTAGACAGCAACTGCAGATGGTCGGAAATGATGTCCTTCAGTGTTTTCTCCAGATCAGGTTGCTTTTCTTCCCACTCACACTCTTTGAGGAAGCTTTCCAAATGTGGGAAATTGAAGAAATTGCCTTTACGAATGTTACTATGCCACATGGTGATCTTTATTTTCATGGCTTCTATTTTTCCCAAGGACATCGAAGATGTCACCTCCTTTACCTTGAAGGGACAAGTTGAGCCGATTCAAATATTCAAAAATAGAAGTCATGAAACACAATTCGGCCAGCCAAAAATCATTGTTGAAAAGCATTGCTTTCAGGTCACCTTGCTCACCTTTCACAAGTGACTTGTCTCCTGAACATACCTTCTCTTGAGTCTTGTTTGTTTCACTTTCTTTCAGAAATGAACTACTTCCTTCTGCACACTCTGAGCTGGTTTCTTTAGGTACTTCAACAAAGACATAGTGTCTTAGTTTGAAAGCAAAATAAATCAGCAAATTCGAGTCTATATGAACTGAATGAGTCTACTGCAGGTTCGATTAACTGAAACTTAACCCTTTTACCCCCTCCCCCCCTCCCCAACCAACACCTCACACTACTTAAAGCCTGACTCCAGTCTGCAAAGACTGGGCCCTTTCCCACACACCCCTCTCCGATCACCACTTAACACCCACTTACAGCCTGACTGCCAATAGAAAATAATATATAAATATTTGAATAAATTAAGTCATTCACCCCTCTAGTTTCATTCACCCCAAAATAATTTTCATTCACCCTTGGGTGAACCATTCACCAGTTTAGAATCACTGCACTAAAACAAGGTTGGTCATGACCTTCACTGAATCTGAAGATACTGTTATTCGAACAGCGGCCCCCTGTGTGGCAACGGGGAAGAAGTGGACTCCATCTGAAGCCATTCAGAGTGCCAAGTCTACTCTTCATTTCAGGGATGTGGTTGGCCAAGACCAACATGGGAGAGCCGGGCTCGGGCTCGTCCAAAAAGCTCCTCAATGGCACAAGGCTACATCAGTGCAGAAAAGACGGCTAGTGGTGGAGGAGGTGAGAAGACAGAAGGAGGCAGAGCGACACGCCAAGGCCGTCTCAATCAAAGTGGAGCAAGATAGACCACTCCTGCAAAATCTAATGGACTGACGTGTAGTATGCAAAGGAGCGTAACTTCCGCCATTTCAGTAACCCAACCTATCTTTGACCCGACCCGACTTCAGTTTATGCGTTCAGTTAAAACGGCACATAGCTTGTACAGGGAGAAACTGCAGATGCTGGTTTAAACCGAAGACAGACACAAAAGGCTGGAGTAACTCAGCGGATCAGGCAGCATCTCTGGAGAGAAGGAATACGTGATATTTTGGGTCGACTTTTTCATTAGCTGCCATGACCCTTTACAGCTATCGAAAAAGTTGACCCGAAATATCACCTATTCCTTCTCTCTGAGATGCTGCCTGATCCGCTGAGTTACTGAGCGATTTCACCCTCCTCCCTCCTTTATTACAAAAATATAAACACTTTCATTCCCCGGACGGGTGGAGGGGGGACCCAAATGCTGCAAAAAAAAACGTTTGTGTTCATCAACAGCCATCTTAGCATGACATGAAGTGTAAGTAGATAACAAGCTGCCTGACTGTAAAGCTCGCTGTAAACATATTTTGTTGCCTTTTTAAAATATTTTTTCTCTCTCCGCCCCCACCCTAAATCTGGAAAGTTGCAAACCCAGCAAAGGTTGAGTGTCACTCCTGTTAACGCGGTATTTTATCAATATCACGCTGCATATATCTGCCCCAACAAAACGTAATTTTTTTTGTGTGTGTTTTAAAACATTGCGGACCAGGGTTTTAGAAAGAAGGTAGACATAAAATGCTGGAGTAAACTCAGCCGGACAGGCAGCATCTCTGGAGAGAAGGAATGGGTGGCGTTTCGGGCCGAGACCTTCTTCAGACACTTTGTTTTTAGAAAACTGTGTTTGACCTACAAAATAAATGCAACATTCCTAAGGGGGTATAAACGGAGATGTGCAAGTGTCGGGACCTCTCTCTCTCTCTCGCAAACACATCCTGTGCGTGAATTCGCAGCTTTAATCCAAGGGTGAGCGAACGCGTGGACAGAAGGACGAAAGCAACATTCATAGAGCGGAATAGGTGACATTTTGGGTTGAGACCCATGCTTCAGACTCAGGGGGAAGAGGAACAAGCGATATAGACGATACTAAGGACAAATGAATGCAAGATATGCCTATATTTCCCTTTCCCTTGACTGTCAGTCTGAAGAAGGGTTTCAACCCGAAATGTCACCCATTATGCTCTATGATCTTTGCTTTCGTCCGTCTGTCCGCGCGTTCACTTGCTCTTGGTGCCGGCGTTTCTCCCCTCAGACCCTGCTAAACAAACACACACTCACACACACACACACACACACACACACACACACACACACACACACACAGAAACACACACACTCACACACACACTCACACACACACACACAGCATGTCTGGCAGATCGGTGCGGGCTGAGACCAGGAGCAGGGCAAAAGATGACAGCAAATGGGTCATGGCAGCTATCGAAAAAGTACTGAAATGGTAAGGGGAAAATAAATAAAAAACACCCGAAGGAAATAGATGTTTAACAAAAAAAAGGGGGGATCCGGCGATCGTTCCTCGTGCGTGTCGGAGGGAAGGGGGGGGGATGGCTTGAGTGGGTACAGGATTTTCTGGAGCTCCTTCCTAATGGCAATATTTTGTATGTTCAAAGTTAAAAGGAAGACTCGGCAGGAATATCAAAATGATCACCTGCAGCTGAGAAACAAAAAGATGAGTTGTGTATGAAGATGCCATGACCAAAGCAAAGATACTAGAGCTGAGACGGAAGCCGGTTACGGATATGGCGCTAAAGATTACCCATGACCCTACTGCGGCTTTTTCGTCGAGTGGACTATCTTGCTCCGCTATAGGATCTTTGGTCTCAATGGCCAAGCAGGGCCAATGGACTAACTGAGAAAGTCTGGAAAAGAGGAAACTCAGCTGGCGTGACATCTGGCAAATGGTGGGATCTCGGCTAAGTTTTGTCATCAGAGCCACTTATGACGTTCTACCCGCACCGGAGAACCTGAAGCAGGAAAAAGACCAAGTACTCTGAACTGGCAACTGAAGCTGCCCAGAATGGCTGGAAGACCAAGATTTTCCCTGTAGAAGTGGGATGTAGGGGATTCGTTGCTACATTTACAACCAGTCTATTGAAGAAAATGGGGGTGAGGGGTCGCTCCCTCCAACAAGCAATCAAGTAATTGTCAAATTCAGCAGAAAAAAGCAGCAATTGGCTTCGGATTAAAAGGAAAGACAACAATTGGGCTGCAAGATGAAGACAGGAAGGTATGGAACTGAGGGGGAGTGTACCTGGGATGCCAGGTATCAACTTTGAGCCCTCTGGAGACGTGGGCTTATAAATGAAATGTCAAAGAAGGAGGGTGCTCACCTGAAGACCCCGATGAGGTACCTACCATATCTTTCACCACTCCAATCCCACTGCCAATATCAAGAGTGCCGACTTACTACAGGGATTGAAACATCAAGTCCTATTAACTTGACTGTTGTGACACACATTTAACAAGTTAAGGCTGTTGTACTTAAATTATTACTGTTACTTCTCCAATGCATTCTTAAATATATTACTTTCACAGGCCTGGATGCTTATTGTACTAAATCAAAACACCGAAGACTGCAAATGGCAAGCTATATAATTGATTCACTTGAACACCAAATTAGCAAGCCGATGGACCTAATAAAATTTGTTGTTGTGCCTCTTAACTCAGTATAATGGTGGGGAGGATCTCACCGACTTGCTGGTGTTGAGTTTGCAGTAAGTCTTTGTCCTTTGTCATGGATATTTGTGATGTATCTGTACACTGTAAATGGCTCAATTGTATTCATGTATTATCTTTATGTTGACTGGAAACCACACAACAAAAGATTTTCACTGTAGCTCAGTACACATGACAATAAACTAAACTGAGCTGAACCGACTTGCTGACAAGATTCAGACAGATTAATCTGTCACTTTGCCTTCTGTAGGATCTGGACTTTCTGGGATTTAGGCTGTGGGCCGAGCATCAAAAATGTGTCTAGAATTTAACTTTCGTGATCCATGTCTGGGAACTACTTGAAATTTTGCACAGATTTAGATAAAATATAATTGAGAAAAAAGTCATAACTCGTCAGTGCCAAAAGTTGCTTATTAATTAATTAAGCTAATAGGAAATGAGAGCGAAAAAGTAAGCGGCATCTAGTGTTCAATGCTCATATTACTCCATTGGGAGCCTAATTCCATGTTGCTATTTAAACCATATATTATTATACCATATATATATATATATATATATATATATATATATATATATATATATATATATATATATATGTGTGTGTGTGTGTGTGTGTGTGTGTGTATGTGTGTGTGATGTGAATATGACTAATTATATAAGTCAATATATAATTATCTTATTTTATCTTCTTATCTTATCTTATCTATCTTATCTATATTACTAAAACTAAGATCTTGAGCACTTTCTGTTTCGTGATTTCTGAAAGAACCCCACCACTTACGGCCGTCATTTTTGGCCACCTCGCTCAGAGTCCCCCTCCCCCTCCGCTGAGCTGGACCAGAGGATTTTCCCCATTGATGAAATATGAAAGAGTTATTAATGTTTAAAAATTTTTGGCATTCTCTCCACTGCCCCTGCTGGTGGGAGGGGGGAGGGACTGTAAAACACGGAAGTGTTGTGCCTCAATCAGTCTCTGCAAGATGAGGGAAGTGAGAGGGTCACGTCTCTCAGTCTGAGCTGTGAATAACACTGAACACATGTCTACTAAACTGTGAGTGTGGTTTTACTGACCTTGTGCCCTTAATGTGGTTTGAAAATAAAAAAATATGGTTAGTTTGAAGTAAAAAGCACTGCAAATGGTTGTTTGGGCGTTTTGGGTTGAAGTAAAAAGCACTGCAAATGGATGTTTGGAGGTTTTGGGTGGAAGTAAAAAGCACTGCAAATGGTTGTTTGGGGGTTTTGGGTTGAAGTAAAAGGAACTGCAAATGGTTGTTTGGGGGGTTTGGTATGAAGTAAAAGGCACTGCAAATGGTTGTTTGGGGGGTTTTGGGTTGAAGTAAAAGGCACTGCAAATGGTTGTTTGGGGGTTTGGGGTTGAAGTAAAAGGCACTGCAAATGGTTGTTTGGGTTTTTTGGGTTGAAGTAAAAGGCACTGCAAATGGTTGTTTGGGGAGTTTTGGGTTGAAGTAAAAGGCACTGCAAATGGTTGTTTGGGAGTTTTGGGTTGAAGAGGCACTGCAATTGGTTGTTTGGGGGTTTTGGGTTGAAGTAAAAGGCACTGCAAATGGTTGTTTGGGGGTTTTGGGTTGAAGTAAAAGGGACTGCAAATGGGTAAAATGGCACTGCAAAGAGAAAGCAGCTGATTGGTGGAAGAGGACTAAGAGGAAGCAGTTGATTGGGAGTCAGATCCCTGCTGATTTCCTCCACCAGTTTGTATTGTATCCAGGGTAAGGGGGGAGAATGAGGGCCAGGGCAGTTTACTGTTCTGGATGTCAGATGTGGGAGATCATGGAGTCTGATACCCCTCCAGACGGTTACATCTGTGCCAGGTGCGTCGAGATGGGGTTCCTAAGGGACCGTGTTAGGAACCTGGAGCAGCAGCTCGATGACCTATGTCTGATCAGGGAGAGTGAGGAGGTCATAGAAAGGAGTTATAGGGAGGTGGCGACTCCAAGACCACGGGAGGCAGACAAGTGGGTCACGGTTAGGAAGGGCAAGGGGCAAAGGCAGGGACTAGTGAGTACCCCGGTGGCTGTACACCTTGAAAATAAGTACTCCTGTTTGAGTACTTTTGGGGGGGACAGCCTTCCTGGGGGTAGCGACAGCGGCCGGGCCTCCAGCACAGAGACCGGCCCTGTTGCTCAGAAGGGTAGGGAAAAGAAGAGGAGGGCAATAGTAATAGGGGACTCTATGGTTAGGGGGTCGGATAGGCGATTCTGTGGACGCAGACAGGAGACCCGGATGGTAGTTTGCCTCCCTGGTGCCAGGGTCAGGGATGTGTCTGAACGCGTCCAAGATATCCTGAAATCGGAGGGAGAGGAGCCTGAGGTTGTGGTACATATAGGTACCAATGACATAGGCAGAAAAAGAGAAGAGGTCCTGAAAGGAGAATTTAGGGAGTTGGGAGGAGAGTTAAGGAGAAGGACCGCAAAGGTAACAATCTCAGGATTACTACCTGTGCCACGCGACAGTGAGAGTAGGAATGGAATGAGGTGGAGGATAAATGCGTGGCTGAGGAACTGGTGCAGCGGGCAGGGATTCAAATTTCTGGATCATTGGGACCTCTTTTGGGGAAGGTGTGACCTGTACAGAAAGGACGGGTTGCACTTGAACCCGAGGGGGACCAATATCCTGGCGGGGAGATTTGCGAAGGCTACTGGGGAGACTTTAAACTAGAACAGTTGGGGGGAGGGACTCAAATAGAGAAAGCTAGTAGAAAATGTGGGAGGCAGGAGGCAGAGAAGGGAAGCACTCGGACCCAAAATGTAGGGGAGAAAAGAAAAAGATAATAAACAGAGAATAAGTGGTGGTGGGTTTCTTAAATGTGTATATTTTAATGCTAGGAGCATTGTAAGAAAGGTGGATGAGCTTAGAGCCTGGATTGACACCTGGAAGTATGATGTTGCGGCGATCAGTGAAACATGGTTGCAGGAGGGCTGTGATTGGAAACTAAATATTCCAGGATTTCGTTGCTTCAGGGGTGGTAGAATTGGAGGGGCAAGAGGTGGGGGTGTTGCATTGCTTGTCAAGGAAGATATTACAGTAGTGCTTTGGCAGGATAGATTAGAGGGCTCGTCTAGGGAGGCTATTTGGGTGGAACTGAGAAATGGGAAAGGTGTAGCAACACTTAGAGGGGTGTATTATAGACCGCCAAATGGGGAGCCAGAATTGGAAGAGCAAATATGTAAGGAGATAGCAGATATTAGTAGTAAGCACAAGGTAGTGATTGTGGGAGATTTCAATTTTCCACACATAGACTGGGAAACACATTCTGTAAAAGGGCTGGATGGTTTGGAGTTTGTAAAATGTGTGCAGGATAGTTTTTTGCAGCAAAACATAGTGGTACCTACTAGAGAAGGGGCAGTGCTGGACCTCCTGTTAGTAAATGAGACAGGGCAGGTGGCGGAGGTATGCGTCGGGGAGCACTTCGGGTCCAGTGATCACAATAGCATTAGTTTCAATATAATTATGGAGAGGGTCAGAACTGGACCTAGGGTTGAGATTTTTGATTGGAGAAAGGCTAACTTTGAGGAGATGCGAAAGGATTTAAAAGGAGTGAATTGGGACATGTTGTTTTATGGGAAGGATGTAGAAGAGAAATAGAGGACATTTAAGGGTGAAATTTTAAGAGTACAGAATCTTTATGTCCCTGTACGGTTGAAAGGAAATAGTAAAAATTGGAAAGAGCCATGGTTTTCAAGGGAAATTGGACACTTGGTTCGGAAAAAGAGAGAGATCTACAATGAGTAAATGAGGTGCTTGAGGAGTATAAAGAATGTAAAAAGAATATTAAGAAAGAAATTAGAAAAGCTAAAAGAAGATATGAGGTTGCTTTGGCAAGTAAGGTGAAAGTAAATCCAAAGGGTTACTACAGCTATATTAATAGCAAAAGGATAACAAGGAATAAAATTGGTCCATTAGAGAGTCAGAGTGGACAGCTATCTGCAGAGCCAAAAGAGATGGGGGAGATATTGAACAATTTCTTTTCTTCGGTATTCACCAAGGAGAAGGATATGGAATTATGTGAGGTAAGGGAAACAAGCAGAGTAGCAATGGAAACTATGAGATTCAAAGAAGATGAGGTGCGGACACTTTTGAAAAATATGAAAACGGATAAGTCTCCAGGTCCTGACAGGATATTCCCTAGGACATTGAGGGAAGTTAGTGTAGAAACAGCAGGGGCTATGACAGAAATATTTCAAATGTCATTAGAAACGGGAATAGTGCCGGAGGATTGGCGTACTGCGCATGTTGTTCCGTTGTTTAAAAAGGGTTCTAAGAGTAAACCTAGCAATTATAGACCTGCTAGTTTGACGTCAGTGGTGGGCAAATTAATGGAAAGGATACTTAAAGATAATATATATAAGCATCTGGATAAGCAGGGTTTGATTAGGAACAGTCAACATGGATTTGTGCCTGGAAGGTCATGTTTGACTAATCTTGAATTTTTCGAAGAGGTTACTAGGGAAATTGATGAGGGTAAAGCAGTGGATGTTGTCTATATGGACTTCAGTAAGGCCTTTGACAAGGTTCCTCATGGAAGGTTGGTTAAGAAGATTCAATTGTTGGGTATTAATGGTGGAGTAGCAAGATGGATTCAACAGTGGCTGAATGGGAGATGCCAGAGAGTAATGGTGGAAGGCTGTTTGTCAGGTTGGAGGCCGGTGACTAGTGGGGCGCCTCAGGGGTCTGTGTTGGGTCCACTGTTGTTTGTCATGTAGATCAATGATCTGGATAATGGTGTGGAAAATTGGATTAGTAAGTATGCAGATGATACTAAGATAGGTGGTGTGGATAATGAAGTAGATTTTCAAAGTCTACAGCGAGATTTAGGCCATTTGGAAGAGTGGGCTTAAAGATGGCAGATGGAGTTTAATGCTGATAAATGTGAGGTGCTACATCTCGGCAGGACAAATCAAAATAGGACGTACATGGTAAATGGTAGCGAATTGAAGAATGCAGTTGAACAGAGGGATCTAGGAATAACTGTGCATAGTTCCCTGAAGGTGGAATCTCATGTAGATAGGGTGGTAAAGAAAGCTTTTGGTGTGCTGGCCTTTATAAATCAGAGCATTGAATATAGAAGTTGGGATGTAATGTTAAAATTGTACAAGGCATTGGTGAGGCCAATTCTGGAGTATGGAGTACAATTTTGGTCGCCTAATTATAGGAAGGATGTCAACAAAATAGAGAGAGTACAGAGGAGATTTACTAGAATGTTGCCTGGGTTTCAGCAACTAAGTTACAGAGAAAGGTTGAACAAGTTAGGTCTTTATTCTTTGGAGCGCAGAAGGTTAAGGGGGTACTAGATAGTGGTCTTTAAAATGATGAGCCGGTTAGACAGAGTTGACGTGGATAAGCTTTTCCCATTGAGAGTAGGGAAGATTCAAACAAGGGGACATGACTTGAGAATTAAGGGACAGAAGTTTAGGGGTAACATTAGGGGGAACTTCCTTACTCAGAGAGTGGTAGCTGTGTGGAATGAGCTTCCAGTGGAAGTGGTGGAGGCAGGTTCGATTTTATCCTTTAAAAGTAGATGGAAAAGGCACTGCAAATGGTTATTTGGTGGTTTTGGGTTGAGGTAAAAGGCAATGCAAATGGTTGTTTGGGGGTTTTGGGTTGAAGTAAAAGGCACTACAAATGGTTGTTTGGGGGTTTTGGGTTGAAGTAAAAGGCACTGCAAATGGTTGTTTGGGGGTTTTGGGTTGAAGTAAAAGGCACTGCAAATGGTTGTTTGGGGGTTTTGGGTTGAAGTAAAAGGCACTGCAAATGGTTGTTTGGGGGTTTTGGGTTGAAGTAAAAGCCACTGCAAATGGTTGTTGGTCTAAACTTGACAACTTCCTGTTTGCACTTTATATTGATTTTAGATAAAACGCTACCACTTACGGCTGTGATTTTTGGCCATCTTAGTCCCCCTCCGCTCATCAGGTGCAGAGGATTCTTCCCATCAATGAAAAATAAAAGTGTTATTAGTGTTTTAAAAATGTTGAGAATCTCTCTCCTCTCGATCACTCCATGAAGGCCACACCTTTTCCGGTGGGAGGGGGAGGGAATATAAAACCAAGAAGTGTGGGGTTGGCTCAGTCTCTGCATGATGGGGAGGGAGAGGTCACGACTCTGTCTGAGCTGTGAATCAACTGAACACACTGAATGTCTACTGAACTGTGAGTGTGGTGTTTTGTGTGGTTTTATGGAGGTTTTATGTTGGTTTCACCCTGCTTGAAATGGTATGAAACTGCATTTGAATGTGGTGGCCTTGCACCCTGCATGAAATGATATGAAACTGCATTTGAATGTGGTGGCGTTGCACCCTGCATGAAATGGTATGAAACTGCATTTACATTTGGTGGCCTTGCACCCTGCTTGAAGTGGATGAAACTGCACTTGAATTTGGTGGCCTTGCACCCTGCTTGAAGTGGTATGAAACTGCACTTGAATTTGGTGGCCTTGCACCCTGCTTGAAGTGGTATGAAACTGCACTGCATTTGGTGGCCTTGCACCCTGCTTGAAGTGGTATGAAACTGCACTTGAATTTGGTGGCCTTGCACCCTGCTTGAAGTGGTATGAAACTGCACTGAATTTGGTGGCCTTGCACCCTGCTTGAAGTGGTATGAAACTGCACTTGAATTTGGTGACCTTGCACCCTGCTTCAAGTGGTTGGAAACTGTACTTGAACTCGGTGGCCTTGCACCCTGCTTGAAGTGCTAGGAAACTGCACTTGAATTCGGTGGCCTTGCACCCTGCTTGAAGTGGTATGAAACTGCACTTGAATTTGGTGGCCTTGCACCCTGCTTGAAGTGGTATGAAACTGCACTGAATTTGGTGGCCTTGCACCCTGCTTGAAGTGGTATGAAACTGCACTTGAATTTGGTGGCCTTGCACCCTGCTTGAAGTGGTATGAAACTGCACTGAATTTGGTGGCCTTGCACCCTGCTTGAAGTGGTATGAAACTGCACTTGAATTTGGTGGCCTTGCACCCTGCTTGAAGTGGTATGAAACTGCACTGAATTTGGTGGCCTTGCACCCTGCTTGAAGTGGTATGAAACTGCACTTGAATTTGGTGACCTTGCACCCTGCTTGAAGTGGTTGGAAACTGCACTTGAATTCGGTGGCCTTGCACCCTGCTTGAAGTGGTAGGAAACTGCACTTGAATTCGGTGGCCTTGCACCCTGCTTGAAGTGGTAGGAAACTGAACCTGAATTTGGTGGCCTTGCACCCTGCTTGAAGTGGTATGAAACTGCACTTGAATTTGGTGGCCTTGCACCCTGCTCGAAGTGGTAAGAAACTGCACTCGAATTTGGTGGCCTTGCACCCTGCTTGAAATGGAATTTCAAGCAATAGCCGTGAGTCAACTGCCAGCCCACCAGCTGTGAGTGAGCTGCCAGCACATCAGGCTTGTGGGTCTGAGCTGCCACCCCAAGAATCAATTTGGCCCACAATGTCCACACTAGCCCTCTGGAGACAAGTCCCTTCAGCCCACAACACCCATACCAGCACTCCAGAAAGCCCCCCCCCCCCGGCCGCCAATATTGGAATTGGTGGAGAGGTGGAATATTGCGTCGGGGGACCAGCCCTCCCGTGTGAACATGGGACCCAACGGGTCCCACTTAGTCTAGTAACTATTAAAACTCTGATCTTGGATGTGTGTATTTATTTGTGTGTTTGTGTATTTGTGTGTGTAATGTTCACCTGCATTTCACATCTCCTCGAAAACATGATGCATTAACGGTGACATTTTTACATATTCCGATAGAAATTTATGTCATGATGTGAAAAATTGCCTCATCTGAAAATTTGATGCATTACTTCCCGAGTTATTTATGAAATGTTCAAAAATTATAAATAACTTGGTAAATAAACGATATGGTCTCGCTGATGATGTCACAATGTCTCTGCCTGCCTGCCTCTGCTCACACTGTCACAATGGATCGGCCTGCCTGCCTCTGCTTGTGCTGCGAGTGACGTCACCCCTGTTCTGTCTTCTGTACTTGTCTTCTTAACTTTCACTTCTTTAAGTTTGTTACTTAGCATCTTTAAACTTAAAGTTTGTTACTTAGCATCTAGGAACTGGGTGCACAAATCTCAATTAAGGAATTAGAAGATATAATAAACTCATTAAAGAATGGAAAAACACCAGGCCCTGATGGATTTACTAATGAATTTTATAAAAGCTTTTATGATAAACTAATACCAAGATTACAAAAAATGTACCAATACGCTTTTAAAAAACGAATACTACCTGATACATTAGCGGAATCAACGATTACATTAATACCTAAGAAAAATAAAGATTTAGAAGAACCTGGTTCATATAGAGCTATAGCATTGTTAAACACAGATCAAAAAATATTAGCGAAAACATTAGCTAGAAGATTAAGTAAATACATTAGTAAATTAATAAACCCAGATCAGACAGGGTTTATCCCTAAGAGATACTCTTCTAATAATATGAGACGTCTACTCAACATAATGCACTCACACAAATCTGAAGGTCAAGAATTATCAATCATTTCGCTGGATGCTGAAAAAGCATTTGATCAAGTAGAATGGAATTATATGGATAAAGTATTACAAAAATTTCAACTGGGAGAGAATTTTATTTTATGGATTAAGTTACTATATAACAAACCTACAGCTAGAATACTAACTAATAACATATTATCCTCGAAATTTCAACTATCAAGGGGAAATAGACAAGGATGCTCATTATCACCACAGCTGTTTGCTCTCATTATTGAACCGCTAGCAGAAAAAATTAGAATACACCCTGATATTCATGGATATAATACTAAAGACTCATATAATAAAATATCTTTATACGCGGATGATATATTACTGTATATTACAAAACCTCAAATCACTATACCAAATATATTAAATTTAATTGAAGACTTTGGATCTTTTTCTGGATATAGAATAAATTGGAATAAAAGTGAAATTATGTCAATAAAACCGAAAGATTCAACACATCTTTTAAAATTCCCTTTTAAAATAGCTACAGAAAAATTTAAATATTTGGGAATCGAAATTACCAGAACATATCAAGGTATGTTCAGGGCAAATTTTGACCCCCTACTTAATAAATTAAATACACTAATTAAATTCTGGAAAACGCTCCCGATGTCTTTAATAGGCCGAATAAACGCAATAAAAATGATCTTTTTACCACAAATTTTATACCTATTTCAATCAATTCCTATATACTTACCTAAGAAGTTTTTTAAAAAACTCGACTCAGATATCACTAATTTTATATGGGACTATAAATCACATAGAATACAAAAAACTCATCTGAATAAACCTAAAGTATTGGGGGGTTTAGCACTACCTAATTTTATGTATTATTATTGGTCAGTAAATATTAAAAACATGATTCAACTGATGGATAACTCCGCCCAGCAAGTAGACTGGATTGTAATGGAGAAAGAGGATTGCTCCTCTGGAAACATTGGAGCGATCCTCCTCTCTCCAATGAAACTGAATAACATAAATTATAATAAGAACCCAATTATTCATAGTACAATCCGTATTTGGAAACAAATAAAACAAAATTTAAAATTAAGAAATTTATCACTTTTATTACCTATAGTCAATAATCCTTCGTTTAGTCCTATTATAGATAAAGCTTATACACAATGGGATAGACTAGGAATTAAAACGCTTGGTGACTTGTATGAAACTGGAAAATTACTTTCATTTCAACAATTACAAATAAAATATAAACTCGGAAATAATCAATATTTTAAATATTTTCAAATATGCGACTATTTGAAAAAATATACAAAAGATCATTATAATAACCCAGTAGATGTATTGGACGAGGCAATGCAGATAAAAGCGGAATCAGCAAACTTAATATCATATTTGTATAATATTATTTTAAATGTACAAATACCACCTACGGAGGGTATCAGAAGAGACTGGGAACAAGAGTTAGCTATTAAAATTTCAAAGGAAAGTTGGAATGAATACTTATTAAACGTGCATAAATGCTCGATTAATGTAAGACACACTTTAATACAATTTAAAATTTTACATAGATTATATTATTCGAAAACTAAAATTCATAAAATTTTCCCAAACGTATCATCTATTTGTGATAAATGTCAATCCCAAGAAGCTACTATAGCGCACTCATTCGTCTTCTGTACAAAAATTCAAAAATTTTGGAATGAAATTTTTGAAATCTTTACAAAGTTATTTAAAACAAGACTGATACCCAAAGCAGAATGGATTATCTTCGGAATAACAGAAGATGATCCAGAACTAAATGTGTTTCAAAAGAAATTAATGGACTATGGGTTAATAACTGGAAAAAAGCTAATTCTAAAATTTTGGAAGAAGGCTCCAATACCAACTATAAATATGTGGATTTCAAATATGTTTGAAACATTACACCTAGAAGAGATAAGACTCCTCCTAGCAGGTAAACCAGATCACTTCCAACCTGACGTGGTCTGCATTTATAGAATTATTACAAACATAGGGTGCAAAATTACTTTAAAAAAAAATAAAAAATTGAGGTCAGGTAAGGGGGGATGATAGTTGAAGAGTTGGTATGTCCTATTTACGTAATGCTTAAAAAAACATTTTTTTTTCTTTTTTTTTTTTTTCCTCTCTCTCTTTCTCTTTTTTTTCCTAGGGCCTATTTCTTAACTCTTTTTCTTTTGTTTTTAATTTCGCTCTTATAGGGTCTTCGTCCTTTTTTGTTGTTACATTTTCTACACTTTTCTACACTTTCACTTTTTCCTTCACTTTCTTCTTTCTTTCAATCTTTTCCTTTTCTAGTGTAAAAAAATAAATAAAGGGAGTACATTAATTGTAAGAAGATACAAATGACGAGTATTAATGTATGTGGTTGTAATGTAATGTACTTCTAATAAATAAAAATTTAAAAAAATAAAATAAAATAAAATAAACTGCTGCTCAGGTCTTGCTGCGCGCTCCGCTGGGCTCCTTGATGTACTAGAACATGGCGGCGGCAGTCATCATCGCAGCGCGCGCTTGGGTGAGGGTGCGGGACAGCGAGATGGGAAGGTGACTGTGGTGGCCATTACTCCCTCTGGGAGAGGCCGTCTATGGAGACCTGCGATTCCTCCATCAATTACAGGGACTCGGGGTATCGTGACGCCTTTTCCTCTCTGGTGATCCCGATCACACCTGGCTGTCATGGGGACGAGCTCCTCTCCGCCTCCCCTGCCTGATCGTCTGTCAAGCGGGTGGGTGGGTTTCCCCTCGCGGAAGCCATGATCGGCCGGCCCTCTGCTGCTTTTCACCGTCCTCAGATCGCTACGCGTTGGGAGCTACGCATGAGTGGATAGGGCAAGGGATGGGGTAAAAGGAGCAAATTAATAATATTAATATAATATCAAGGGGGGTGGTGGTTAGTGTGTGGGGGGGGTGGTTAGTGTATGTGTGTGGGGGGTGGTTAGTGTGTGTGGGGGGGGTGGTTAGTGTGTGTGATGCCGCAGGCTGCCACACCCACCACCCACAACCGTGCGTTGAGGGGATGGAACCCAACGGGTCCAACTTCGTTTAGTAACTATTAAAAGTCTGATCTTGGATGTGTGTGTGTGTGTGTGATGTCCGTCTGCGTTTCATATTTCTTCGAAATCACGACACACTAACGGTGAAATGTTTACATGTTCCAATAAAGATTTACGCCATGATGTCAAAAATTGCCTCATCTGAAAATTTGATGCATTATTTCTTGAGTTATTTATGAAAATGTTCAAAAAATTCAAATAACGTGGAAAATAAATGAGATAGTATCGCTGATGACATCACAATGGCTCTGCTCCTCGTGGCCTGCTACCCTATGTTCCACACGAAGTGATCAACCACCTCCCTCCATCCCCTCCCCCCGTTCTTCAGAAGACGCAGTAAGAATGAACAAGTGGGCTCTGTACTGCAGCTCCCGAGCGCTTCCAAGCGTTTCCGAGGGCGTCTGAGGTCTTCCGAGGCTCACGAGCTTCCCGACTTACTTTTCCAGAACTTTCTCCTCGCGGCATGCTGTGCTATGTTCAACGCACAGTGAGTGAAGTCACCCCCTCCCCCTCCCACTCCCTCCCCCATCAATCCCTCCCCCCCCCGTTCTTCAAAAGACGCAGAAAGAATGAGCATGTGGGCTCTGTACTGCAGCTCCTGAGCACTTCCGAAATGCTTCAGAGGGCTTCCGAGGGCTCACGAGCCCTTCCGATATCACGAGCACTCACGAGCACTCCCAAATTTCCTGGATTGCTTTTCCAGAACTTTCTCAACAGTCATTAACCCCTCCCCCTCCTTCTACGCCCTCTCCCTCGCACTCCCTCTCTACCCCCTCCCTCTCTACCCCTCCCTCTCTGCCCCCTCCCTTTCTGCCTACCCTCCCTTTCCGACCCCCCTCCCTATCTGCCCCCCCTCCCTTTCTGACTCCCCTTCCTCTCTGCCCCCTGCCCCTCCCTCTCTGCCCCCTCCCTCTCTGCCCTCTTCTCCTCTTTGCCCCCTCCCTCTCTTCCCCCTCCCTCTCTGCCCCCCACCTCTCTGGTGGAGTATTGCATTCGGAACCAGCCCTCCCCTGTGATGCTGTGCCCCCCACCACCCCACAACCACTACCACCCTCCCTCTCCCTCTCTACCCCCTTCCCCCTCCCTCTCTAACCCCTTCCCCCTCCCTCTCTAACCCCCCTCTCTAGCCTCTCTAGCCGCGCCTGTGCAGTTGGGGGTTATGCGTGAGTGGATAGGGCGGGGAATGGGGTAAAAAGAATGAATGAATAATATTAATATAATATCAATGTGGGGGTTAGTGTGTGTGTGTGGGGTGGTTAGTGTGTGCGTGACGCCAAAGGCCGCCCCACCCGCCCTCCCCGCAATCGCGCATTGAGGGGACGGGAAGCAACGGGTCCCACTTGGTCTAGTAATTATTAAAAGTCTGATCTTGGTTGTGGGTGTGTGTGTGTGATGTTCGTCTGCATTTCACATCTCGAAAACACGACGCGCTAACGGTGAAATGTTTACATATTCTGATAGAGATCTACGCCATGATGTCAGCGAGTGACACCACCCCCCTCTCCCTCCCATCCGCCCATCCCCTCCCCCCCATTCCTCAAAAGACGCAGAAAGAACGAGCAAATCGGCTCTGTACTGCAGCTCCCGAGCGCTTCTGAGGGCTTCAGAGCCCTTCCAAGGGTTCTGAGCGCTTCCGAGGGCTTCAGATCGCTTCCAAGCGCTTCCAAGGGGTTCTGAGGGCTTCCAAGGTCACGAGCTCTCACGACCTTGCTTTTCCAGAACTTTCTAAATGGCCATTATATCCCTTTGATTTTAAAATATATATTTCTAACGTTAAATTTTCCCCATTTGTTAAAGATTTTCCGTTTTTTTCCGGTACTAATTTCTTTACAATTTTAAAAGTTCGCGGTTATTTACTGTGTGAATTTTGACAGATTTTTGATCACTTTGATGAACGAGGCTTAATGCTGACTTCCACAATCTAAAGATAAGAGTCCGATTGAACTTCATTGTTTTGGTTTAACTTCGAAAACTTTGCATATTTTGTTCTTTTTTTTTTTTTTTTTTTTTTTATTTTTATTTATTAGAAGTACATTACATTACAACCACATACATTAATACTCGTCATTTATATCATCTTACAATTAATGTACTCCCTTTATTTATTTTTTTACACTAGAGAAAGAAAAGATTGAAAGAGAGAAGAAAGTGAAGGAAAAAGTGCAAGTGTAGAAAAGTGTAGAAAATGTAACAACAAAAAAGGATGAAGACCCTATAAGAGCGAAATTAAAAACAAAAAGAAAAAGAGTTAAGAAATAGGCCCTAAGAAAAGAAAAGAGAAAGAGAAAAAAAAGAGAAACAAATGTTGTTTTTTTTGAGCATCACGTAAATAGGACATACCAACTCTTCAACTATCATCCCCCCTTACCCGACCTCAATTTTTTATTTGTTTTAAAGTACTTTTGCACCCTATGTTTGTAATAATTCTATAAATGCAGACCACGTCAGGTGGAAGTGATCTGGTTTACCTGCTAGGAGGAGTCTTATCTCTTCAAGGTGTAATGTTTCAAACATATTTGAAATCCACATATTTATAGTTGGTATTGGAGCCTTCTTCCAAAATTTTAGAATTAGCTTTTTTCCAGTTATTAACCCATAATCCATTAATTTCTTTTGAAACACATTTAATTCTGGATCATCTTCCGTTATTCCGAAGATAATCCATTCTGCTTTGGGTATCAGTCTTGTTTTAAATAACTTTGTAAAGATTTCAAAAATTTCATTCCAAAATTTTAAATTAAAAAAATATATATTTTGTTCTTTAAAGACTTTCCGGTGTCTCACTTAACTGTACTAATTCTTAAAGATAACATTTAATTTCAAAGACAGCGCTTTTTAATTTTTAAAATATATTTCTAATGTTAAATTTCCCCCGTTTGTTAAAGACTTTCTGGGTTTTTTCCGGTACTAATTTATTTACAATTTTTTTTTTCTTTTAAAATCTTTTAATTCGTTTTTTTCAAAAACAAAAATAAAACAACAAAAAATGATAAACATAACAATGATATTGATACAAAGGGATCAGGATTACATTAATAACAGGTATAACCTAAATATGAGTCCAGTGTCAAAATACACATTGAGTATAGACCTCTATGTAAATATAGTTAAGTGTTTAAAAGAGAACTTGTATATATAAAAACAAAAAGATAACAAGAAAAAATAAGAAGAAAAAAAGAGAAAAACAAAACCTCCTAAACTAGAAAAAAAAAAGCATAACAGAATCTGGGCTGCACAGAATTTCAACAATTTAAGTCCCTGTTTGTTGTCAAGTCCATTCCACCGTATAAAGGTAAAATAATTATTATAACAGTTGATGAGGGGACTATTTATGTCGTGTGAAAATGTTGAATAAAGCTTCCCCAAGTCCTATCAAATTTAACCAAGGGTTCAACAATGTCACTCCTAATTTTTTCTAAATTTAAACATGATATCATTTCATAGTACCAATGGAGTGTGGTCGGAGGATTAGAGTCTTTCCATTTAAATAAAATAGATCTTCTGGCAATTAATGTGGTAAAAGCAATCAGCTGATGGGCGGAACGGGACAGATGAGTAGAATCTAACATTGGTAACCCAAAAATTGCAGTAATAGGATGAGGTTGTAAATCAATACCTAAAACGACAGAAATAGTATCAAATATTTATTTCCAATATTATTTCAAAAGTGGGCAGGACCAAAACATATGAGTCAATGAGGCCACTTCAGAATTACATTTGTCACAGGTAGGATTTATATGACCATAAAAACGAGCTAACTTATCTTTTGACATATGAGCTCTGTGAACCACCTTGAATTGTATCAGAGCGTGTCTTGCACACATTGAGGAAGTATTAACTAATTGAAGAATCCTCTCCCATTTCTCTATAGGTAGAAAAATTTGGAGTTCTCTTTCCCAGTCATTCTTAATTTTATCAAATGTATCTATTTATAATTTCAAAATCAACTCATAAATAGTTGTTATTAAACCGTTCTGATAAGGGTTCAAATGTAATTTTTTTTCCAAGATTTCGGTTTGATGTGGTAACAGAAAAAAGGGTAGAGTAGCCTTCAAAAAATGTCTAATTTGTAAATATCTAAAGAAATGTGAGTTAGGTAGATTATATTTATTGGAGAGTTGTTCAAAAGACATAAAACAACCATCCAAAAACAAATCATGAAAAGCTGCTAATCCCTTCCTCTTCCATAACAGAAAGGCTTGATCAGTACTAGAAGGTTGGAAGAAAAAATTAGATATGATAGGACTCGATAGAATAAAATCATTCAATCCAAAAAACGTACGAAATTGAAACCATATTCATAATGTATGTCTTATTATTGGGTTAGTTGGATATTTATTCAATCTCGTAATTGTAAAAGGTAACGAGGCCCCTAGAATAGAAGCCAATGATAGCCCTTGCATAGAATCACGTTCAAGATTTATCCATCCTGGGCATTAAGTATCTTCTAAATCTTTTGTCCAAAACGTTAGATAGCGAGCATTAACTGCCCAATAGTAAAATCTAAGGTTCGGCAGTGCCAAACCACCGTGTTTTCTGTAAGTATTTTTTACTTAGTCTGGGATTTTTATTCTGCCATATTTATGAAGAAATTTTGGAGTCAATAATATCAAAGAAAGATTTAGCAATAAAAATTGGTATCATCTGAAATAAATACAAACTTAATGCCTAAATAAATAAAACATTTGTTAGTCAATCTAAATGGAAACTGTCAAAATTCGAAATTAGATTGTTTAATGGAAAAAGCTCACTCTTACTAAGATTTAGTTTATAACCAGAAAAACTACTAAACTGATTAAGTAGTGCTACTATTGCCGGAATAGATTTCTCTGGGTTAGAGATGAATAATAACAGATCATCTGCGTAGAGATAGCTTATATGTCTTATTCCCACGGACATTACAAAAATATTAGGGGATTCCCTAATAGCGATGGCCAAAGTTTCCAAAGCTTTGTCAAACAATAAAACTTAAAGGACAACCCTGTCTAGTACCACGAAAGAGCCTGAAAAAAGGGGATCTCTAATTATTGGTAAGTATAGAAGCCTGAGGGATATGATATATCAGCTTGATCCAAAGATACATTTTGGGCCAATCTTAAATTTTTCAATTGTATTGAATAAGTATTCCCATTCTACTCTATCAAATGCCTTCTCAGCATCAAGTGAAATGACACATTCTGAATTTTTATTTGACGCTGTATATATGATATTCATTAATCTCCTAATGTTAAAGTATGAGTAACGATTTTTAATAAAAACCTGTCTGATCTTCAGAACTAATTTGCGGTAAAATATTTTCCAATCTCATAGCTAATATTTTGGAAAGAATTTTGGAATCCACATTTAACAGTGATATAGGTCTATATGATGTCACTTCAGTAGGGTCTTCATCTTTTTTAAGAATTAAAGAAATAGATGCTTCATAAAAGGATTGTGGTAATCTATTCATTAAAAAGGCTTCTTTAAAAACCTTGCATAGCCAGGGAGACAATAAACTTGGGAAATACTTTAAAAGTTCCGCTGTAAACCCATCTAAACTGGGAGCTTTACCAGAATTCATCAAAAGGATTGCTTTCTGTATTTCTTCCTCCGTGATGGGTTCATCTAACAACAGAGACTAATTATGTGGTAAATTTGGCAAGTTCCATTTCTTTAAAAACTCATGTATTATATTGGAATCAGTAGGAAATTCTGATTGGTATAGGGATGTATAAAATTCCTGAAAGGATTTATTAATTTTATCATGGTCTACTGTCAATGTACCATCCCGTTTACTCACTTTAATAATCTGACGTTTGGCTGACACAGCTTTCAACTGATTGGCGAGTAATTTGCCAGATTTATCGCCATGTATATAAAATTGACTTTTGTTTTAAGTAGCTGATTCTCAATCAGTGATACTAATAACAAATCATGTCTCAATTGAAGTTCAACTCTATTCTTATAGAGCTCTAGACTAGGAGCTTTTGAATATTTTTTATCAATTTCTTTAATCTCATCAGCCAATATACGTATTTCATTTTGAGTTTGTTTTTTTAATCTCGCGGAGTATGAAATAATTTGTCCACGAATATATGCCTTAAAAGCATCCCAGACTACACCACTGGATATTTCTTCAGTAGAGTTTGTTAAGAAGAAAAAAGCAATCTGATCTTTAATAAAATTAACAAAATTTAGATCTTGAAACAGAGTAGTATTAAATCGCCATTGTTTAGCACTAAACTTGGAATCAGTTAGTTTAATTGATATTTTCAATGGTGCATGATCAGAAATAGCAATTGCATCATACTCACATGCATGAAACTGATGAAACTAGCCAAGAATCTTTTATAGTCAATCCTAGAGTAACTATGATATACATGAGAGAAAAAAAGAAAATTCTTTGTCATTTGGGTGTAAGAATCTCCAGACTTCTAACATTCCAGAGTCAAGTAAAAAAGAATTGATAAAACTAGCTGGTTTACTTGGAAGAACATGATCAGATGCAGATCTGCCCATCGAGGGGTTCAAACAGCAGTTAAAATCTCCACCCATTATCAAAAGAAGTTCATTTAAATTAGGAAAGGGTGTGATTAGCTGTTTAAAAAACTCAGGGGGATCAATATTAGGTGCATAAACATTCACCATGACAACTTTTTAGTTATGGAGAACACCAGTGATCATCAAAAATCTACCATATGGATAAGAAATTGTTTCATAATGAACAAACGAAATTGAGGAGTCAATAAAAATAGAGACTCCTTTTACCTTTGCCTGTGAATTTGAATGAAACTGCTGTCCCCACCCCCCCACCCATGCAAAGCCCGAAACTGGCCAGTAGACAGTCAGTACGCTACCTAATCCCTCCCCTACCCCCATCTCTCCTAATGACAGCACCCAACGTAAAAAGAAGGGATATTTCCCACTCAATAGCCAAAACAAATTAATGTTATGGTTAAAAAATGCATGTAAACAAGAACTACTTCATATTATTTATCCAAGGTCAAAATATGAAAAACAAGAACTGCTTCACTTTGTTTGTCTAAAGACAGGGGGGAAAATCCTTCGATGGACATTTTAAAAGTAGAAGAGCTAACAAAGAAGATCTTAAAAGTTAATATATAATACCATTACATTAAATTAACAGTATCTTAGAGAAGGTAAAAGTTATGGTTTGATACCATCATACTAAAATTCTAAAAAGTAATTAAAAAATAACATCCAATTAAAATTCTTAATCATTTACAAAACGATATATTGTCAAAATAGGAACAATAAATCTCCAATTGTAACTTAGTCGGCTATCAGTAACTCTCCGTCGCGGCTTCAGCCCCATAAGCCTCCAGAAAGCTGAAAGCTTCTTGCGGATTGTTTAAAAAATCGGTTGTTACCATTAAAGAGTCGTATACGCAGTCTAGGTGGATAGAGCAAGGCGGGGTGCAGCTGTTTCTTAAACAACTCAGAGATTACATTATGGAAAGACTTTCTCAATCCCATTAGCTCACGGCTGTAATCAGGAACAAACCGAAACTTGCATCCTTCATATTTAACCATGCCCAACTTTTTTGCTGCTCGGAGGATATTTTCCTTCATCTGCAAAAAGTGAAACCGAACGATCAAATGTCTCGGTTTATCTTGGAGACCAGATTTCTTCCCGATCTTGTGTGCGTTATCCAAAATTGGAAGATTTTCATAGTGCTCAGTGTTGAAAGTCTCCTTTATCATTTTAGAGGCATGTTTTATAACATTATCCCCTTCTTGACCTTCAGGCAAACCAACAATTCGCAAATTCATTCGACGGCTTCTGTTTTCCAGATCCATGTTTTTAATCTTGTACTGCTCGAGTGCCCGAGTATTTTTATTCATTTTCCGTTCCAGTTTTTCAATTTTCAAATCTCTTTCCTGGCCCAAAGTTCACAAGTTATTAATTTGTTCCTTCTGTTCATGAGATTCATCTTGAAACATAATCAGCTTGTCTTGAAATCCCTTCAATTTGCTCGAAATTCCTTTCATTACAGGAAAACCTTTCATTACAAATTCCTTACAGGAAAACTGAAAATCAAGATGGCGCCTGCCTGCGGCGACTTTTGCGGAGCACCAGAACAGAAAAGGTTCACCTACAACTTCTATCAACTTACCTGCATCAGGGAAATGGCAGTAATCAGTGCTGTTTCAGACAAGCTGCTTGGGCAGCTGAAAGCGCTGGCAATTTCGCGATCTCCCGCAACTGCGGGAGCCCCGGACTTTAAATTTTCCCACGCTGGCTGTGGAACTCCCGACCCGACTGAGGATCCCAGGTACTGTACCTGGGAACCCCGGGATGACCTCCAGAGCCGACGGGCCGGATCTCCCAGGAACAATGAAGCTGGAGCTGCCAACTTTGAATGTACCCCCATTCGTTACGGAGCTGGAGCTGCCGTCTGTGAAGGAATCCCCGTTCCAGCGCAGGTCCGCAGAAACAGCAGGTACAGTAAACTCAGCACCTGGAAACAAAGGGGAAGCCTCCATGGTGTCCGTAAACATGGCCGACGGGCAGGACTTCAGGTCAGACTGAAGCACAGGGGACTTCGGCCCCCTCTCCCTACTATCCTACTGGCCAATGTACAGTCCCTTGAAAATAAAGTGGAGGACTTAAGGGCAAGGCTGCTTTATCAAAGGGAGCTGAGGGAATGCTCTGTGTTCTGTTTCACAGAGACATGGCTCACCCCCAGCTCCCCAGACTCAGCGGTCCAGCTTGAAGGTTTCTCCATCCACCGTATGGACCATACACTGGCATCTGGGAAAGGGAGAGGAGGGAGCGTCTGCCTCATGGTCAACTCTGCGTGGTGCTCAGACGTGGCAGTCCTGTCCAACTCCTGCTCTCCACACCTCGAACATCTGGCGGTGAAGTGCCGTCCCTTCTACTTCCCAAGGGAATTCACCTCCATCATCATGACCGCGGTCTACATCCCACTCCAGGCAGACGTCCGTCTGGCACTGGAGGAGCTGCACGCCATGGTCAACAAACACCAGACGTCCTACCCCGAGGGGTTCACTACCATAGCCGGGGACTTCAATAAGGCAAACCTAAAGAAATCACTCCCTAACTTCCACCAACATGTCTCCTCCTGCACCAGAGGACCAAACACCCTCGACCACTGCTACACCACCATCAAGAATGCCTATCGTTCTATCCCTCGCCCTCACTTCGGTAAATTCTTCCTGCCTACAGGCAGCAATTAAAGAGCGCACCCCCAGAGGTGAGGACAGTACAGAGCTGGTCGGGGGGGGGGGGGAGGGAATGGCAGAGGAACAACTCCAGGACTGTTTGGAGTCTGTAGACTGGGCAATGTTCAAGGACTCGGCAATGGACCTGAACGAATATGCCACAGTCGTTACAGACTTCATTAAGAAGTGTGTGGAGGACTACATCCCCACCAAACCTTCCGAGCATTTCCCAATCAGAAACCTTGGATGAACTTTGAGATCCGCACTCTTCTGAAGTCCAGACTCCGGGCATTCATGTCTGATGATACAGTGGCCTACAAGAAGTCCAGATACGACCTTGGTAAGGCCATCAAAAAGGCCAAAAGGGACTTCTGCTCCAAACTGGAGGAAGAGACAGATGTTCGGCGGCTGTGGCAGGGCCTGACTGCAATCACCTCTTACAAGTAGAAATCAGGAGGCAGCTCGAATGTCGGCGAAACATCAATCCCTGATGAGCTCAATGCGTTTTACGCACGCTTTGATGGGGAGAACACCGATGTGCCTTCCCGAGCCCCCATTCGCTGTGATGGTATTTCAGTCTCAGTCACAGAGGCCGACATCAGGAAATCCTTCAGAGGGGTGAACCCTCGAAAAGCGCCTGGACCTGATGGTATACCTGGTCGTATTCTAAAAACCTGTGCGCACCAACTGGCTGGAGTTTTTACGGACATTTTCAACCTCTCACTTCTGAGGTCTGAGGTTCCCACCTGCTTCAAAAGGGCATAAATTATACCAGTGCCCAAGAAGAGTAAGGTGACGTGCCTCAATGACTATCGACCTGTGGCACTAAGGCCTGTGGTGATGAAGTGCTTTGAGAGGTTGATCATGGCGCAGATCAACTCCTACGTCGACAAAAACCTGGACCCACTGCAGTTCGCTTACCGCCACAACAGATCAACGGTGGATGCGATCTCCCTGGCCCTCCACTCCGCTCTGGACCACTTGGACAACAAAAACTCATATGTCAGGCTGTTATTCATCGATTACAGCTCGGCATTTAATACAATCATCCCCTCCAAGCTGGTTACCAAACTCGCAGAACTGGGTCTCTGCGCATCCCTCTGCATTTGGATCCTCGACTTCCTCACTCTCAGACCACAGTCTGTTCGTATTGGTGGAAATGTGTCAGACTCGATAACAATCAGCACGGGTGTACCTCAAGGCTGCGTGCTCAGCCCCCTGCTGTACTCACTCTATACTCATGACTGCGTAGCCGGACATAGTGCGAAATCCATCATCAAGTTCGCTGACGACACCACTGTTGTGGGACGTATCACTGATGGCGATGAGTCAGAGTATAGAAGAGAGATCGAGCAACTGTCCATATGGTGCCAGCACAATAACCTGGCCCTCAACACCAGCAAAACTAAGGAACTGATTGTGGACTTTGGAAGGAGTAGGATGGGGACCCACAGTCCCATTTATATCAACGGGTCGATGGTTGAAAGGGTCAAGAGCTTCAAATTCCTGGGCTTGCACATCTCTGAAGATCTTTCCTGGTCCGAGAACACTGATGCCATTATTAAGAAAGCACATCAGCGCCTCTACTTCCTGAGAAGATTACGGAGAGTCGGTTTGTCAAGGAGGACTCTCTCTAACCTCTACAGGTGCACAGTAGAGAGCATGCTGACCGGTTGCATCGTGGCTTGGTTCGGCAACTTGAGCGCCCTGGAGAGGAAAAGACTACAAAAAGTAGTAAACACGGCCCAGTCCATCATCGGCTCTGACCTCCCTTCCATCGAGGGGATCTATCACAGTCGCTGCCTCAAAAAGGCTGGCAGTATTATCAAGGACCCACATCATCCTGGCCGCACACTCATCTCCCTACTACCTTCAGGTAGAAGGTACAGGAGCCTGAAGACTGCAACGACCAGGTTCAGGAATAGCTATTTGATTTGATTTGATTTTTACTTTATTAATCCCCTTATTCAGGGGAAATTCTGATGTCCTTGCAGCACACTAATAAAAATACAACATAGCATTAAGAAGTTTAACATTAAACATAAAAACATCCCCCCACAATGGTTCCCACTGTGGGGGAAGGCACAAAGTCCAGTCCCCATCCCCATGTCCACCCATAGTCGGGCCTATTGAGGCCTCCACATTCGCCACTACGGAGGCCCGATGTTCCTGGCCGTTCTCGCCGGGTGATGGTACTCCGGCGTCGGGCGAACCCTCTCAGCGGCTTGGGGTGCCAGGAACGGCCGCCTTCTTACTGGAGACCGCGGCTTCCAAGCCAACAGGCCGCTCTGGACGGAGCTGCACATACTGGCGATCTCGGCGAGAGATCCCAGGCTCCGCGATGTTAAAGTCAGCGCCGCCGCCCGCAGCTGGCCGCTCCACAGACCCGCGACGTTTTCACCGCTTCCCCACAGCCATCAGGCTATTAAACCTGGCTCGGACAAAATACTGAACTTTATTAGCCAATTAACTGTTATTTGCACTTTATCAGTATATTGATTCATGTGTGTATATATTTATAGAATGCCTTGTAGTCAATGCCTACTATGTTCTGTTGTGCTGAAGCAAAGCAAGAATTTCATTGTCCTATCAGGGACACTTGACAATAAACTCACTTGAACTTGAACTTGAATCATTTCTTCCAAACTGCAGAATCTTGTTTTAATTTAATTTTCGATATTGCTTCTAAGATACCAGAGTCGCATGCTGCGCCTTCCCCACCCTCCTTCCTTGGAGAAGCTCTTTTTCCTCTTGTCTCCATCCTTTACATGATTGAAGCGTTTAAAAATGTTACCAACACTTTAAGAAAGGTTAGACCGTGCCTTGAAATTAAGTAATAACAAGTAACATTGAAAGAGTGGTAAGCAAGAAGTTAAAAGTTAAGGGAGCAAGCAAAGTTACAACCTTTACAGCATACTGCAACTAGGAGATTTTAAAAGTTTGCGGTTTTAAAGACTCCATTTGAAACAAACAGATTTTTGACCGCTTTCAAAAAAATTCACTGTTGATTTGGAAAGACTCAATTTTGAACAAATTGATCTGTCTTCATTGACAACTGAGATTAAAAAACATTGTTTTTGTTCAACTTTGGAAACGTAGCATTTTATGTTCTTTAAAGACTTTCCGGTGTCTCACTTAACTATTAATTCTTTAAGATAACATTTAATTTCAAAGACAGCTCTTTTTTAATTTAAAAAATATATATATATATATTTTTAAAATTATTTTTATTAGAAGCGTAAACACATAATAGCAACACGGTTTGTTTATCAATTACATTCATACAAAGCTTCTATTCTTTTTATAAATTTAAAAAAAAAGATAGAACTGAAAAGAAAGATTTATAAACTAATAGAAAGGAAGGGATAAAGAGAAAAAAAAGGAGAGAAAGAAAATACAACAAAAAAAAACAAAGAAAATTCCCTATAACAGTTTTGGAGATAGGTCCGTAGATTATAAGGCATAGTTATTCATCCAATCCTGAGCTCGGGTTTCAGTCCAGCTTCTGTGTTGAACCAGTTTACCTCTTTAAAAAAGCAATAAATGGAGACCATATTCTAACAAATAATTCTGTTTTGTCAATTAAGACAAATCTAATTTTTTCCAAGTGTAAGGTCTCAGACATTTCTGTAATCCACATTTTAATTGTGGGGGTTGTTGGATTTTGCCAAAATCTTAGTATTATTTTTTTCCCAGTAATTATACTGTAATCAAGAAAATTTCTTTGATTCATTGTAAGTTTTATACTTTGTTCTGATATTCCCAATATTATTAATTTTGGATCGGGATCCAGTTGAATATTAACAACTTCAGAAATAATTTTAAAATTATCCATCCAAATTTTTTTAAATTTTTATGCAATTTACCAAGGTATGAGTTAAGTTGGCTTCCAGGTACTGACATTTATCACAGATAGGTGAGATATTTGGAAAAAATCTGTTTAATTTTGTTTTGGAGTAATATAATCTATGAAGTACTTTAAATTGTATTAAAGACTGTCTGGCGTTTAACGAACAGTAATGTATATGTTGTAAGCTTTCATCCCATATATCCTTCGTTATGGATTGAGCCAATTCATTTTCCCATGCTTGTCTGTGTGGTTCCGTCGACGGGACCTCAGTATCTAACAGGATATTATAAATGTAGGATATTCATTTATCTGTGTTTGGATGTTTATTCAAACATTCATCGAGGATTTCTGGGTCCTTAGTTCTATACACTTGTGTGTGTGATTTTATATAATCTCTAAGTTGCAAGTATCTAAAAAATTATTTTGATGTAGTCCATAATTCTGTTGTAGCTCCTGGAATGAAAGAAGGATACCCTTTCGATAAAGGTGTCCCACTTTTGTAATTCCATAGTTTTTCCATTTTGCAAATCCTTTATCTAACACGGACAGTTTAAATGAGGAGTTATTTAAGATAGGAAGAAGAAGTGATAAATTATCCAATTTTAAAGTCTTTTTTAATTGTTTCCAGGTTTGCATACCACTATGTATTATCGGGTTTCCACTATAAGTTTTTTTAATCAATTTTGTAGGTGTTAACAAAATCACACCAATTTCAAAAGGTAGGCAGTCTTCTTTTTCCATATTTAACCAATCTGGTTGTTGATCCATATCCTCCAACCAGAAGTTCATATTTTTGATATTAACTGCCCAAAAATAAAATTGAAAATTTGGTCAAACTAATCCTCCATTCATCTTAGATTGACATAGGTGTTTTTTTTACTTATTCTACTTATTTTACTTATTTGTAGTCCCAAATAAAACTTGTAACAATAGAGTCAAGTTTAAAAATAAATAATTGGAAGATAGATCGGGATTGATTGAAATAAGTACAGTAATTGTGGACGGAAAATCATTTTTATGGCATTAATTCTACCAAACATTGAAATGGGGGAGTGTTTTCCAATATTGAATATTTTTATGTAGTAGGGGAGGAAAGTTTGATTTAAATAAAGACGCGTATTTCTTAGCCACATAAATTCCAAGGTATTTAAACTTTTCGTAGACTATTTTAAAAGGAGATTGTTGCAATATATATGGGTTTGGTTCCGTTACTGGCATAATTTCACTTTTATTCCAATTAATTCTATATCCCGAGAATGAGCCAAATTGCGTTATAAGATTTAATAAATTCGGAATACTAGTTTCTGAATTTGTGATGTATAATAATACATCATCTGCATATAAAGACATTTTATTAACTGTATCTTTAGTATTGTACCCATAAATCTCTGGATGAGCTCTGATACTTTCTGCAAGTGGTTCAATAGCTAAGGCAAATAGTAACGGAGATAGTGGGCATCCTTGTCTACAACCTCTAGATAGATTAAATTTGGGTGATAACATTTGATTTGTCAATATTCTAGCTGATGGATTAATATATAGGAGTTTAACCCATGTACAAAACTTCTCACCCAATTGAATTTTTTCCATCACAGAAAAGAGATAGGGCCATTCTACTTGATCAAATGCTTTTTCAGCATCTAATGAGATGACTGCTAAATCTACATTAGCTATTCTATTTGAGTATATTATATTAAACAATCGTCTCAAATTATAGAATGAATAGCGTTTTGGGATAAAACCTGTATGATCGGGGTGTATTAATTTATGAATTACTAAGCTTAATCTGTGGGCTAAGATTTTTGTTAATATCTTCTGATTGGTATTTAAAAGATCTATTGCTCTATATGAGCCAGGGTCCTCAAGATCTTTATCAGTTTTTGGTATGTGCTATTGTTGATTCATTTAAAGTTTCTGGCAGTACCTGCTGTGTGAAAGCATAATTATATAATGTATGTAGACGTGGGGAGATCAAATCATTAATTTTTTAATAAAATTCAGAATTTAGACCATCTAATGGACTCTTCAATATCTTTCATTGAAATTTCAACACCTAATAATTCTCTCTCTCTCAGATCTAATCCTGAAAGATTACATTTCTTTAAGAATGTTTCCATTCTCATAGTACAGTCTGTTTTTGTGTCTGATAGTATTTCAAGAATCTGTCATTGATGTCCTTAGGCAATGATAGTGTTTCTCCCGTATCTGATCTAATTTTATGAATTGTTTTTTCCTGAGCTAACTTGCGAAGTTGACGAGCTAGCAATTTTTGTGGTTTATCACCAAATTCAAATTGTAATTGTTTAGTATGTTGATAAAATCTTATAATTTGGTCTGAATATATGTGATTTAATTTATATTTAAGTGCAGCAATTTTGTTGTGTTTTATCATAGAGGGAGCTGTTGCGTTTTCAATATCTAATTGCCTTATTTCCATTTCGAGTACATATTGTTTAGCTCGGCTCTTTTTATTATGAAAGGCTTGGGAGGAGATAAGCGCTCCTCGTACAAATGCTTTAAATGTTTCCCACACAGCACGCTTTATCATTTAGAATTTGAGGATTGAGTCTCCAGTGTACCTGCTTCTTATCTATACCTTTTAATTTAACCATGAATGTTAAAGGTGCATGATCCGAAATTATAATATTATGATATTTTGAATTATATGTATATGGGATAAGTTTGGAGTCCACTAAAAAATAGTCGATTCTTGAATAAGTTTTATGTACCCGTGAGTAAAATGAATATTCTCGTCCAGTAGGGTTTTCTATTCTCCAGACATCTTTAATATATGGTAGTATTAATATATGAATTTAATAATTCAGCCTTGGATTTTATTTTCCTTTGCCTTGATGATCTATCTAAATAAGGGTCTAATGTGCAATTTAAGTGTCCACCAATAGATTGTATTGTGTAAGTTCCGGAATAGTATTAAGTATTTTCTTAAAAAACAGTGGGTTATCAAAATTTGGACCATAAACGTTAAGGAAGATTACTTTTTCTGAATATAATTCACCCACCAATATAATATATCTACCATCAATATCCACAATAGACACATGTTTAAAAGGTATAACCTTACGGATTAAAATTGCAACCCCTCTAGACATATGGGAGAATGAGGAATGATACATTTTAGCAATCCATTTTGCTTTCAATTTATGTTGTGCTTCGTTTTTAAGATGAGTTTCTTGAAGGAATATTATATCAGCTTTGAGTGATTTTAAGTGTGCTAATACTTTACCTCTCTTGATTGGTTCATTAATACCCTTGACATTCCAACTACAAAATGTAATTCCTTCACCCCAAATTTTCATATTAACATCTTGCATCTTATGGATAGGGTGGCCTGTAAAGAAACAAATGGTACAACACCTTGAATCTGGTATTCCACCCGAACACAGGATCGATGAATTTTAAATTTGATAGATCTTCATCTCGAACATATCTCCTTAAAAAAACTTATAATTAAATTGAATATTTATATAATTAAAGCTAAGATAGGTAGATAGAAAGTTAGTATGGTGCCAAAAAGATAGAAAAACTACAACTACAGTAAGTGAAGTTAGTGATAGCCACACTAGCGTGGCAAAAATTCTAAGGACTTCCGTAGCCTTGTTAAAAAAAATCATACTAGTTCCGTGTTTTAAAAGACAAAAAAATCTCAGTAATAACAATTTGTAAAAGGGAGGGAATAAAAAAGAGAGAATTAGGACTGAAGGATTTTTAATCCAGTGATGGGGAATTTTTTATTAATCAAAAATATTAGTTAAAAAATATTAGTCCAATATTAGTCAATTATTAAAAAAATAAAAAAATAAAAATAGAATAAAATGAAATACCTGCATTAGGTATTAATTCCATTTCTTATTGTAACTAACTCTAAAAATATCTTATTAATAATAATTAATAATAATTAATACTTAATAATAGTTAGTAATAATGAGTAATATTTACTGCTAAATAATAATAGTTCTTGTAAATTAATAACAAGATAAAATATATTTCTAACATTAATTTTTCCCCGTTAGTTAAAGACTTTCCGTTTTTTTTCTGGTACTAATTTCTTTACAATTTTAAAAGTTTGCAGTTATTTACTCCGCGAATTTTGACAGATTTTTTATCACTGATGACCGAGGCTTAATGCTGACTTCCACATCCCTAAAGATAAGAGTCCGATTGAATTTCATTGTTTTGGTTTAACTTCGAAAACGTTGCTTTTTTTGTTCTTTAAAGTCTCACTTAACTGTACTAATTCTCAAAGATAACATTTAATTTCAAAGACAGCGCTTTTTAAATTTTAAAATATATTTCTAACGATAAATTTTCCCCGCTTGTTAAAGACATTCTGTTTTTTTTCCGGTACTAATTTAGTACAAAAGTACTAAGTACAAAAAATATAAAAACAGACTGACATTAATTATGAGATTACAAAAAAAAGATTATTATGATCAAATGTTGCAAAAACATAAAAATAATATTAAGGCTACTTGGAGTGTACTTAATGGTATAATTAAAAATAGTAGTAAAATGGATTTTCCAACATATTTTGTAAAAAATGACAATTCAATTATTGAAAATACAGAGGACATTGCTAATGAGTTGAATGATTTCTTTGTTAATGTAGGCCCAAATTTGGCAAAGGAAATTAACCTTCCTAGAGATGAAAACATAAATTTTGATTTTGAACTTAACAACAGCAATTCAATGTTCCTTGATGGAGTTTGTGAGAGTGATGTGTTAGAAGTAGTCAGAAAGTTTAAGGATAAAAAATCAACTGATGGTAACACCATTGATATGTTACTTATAAAAGTAGTAATTGATTGTGTCCTCGAGCCCTTTACCTATATATGCAATAAATCCTTTCTAAAAGGTGTTTTTCCCAATAAAATGAAAATGGCTAAGGTGGTTCCAATTTATAAAAATGGTGACAAACATATGGTATCAAATTATAGACCTGTGTCTTTGCTACCTCAATTTTCTAAAATACTTGAAAAGCTATTTGTGAATAGACTTGATGACTTCATTGAGAAATATGAGTTATTGAGTGATCATCAATATGGCTTTAGGAGTAATTGATCGACATCTTTAGCGGTGATGGATTTTGTAGAAAATATAGCAACAGCAATAGATAAGAAACAACACACTGTGGGTGTATTTATTGATTTACGTAAAGCATTTGATACAATTGATCATTCCTTACTTTTGCAGAAATTGGAACGTTATGGTATAAGAGGTGTCACACAAAATTGGTTGGGAAGTTATTTAAGTAATAGGTTTCAGTATGTAAAAATTAATAATACTGAATCACAGCTTAGAAGAGTAACCTGTGGTGTTCCACAAGGTTCGGTACTGGGACCTAAGTTATTTATACTTTATTTAAATGATATTTGTAAAGTATCCAATATGATGAAGTTTGTTACGTTTGCGGATGATACAAATGTATTTTGTTCAGGGAATGATATAAAAGAACTATAGAAAATAGCAGAAAGAGAATTGATAGTGATAAAAAAATGGTTTGATATTAATAAATTATCCCTAAATGAAAATAAAACAACATTTATGGTGTTTGGTGGTGACAGGGTTAATTGTGAAATAAAATTGAATTTAAATGGAGTTGAAATTGAAAGAGTATATCAAACAAAATTCCTGGGAGTGATTATAGATCATAAACTTTGTTGGAAGCCACATATAGAATACATCAAACGGAAATTATCTAAATCCATCGCTATTCTTTACAAAACAAAGGATCTGTTGAATAAGAAGTGTTTGTATATATTGTATTGCTCGCTTATAATGCCATATATGTCGTATTGTGTTGAAGTTTGGGGAAATGTATATAAAACAAATATAGACCCTATAATTAAACTCCAGAAAAGAGCTATTTGAATAATACATAAAGCTTCTTACCGTGAAACTACAAATCCATTATTCATAAAGCTTAAATTTTTTGGATATTGTGCATGTAAAGACATTATAAATACTTTTCCAAGTTAGGAATAAAAGCCTTCCTGTTAGTATTCAAAACATGTTTTAAATTAAGAGAAGGACATTATAATTTAAGAGGGTTGTGTATTTTTGAAATGTAAAGTGAGAACCAATGTAAAATATAGATGTGTCTCAGTTTTGGGAGTCAAATTAGTGATGAGTTGAAATTTTGTAGCTCTTTGTCGAGTTTCAAAAAAGCCTTACAAAATAAAAATAATTAAGGATTATAATGTAAAATGATTAAAATGTAAAATAAATAAGGATTACAATTTAGAGTAAATTTTATTATTTTTTTCTTTCCTTTGTAATGCTGATATTCTGGGTTATCTTATTTTATGGATTGTATAGGATAGGGAAAAATAAGCTTTGTGGCTTCAGCCTATTCCTTTTTCGGTCATTGATTATGTGAACGTTGTGTGAAATGGATACAGTGTTGGTTCATATTCACACAGATTGTAAAGTTTTGTTATTTTTAATGTATGACCGAAATAAACTATTCATTCATTCATTTACAATTTTAAAAGTTTGCGGTTATTTACTCCGCGGATTTTGACAGATTTTTGACCGCTTTCAAAAAAATCGCTGTTAATTTTCAAAGTCTCCATTTTGAACAAATGGATCTGTCTTCGTTGACAACTGAGATTAAAAATGTTCACCGTTATTTGCTCCGCGGATTTTGACAGATTTTTGACCACTTTCAAAAGAATTCGCTGTCCATTTGGAAAGACTCCATTTTGAACAAATTGATCTGTCTTCATTGACAACTGAGATTAAAAATCATTGTTTTGGTTTAACTTTGAAAACGTTGCATTTTTTGTTCTTTAAAGACTTTCCGGTGTCTCACTTAACTGTATTAATTCTTTAAGATAACATTTAATTTCAAAGACAGCGCATTTATAATTTTAAAATATATTTCTAACGTTAAATTTCTCCATTATTAAAAGACTTTTTGTTTTTTTTCTGGTACTAATTTCTTTACAATTTTAAAAGTTCGTGGTTATTTACTCCACGAATTTTGACAGATTTTTAATCACTGATGAACGAGGATTAATGCTGACTTCCACATCCCTAAAGATAAAAGTACGATCGAACATCATTGTTTTTGGTTTAACTTCGAAAACGTTGCTTTTTTTGTTCTTTAAAGTTTGTTAAAGACTTTCCGGTGTCTCACTTAACTGTACTAATTCTTAAAGATAACATTTAATTTCAAAGACAGCGCTTTTTTAATTTTAAAATGTACTAGACTAAGTGGGACCCGTTGGGTCCCAGCAGCACATGGGGGGCTGGTCACACAATGCAATATACCACCTCTCCACCAATGCCAATCTTGCTGGCCAGTGTGGTGGGGAGGGTCTGTTGCGCTAGTATGGGTGTTGTGGGCCAAAGGGACTGGTTTCCAGAGGGCTAGTATGGGCATTGTGGGCCGAATGGATTCTTGGGCTGGCAGCTCAATCACTGGGGCCAGGCAGCTCAGTCACTGAGGCCTGGCAGTATAGTCACTCAGACCTGGCAGGCTGGCAGCTGAGAAACTTCCAGAAATTCTGCCCAAAACAGGTGACAGACTCTGTGAGAGAGAAGGGGAGAGGGTGGACTGAATGGATTATTGGGCTGGCAGTTCAGTCACTTACAGCTGGTGGGTTGGCAGTTCACTTACGCACAGCTGGTGGGCTGGCAGTGCTGTCACTTACAACTGGTGGGCTGGCAGTTCACTTACTCAAGGCTGGTGGGCTGGCAGTGCAGTCACTCAAGGCTGGTGGGCTGGCAGTTCACTTACTCACGGCTGGTGGGCTGGCAGTGCAGTCACTCATGGCTGGTGGGCTGGCAGTTCAGTCACTGACAGCTGGTGGGCTGACAGTTCACTTACTCATGGCTGGTGGGCTGGCAGTGCAGTCACTCATGCCTGGTATGCTGTCAGTTCATTCAGTCACCCCTCCTCCCTTCACCCCCCCACTCTGCTCCTTGCCATTCCCCTCCCACCCACGCATTCAGTCCATCTCCCCACAACCTTCCCCCATGCACTCTTAGTGGCTCTCCCACAGAGCAACCATTCCTGCCTATTACGTTCCCATTGTGATGAAGAACATGCAGGCATGAAAAGTGGAAAAAGGATATTTTAAAGTTTAAAATGTGAATGACTTAAAATATAAGAACAATTTAAATGTTAAAGATGAGAATTATTAAGTTCTTTCTTGTGTCTCTTGTTGCCGCTCACTGCATCTTTATGTCTCTGCTGTTGATTAAAAAAAAAGATAATTTAAATATAGAGATATTGAGCGGTCAAATTTTAACAAAGAAAATCTGAGAATTTATCTCAGAAGTCATCATAGATACATAGATACATAGAAAATAGGTGCAGGAGTAGGCCATTCGGCCCTTCGAGCATGCACCGCCATTCAATATGATCATGGCTGATCATCCAACTCAGTATCCCGTACCTGCCTTCTCTCCATACCCCCTGATCCCTTTAGCCACAAGGGCCACATCTAACTCCCTCTTAAATATAGCCAATGAACTGGCCTCAACTACCCTCTGTGGCAGAGAGTTCCAGAGATTCACCACTCTCTGTGTGAAAAAGTTTTTCCTCATCTCGGTCTTAAAGGATTTCCCCCTTATCCTTAAGCTGTGACCCCTTGTCCTGGACTTCCCCAACATCGGGAACAATCTTCATGCATCTAGCCTGTCCAACCCCATAAGAGTTTTGTACGTTTCTATAAGATCCCCTCTCAATCTCCTAAATTCTAGCGAGTATAAGCCAAGTCTATCCAGTCTTTCTTCATATGAAAGTCCTGACATCCCAGGAATCAGTCTGGTGAACCTTCTCTGTACTCCCTCTATGGCTATAATGTCCTTCCTCAGATTTGGAGACCAAAACTGTACGCAATACTCCAGGTGTGGTCTCACCAAGACCCTGTACAACTGCAGTAGAACCTCCCTGCTCCCATACTCAAATCCTTTTGCTATGAAAGCTAACATACCATTCGCTTTCTTCACTGCCTGCTGCAACTGCATGCCTACATTCAATGACTGGTGTACCATGACACCCAGGTCTCGCTGCATCTCCCCTTTTCCTAATCGGCCACCATTTAGATAATAGTCTGCTTTCCTGTTTTTGCCACCAAAGTGGATAACCTCACATTATACTGCATCTGCCAAACATTTGCCCACTCACCCAGCCTATCCAAGTCACCTTGCAGTCTCCTAGCATCCTCCTCACAGCTAACACTGCCCCCCAGCTTAGTGTCATCCGCAAACTTGGAGATGTTGCCTTCAATTCCCTCATCCAGCTCATTAATATAAATTGTAAATAGCTGGGGTCCCAGCACTGAGCCTTGCGGTACCCCACTAATCACTGCCTGCCATTGTGAAAAGGACCCGTTTACTCCTACTCTTTGCTTCCTGTTTGCCAGCCAGTTCTCTATCCACATCAATACTGAACCCCCAATACCGTGTGCTTTAGGTTTGTATACTAAGACTTCCGGTGGCGCCATGTTGGACTAACAGATGTGCACCTAGCTCCTCTCCCGAAAAATGTCATGATTTATCGTGTAAAGCGGGTCCAGAAATCGGGATTGTTTTTAAAAACCGTACCGGAGCTTCTGGTCGCCGCGCTGATGACGTCATCATTAAGCGCGATGTTTTAAACGGTGGTTTAAAGCCCTTTAAATGAGTAAACTGTCTCCAGCTGTGAGCCCTCAGAGAACAGTGAAAAAGCTGCTGAGAGACCAGAAGAAGCCTGAAGCAGTAGTTACCTCTGAAGTCTCTGAAGTCTCTGAAGTGGCTGCAGAAATGGATACAAGAGCTAAGAAAGAGTTTGATGACTTGAAGAAATCAGTGAAAAATATGAAAGATGAGATTTTGGACGAAAATAAAATTATGATGGAAAATATGAAGGAAAATATGAAGGAAGATAAGAAGGATATGAAGGAAAATATGGCAAAAATGATGGAAGGAATGGAGAAGATGATGAGGGATTTAAATGCTGGTAATCAGAAGAATATGATTGATTCACTGGACATTATGAATAAACGAATTGATGAGGTGAAAGATGGACTATCAGAGAGAATGGACAAGATGGATGTAACTACTACGGACAAGTTCACGGCTGTGCTTGAAACAGTAGCTGCAAGTATGCGCACAATTACGGAATTGAAAAAAAACACGGCTCGAGTGGTTGAAGACATGGCGAAAATGTGGCAAGAACATGAGCAAATGAGGCGAGAAAATGAACAAACTTCACTACAGATGGTGACTCAACTGGAGAAAGTCTCAGACAAATGCCTGGACCTGGAAGCTCGCTCTAGACGCCAGAATTTGAGAATTCTTGGAGTCTCAGAGGGAGCCGAGGGGGAGGATGTACGTGAGTTTGCCATGGGCTTGTTTAAACAACTGCTGAATCTTTCCAAAGAACCGAAAATCGAAGTGGCTCATCGTGTCCCAAGATTTAAACAAAGATCTGGTGCGGGAAAAACTTATCCACGACATATTATTGTGAAATTTCGGGATATTTTAGAACTGGAAGATGTTATGAGCAAAATCAAATACGGTGTGCAACTGCGGCTGGACAATGACACTATTAAGATATTCAGGGACTACCCGTATGAAATTGTGCAAAAAAGAAACAAATTCGAGAAGGTTAAGGATCTTTTAAGAGGGAGAGAAGGGATCAGATATGGGATTTTCTACCCCGCGAAAATGCGTATTTCCTTTAAGGGTCTTGAAAAGTCATTTGTTAAGCCTGAAGACGCGTTTAAATATGCCCAAACTATCGTTGAAAAATAGAAATGAAAGGGAGGTTTGGCAGAACTGAACCATTCTAAGCAATGCTTTGTCTGGGGATAGTTAGACTGTTATCTTTGGAATGTTGAATCAAGGACACTTTCTGTTCAAAACGAGTAAACAGCTGAACAGATGGGAATGGTATATACCAGAAGCATATACTTGCTTATTAGATTATAATATTATAACCAATTGTAAGAATTTATCCTATTAACAACTTAATAAGTTATGCATGTTAGATTAGAATACTAACAAAAACAAAAATAAAAAATACCGAATTAACATACTAACATGAATTTTTAATAAATTGAAACCTTATCTATAAGTGGGAGGAGGGGATGAGAAACGAGCACCTGGCTTAGGCCCAGGGGCACGTCTCGTTAACCCCTTCAACCAACAGTTGATTCTTATTGAAGTCAAAAGTATCGGTTTAATAATTAGTAGTTAAAATTCCGATATATATATATGTTATAATGAAATATACAGGGTCAAATTGTATTATATATCTGAATGTGAGGCCCCGTTTTAATATTTTAATATGTTATGATTAACCAAGAGAGCGGAGCTATTTGTGTAACAACGCAATGGAAGTAAAAACAAGGTTTTTTCCCACCTACAGGTGGGACACTCGCTACAGTGCCGACTATATCAGACACTGTATTTTCACTTTTTTCGTTTTTTTTTAATCACATAAAATCACATGTTTGTGTTTTGTGTTTAGTGATAAGCGTAAAATGGACATACCAACACAACTTAAAAACTCAAAAGCTCCCCCAATACCCAAAGACCTGGGATATGGATGCACCACAAGATTTAAAGGTACTATAATTATTCAAAATGCATGACACCAAACAAAAGAACCTAGGAGGAATCTCATTTTGTAGTTGGAATATAAGAGGTATTAACGAACCTATTAAAAGGGGTAAGATACTAGCTCAGCTGAAACTGTACAACTCCGACATTACCTTCCTACAAGAAACACACCTAAAATCTCAGGATCAAGTTAGGTTGAGGGCGAAATGGATAGGTCAAACATACCATTCTTCATTTACTTCAAAATCTAGAGGCACGTCAATCATCATAAGAAAAGGTATACCATTTAAAGCAAAGAATATCATAACAGATATAGAAGGGAGATACCTAATAGTTAATGGAGAAATCCATGATACTCCACTTACCTTGGTAAATATATATGCCCCTAACTTTGATAACCCCCACTTTTTCAATAAAATGTTCAACATAATTGCAGAGTCTAACTATCAAAATGTTATAATAGGAGGAGACTTTAACTGTGTTTTAGATCCGTACTTAGATAAATCAAGTCAAAAACAGAGAGGGAATATGAAATCGAAAACCGGGGAACTTCTCAATACCTACATAAAGAACACTAATATAGCAGATGTTTGGAGAATTGTTAATCCAACTGGCAGGGAATACTCGTTTTAGTCAATGGTACATAAGATATACTCACGCATAGACTACTTTCTGCTGGATACAAAATTAATCCCCCAAACATCTAACGCAATATACCACACAAATTCGATTTCAGACCATTCTCCACTAACTTTCTTTTTAAAACTGGAAGGATTGTCTAAGAATAAATCGTTTTGGAGATTTAATTCTCAAATTCTAAAAGATCCACAAGCGAGTATATATTTAAAAGAACAAATGGAGGTCTTTTTTCAAATAAATGATACTCCAGATATATCGCCTACTGTATTATGGGAATCTTTTAAAGCATACATTAGGGGTATTATAATTTCATATCAAGCTCTTCAAAATAAAAAGAATAAGAATGAACAAAGACAGTTAGAAGAACTTATTAGACAAATGGATATAGATAATGCTAAAGATCCATCAATAGATAAACATAATAAAATAATAATTTTGAAATTTAAATTAAATAAATTATTATCTGCCAAACTTATAAGGCTTTTTCAAATTACAAAACAAGAGCACTTTGAATTTGGGGATAAACCGCATAAACTTTTGGCTCGCCAGCTAAAAAAACGAGAAAAGGAACATACTATACCAAAGATCAAATCAGATAAAGGGGAATTATTAACAACACCGAAGGATATTAATAAAAGATTTGCGCAATTTTATGAGAATTTGTATACATCTAAAACGACAATTGATTCCAATAATATCACAAAGTTTTTGGATACCTGTAATCTTCCAAAGTTAGAGCTGAAGGAACAAGAGGAACTGAGTGCACAAATCTCAATTAAGGAATTAGAAGATACAATAAACTCACTAAAGAATGGAAAAACACCAGGCCCTGACGGATTTACTAATGAATTTTATAAAAGCTTTTATGATAAAATAATACCAAGATTACAAAAAATGTACCAATATGCTTTTAAAAAACGAATACTACCTGATACATTAGCGGAATCAACGATTACTCTAATACCTAAGAAAAACAAAGATTTAGAAGAACCTGGTTCATATAGAGCTATAGCATTGTTAAACACAGATCAAAAAATATTAGCGAAAACATTAGCTAGAAGATTAAGTAAATACATTAGTAAATTAATAAACCCAGATCAGACGGGGTTTATCCCTAAGAGATACTCATCTAACAATATGAGACGTCTACTCAACATAATGCATTCACACAAATCTGAAGATCAAGAATTATCAATTATTTCGCTGGATGCTGAAAAAGCATTTGATCAAGTAGAATGGAATTATATGGACAAAGTATTACAAACATTTCAACTGGGGGAGAATTTTATTCTATGGATCAAGTTACTATATAACAAACCTACAGCTAGAATACTAACTAATAACATATTATCCTCGAAATTCCAACTATCAAGGGGAAATAGACAAGGATGCTCATTATCACCACAGCTGTTTGCTCTCATTATTGAACCGCTAGCAGAAAAAATTAGAATACACCCTGATATCCATGGATATAATACTAAAGACTCATATAATAAAATATCTTTATACGCGGAAGATATATTACTGTATATTACAAAACCTCAAATCACTATACCAAATATATTAAATTTAATTGAAGACTTTGGATCTTTTTCTGGATATAGAATAAATTGGAATAAAAGTGAAATTATGTCAATAAAACCGAAAGATTCAACACATCTTTTAAAATTCCCTTTTAAAATAGCTACAGAAAAATTTAAATACTTGGGAATCGAAATTACCAGAACATATCAAGGTATGTTTAGGGCAAATTTTGACCCCCTTCTTAATAAATTAAACACACTAATTAAATTCTGGAAAACGCTCCCGATGTCTTTAATAGGCCGAATAAACGCAATAAAAATGATCTTTCTACCACAAATGTTATACCTATTTCAATCGATTCCTATATACTTACCAAAGAAGTTTAAAAAAAAACTCGACTCAGATATCATTAATTTTATATGGGACTATAAATCACATAGAATACAAAAAACTCATCTGAATAAACCTAAAGTATTAGGGGGTTTAGCACTACCTAATTTTATGTATTATTATTGGTCAGTAAATATTAAAAATATGATTCAACTGATGGATAACTCCGCCCAGCAAGTGGACTGGATTGTAATGGAGAAAGAGGATTGCTCCTCTAGAAACATTGGAGCGATCCTCCTTTCTCCAATGAAATTGAATAACATAAATTATAATAAGAACCCAATTATTCATATTACAATCCGAATTTGGAAACAAATAAAACAAAATTTAAAATTAAGAAATGTATCACTTTTATTACCTATAGTTAATAACCCTTCATTTAATCCCTCTATTATAGATAAAGCTTTTACACATTATGATAGACTAGGAATTAAAACGCTTGGTGACTTGTATGAAACTGGAAAATTACTTTCATTTCAACAATTACAAATAAAATATAAACTCGGAAATAATCAATATTTTAAATATTTTCAAATATGCGACTATTTGAAAAAATATACAAAAGATCATTATAATAACCCAGTAGATGTATTGGACGAGGCAATGCAGATAAAAGCTGAATCAGCAAACTTAATATCATATTTGTATAATATTATCTTAAATGTACAAATACCATCTACGGAGGGTATCAGAAGAGACTGGGAACAAGAGTTAGCTATTAAAATTTCAAAGGAAAGTTGGAATGAACACTTATTAAACGTGCATAAATGCTCGATTAATGTAAGACACACTTTAATACAATTTAAAATTTTACATAGATTATATTATTCGAAAACTAAAATTCATAAAATGTTCCCAAATGTATCATCTATTTGTGATAAATGTCAATCCCAAGAAGCTACTATAGCGCACTCATTCGTTTTCTGTACAAAAATTCAAAAATTTTGGAATGAAATTTTTGAAATCTTTACAAAGTTATTTAAAACAAGACTGATACCCAAAGCAGAATGGATTATCTTCGGAATAACGGAAGATGGTCCAGAACTAAATGTGTTTCAAAAGAAACTAATGGACTATGGGTTAATAACTGGAAAAAAGCTAATTCTAAAATTTTGGAAGAAGGCTCCAATACCAACTATAAATATGTGGATTTCAAATATGTTTGAAACATTACACCTAGAAGAGATAAGACTCCTCCTAGCAGGTAAACCAGATCACTTCCACCTGACGTGGTCTGCATTTATAGAATTATTACAAATATAGGGTGCAAAAGTACTTTAAAAAAAAAAAAAAAAATTGAGGTCAGGTAAGGGGGGATGATAGTTGAAGAGTTGGTATGTCCCATTAACGTAATGCTCAAAAAAATATTTGTTTCTCTCTTTTTCCTCTTTCTCTTTCTCTTTCTTTTCTAGGGTCTATTCCTTAACTCTTTTTCTTTTGTTTTTAATTTTGCTCTTATAGGGTCTTCGTCCTTTTTTGTTGTCACATTTTCTACACTTTCACTTTTTCCTTCACTTTATTCTTTCTTTCAATCTTTTCCTTTTCTAGTGTAAAAAATAAATGGAGTACATTAATTGTAAGAAGATATAAATGACGAGTACTAATGTATGTGGTTGTAATGTAATGAACTTCTAATAAATAAAAATAAAAAATAAAAAAGTTTGTATACTAATCTCTTATGTGGGACCTTGTCGAAAGCCTTCTGAAAGTCCAGATACAACACATCCACTGGTTCTCCCCTATCCACTCGACTAGTTACATCCTCGAAAAATTCTATAAGATTCGTCAGACATGATTTACCTTTCGTAAATCCATGCTGACTTTGTCGAATGATTTCACCACTTTCCAAATGTGCTGCTATCCCATCTTTAATAACTGACTCTAGCAGTTTCCCCACTACCGATGTTGGACTAACTGGTCTGTAATTCCCAGTTTTCTCTCTCCCTCCCTTCTTAAAAAGTGGGGTTACGTTTGCTACCCTCCAATCCTCAGGAACTACTCCAGAATCTAAAGAGTTTTGAAAAATTATCACTAATGCATCCACTATTTCTGGAGCTACTTCCTTAAGTACTCTGGGATGCAGCCTATCTGGCCCTGGTGATTTATCGGCCATTAATCCATTCAATTTACCCAACACCACTTCCCGACTAACCTGGATTTCACTCAATTCCTCCATCTCCTTTGACCCGCGGTCCCCTGCTATTTCCGGCAGAATATTTATGTCTTCCTTAATGAAGACGGAACCAAAGTAGTTATTCAATTGGTCTGCCATATCCTTGCTCCCCATGATCAATTCACCTGTTTCTGACTGCAAGGGACCTACATTTGTTTTAACTAATCTCTTTCTCTTCACATATCTATAAAAACTTTTGCAGCCAGTTTTTATGTTCCTTGCCAGTTTTCTTTCATAATCTATTTTCCCTTTCCTAATTAAGCCCTTTGTCCTCCTCTGCTGGTCTCTGAATTTCTCCCAGTCCTCTGGTGTGCTGCTTTTTCTGGCTAATTTGTACGCATCATCTTTTGCTTTGATACTATCCCTGATTTCCCTTGTTATCCACGGATGCAGTACCTTCCCTGATTTATTCTTTTGCCAAACTGGGATGAACAATTTTTGTAGTTCATCCATGCAGTCTTTAAATGCCTTCCACTGCATATCCACCGTCAACCCTTTTAGAACTAATTGCCAGTCAATCTTGGCCAATTCACGTCTCATACCCTCAAAGTTACCTCTCTTTAAGTTCAGAACCGTTGTTTCTGAATTAACAATGTCACTCTCCATCCTAATGAAGAACTCAACCATATTATGGTCACTCTTGCCCAAGGCGGCACGCACAACAAGACTGCTAACTAACCCTTCCTCATTACTCAATACCCAGTCTGGAATAGCCTGCTCTCTCGTTGGTTCCTCTACATGTTGGTTTAGATAACTATCCCGCATACATTCCAAGAAATCCTCTTCCTCAGCACCCCTGCCAATTTGATTCACCCAATCTATATGTAGATTGAAGTCACCCATTATAACTGTTTTGCCTTTGTTGCACGCATTTCTAATTTCCTGTTTGATGCCATCCCGAACTTCACTACCACTGCTAGGTGGCCTGTACACATCACCCACCAGCGTTTTCTGCCCCTTAGTGTTTCGCAGCTCTACCCATACCGATTCCACATCCTCCAAGCTAATGTCCTTCCTTTCCACTGCGTTAATCTCCTCTCTAACCAGCAACGCTACCCCACCTCCTTTTCCTTTCTCTCTATCCCTCCTGAATATTGAATATCCCTGGATGTTCAGCTCCCAGCCTTGGTCACCCTGGAGCCATGTCTCCGTGATCCCAACTATATCATAGTCATTAATAGCTATCTGCACGTTCAACTCATCCACCTTATTACGAATGCTCCTTGCATTGAGACACAAAGCCTTCAGGCTTGTTTTTACAACGCTCTTACCCCATATACAATTATGTTGAAAAGTGGCCCTTTTTGATTTTTGCCCTGGATTTGTCTGCCTGCCACTTTTACTTTTCACCTTGCTACCTATTGCTTCCACCTGCATTTTACACCCCTCTGTTTCTCTCCTCACCCATTTAAGAACCCCACCACCTCTTATTCTCTGTTTATTATTGTTTTCTTCTTTCCCCCCTACATGTTGGGTCTAAGTGCTTTCCTTCTCTGCCTCCTGCCTCACACACTGTCTAATAGCTTTCTCTATTTGAGTCCCTCCCCCCAACCATTCTAGTTTAAAGTCTCCCCAGTAGCCTTTGCAGATCTCCCCGCCAGGATATCAGTCCCCCTCAGGTTCAAGTGCAACCCATCCTTTTTGTACAGGTCGCACCTTCCACAAAAGAGGTCCCAATGATCCAGAAATTTGAATCCCTGCCCTCTGCACCAGTCCTTCAGCCACGCATTTATCCTCCACCTCGCTCCATTCCTACTCTCACTGTCGCGTGGCACAGGCAGTAATCCCGAGATTGTTACCTTTGCTGTCCTACTCTTTAACTCCCCTCCTAACTCCCTAAATTCTCCTTTGAGGACCTCTTCTCTTTTTTTACCTATGTCATTGGTACCTATATGTACCATGACCTCGGGCTCCTCTCCCTGCCCTTTCAGGATATCTTGGACACGTTGAGACACATCACAGACCCTGGCACCAGGGAGGCAAACTACCATCCGGGTCTCCCGACTGCGTCCACAGAATCGCCTGTCTGACCCCCTAACTATAGAGTCCCCTATTAGTATTGCCCTCCTCTTCTTTTCCTTACCCTTCTGAGCAACAGGACCGGTCTCTGTACCGGAGGCCCGGTCGCTGTCGCTACCCCCAGGTAGGCTGCCCCCCCCAACAGTGCTCAAACAGGAGTACTTATTGTCAAGGTGTACAGCCACCGGGGTACTCTCTAGTCCCTGCCTGTGCCCCTTGCCTCTCCCAACCGTGATCCACTTGCCTGCCTCCTGTGGTCTTGGAGTGACCACCTCCCTGTAACTCCTCCCAATGACTTCCTTGCTCTCCCTGACCAGACGGAGGTCATCGAGCTGCTGCTCCAGGTTCCTAATACGGTCCCTTAGGAGCCCCATCTCGATACACCTGGCACAGATGTGGACGTCTGGAGGGCTATCAGACTCCATGACTTCCCACATCTGACATCCAGAACAGTAAACTGCCCTGGCCCTCATATTCCCCTTACCTAGGATACAATACAAAACAAACTGCTACAATACAAAACAAACTGCTACAATACAGTACAATCAGCAGGGATCTGACTCCCAATCAGCTGCTCCCTCTTGTCTGCTTCCACCAATCAGCGGCTTCCTTAAGCCCACTTGTTTTTGAAGTGCGAGTGGAACTTGGAACGTTGCAAATTTTGGCACTCTGTAAGAAGCAAGCCCCGCGCTCCACTTTAACTCCTACCGCTCGGGTGTAGCTCCTCCCTCTGCGATCTCTCCAACGGCTCTCGGGCCTCTGTAAGAAGCAAGCCCCGCGCTCCACTTTATCTCCTACCGCTCGGGTGTAGCTCCTCCCTCTGCGACCTCTCCAACGGCTCTCGGGCCTCTCATTCAACGAAGCACGCATTTATGACAACATTCTTGGTCGATTTTCCACCCTTCAGGAAAACGTTGACATTTCCCATCATCTTTCCTCAGCGAAGAGACACATATAGTTTTCAATGCTGAAATACCGATAGATCAACCGGTAGAGGTAGATCAACACCTTCTGCATTCTTCGTCCTTGTGGTTTATGGATCGTCATAGCAAAACTTGATTGAATGGGGAATTGGGTCTGCTGAAGGGGAATGTCTTCACTTTCTGTTAAATTGAGTGCATACACTGCTCTCTGCTCAGAATTCAGCAGAGGCACATTCTCCTCAACAAATTGCTGTTCAGTTCTATCATATTGCAATTCCTGTAGCAATTCTGGATTGTCAACATCAAGGTGCATCCTTCCATTTCTTGGTTGAGGCAAATTAAAGAATTCCATTGTTTTGTTGTAATTCTCAATCCTCTGGACTCACTGAAGAATTTGTGCAAAACATTTTGTTGAGGCGGGGGCTGCCGGGGTGGGGTGGGGGGTGGCAAACGTCCTGCAGCCGAGGGAGGGGGACGGCTTCAGGCGGAGGCTCTCGTGGGCTGATGAGGGAGGGGGTGTCCTGCAGCGGGAGATGGGGGCGGCTTCAGGAGGGGGAGCATCCTGTAGTCAGGTGGAGGGCAGCGTCTTGAGGTTGGGGATGTCAGTGGGGGGGGGCGGGCGGTGAGCGACCTACTCATGACCTCTGGACTCACTCACTGCCTTGGGACTAACTCATGGTCTCTGGACTGACTCACTCACTTATGGCCTCTGGACTGACAGACTGAATCACGGCTTGTGGACTGACTGACTTATGCCCGACTTCTGTAGTCACGTCCGACTTTAGTAAACTGAAAACTGTAACATCCACATTGAGGAACAGCTTCTTCCTGACAACCATCAGGCTATTAAACATAATGAATAAGCTCTGAAAGACTATATTATTTGTACTATTTGTTATTTGTTGATCACACACACGCACCCTCCACCTCACACAGACACTCACACACACAGACACTCACGCACAGACTCTCACACACAGACTCTCACACACACAGACCCACACACACAGACTCACAGAGACACACACACACACACACACACACACAGACTCTCACACACAGACACACACACAGACTCACACACACACAGACTCACACACACAGAATCTCAGACACACACACAGACTCACACATACACACACACTCTCTCAGACACACACTCACACACTCATACAGTCAGACACACACACACAGACACACACACACACACAGACTTTCAGACACAGACTCACACACACACACACACACACACACACACACACACACACACACACACACAGACAGACTCACACACACTCACAGACACACACACACACAGACACACACAGACTCTCACACACACACATATATGGAGGTTGCACGGCAGTTGGGTCACGACCCGTGACACATACTGTTGCTACGCTATGCCAACTGGAGTACACGCGATGAACCGCAGGTAAGCACTTACCATTGTTTCCAGCGTAGTGGGCCCGTTAAAACCCACCGAAATTATCCATTTTTGTGCTGTAAATAATTATGGAAATCGGAATAAGCATGAGAGACATTTATCCTACTTCAGAATTCCAAAAGTGAGGAGAAATGATGGTAGATAGAAGCAAGAGCTGAAGGGACAACAACAGCCAAAGTGCTTGGCGAACATTGGCCGTGCAGATATCGAGATTGAAAATATTGGGAATTATCGCGTTTGCTCACTGCATTTCATCAACAGTAAGGCATTATTTGTGTTTTTTCTTGATTCCTTTGGCATCTAAAAAGTTTCAGAAGTGATAAATCTGGCTGTAAAATGTTAAAATCGCCCATGTTTTTATATAAAAAAGAAAACGCCTCTGAAGCAAAATTTATCATTAAAAAAACCGCAAACCATATGTGGGTTTTGAATTACATTTTACTCAGATGTAAGCCAAGGAATGGCATAATTGTTAGCTGTTAATTGGACATAATCAACCTGAGCAAATTGACAATATCCTATTGAAAGGGAGTGGGTGTTTAAGCTGTCAGGACATTTTATTATTTGCCAAAATATACATCTCAATGATAGAAAACGTACTTTTCCACACACCACTCGTAAGTCTGGAGATTTATTTAATGATAAATTTAGCTTCAGAAGCGTTTTCTTTTTGCATGTAAAACTCCACTTCAGAACCATGAGCGATTTTTAAATTTTACAGCCAGATTTGTCACTTCTGAAACTTTTTAGATACCAAAGGAATCAAGAAAAAACACAAATAATGCCTTACTGTTTTTTTTTTTTTAAATATTTTAATTTTATTAGAAGTAAGTACAATTGTATACAATCATATTTTCATAATACCTTTTATGTACAGCTTATTTAAAAAAAAATTGTAATAAAGAAGAAAAAGAAAAAAGTTAGATAATGAAAAATAGAAAAATGTGAAATATATAGTGTGTGAAAAATAAAAATAAAAAATGAAAAAAGAAAGTTGAGACATATAAAAAAGAAGAAAGAGAATAAAAGAAGAGAAGAGAAGAAAAGAAAATAGAAGGGGATCATTTATAATCTTGACCATCCGCAGTCACGGATTAGCTTTTACACCTGTTTTGCACCATATGTTTCCAAAAAGACGACAAATGGAGACCAACTCGTTATGAATTGGTCAAATTTATCTATTAGGAGGAATCGCATTTCCTCAAGATGTGCGGTATCCAACATACTTGCAATCCACATTTTGAGCGTTGGTATTGGTGTATTTTTCCAAAATTTCAATATTAATTTTTTTGCTATTATTAAACCATAATTAAAAATTGACTTTTGAGATGAGCTCAATTTGTTCCCGTCTTCCATTACCCCAAATATAATCAATTCATTATTGGGTTCCATTTTTGTCTTAAATAGTTTTGTAAATATTTCGAAAATATCACTCCAAAATCCATGAAGTTTTATACAAGAAACAAAAGAGTGTGTTATAGTTGCGTCTTGGGTTAAACATTTATCGCAAATGGGCGATATATTTGGATAAAATTTATTTAATCTTGTTTTTGAGTAATATAATCTATGTAAAATTTTAAATTGGATTAGGTTATGTCTTGCGTTAATCGAACACTTGTGAATGTATGTCAAATACTTTTCCCATGTAGCCTTCGTAATTCTTATCAATAATTCCCGTTCCCACTCTTCTCTAATTACCTCGGTCACAGGTAAATCTATATTTAAGATACTATTATATAAATATGATATTAATTTTTGTGTATCAGCTTTTATATTCATTACTTCTTCTAGTAAATCAGGAGTTATTTTTTGATATCCCTGTATGTATGTCTTCAAAAAATTACAAATCTGAAAATATTTAAAATAATGAGTTTTTCAGTTTAAATTTTAATTGTAATTGTTGAAATGATAATAAATCTCCCATTTCATACATGTCCCCGATCCTTTTAATTCCTAAACTTTCCCATTGATTATATATTTTATCCATCATAGATGGTTTAAATAAAGGATTATTTTTTCTTGATTCCTTTGGCATCTAAAAAGTTTCAGAAGTGATGAATCTGGCTGTAAAATTTTTAAATCGCCCATGGTTCTTTTTTTATTTTATTTTTTTAAATATTTTTTATTATTGGAGATAAGTACACAACCTATTTACATCATTACAGTCTAACATTTTTAAATTGATAATATTGTCAATTATTATTACATTGTCTCCAATACCTTTTGCCTTTTCTTTTAAACTAGATAGAACTAAAGAGATAGATGAAGTAAAGAAAGAAAAGAAAGAGAATAATAATTAAAAAAAAAAAAAAAAACAAAGAAAAAAAAAAAGAGAAAAATAGTTAAAGAAGAATGGAAAAATTTATTGAAATAAAAAACTTCATTCGAGATATATTCGTACATTTCAGAGTATAGCATTTCATCCATTCTTTAGCCCGAGTGCTAGTCAGGTTCCTGTGCTGAACTATTCTGACCCTTTAAGTAATCAATAAAAGGAGACCATGTTCCTACGAATAATTCCTGTTTGTCCAACAGGGAAAATCTGATTCTTTCCACGTTTAAGGTCTCCGTCATTTCTATAATCCACATTTTGATTGTGGGGGCCGTAGGGCCTTTCCAAAATTTTAGAATTAATTTTTTTCCTGTTATTAAACTATAATCAATAAAGTTTCTTTGTGTTGTTCTAAATGTTTGATTTAATTCTAATATTCCGAGTATTATTAATTTTGGATCTGGGTCCAATTGTGTGCCGGTTACTTTAGATATTATACTGAAAATATTTACCCAGAATTTTTTAATTTTTATACAGTTTGCAAACATATGAGATAATGTAGCTTCTAAATGTTGACATTTATCACATATAGGTGAGATATGTTGAAAATTTTTATGTAGTTTTGTTTTTGAATAATGTAACCTATGTATTACTTTAAATTGTATTAGAAAATGTCTGGCGTTTAGTGAGCACTGATGTATGTGTTGCAAACTTTCTTCCCAAGTATCTTTCGTTATTACTTGATTTAATTCTTTTTCCCATGTTTGTCTGTGTAATTCCGTCGAAGGAATGTCACTGTCTAATAAGATATTATATATATAAGATATTAATTTTTCTGTATTAGGATGTTTGTTCCAACATTCATCAAGAATTTCTGAATTTCTAATTCGAAAATTTTGAGAGTTCGATTTTACATAATCTCTAAGTTGAAGATATCTGAAATAATCATTTCCTCGAAGTCCATAAGTCTGTTGCAACTCCTGAAATGTCAGAAAGGTGCCTTCCTTATAAAGTTGTCCCATATTTTTAATTCCATAATTCTTCCATTGTGTAAAACCCCCGTCCAACCATGAAGGCTTAAACAAAGGGTTATTCACAATTGGAAGAAAAAGTGATAAATTATCTAATTTTAATGTCTTTTTTAATTGTTTCCAAATTCGTATAGCACTAAATATTATAGGGTTTTCCCTATAATTTTTTTTGTTTAATTTAGACGTAGCAAATAATATCGAACCGATATCAAAAGGTAAACAATCTTCCTTTTCCATTTTTAACCAGTCTGGTTGATGATCTATTTCTTCCAACCAGAAATTCATATTTTTAATATTAACAGCCCCGAAATAAAACAAAAAGTTGGGTAAAACCAAGCCTCCATTTATTTTTGATTTACACAAGTGTCTTTTGTTTATCCTATGATTCTTATAATCCCAGATAAAATCATTAACAATAGAGTCCAGTTTAAAAAAAAAGTTTTTTGTCAGATATATCGGAATTGTCTGAAAAAGGTATAATATTTGCGGTAAAAAAATCATTTTTATAGCATTAATTTTGCCAACCATTGAGATAGGAAGTGTTTTCCAGTATTGAATATTCTTATGTAGTTTGTTCAGTAATGGGGGAAAATTTGCTTTAAATAATGATGTATATCTCTTAGTTATATAAATACCTAGATATTTAAATTTTTCATTTACTATTTTAAATGGAAATTGTTGTATTATCTGTTTGTTATGTTCCCTTATTGGCATAATTTCACTTTTATTCCAATTTATTCTGTATCCTGAAAGTGAACCAAATTGGGTTATTAGCTTTAATAAGTTTGGAATACTAATTTCTGGTTTTGTAATGTAAATTAATACATCATCTGCGTATAGAGAAATTTTATTCACTGTGTCCTTTGTGTTATACCCATGTATTTCCGGATGCCCCCTAACTCTTTCTGCCAGTGGCTCAATAGCAAGCGCAAATAATAATGGAGATAACGGGCATCCTTGTCTACAACCTCTAGATAGGCTAAATTTAGATGACAACCTTTGGTTTGTAAGTATTCTAGCCGTGGGATTTGTATATAACAGTTTTATCCATGTACAGAATTTCTCCCCTAGCTGCATATTTTCCATCACCGAAAATAAATAAGACCATTCCACCTGATCAAATGCTTTTTCAGCGTCAAGTGAGATTATTGCTAGATCTTCGTTAATAATTCTCTTGGAATATATAATATTAAATAATCTTCTTAGATTATAATATGAATACCGTTTCTGAATAAAGCCTGTTTGGTCAGGGTGTATTAATTTATTCATCACTGTACTTAATCTATGCGCTAGTATTTTAGTTAATATTTTCTGATCTGTATTTAAAAGTGCAATTGCTCTGTATGATCCCGGGTCTTCCGGATCTTTATCAGCTTTAGGAATAAGTGTTATTATAGATTCATTTAAAATGTCTGGAAGTTTCTGTTGAGTATAGATATATTCATACAGTCTTTGTAAACGTGGGCAAAGCAAATCATAATTTTTTTTATAAAATTCGGAGCCTAAACCATCTGGTCCTACTGCTTTACCATTTTTTAAAGAACCAATAGACTCTTCAATATCCTTTATCGTAATCTCCCTTTCTAATAATTCTCTATCGTTTGAATCTAAACCTTTTAAATTACATTTTAGTAAAAAATCTGCTATTCCTTCTGATTGTGCTACTGTTTTAGTTGAATAAAGGTTATAATAGTATTGGAGAAATCTATCATTTATGTCCTTGGGCATTTTTAATAATTCTCCTGTCTCTGTTCTAATTTTATGAATTATTTTTTCCCCTTCCATTTTTCGTAACTGACGTGCTAATAGTTTTTGTGGTTTGTCTCCAAATTCAAAATGTAATTGTTTGGTTTTTTGATAAAGTTTTATTACTTGTTCTGAATACATTTAATTTAATTTATATTTCAATACAACAATTTTATTATGTTTTAAAGTAGATGGCATTCTCGCATTTTCTATATCTAGTTGCTTGATTTCGCTTTCCAATGTTTGTTGCTTAATCCTGTTCTCTTTATTATAAAATGCTTGAGCAGAAATTAATGTACCTCGAACATACGCTTTAAACGTTTCCCACATAAGAGAAGTAGGTGTGTCAGGGTTGTCATTTACCTCAAAAAATATTTGAATCTGTTTAATAATATATTCCTGGCATGATCTTTCATTCAAAATTTGTGGGTTAAATCTCCAATATGCTTGTTTCTCGGACATTCCATTCAATTTAATCATGAATGTTACAGGTGCGTGATCTGAGATTATAATGTTATGGTATTTTAAATTATAAATAAATGGGGTAAACGTAGAGTCAACTAAAAAGTAATCTATTCTTGAGTATGTTTTATGTACTGGTGAGTAAAATGAATATTCCCGTCCAGTTGGGTTTTCTATTCTCCAGACATCCTTAATATTAGAGGTATTAATAAATGAATTTAGAAATACACTTGATTGGGATTTTACTTTTTTTTGCCTTGATGATCTATCTAAGTATGAATCTAATGTACAATCGAAGTCTCCTCCAATTATTAATTTATATTGTGTAAATTCAGGAATTTTATTAAATGTTTTATTAAAAAACATGGGGTTATCAAAATTAGGCCCATATACATTCAGAAGAATCACTTTTTCTCCATTTAACTCTCCAACTAGTATAATATATCTACCATCAATATCCACTATTGTTGAAGAGTTCGTAAAAGGTATTCCTTTACGAATTAATATTGCAACTCCTCTGGACTTGTGGGAAAAGGAGGAATGATATGCTTCAGCGATCCACTTAGCTTTAAGTCTATGTTGAGATTCCTTTTTAAGGTGTGTTTCTTGAAGAAATATTACATCTGTTTTGATTAAATTTAGATGTGCCAAAACATTACCTCTTTTAATTGGTTCATTGATTCCCTTGACATTCCAACTACAAAATGTTATTCCCTGACCCCCTCTTGTCATATTAACATCTTGCATATTGTTTCTAAGGTGGTCTATAGCCGAGCAGAAGGTACAACACAGAGAACCTGACCCTGTAAAAACCCACTTCAGAAGTGACAAATCTGGCTGTAAAATTTTTAAATCGCCCATGGTTCTGAAGTGGGTTTTTACATTAAAATGTAAACGCCTCTGAAGCAAAATTTATCATTTAAAAAAATCGCAAACCATACGTGGGTATTGAATTACATTTTACTCAGATGCAAGCCAAGGAATGGCATAATTGTTAGCTGTTAATTGGACATAATCAACCTCAGCAAATTGACAATATCCTATTGAAAGGGAGTGGGTGTTTAAGCTGTCAGGACATTTTATTATTTTCCAAAATATACATCTCAATGATAGAAAACTTACTTTTCCACACACCACTCGTAAGTCTGGAGATTTTTTTAATGATAAATTTAGCTTCAGAAGCGTTTTCATTTTGCAGGTAAAACCCCACTTCAGAACCATGGGCGATTTTAAAATTTTACAGCCAGATTTGTCACTTCTGAAACTTTTTAGATACCAAAGGAATCAAGAAAAAACACAAATAATGCCTTACTGTTGATGAAATGCAGTGAGTAAAGGGGATAATTCCCAATATTTTCAATCTTGATATCTGCATGGTCAATGTTCGAAAGCTGTTGTTGTCCCTTCAGCTCTCGCTTCTCTTTACCTTCATTTCACTTCACTTTTGGAATTCTGAAGTAGGATAGATGTCTCTCACACACACACACACTCACACACACACTCACACACACAGACTCACACACAGACAGACTCACACACACAGACAGACACACAGACATACACAGACACACACGCACACACACATTGACTCACAGACACACACACACACGCAGAAATACACAGACTCACACACACACACACACACAGACACACACACACACACAGACTTTCAGACACATAAACACACACACCAGACTCACACACACACACACAGACTCACACACACACACGCGCAGACTCACACACACACACAGACTCACACACACACAGGCAGACACACAGACTCACACACAGACATACACAGACTCACACACACACACACAATGACTCACACAGACTCACACACATGCACAGACACACACAGGCTCTCTCACACACACACACAGACACACACACACAAACAGACTCACTCACACACTCACACACAACCAATACTAAAATGCCAAGTAACTTCATAACGTGGTAAACATATTGTGTAAACGGAATGATTCAAACGTTTAAAGCCTTCTGTAGAGGCTGCTGCTGCTGAAGCAAAAATGTGCTTTAAATAACATCCAACAAACACACTCACCATAGACAGAGCAGTCAGCTCTCTTGAATTATTCAACGACGTCTTCACTGTGCCTTCTGCAGTCAGCACCATCTTGCCACGAACTGGAAATAACGCTCTCAGCACCATCTTGCCGATAACCGGAAATGACGTAATCGGCGCCATCTTGCCACTGTTGAATTCACGGAATGAGCGCCAATTTTGCAATTAAACACAGTCCTGATCTAATAAAATGTCCATCCGAAAACTGTTGCAACCATTTTAAAAACCAAGACAAACAATTTGGCAAACACTTTACAACCAATACATTTTCTGAAAACATTTAAAAAGCCAAGACAATTCGGCAAACACTTTACAACCAATACATTTTCTGAAAACATTTTAAAAGCCAAGACAATTTGGCAAACACTTTACAACCAATACATTTTCTAAAAACTTTTTAAAAGCCAACACAATTTGGCAAACACTTTACAACCAATACACTTTCTGAAAACTTTTTAAAAGCCAAGACAATTTGGCAAACACTTTAAAAGCCAAGACAATTCGGCAAACACTTTGATTGATTGATTGATTAGATTTTATTGTCATTTGAACCTTAAAGAGGCTCAAATAAAATTCCATTTCCACAGCCATACAAACAAAACAATTCCTACACGACACACAAACAATTTAATTTACAGATAAACATCCATTACAGTGAAACTCCTCCTCACTGTGATGGAAGGCAAAGTCTTTTCTCTCCCCTGCACCATTTTCTCCTGATGTTGAAGCCCCAGGCGGGCAATGTTAAGTCCCACGGCCGTTGAGGCCACGCCGGGCGGTGTACGGCCTCGCTCCGGGCCCAAAAGTCACCAAGTTACAACCAATACATTTTCTGAAAACTTTTTAAAAGCCAAGACAATTTGGCAAACACTTTACAACCAATACATTTTCTAAAAACGTTTTAAAAGCCAAGACAATTTGGCAAACACTTTACAACCAATACATTTTCTGAAACTTTTTTAAAAGCCAAGAACATTTGGCAAACAATTTACAACCAATACATTTTCTAAAAACTTTTTAAAAGCCAAGACAATTTGGCACTTTACAACCAATACATTTTCTGAAAACTTTTTAAAAGCCAAGACAATTTGGAAAACACTTTACAACCAATACATTTTCTGAAAACTTTTTAAAAGCCAAGACAATTTGGCAAACTCTTTGCAACCAATAGATTTTCTGAAAACTTAAAAAAAGCCAAGACAAACAATTTGGCAAACTCTTTACAACCACATCGAGGGGACTCACTGTCGAGTAGACGTGTGTTCAGTGTTATTTGCTGCTCAGAGAGCTGTGCCTCACTCAGAGACTGAGTGAGGCACGACACTTCCAGATTTTATAGTCCCTCCCCCTGCCGCCAGCGGGGGCAGCAGAGAGAATGGCGACATTTTAAAAAACATTAATAACTCTCTGATTTATCATCGATGGGTAAAATCCCCCAGTCCAATCCGGTGGAGGGAGACTTTGAGCGATGTGGCCAAAAATGACGGCCGTAAGTGGTGGCGTTCTTTCGGAAATCACGAAACAAAAAGTCAGAAAGTGGTCAAGATCTTAGTTTTAGTAATATAGATTTCTGACGTTAAATTTTCCCCGTTAGTTAAAGACTTTCCATTTTTTTCTGGTACTAATTTCTTTACAATTTTAAAAGTTCGTGGTTATTTACTCCGTGAATTTTGTCAGATTTTTCATCACTTTGATGAACGAGGCTTAATTCTGACTTCGACATCCCTAAAGATAAGAGTCTGATTGAGCTTCATTGTTTTGGTTTAACTTCGAAAACGTTGCTTTTTTTGTTCTATAAAGACTTTCCGGTGTCTCACTTAACTGTACTAATTCTTAAAGATAACAGTTAATTTCAAAGACAGCGCTTTTTAAATTTTAAAATATATTTCTAACGATAAATTTTCTCGGTTTGTTAAAGACTTTCCGGTCTCTCACTTAACTGTACTAATTCTTAAAGATAACATTTAATTTCAAAGACAGAGCTTTTTTAATTTTAAAATGTACTAGACTATGTAGGACACGTTGGGTCCCAGCATCACACGGTGGGCTGATCACCCAACGCAATATTCCACCTCTCCACCAATTCCAATATTGCTGGCCAGTTGGGGGGGGGGGTCTGTTGCGCTAGTATGGGTGTTGTGGGCTGAAGGGACTCGTTTCCAGAGGGCTAGTATCGACATTGTGGGACGAATGGATGCTTGGGCTCGCAGCTCAATCACTGTGGCCAGGCAGCTCAGTCACTGAGGCCTGGCAGTATAGTCACTCAGACCTGCCAGGCTGGCAGCTGAGAAACTGCCAGAAATTCTGCCCAAAACAGGTGACAGACTCTGTGAGAGAGACGTGGGAGAGGGTGGACTGAATGGATTATTGGGCTGGACGTTCAGTCACTTATAGCTGGTGGGCTGGCAGTTCACTTACTCACGGCTGGTAGGCTGGCAGTGCAGTCACTCACGGCTGGTGGGCTGGCAGTTTACTTACTCATGGCTCGTGGGCTGGCAGTGCAGTCACTCACAGCTGGTGGGCTGGCAGTTCAGTCACTGACAGCTGGTGGGCTGGCAGTTCACTTACTCACGGCTGGTGGGCTGGCAATGCAGTCACTCACGCCTGGTACGCTGTCAGTTCACTCAATCACCCCTCCTCCCTTCACCTCCCACTCTGTTCCTTGCCATTCCCCTCCCACCCACGCATTCCTCCATCTCCCCACAACCTCCCCCCATGCACTCTAAGTGGCTCTCCCATAGAGCAGCCATTCCTGCCTATTAGGTTCCCATTGTGATGAAGAACACGCTGGCATGAAAAGTGGAAAAAGGATTTATTAAAGTTTAAAATGTGAATGACTTAAAATATAAGAACAATTTAAATGTTAAAGATGATAATTATTAAGTTCTTTCTGGTTGTGTCTCTTGTTGCTGCTCACTGCGTCTTTATGTCTTTTTGTTGGTGATAAAAAAATGATAATTTAAATATAGAGAGATTGAGTGGTCAAATTTTAACAAAGGAAATCTGAGAATTTATCTCAGAAGTCATTCAACGAAGCATGCTTTTAATGACAACATTCTTGATCGATGTTCCACCCTTCAGGAAAACTTTGACATTTCCCTTCATCTTTCCTCGGCTAAGAGACACATATAGTTTTCCATGCTGAAATACCGGCTTGTCGAGGTAGATCAACACCTTCTGCATTCTTTGTCCTTGTGGTTTATGGATCGTCATAGCAAAACTTGATTGAATGGGTCTGCTGAAGGGGAATGTCTTCACCTTCTGTTAAACTGAGTGCATACACTGCTCTCTGCTCAGCATTCAGCAAAGGCCCATTCTCCTCAACAAATTGTTGTTGTTCAGTTCTATCGTATTGCAATTCCTGCAGCAACTCTGGATTGTCATCATCAAGGTGCATCCTTCCATTTCTTGGTTGTGGCAATTTAAAGAATTTGCATTGTTTTGTTGCAATTCTCAATCCTCTGGACTCACTGAAGAATTTGTGCAACACATTTTTTTGTGGCGGGGCTGTCGGGGTGGGGTGGGGGTTGGCAAACGTCCTGCAGCCGAGGGAGGGGGATGGCTTCAGGCGGGGGCTCTCGTGGGTTGCTGAGGGAGGGGGTTTCCTGCAGCGGGGGATGGGGCAGCTTCAGGAGGGGAAGCATCCTATAGCCAGGCGGAGGGAAGCATCTTGAGGTGGGGAATGTTAGTGGGGGGGGGGTGGGCAGTGAGCGACCTACTCATGGCCTCTGGACTCACTCACTGCCTTAGGACTAACTCATGGTCTCTGGAGTGACTCACTCACTCATGGCCTCTGGACTGATAGACTGAACCACAGCTTGTGGACTGATTGACTTATGCCCGACTTCTGGAGTCACGTCCGACTTTTGTAAACTGAAAACTGTAACATCCACATTGAGGAACAGCTTCTTCCTGACAGCCATCAGGCTATTAAACATAATGAATAAGCTCTGAACTACGAAAGACTATATTATCTATATTACTAAAACTAAGATCTTGACCACTTTCTGATTTTCTGTTTCGTGATTTCCGAAAGAACGCCGCCACTTACGGCCGTCATGTTTGGCCACCTCGCTCAGAGTCCACCTCCGCCGGATTGGACTGGAGGATTTTTCCCATCGATGAAAAATCAGAGAGTTATTAATGTTTTTAAAAATGTCGCCATTCTCTCTGCGGCCCCCTCTGGCGGCAGGGGGGTGGGACTATAAAACCCGGAAGTGTCGTGCCTCAGTCTCTGCGAGACGGTGGAAGCGAGAGGGTCATGGCTCTCTGAGCTGTAAATAACACTGAACGCACGTCTACTCGACGGTGAGTCCCCTCGATGTGGTTGTAAAGTGTTTGCCAAATTGTTTGTCTTGGCTTTGAAAAAAAGTTTTCAGAAAAGGTATTGGTTGCAAAGTGTTTGCCAAATTGTCTTGGCTTTTAAAAGTTTTCACGAAATGTATTAGTTGCAAAGTGTTTGCCAAATTTCTTGGCTTTTAGAACGTTTTCAGAAAATGTATTGGTTGCTAAGTGTTTGCCAAATTGTCTTGGCTTTTAAAACGTTTTCCCGAAATGTATTAGTTGCAAAGTGTTTGCCAAATTTCTTGGCTTTTAGAACGTTTTCAGAAAATGTATTGGTTGCTAAGTGTTTGCCAAATTGTCTTGGCTTTTAAAAAGTTTTCAGAAAATGTATTGGTGAAGTGTTTGCCAAATTGTATTGGCTTTTAAAACGTTTTTAGAAAATGGATTGATTGTAAAGCGTTTGCCAAGTTGTCTTGGCTTTTTAAAAGTTTTCAGAAAATGTATTGGTTGTAAAGTGTTTGCCAAATTGTTTGTCTTGGTTTTTTAAATGGTTGCAACAGTTTTTTGTTTTTTTTAAATTTTTTATTAGAAGTATTGTACATTGCAGTGATCTCAAGCAAAAATAAAATCATACATTGCTTGTACCACTTCTTATTTTAAACTTTAATGAGTAAAAAGATAGAGAGAGTTAGCAAAGATAGTGAGTGATTGAAAGAGTGGTCCAGGAAAACCCGTAGGGACCTAAACCACAAGAAAAAGTTAAACAGAAAACAAAAGTAAAAGAAAGAAAAAAAAAGTAAGATAAGATAAGACAAGATAAAAGGGATGTACCTACTTCGTATCTTTACACACCCCTCACCAGGTCCTGAAACCATTTATTTTCAAAGTTTTGTTGCACCCTATGTTTGTAATAAGTCGATAAATGGAGACCAAATCTTTTGGAAATGGTCTGATTTGCCTGCTAAGAGGAATCTCATATCTTCCAGGTGTAACAGTTCGGACATATTAAAAATCCACACTTTTATCGTTGGTGTGGGAGTGTTTTTCCAGAATTTCAGTATGTTTCTTTGCCATTATTAAGCCGTAATTAAGGAAGCTCTTTTGAAACGAAGTCAGCTCAAAGCTGGCTTCCATTGTTCCAAAAATAATCAGTTCTGTATTTGGTTTCAGTTTTATTTTAAATAATTTCGTAAACATTTCAAAGATTTCATTCCAAAATTTTTGAAATTTTATACAAAAAACAAAAGAATGTGCTATAGTTGCTTCTTGGGTTAGACATTTATCACAGATGGAAGAGACATTTGGATAAAATTTACTTATTTTAGCTTTTGAGTAGTATAGTCTATGTAAAGTTTTAAATTGAATTAGAATGTGTCTTACATTAATCGAGCATTTGTGCACATATAGCAAATGTTTGTCCCAACTCTCTTTCGAGATTTTTATAGCTAGTTCTTGTTCCCAATCTCTTCTAATTCTATCAGATGATGGTATTTCTATATTTAGGATGATATTATACAAATATGATATTAAGTTAGTTGATTCCGCCTTTATATTCATAGCATTGTCTAATAGGTCTGGAGATAAATTTTGATATTCTTGTGTATATTTTTTCAAATAGTCACGGATTTGAAAATATTTAAAATATTGATTACTTCTCAAATTGTATTTAAGTTGTAGTTGGTGAAATGATAAAAAAAATCCATTATCATACATGTCTCCAAACGTTTTAATACCTAATCTGTCCCAGTATGTAAATGATTTATCTATAATAGATGGTTTAAATGACGGATTATTAACTATAGGTGAGAGAAGCGATAGGTTTCTTAATTTTAAAGTTAATTTTATTTGTTTCCAAATTCTAATTGTACTATGAATAATTGGATTTTTACTATATATCGTATTATTCAATTTTGTTGGTGAGAGGAGGATCGCTCCTATATTAAAAGGGGAACAATCCTCTCTCTCCATTACTATCCAATCTACCTGCTGGGCCGAGTTGTCCAACAGGTGAATCATATTTTTGACAGTTGCTGCCCAATAATAATACAAAAAATCAGGGAGTGTTAATCCGCCAAATTCTTTAGGTTTGCACAAGTGTCTTCTTTGAATTCTATGGGATTTATAGTCCCATATAAAATTTGTGATATCGGCATCCAGTTAAAAAAAAAAATGTTGGTAAGTATATCGGTATTGATTGGAATATATAAAATTTGTGGTAGAAAGATCATTTTTATAGCATTTATTTGGCCTATTAGAGACATCAGATGAGTTTTCCAAAATTTAATCAGTGTGTTTAGTTTATTGAGAAAGGGCATATAGTTTGCATTAAATAAAGATTTATATTTTCTAGTAATTTCAATTCCCAAATATTTGAATTTTTCTGAAGCAATTTTAAAAGGGAATTTTAACAGGTGTGTTGAGTCGAGGTTTTATCGTCATAATTTCACTTTTATTCCAATGTATTCTATATCCTGAAAAGGATCCAAATTCCTCTATTAGATTTAATATATTTGGTATACCTATTTGTGATTTTGTGATATATAGTAGTACATCATCTGCATATAATGATATTTTATTATTTGAGTATTTTGTATTATAACCATGGATATTCGGATGCATTCTAATGCTTTCCGCTAAAGGTTCTATTACAAGAGCAAATAGCAGAGGTGATAGTGAACATACCTGTCTATTTCCCCTTGATAATTGAAATTTCGGGGACAACATATTATTAGTTAATATTCTGGCAGTAGGCCTGTCATATAATCGTTTTATCCATGAGATAAAATTCTCTCCCATTAGAAATTTTTGCAATACTTTAACAAGGTAGTCCCATTCCACTTGATCGAATGCTTTTTCTGCGTCCAATGAAATAATTGATACGTCTTGTTCTTCGGTTTTATATGAATGCATTATATTAAACAGACGTCTCAGATTATTACATGAGTATCTCTTGGGTATAAACCCCGTTTGATCCGCATTTATTAATTTACTAACATATTTACTTAATCTTGTAGCTAATGTTTTCGCTAATATTTTTTGATCTGTATTTAACAGCGCAATAGCTATAAGAACCCGGGTCTTCTAAATCTTTATCTTTTTTAGGTATAAGTGTAATCGTTGATTCTGCTAATGTTTCTGGAAGTGTTTGTTCTTTAAAAGCATATGTATACATTTTATGTAACTGTGGTGTAATTATCTCGTAGAATCTTTTATAAAATTCATTACTAAATCCATCTGGTCCTGGTGTTTTTCCATTCTTTAATGAATTTTTTGTTTCTTCTATTTCCTTAGTTGAAATTTGTGCTCCTAATTCCTCTTGTTCGATCAAATTAAGTTTTGGGAGATTCCAATTATCCAAGAACTGTATAACTTTAGTACTATCTGCTAACGCTTTAGATGTATATAAATTTTGATAAAATTGAGCAAATCTTTTATTAATATCCTTAGGTAGTGTTAACAATTCCCCTTTATCTGATTTAATCTTTAAAATCGTATGATCTTTTTCCCGTTTTTTCAATTGACGTGCTAAATGTTTGTGTGGTTTATCCCCAAATTCAAAATTTTCCTGTTTTGTAATTTGAAATAATCATAACATTTGTTATTCCTTTTATTTAGAAAAGCTTGATTTGAGATTATAGATCCTCTGATAAATGCTTTAAAAGATTCCCATAGTAAGGTTGGTGAAATCTCTGGGGTATCATTAGTCTTGAAAAAAAGTTCCATCTGTTGTTTTAAATATATACCACCTTGTGGATCATTTAGGATTTGAGGATTAAACCTCCAAAACGATTTATTATTAGGCATTCCTTCGAGTTAAAAAAAAAAGTTAACGGGGAGTGATCAGAAATTGTGCCGTTGTGATATTTTGGGTTCAATGTATAGGGAATCAATTTTGTATCCACTAGAAAATAGTCGATACGTGAATAGGTTTTGTGTACCATTGAATAAAACGAGTATTCCCTTCCAGCAGGGTTAGCGATCCTCCAGACATCTGTTGTATTTGTATTTTTTATGTATGTATTTAGGATTTCCCTGGTTTTGGATTTTGTGTTACCCCTGTTGTTGCAACAGTTTTCGGATGGGTAAAGCGTGAATAAACATTTTATTAGATCAGTACTGTGTTTAATTGCAAGATGGCACTGATGACGTCATTTCCGGTCAGCGCCATCTTGGTTCGTGGCAAGATGGTGCTGACTGCTGAAGGCATAGTGAAGACGTCATTGAATAATTCAAGAGAGCTGACTGCTTGGTCTATGGTGAGTGTGTTTGTTGGACGTTATTTAAAGCACGTTTTTGCTTCAGCAGCAGCCTCTACAGGAGGCTTTAAACGTATGAATCATTCGGTTTGCACACTGTACGTTTACCACATTCTGACGTTACTTGGCATTTTAGTATTGCTTGTGTGTGAGTGTATGTGAGTGTGTGAGTGAGTGTGTTTGTGTGTGTGTTTGTGAGTGTGTGTGTGAGTCTGTGTGAGTCTGTGTGTGTGCGTGTGTGTGAGTCTGTGTGAGTCAGTGTGTGTGTGTGTGTGTGTGTGAGTCTGTATGTCTGTGTGTGAGTCTGTGTGTCTGTCTCTGTGTGCGTGAGTCTGTGTGTGTGTGTGAGTCTGTGTGTGTGTGTGTGTATGAGTGTGTGAGAGACGTCTATCCTACTTCAGAATTCCAAAAGTGAAGAGAAATTAAGGTAAAGAGAAGCGAGAGCTGAAGGGACAACAACAGCAAAAGTGCTTGGCGAACATTGACCATGCAGATATCAAGATTGAAAATATTGGAAATTATCGCCTTTACTCACTACATTTCATCAACAGTAAGGCATTATTTGTTTGCTTTCTTGATTCCTTTGGTAGCTATAAAGTTTCCAAAGTGACAGATCTGGCTGTAAAATTTTTTAATCGCCCATGGTTCTGAAGTGGGGTTTTACATGCAAAAAGAAAACGCTTCTGAAGCTAAATTTATCATTAAAAAAATAGATATTAGAAATAGAAAAAATAAAAAAAGGAGAAAGAAGAAAAGAAATAGAAATAGAAAAAACAAAAATAAAATGTCCTGACAGCTTAAACACCCACTCCCTTTCAATAGGATATTGTCAATTTGCTGAGGATGATTATGTCCAATTAACAGCTAACAATTATGCCATTCCTTGGCTTGCATCTGAGTAAAATGTAATTCAAAACCCACGTATGGTTTGCGATTTTTTAAAATGGTAAATTTTGCTTCAGAGGCATTTTCTTTTTTATGTAAAAGCCCACGAGAACCATGGTCGATTTTAAAATTTTACAGCCAGATTTATCACTTCTGAAACTTTTAGATGCCAAAGGAATCAAGAAAAAACACAAATAATGCCTTACTGTGGATGAAATGCAGTGAGCAAACGCGATAATTCCCAATATTTTCAATCTCGATATCTGCACGGCCAATGTTCGCCAAGCACTTTGGCTGTTGTTCTCCCTTTAGCTCTCGCTTATATCTACCGTCATTTCTCCTCACTTTTGGAATTCTGAAGTAGGATAAATGTCTCTCACGCTTATCCCGATTGCCATAATTATTTACAGCACAAAAATGGATAATTTTGGCGGGTTTTAACGGGCCTGCTATGCTGGAAACAATGGTAAGTGCTTACCTGTAGTTCATCGCGTGTACTCCAGTTGGCATAGCGTCGCAACAGTATGCGTGTGTGTGTGTGTGTGTGAGTCTGTCTGTGTGTGTGTGTGTGTGTCTGAAAGTCTGTGTGTGTGCGTGTGAGTCTGTGTGTGTGAGAGTCTGTGTGTGTGAGTGTCTGTGAGGTGGAGGGTGTGTGTGTGTGTGATCAACAAATAACAAATAGTACAAAGTAGACTGTGGGACCCGTTGGGTCCCAGCATCACACGGCGGGCTGGTCACACAACGCAATGTTCCACCTCGCCACCAATTCCAATATTGCTGGCCAGTGGGGGAGGGGTTCTGTTGCACTAGTATGGGTGTTGTGGGCCGAAGGGACTGGTTTCCAGAGGGCTAGTATGGATATTGTGGGCCGAATGGATTCTTGGTCTGGCAGCTCAATCACTGAGGCCTGGCGGTATAGTCACTCAGACCTGGCAGGCTGGCAGCTGAGAAACTGCCAGAAATTCTGCCCAAAACATGTGACAATCTCTGTGAGAGAGAAGGGGGAGAGGGTGGACTGAATGGATTATTGGGCTGGCAGTTCAGTCACTTACAGCTGGTGGGCTGGCAGTTCACTTACTCACAGCTGGTGGGCTGGCAGTGCAGTCACTCACAGCTGGTGGGCTGGCTGTTCAGTCACTTACAGCTGGTGGGCTGGCAGTTCACTTACTCAAGGCTGGTGGGCTGGCAGTGCAGTCACTCATGGCTGGTGGGCTGACAATTCAGTCACTTACAGCTGGTGGGCTGGCAGTTCACTTACTCACGGCTGATGGGCTGGCAGTGCAATCACTCATGGCTGGTGGGCTGGCAGTTCAGTCACTTACAGCTGGTAGGCTGGCAGTTCACTTACTCACGGCTGGTGGACTGGCAGGGGATAATTCACAATATTTTCAATCTTGATATCTGCATGGTCAATGTTTGAAAGCACTTTAGCTGTTGTTGTCCCTTCAGCTCTCGCTTCTCTTTACCTTCATTTCTCTCACTTTTGGAATTCTGAAGTAGGATTGATGTCTCTCACACACACACACTCACACACACAGACTCACACACAGACATACACAGACTCACACACACACACACTGACTCACACACACATACGCAGACACGCACAGACTCACACAGACTCACTTACACACTCACACACAACCAATACTAAAATGCCAAGTAACTTCAGAACGTGTGTAAACCGAATGATTCAAACGTTTAAAGCCTCCTGTCGAGGCTGTTGCTGCTGAAGCAAAAACGTGCTTTAAATAACGTCCAACAAACACACTCACCATAGAGCAGTCAACTCTCTTGAATTATTCAACGACGTCTTCACTGTGCCTTCTGCAGTCAGAGCCATCTTGCCATGAACCGGAAATGACGCACTCAGCGGCATCTTGACGCTAACCGGAAATTACGTCATTGGCGCCATCTTTCCACTAAGCGGAAGTCACGGAATGAGTGCCAATTTTGCAATTAAACACAGTCCTGATCTAATACAATGTTTATTCACGCTTTATCCATCCAAAAACTGTTGCAACCATTTGAAAAACCAAGACAAACAATTTGGCAAACATTTTGCAACCAATACATTTTCTGAAAACTTTTTAAAAGCCAAGACAATTTGGCAAACACTTTGCAATTAATACATTTTCTGAAAACTTTTTAAAAGCCAAGACAATTTGGCAAAAACTTTACAACCAATACATTTTCTGCAAATACACACACAGACAGACTCACACTCACTCACACACACACACACTCACAACCAATACTAAAATGCCAAGTAACTTCAGAATGTGGTAAACATACAGTGTGTAAACCGAATTATTCAAACGTTTAAAGCCTCATGTAGAGGCTGCTGCTGCTGAAGCAAAAACGTGCTTTAAATAATGTCCAACAAACATACTCACCATAGACAGAGCAGTCAGCTCTCTTGAATTATTCAACAACGTCTTCACTGTGCCCTTCTGCAGTCAGCGCCATCTTGCCACGAACCTGAAATGATGCACTCAGCGCCATCTTGCCGCTAACCGGAAATGATGTCATCGGAGCCATCTTGCCACTAAGCGGAAGTCATGGAATGAGCGCCAATTTTGCAATTAAACACAGTCCTGGTCTAATAAGTGTTTATTAACGCTTTATCCATCCGAAAACTGTTGCAACCATTTTAAAAACCAAGAGAAACAATTTGGCAAACACTTTACAACCAATACATTTTCTGAAAACGTTTTACAAGCCAAGACAATTGGCAAACACTTTACAACCAATCCATTTTCTGAAAACTTTTTAAAAGCCAAGGCAATTTTGGCAAACACTTTACAACCAATACATTTCTGAAAACTTTTTAAAAGCCAAGACATTTTGGCAAACACTTTACAACCAATACATTTTCTGAAAACTTTTAAAAATCCAAGACAATTTGGCAAACACTTTGCAACCAATACATTTTCTGAAAACTTTTGTTTCAAAGCCAAGACAAACAATTTGGCAAACACTTTACAACCACATCGAGGGGACTCACCATCGAGTAGACGTGCGTTCAGTGTTATTTGCATCTCAGAGAACCGTGACCCTCTCACTTCCACCATCTCGCAGAGACTGAGTGAGCACAACACTTCTGGGTTTTATAGTCCCTCCCGCCTGCCGCCAGTGGGGTAGCAGAGAGAATGGCAACATTTTTTAAAACATTAATAACTCTCTAATTTTTCATCGATGGAAAAAATCCTCCAGTTCAATCCGATGGAGCGGGACTCTGAGCGAGGTGGCCAAAAATGATGGCCGGAAGTGCCGGCGTTCTTTCGAAATCACGAAACAGAAAGTCAGAAAGAGGTCAAGATCTTAGTTTTAGTAATATAAATTTCTTACGTTAAATTTTAAAGTTAAAGACATTCCGGTTTTTTTCTGGTACTAATTTCTTTACAATTTTAAAAGTTCACGGTTATTACTCCGCGAATTTTGACAGATTTTTTGATCACTTAGAGGCTTAATGCTGACTTCCACATCCCTAAAGATAAGAGTACGATTGAACTTCATTGTTTTGGTTTAACTTCGAAAATGTTGCTTTTTTTGTTCTTTAAAGACTTTCCGGTGTCTCACTTAACGTACTCATTCTTAAAGATAACATTTAATTTCAAAGACAGCGCTTTTTAAATTTAAAAAATACTAGACCAAGTGCAGACCCGTTGGGTCTGTTTCCCCAACGTGCATTTGCTGGGGGAGGAGTGCGGCGTCACATTAACCACCGTTTGGGTCTGTTCCTCCAAAGCATGGTTGCGGGGTGGGAATCTGGCACCCACAAACATACACACTCATCACACCTCTTGATATTATCTTAATTTTATTAATTGGCTTCTTTTAATCCCATGTCCACCCTATCCAATGATGAATAGCCCTCACCTCTCAGGTGCGTCTAGAGAGGGGGGGGCAGAGAGAGTGTGCACAGACAGAGTGGAAGAGAGAGAGAGAGGGCAGAGAAAAAGATAAAGATCAAAGAGAGAGAGAGAGCAGAGATAGTGGTAGGGGCAGAGGGGAAGTGTGGATGGAGGGGGAAGAGTGGGGAGGGGGAAGGGGGTGGGGAGAGAGGGAAGGGGGTGGGGAGGGAAGGGGGTGGGGGAAGGGGGGTGTGGGAGAGAGGGAAGGGGGTGGGGAGGGAAGGTGGGAGAGAGAAGGGGGGGTGGGGAGAGAGGGATGGGGGTGGGAGGAGGAGGGGGAGGAGAGGGAGAGGGTGAGGAGAGGGAGATGGAGAGGGGGAGGAGAGAGCGATGGGGGAGGGGGGAGAAAGGGATGGGGGAGGGGGAGAGATGTGTGGGAGAGGGGGGGATAGGGACGTCCATCTGTTCCCCATTCCTATCACCCCCAATCCTCTTTCTCTATTCCCAACACGTGATGATGCACTTCGACACAGGCCTGCGGGGTGGGGGGAGGGGCTGGGGCTGGGGCTGCTGCAAAGGCATATGGTAAATGGATCCATTCCGATTGGACATATGTGAGCATTGGGCATTGTGACATCACACGATGGAACGTTCACCAACATTATATGGATGAGAGCTGTTTTTTAAAACATTTTGAAATTTTGGGGGGGGGAGAAGGATTTTATTTAAATGTGTACATAAACACAATGAAATTGAATCAGGAGTGGATACTTGGAATGAAAAGTGAAATCTCTACTGAAATGGAAAAATTCTCTGCGTTTTCTGCGTGTGGTGTTGGCTTGCAACGAATCAAAGGAAGGCTGGCACCCACAAGACAGCAGAAACACACACACACAGACAGGCAGAAACACGCACACAGAGTTTTAAAATATAGATAGATTTTGAACGATAAATTTTCCCGGTTTGTTAAACACTTTCCGGTGTCTCACTTAACTGTACTAATTCTTAAAGATAACATTTAATTTCAAAGACAGAGCTTTTTGAATTTTAAAATGTATTTCTAACGTTAAATTTTCCCCGCTTGTTAAAGTGTTTCTGTTTTTTTTCCGGTACTAATTTATCTACAATTTGAAAAGTTTGCGGTTATTTACTCCGCAGATTTTGACAGATTTTTGACCGCTTTCAAAATATTCGCGGTTAATTTGCAAAGACTCCATTTTGAACAAACAGATTTTTGGACCGCTTTCAAAAAATTCGCTGTTGATTTGGAAGGACTCCATTTTGAGCAATTGATCTGTCTTCAAGGACAACTGAGATTAAAATCATTGTTTTGATTTAACTTGAAAACATTGCATTTTTTGTTCTTTAAAGACGTTACGGTTTCTCACTTAACTATTAATTCTTTAAGATAACATTTAACTTCAATGACAGCGCTTTTAAAATTTTTTTAATTACTAGACTAAGTGGGACCCGTCGGGTCCCAGCATCACACGGGGGGCTGGTCACCCAATGCAATATTGCACCTCTCCACCAATTCCAATATTGCTGGCCAGTCGGGGGGGGGGGGGGGTCTATTGCGCTAGTATGGGTGTTGTGGCTGAAGGGGATGGTTTCCAGAGGGCTAGTATGGACATTGTGGGCCGAATGGATTTTTGGGCTGGCAGCTCAATCACTGAGGCCAGGCAGCTCTGTCACTGAAGCCTGACAGTATGTCACTCAGACCTGGCAGGCTGGCAGCTGAGAAACTGCCAGATATTCTGCCCAAACAGGTGACAGACTGTGAGAGAGAAAGGGGGAGAGGGAGGACTGAATGGATGATTAGGCTGGCAGTTCAGTCACTACAGCTGGTGGGCTGGCAGTTCACTTACTCATGGCTGGTGGGCTGGCAGTTCACTTACTCACAGCTGGTAGGCTGCAGTGCAGTCACTCTGGCTGGTGGGCTGGCAGTTCAGTCACTTACAGCTGGTGGGCTGGCGTTGACTTACTCATGGCTGGTGGGCTGGCAGTGCAGTCACTCATGGCTGTGGGCTGGCAATTCACTTACTCACGGCTCGGGGGCTGGTAGTGCAGTCACTCACGGCTGGTTGGCTGGCAGTTCAGTCACTGACAGCTGGTGGGCTGCAGTTCACTTACCTACGGCTGGGGGTTGGCAGTTGCAGTCAGCTCATCTGCCTGGTATGCTGTCAGTTCATTCAGTCACCCCTCCTCCCTTCACCCCCCGCTCCTTGCCATTCCCCTCCCCCCCCCACACATCAGTCCAATCCCCACAACCTCCCCATGCACTCTTATTGGCTCTCCCACAGAGCAGCCATTCCTGCCTATTAGGTTCCCATTGTGATGAAGAACACGCAGGCATGAACAGTGGAAAAAGGATTTATTAAAGTTTAAAATGTGAATGACTCTTAAAATTTAGAAACAATTTAAATGTTAAAGATGATAATTATTAAGTTATTTCTGGTTGTGTCTCTTGTTGCTGCTCACTGCGTCTTTATGTCTTTTTGCTGTTGATAAAAAAGTGATAATTTAAAATAGAGAGAATTGAGCGGTTCAAATTTTAACAAAGGAAATCTGAGAATTTATCTCAGAAGTTATCATTCAACGAGCACACTTTTAATGACAACATTCTTGGTCGATGTTCCACCCTTCAGGAAAACGTTGACATTTCCCTTCATCTTTCCTCGGCTAAGAGACACATATAGTTTTCCATGCTGCAATACCGGTTTGTCGAGGTAGATCAACACCTTCTGCATTCTTTGCCCTTGTGATTTATGGATCGTCATAGCAAAACTTGATTGAATGGGGAATAGGGTCTGCTGAAGGGGAATGTCTTCCCCTGTTAAATTGAGTGCATACACTGCTCTTCTGCTCAGCATTCAGCAGAGGCCCATTCTCCTCAACAAATTGCTGCCATTCAGTTCTATCGTATTGCAATTCCTGCAGCAATTCTGGATGTCATCATCAAGGTGCATCCTTCCATTTCTTGGTTGAGGCAAATTAAAGAATTCCATTGTTTTGTTGTAATTCTCAATCCTCTGGACTCACTGAAGAATTCATGCAAAACATTATTTTGAGGTGGGGCTGTCGGGGTGGGGTGGTGGGGTGGCAAACGTCCTGCAGCCGAGGGAGAGGGACAGCTTCAAGCGGGGGCTCTCATGGGCTGATGAGGGAGGGGGGTGCCCTGAAGAGGGGGATGGGGGCAGCTTCAGGAGTGGGAGCATGCTATAGCCAGGCGGAGGAAGCATCTTGAGGTGAGGGATGTCAGTGTGGAGTGGGGGGGCAGTGAGCGACCTACGGCAGTGAGCGACCTACTCATGGCCTCTGGACTCACTCACTGCCTTGGGACTAACTCACTCACTCATGGCCTCTGGATTGACAGACTGAATCACGGCTTGTGGACTGACTGACTTATGCCCGACTTCTGGAGTCACGTCCGACTTTTGTAAACTGAAAACTGTAACATCCACATAGAGGACCAGCTTCTTCGTGACAGCCATCAGGCTATTAAACATAACGAATAAGCTCTGAACTATGAAAGACTATATTATTTGTACTATTTGTTATTTGTTGATCACACACACACACCCTCCATCTCACACAGACACAGACACAGACACACACACAGACTCTCACACACAAAGACTCACACACACAGACTCACACACACACACGCAGACTCACACACACACACAGACACACACACATGCACACACAGACTCACACACACAGACTCACACACACACAGACTCTCAGACATACACACACACAGACTCACACAGACTCACACAGACTCACACACTGACTCACACACACACTCACACACACTCACAGACACACACACACAGACACACACAGACACTCACACAGACACATATAGGGAGGTTGCACGGCAGTCGGGTCACAACCCGTGACCCATACTGTTGATATGCTACGCCAACTGGAGTACACGCAATGAACCGCAGGTTAGCACTTACCATTGTTTCCAGCATAGCGGGCCCGTTAAAACCGCCAAAATTATCCATTTTTGTGCTGTAAATAATTATGGAAATCGGGATAAGTGTGAGAGACATTTATCCTACTTCAGAATTCCAAAAGTGAGGAGAAATGACGATAGATAAAAGCGAGAGCTGAAGGGACAACAACAGCCAAAGTGCTTGGCGAACATTGGCCGTGCAGATATCGAGATTGAAAATATTGGGAATTATCGCGTTTGCTCACGGCATTTCATCAACAGTAAGGCATTATTTGTGTTTTTTCTTGATTCCTTTGGTATCTAAAAAGTTTCAGAAGCGATAAATCTGTCTGTAAAGTTTTAAAATCGCCCATGGTTCTCAAGTGGGTTTTTACATAAAAAAGAAAACGCCTCTGAAGCATCTCAATGATAGAAAACTTACTTTTCCACACACCACTCGTAACTCTGGAGATTTTTTTAATGATAAATTTAGCTACAGAAGCGTTTACTTTTTGCATGTAAAACCCCACTTCAGAACCATGGGCGATTTAAAAATTTTAAATTTTTACAGCCAGATTTGTCACTTCTGAAACTTTTTAGATACCAATGGAATCAAGAAAAAACACAATTAATGCCTTACTGTTGATGAAATGCAGTGAGTAAAGGGGATAATTCACAATATTTTCAATCTTGATATCTGCATGGTCAATGTTTGAAAGCACTTTAGCTGTTGTTGTCCCTTCAGCTCTCGCTTCTCTTTACCTTCATTTCTCTCACTTTTGGAATTCTGAAGTAGGATTGATGTCTCTCACACACACACACTCACACACACAGACTCACACACAGACATACACAGACTCACACACACACACACTGACTCACACACACATACGCAGACACGCACAGACTCACACAGACTCACTTACACACTCACACACAACCAATACTAAAATGCCAAGTAACTTCAGAACGTGTGTAAACCGAATGATTCAAACGTTTAAAGCCTCCTGTCGAGGCTGTTGCTGCTGAAGCAAAAACGTGCTTTAAATAATGTCCAACAAACACACTCACCATAGACAGAGCAGTCAGCTCTCTTGAATTATTCAACGACGTCTTCACTGTGCCTTCTGCAGTCAGCGCCATCTTGCCACGAACCGGAAATTATGTACTCAGCGCCATCTTGCCGCTAACCGGAAATGACGTCATCGGCGCCATCTTGCCACTAAGTGGAAGTCACGGAATGAGTGCCAATTTTGCAATTAAACACAGTCCTGATCTAATAAAATGTTTATTCATGCTTTTTCCATCCGAAAACTGTTGCAACCATTTTGAAAACCAAGACAAACAATTTGGCAAACACTTTACAACCAATACATTTTCCGAAACTTTTTAAAAGCCAAGACAATTTGGCAAACATTTTACAACCAATCCATTTTCCGAAAACTTTTTAAAAGTCAAGGCAATTTGGCAAACACTTTACAACCAATACATTTTCTGAAAACTTTTTAAAATCCAAGACAATTTGGCAAACACTTTGCAACCTATACATTTTCTGAAAACGTTTTAAAAGCCAAGACAATTTGGCAAACACTTTGCAACCAATACATTTTCTGAAAACTTTTTTTTCAAAGCCAAGACAAACAATTTGGCAAAAACTTTACAACCACATCGAGGGGACTCACCATCGAGTAGACGTGCGTTCAATGTTATTTGCAGCTCAGAGAGTCGTGACCCTCTCGCTTCCACCATCAAGCAGAGACTGAGTGAGGCACGACACTTCCGGGTTTTATAGTCCCTCCCGCCTGCCGCCAGCGGTGTAGCAGAGAGAATGGTGACATTTTTTAAAACACTAATAACTCTCTGATTTTTCATCGATGGGAAAAATCCTCCAGTCCAATCCGGCAGAGGTGGACTCTGAGCGAGGTGGCCAAAAATGACAGCCATAAGTGGCGGCATTTTTTCGGAAATCACGAAACGAAAATTCAGAAAGTGGTCAAGATCTTAGTTTTAGTAATATAGATTAAAACTCTGGTCTAGAATGTGTATTTATTGGTGGATGTATTTGTGTGTGTATTTGTGTGTGTGATGTTCGTCTGCAATTCACATCTCCTCGAAAACACAACACGCTAACAGTGAAATATTTACATATTCCGATAGAGATTTTTGCCATGATGCGAAAATTTCTTGAAATTATCTGGTAATTTGATGTATTATTTCTTGAGTTATTTATTTAAATTGTTCTCAAATCTGAAATCTTTTTAAAAGTTAATAAGTGATGTCACATTGGCTCTGCTCGCGCCGCCCGCTGTGCATTTTTTTCCACGCACCGCCTGCTGCGCACTGTTTTCCACACACTGCGAGTTACGTCATCCCCCCTGACTCGCAGTCATTTGTTCGTCGCTCGCTCACACTCGGCCATCCGTCCGCCCAGCCTCGCCCCGCCCCACCCCACCTGCAGCCCAGCCGCCCCCCCCCCCCCGGGTTCTGGATTGAAGCCGCAGAACACGCAATAATTTGGTTGGGTTTCCGAGGTTCCCCGAGGACCTGCGAGGCACCGAGTGCTCCTGAGGCCCACTGCCCGCTCGCAGTCGGCACTGCTCGCTGTCGGCTGTGCCCGCTCAGTGTCCACGCCGCCCGCTCGCCGAGTTCAAGTCTGCCCTCTCCCTCTCTATCCCCCTCTCTCCCAACCCTCCCCCACTGCCTCCCCCTCCCTCTCTCTCTGTGCATCTTTGTCGCTCTGTGTGCTCCTGTGTCCCTCTCTGTGCCCCTGTGTTTCCTCTTTATGCCCCCGTGTCCCTCTCTGTGCCTTTGTGTCCCTCTCTGTGCCTCTGTGTCCCTGTCTGTGTATCTGTGTCCCTCTCTGTGCTTCTGTGTCCCTCTCTCTCTACCCCTTCCCTCTCTAACCATGGCTGCAAGTTGGGGGCTATGCGTGAGTGGGTAGGACGGGGATGAGGTAAAAGGAGCGAATGAATAATATTAATATAATATCAAGGGGGGGGTGGTTAGTGTGTGTGTGGGGTAGTTAGTGAGAGTGCGGGGGTGGTTAGTGTGTGTGTGTGATGCTGCAGGCTGCCCCCCCCCCAAAAGCTCATTGAGGGAACAGTACCCAACGGGTCCCCCTTGGTCTAGTAACTATTAAAATTCCGACTGTGGATGTGTATTTATGTATTTGTGTGTGTGTGTGTGTGTGTGTGTGTGTGTGTGTGTGTGTGTGTGTGTGTGTGTGTGTGTGTGTGTGTGTGTGTGTGTGTGTGTGTGTGTGTGTGTGTGTGTGTGTGTGTGTGTGTGTGTGTTTGTACGATGTTCGTCTGCGATTCACATCTCCTCGAAAACACGACGCGCTAACAGTGAAAGTTTTACATATTACCATAGAGATTTACGTCATGATGTCATAAATTGGCATCTGAAAATTTGATGCATTTCCCAAGTTATTCATGAAAATGTTCAAAAATTTCAAATAACTGTAAATAAATGGTCTCGCTGATGACGTCACAATGGATCTGCCTGCCTTCCTCTGCTCGCACTGTCACAATGGATCTGACTGCCTGCCTCTGCTCGCACTGCGAGTGACGTCACCCCTGTTCTGTCTTCTGTACTTCTTGGCTTCTTAACTTTCACTGCTTTAAATTTGTCACTTAGCGTCTTTATACTGCTGCTTAGGTCGTGCTGCGCGCTCCACTGGGCTCCTTGAAGTTCTAGAACAGTGCGGCGGCCGTTAACGCCGCGCGGGTGAAGGTGCGGGACAGCGCGATGGGAAGGTGACCGTGGCGGCCATTACTCCCTCTGGGAGAGGCTGTCTGGAGACCTGCGATTCCTCCGTCGATCACAGGGACTCAGGGAATCATGACGCCTTTTCCTCGCTGGAGATCCCAATCACACCCAACTGTCATGGGGGGCGACCTCCTCTCCGACTCCCCCGCCCGATCATCTGTCATGCATGTGGGTGGGCTTCCCCTCATGGAAGCCACGATTGGCCGGCCCTCCGCTGCTTTTGACCGTCCTCAGATCACTCCGGGCCTTGCTAAGGTCCATGATGGCTGCAGCCCCACTCAGGCCCCGTCTCTGGTGGGGAGTCTGCTGCTCTACGACCTGGGTAGGTCCTGCCTCCACCCCCTCCCTGGGGAAGAGAAAGAGAGAGAGGGAGGGGGGAGGGAGAGGGGGAGAGAGGGGGTGGAAAGGGGGGGTGGAGGGAGGGGGAGTGGGGGGCTGGAAGGGGGATGGAGAGGGGGGGAGGAAAGGGGTGGAGAAGAGGGGGAGTAGAGGGGGGAGGAGAGGCGGGGAGGGAGGAGAGCGAGAGGAGAGGGGGGAGTAGATGGGGGGGTGAGACGGGGAGGGGGGAGGAGAGGGGGGCCTCGCTCGGGTACATGCCCACCCGAGGCCTTGCTCAGGCCCGGCGCCTGGTGGGGAGGCTGCTGGTCTACGACTCGGGTAGGTGCTGACTCTACCCCCTTCCTCTTTGTCCCCTCCCTTTCTGCCCCCTCCCTCTCTGCTCCCCACTCCCTCTGCCCCCTTCCTCTCTGCCCCCCTCCCTCTCTGCTCCCCTCCCTCTCTGGTGAGTGGTGAATATTGGGACATGGGTGAGTGGTGGAGTATTTCATTCAGGAGCCAGCCCTCCCCTGTGATGCCACACGCCCCCCCCCAACAATCTCTACCCCCCCTCCCTCTGCCTCTCTACCCCCCTTCCCCCTCCCTCTCCACTCCTCTCTAGCCGCGCCTGCACAGTTGGAGGTGATACGTGAGTGGATAGGGCGCGGGATGGGTCAAAGATGTGAATGAATAATATTAATATAATATCAAGGGGGGGGGTTAGTGTTTGTGTTTGTGGGGTGGTTCGTGCGTGTGGGAGGTGGTTAGTCAGTGTGGGGGGTGGTTAGTGTGTGTGTGTGTATGAAACGCTGCAGGCTGCCCCCCCAAAAGCACGTTGAGTGTCCCCCTTGGTCTAGTAACTATTAAAACTCTGATCTTGGATGTGTGTGTATTTATTTCTGCGTGTATTTGAGTGTGTGTGTGTGATGTTCGTCTGCGATTCACATCTCCTCGAAAACACGACGTGCTGACGGTAAATTTTTTACATATTCCGATAGAGATTTACGCCATGTCAAAAATCGCCTCATCTGAACATTTGATGCATTATTTCCCAAGTTATTTATGAAATTGTTCAAAAATGTCAAATAATTTTGTAAATAAATGAGATGGTCTCGCTGATGACGTCACAATGGCTCTGCCTGCCTGCCTCTGCTTGCTCTGCGACTGACGTCACCCCTGTTCTGTCTTCTGCACTTCTTGGCTTCTTAACTTTCACTTCTTTAAATTTGTCACTTAGCATTTTTAAACTGCTGCTCAGATCGTGCTGCGCACTCCGCTGGGCTCGTTGAAGTTCTAGAACATCGCAGCGGCGGCCGTTATCAACGCGCGATTGAGGGTGCAGGACAGTGCGATGGGAAGGTGACCATGGTGGCCATTACTCCCTCTGGGAGAGGCCGTCTATGGAGACCTGCGATTCCTCCATTGATCGCAGGGACTCGGGGAATCGTGACGCCTTTTCCTCGTTGGTGATCCCGATCACATCTGGCCATCATGGGGGACGACGTCCTCTCCACCTCCCCTGCCTAATCGTCTGGCACGTCGCGGAAGCCACGATTGGCCGGCCCTCCGCTGCATTTGACCATCCTCAGATCACTCCAGGCCTCGCTCGGGTCCACGCCGGCCGCAGCCTAGCTCGGGCCCGGTGCCTGGTGGGGAGACTGCTGCTCTACAACCTGGGTAGGTGCTCCCTCTACCCCTTCCCCGGGGCACAGAAAGAGAGAGGGAGAGGGGAGGGAAAGGGGGGGAGAGAGGTGGGGTGGAGGGAGGGGGGTAGTGGAGAGGGGGAGAGAGAAGGGGAGGGGGGAGAGGAGAGGGGGAGGGGACAGTAGAGAGGGGGGGATGGGGGAGAGGAGGGGGCGAGTAGAGGGGAGGGGTGGTGAGGAGGGGAGGGGTGGAGAGGGGGGTAGGGGAGGAGAGGAGGAGGGGGCCCTCCCTCTCTGCCCCCCTCGCTCTCTAGGGTGTGGTGAATATTGGCACCTATGGGTGAGTGGTTGAGTATTGCGTTCGGGAACCAGCGCTCCCGTGATGCTGCGCGCCCCCCCACCCCTCAATTTCTACCCCCTCCCTCTCCCTCTCTATCCCCTCCCACTCCACCCCCCCTCTAGCTGCGCCTGCATAGTTGGGGGTTATGTGTGAGTGGATAGGGGGGATGGGGTAAATGGAGCGAATGAATAATATTAATATAATATCAAGGGGGGGGGGTGTTAGTGTGTGTGTGAGGGGGGGAAGTTAGTGTGTGTGTGATGCCAAAGGGCGCCCCCCACAACCGTGCGTTGAGGGGATGGGACCCAACGGGTCCCCCTTGGTCTAGTATTACATAAAAATAATATGATGAATATAATTGTGAGTGTGTATTTTGAATGGGGCTGCCACAGATGTCCGGCTCCTGAACCCGCCTAATTAATGGGTGTGGGCTGTTCCTGTGGTTCCCCTCTTTTACTGAACCTCACTGACTGCCAGTGGGCAGAGTGGGGATCATGGCCATAGTGGGACTGGGGCAGTGCCAGGTTGGGGGAAGGCTAAGGCATCTTCCACTGAGAACCCTAACACTAAAGGGCCTGTCCCACTGTCCAAGGTAATTCAAGAGTTCTCCCGAGTTTTCCCCTGATTCGAACTCAGAGAATGTCCGTAGCGGGTCCGTAGGAATTTGTTGATGTGTCGTAGCGGCTCGTATGAGTAAAAAGTATCAAATTTCATCACGAGTATTTTTTTACTCATGGACATTTTTCACAGCGTTGAAAAAACGTCACGAGTTTACCAGATTTCCCGAGTACCTACCATTAGCATTACGTGCCACTACGAGACATCCACGAACTCCTACGGACCCGCTACGGACATTCTCCGAGTTCGAATCAGGGGAAAACTCGGGAGAACTCTTGAATTACCTCGTACAGTGGGCCTGTCATCACCATCGATGACTATGAACTTGATGCCTACCATCAGTTCACGTATCTCAGCTCCACCATCACCGACAACCTCTACTTGGACACAGAGATTGATAAGAGGATCGGGAAGGCAGCTACAACTCTCGCTCACCTCACAACTCAAGTGTGGACCAACCCAAAGCTGACAGTGAAGACAATGATATCAGTCTACAACGCCTGTGTCAACAGCACGCTGCTGTACGGCAGTGAGACATGGACTACGTATGCAAGGCAGGAGAGAAGTCTCAACACCTTCCACCTGAGAAGCATCCGCCCTATCCTGCGCATATCCTGGCAAGACAGAGTGTCCAACCACGAGATCCTGTCTCTCGCTGACCTTCCCAGTATGTACACTTTACTCAGGCAGCGCACCGCATGGAGGATGGCCGTATTCCAAAAGACATCCTCTATGGGGAGCTGACATCTGGGAGAAGAACCATCAGCCGCCCCCAGCTACGTTACAAGGATGTCTGCAAGAGAGATATGAAAGCGCTCGACATCGATGTGGAGTCTTGGGAGAGCCTTGCAGCTGAGCGCATGAGGTGGAGAGGTACCCTGAACCAACATCTTAAAACGGGGGAAGAGAAACTGTTGAACGCAGCGGGCACGCAGAAAGGAGCGCAGCAACTTCAACAAACCAGAGACCACACACAAATGTGACCTTTGCGACAGAGACTGTTACTCCCGCATTGGTCTCTTCAGCCACAAGCGACGCTGCTCCAGCCGAGGTTTGGAGCAAGCAGCCAACAACTAGTATGCATCACCCATGGTCAGTCATGACTGAGGGGGGCCTACTATGATCCCAGAGTGCTTGCTGCCTTGCTACCATGAAACAAAGCGCGTGATTGGTCAATTGGCATCAGACGCAATGCCAAATGTACATTGATTGAACAATTACTACTCAGAAAATTGGAGTTTTTTCCTCATATTTTAAAAATATGTGCAGGTTTTGTTCTTGACGAGTTTCAGGTATGATTTCTATATTTTTACACAATATGTTAAAAATTCAGGTAGTTACGTGATTTGGGTCACAAACTTAAACGATAAAGCACCTCGGCCCACAGCCTAATTCTTCACTAATTGGTTCCTACTGCAGTTGGTGCGGGATTCAAGACTTTAGTAGGGATTGTACGGTAAGGATTTAGGAAACAGAGAGAAACGTTTTTAAACATTAAAGCAAGTTAATTTTACGTTATTTACAAGTTTTTTAAACTCATACCCTTAAAAACATGTATATTTTAATTCATTTCACTTATTAGCTTTTAAAAACTAAAAATGGGAGTTTGCCGCTTAAATCATTAATTTTGTCTCCCTGAGCAGTTAAGGCCAGAAGGTTAGGCTCACCCCATTCACCTATGTCCAATGCAGGTAACTAAAGGGGTGTAAGATCCGTGGCGATGATTCAAAGTGGGATGACAGGGCAACATAATCTGACCTAATTTAATAACCAGATGGTGCATCTCCATAACCATCCACATTGGTTATGGAGATAACCAAAGGACTGCCTCTCAGTTGATCCCATTGGTTTACAGCTTGGTTGATGCCCAAATTACAGTGCAATCAGAGTAGGCTTGGTGATCGTTTCGCCGAACGCCTCCGCTCGGTCCGTATTAACCAACCTGATCTCCCTGTGGCTCAGTACTTTAACTCCCCCTCCCATTCCGAATCCGACCTTTCTGTCCTGGGCCTCCTCCATGGCCAGAGTGAGCACCATCGGAAATTGGAGGAGCAGCACCTCATATTCCGCTTGGGCAGTCTGCACCCCTGCGGCTTGAACATTGACTTCTCCAATTTCCGGTAGCCCTTGCTGTCTCCTCCCCTTCCCAGCTCTCCCTCAGCCCTCTGGCTCCTCCTCTTCCTTTCTTCTTCCCGCCCCCCCACACCCTGCATCAGTCTGAAGAAGCGTTTCGGCCCGAAAAGTTGCCTATTTCCTTCGCACCATAGATGCTGCCGCATCCGCTGAGTTTCTCCAGCACTTTTGTTTATCTTCTTGGGTATGACTCTACAAGCTTGGCACACCTGTACTTGGGTAATTTCTCCCATCCTTCTCTGCAGATCCTCTCAAGCTCTGTCAGGTTGGATGGGGAGAGTCGATGCACAGCTAATTTCAGGACCCTCCAGAAACGTTCGATCGGGTGCTGAGCCACCTGGAGCAGGGGCAGAGCTACGTCCGGATGCTCTTTGTGGATTACAGCTCAGCTTTCAATACTATCATTCCGGACATTCTCATCGATAAACTGGTCACTCTCGGCCTCCCCACTCTCACATGTGCCTGGATAAAGGACTTCCTCACCAACCGGCCCCAGACTGTGAGACTCGGCCCCCACCTCTCCTCCACTCGCATGTTGAGTACCGGCTCCCCACAGGGCTGTGTGCTAAGCCCCCTCCTATACTGTCTCTACACCCACGACTGTAGTCCGGCCCACAACAACAACCGCATCGTCAAGTTTGCTGACGACACTACAGTAGTCGGACTCATCTCAAGGGGAGACGAGGCAGCCTATAGAGAGGAAGTCCTGAAGTTGACAGCCTGGTGCTCAGAAAACAACTTGGCTCTGAACACCAAGAAAACAAAAGAGCTCATTGTCGACTTCAGGAGGCACAGCACCGACTTAGCCCCCCTATGTATCAACGGCGAGTGTGTGGAGAGGGTTTACACCTTCCGGTTTCTCGGCATCCTCATCTCCGCTGACATCTCCTGGACAGACAACATCACAGCGATCATCAAGAAGGCTCAGCAGCGGCTGCACTTCCTGAGGGTCCTCAGGAAGCACAACCTGGACTCCAACCTGCTGCTGACCTTCTACCGCTCGTCCATTGAGAGCCTGCTTACATACTGCATTACAGCATGGTACGGCAGCTGCACCATGGCAGACAGGGAGAGGCTCCAGAGGGTAGTTAGGGCAGCACAGAAGATCATTGGCTGCCCTCTCCCCTCCCTGATGGACATTTACACCTCCCGCTGCCTCAGCAGGGCGAAGAACATCATTAAGGACAGCTCCCATCCTGCATTTGGCCTGTTCGACCTGCTGCCCTCAGGGAGGCGCTATAGGTGCATCAGAACAAGGACAAATAGACTCAAGAACAGTTGCTTTCCAAAAGCCATAACCTCTCTGAACTCACACATGCAGTGACTTCACAGCTTAACCCCCGGACTTCCATCTATCCACCTACTGTAATTTGTACTGTAACTGTAATTTTTAATATGTGCAATAACCCATACTGTATATAGGAATCCTATTTATTCACTCTATTCACCCATTGCCTTTTTATAGATATGTATATAGCACCGCAGAACTGTGCACCTTATCCCCCCCCTTTTGTTTTGTTTTGTTTCTTTGTTTTTTGAACTAATTACATGTCTGCACTGAGTACGAGCTGCTTTTAATCTCATTGTACATGTGTATGGTGACAATAAAATGGCATTCTAATTCTAAAAGTCCGGACTCTGGCTGGGCCACTCAAGGACATTCACAGACTTATCATGAAACCACTCCTGTGTTGTCTCGGCTGTGTGCTTCGGGTCATTGTCCTGTTGGAAGGCGAACCTCCGCCCCAGTCTGAGGTCCAGAACACTCTGGAGCAGGTTTTCATCAAAGATCTCTCTGTACTTTGCTCCGTTCATCTTTCCCTCGATCCCGACTAGTCTCCCAGTTCTTCCCGCTGAAAAACATCCCCACAGCATGATGCTGCCACCACCATGCTTCTCTGTAGGTATGGTATTAGCCAGGTGATGAGCGGTGCCTGGTTTCCTCCAGATGTGACGCTTGGCGTTCAGGCCAAAGAGTTCAATCTTGGTTTCATCAGACCAGAGAATCTTGTTTAGGTGCCTTTTGGCAAACTCCAAGCGAGCTGTCATGTGCCTTTTACTGGAGTGACTTCCGGCTGGCCACTCTACCATAAAGGCGATTGGTGGAGTGCTGCAGATATAGTTGCCCTTCTGGAAGGTTCTCCCATCTCAACAGAGGAACTCTGGAGGTTTGTCAGAGTGAGCATCGGGTTCTTGGTCACCACCCTGACCAAGGCCCTTTTCCCCCGATTGCTCAGTTTGACCAGGCAGCCAGCTCTATGAAGAGTCCTAGTGGTTCCAAAGTTCTTCCATTTAAGAATGACGGAGGCCACTGTGCTCTTTGGGGCCTGCAATGTTACAGAAATTGTTTTATACCGTTCCCCAGATCTGTGTCTCAACACACGTGATCTCTGGCAAGCGCTCAAAGGGCTGAAGAGCTGCTTTCCTTATTGTATGACTAAATATACATGAAGAATTTTTATTTCATTTTTTTACTGTCATGTGTTTCACATGACTCAACAATCTCATATTCCTGCAATGCCCCCAATTCAGCAGTCATCAGTTCCTTAATCAGTTTCTGGAGCAATGGTGAGAATACACGAACAGAGTGAGAATATAATCACAAAGTACAATGTGCAATGCGATGAAGGTGGCTCGGAATTGACACTATGGCATAGAAGTTCTCTGAAGTATTCAAAATAGCCAAATACAGAACTCAGTGATAGACACAAAATGGAGGAGTAACGCAGCGGGACTGGCAGCATCTCTGGAGAGAAGGAATGGGTGACATTTGGGGTCTTCAGACTCCTATACAGAACTCAGTATATTGGAATGCAACGAATCATGCCACTAATGCTCATGGAGGCCACTGAACAACCAGCAAGATTAACTAGCAATGGCTGCCTCACCAACAGTCTGTCTGTCCTTTCCTTCTTTGTTTTAATTGTGTTAAATGTATGTTTTTAGTAGTCTTTAGCTTGTTTTATGTGGGAGGTTGGGGAAAACTTTTACTAATCTCAATGGAGATGGAATTTCTTTCTGCATCGTAACTCCGTCCGCACTGCAGCCGGACATCGTGGAGTTGCCCGGCCTTTACTGGAGACCGATTTTGAGAGCTCCACCACGGTCGCCTGAGGACTTAACATCACAGAGCTCATGATCCCTTTGCCAGGGTTCGACCTCGAAGCTCCAACCGTGGGTGCTTGCAGACTTTAACATCACAGAGCCCGCGGTCTCTGGTCAGAGACTGACTTCGGGAACTCCAAGCCGCGGGAGTTTCGACCGCCCTGATGCGGGAGTTTTGATCGCCCCAATGTGGAATTTCGATCACCCAGAGGCAGGAGTTTCGACCCCTGGCTGCGGGAGCTTCGACTGCCCCGTCGGATTGTTCGACTGCCCCAACAGAGAATAAAGAGGAAGAAGTTTGGACTTCTTTGCCTTCCATCAGTGAGGAATGTGGGGAATCCGCTGTGGTGGATGTTTATGTTAAATTTTATGTAGTTGTGTCTTGATGCTTTTTTTCCGTATGGCTGTATGGTAATTTGCATATCACTGCACCATAATTGATACATGTGACAATAAAAGACCTTTGAAACCCTTTGAAGCTCATACTGTATTGACAGCTTGGTCATATCAAGTTACTTTGTCGTGTGCAGATGGCAATTATCTTAAGAAGTTCATTCAAGTCACCTGGATATTGAACTTACATATTATTGAATCAGAAACAGAAGCACAAACCGTCAGTAGAAAAGCATAATTCAGCACGAACAGGCAGCAAAGTTTCTGTAAGAAGTTGTATCTTGTGCAATTCATTTCAGTACTTTATTGGGTGGAATGTTGCAGGTGTTCAATTAGACAATAGGTGCAGTAGTAGACCATTCGGCCCTTCGAGCCAGCACCGCGGCAATAAACTGATGAAATATTTATCTTATTCTTGAGAGATAAAGAAGCACTCGTAAATAATGGCGTCACATTCAATATAGGTGAGAATCTGCTGTTCAAGACTGTCATGAGTCTTCATCTGAATGTCGATTGAATCGTAACTAGGTTTGGAGCAGTAATGGGCATGGGAAATGCTGAGTGATGGTATGGAGAAACAATGTTTTGTTTATACAGGCAGGGACGGATAAAAGTGAATAATGAATTGCATTTACTGTGGCAGTTATTTGGAATAAAATGCAACAGTAACAGTGAAAACTTTATCTCAAAATTCCCTGGGGAGACCAATGATACACTTGTTTGTGGGTGTGAGCAGTTTCCTATTGAAAACTTCAACTTGGCTTTTCCCTCTCCCCTCCTCCAACCCCCCTCTCCCCTCGTCCACCCCCCCCTCTCCCCTCCTCCAACCCCATTTCTCCTCCGCTCCACCCCCTCCCTTCCCCTCTCTTTTCCTCCCACTCCCCCCTCCTCTCTCCCCTCTTTCCCCCCCCCCTCCCTCTCCCCCCGTGTCACCCGCTCCCCCCCTCCGCGTGTTTGGGGGGTGGTTAGTGTGTGAGTGACGCCGCAGGCCACCCCGCAACCGCGCGTTGAGGGGACAGGACCCAACAGGTCGTCCCTCTCAGTTTCCTAGCTTTGGGATCATTCCAGTTGCTGGTCTGTGCATATTTTGTTATTGATCACTGTTATGCAAGAATGTCACTCAAGCTTCATAATGGGAGGACAATAGATTTAATTAGTTTACCTGCAGCCCATGGGAACAGGCACAGTATCTCCCAGTACTGCAGTCTGCAATGTGCAGGCATTCATGTAGTGACCTCCTTATAGGAGACATACCTGACAACCAAGGACCCGATTGCCCTAGTACATAATGAACATACCACTTTTAGTTTAGTTTAGAGATACAGCGCAGAAACAGGCCCTTCGGCCCACTGAGTCTGCACCAACCAGCGATCCCTGCACATTAACGTTGTCCTACACAAATTAGGGGCAATTTACACTTATACCAAGCCAATTAACCTACAACCTGTACGTCTTTGGAGTGTGGGAGGAAACCGAAGATCTCGGAGAAAACCCACGCGGTCACGGGGAGAAAGTACAAACTTCATACAAACAGCACACATAGTCGGGATCAAACCCGGGTCTCTGGCGCTGCAAGACAACAACTCTACTGCTGCGTCACTGTGCCGCCCAAACTTGCAGTTACTGTTCTTCACCTGGCTGCCCAGTCCTCTCCAATGCCACGGCAGCTCTGCAGCCTCTCATTGTAGCAATACTCCCCCACACAGGAAGAGTGCCACGTACTGTGGTATCCCATCAATGCCATCAGCTGCTAAAATCTTCCATCATTATTCTGCAAACCTCAAAAGTAAAGATCTTTATGGGGCTTCCAGACAATGTTGGGGTGATCCATAGCACTGATTTGTCATTATAAAGAGGCAATTGAACAATTACGAGTCAAATGATTAGTTTCACTGCAGTACCAGTAAGGTACAATAATGTGTAAAATGTCTGCAATATAAAATATGTTGATTTTAGTTGTTTTATTGCAAGGTCACATGAGCCCTTACCACAGGAGGTTCTAATCAGGTCTGTTAGCAGTATGAATTACCTAAAAAAAATAGTACTATCTCGACAAAAGAAAACACAAAAAACTTAAGAAAAGTCTCTGCTACACATTTTAAAAACCATATTGTGAAATACAGTATTTACACATCTTCTAATACACACATAGCAACTTCTGGACTCTCCGTGCTGGTTTGTTGTGGGGAGGAGATCCGAGCTAAAGCAGGCATAGGCTTGCTACTCTCTGGAGAATTCTCAGATTCTGACAGTCTGTTCTTATGATTCACCTTTCCCAGATCCCCTAAAGGGCCTGTCCCACTTTCACAACCTAATTCACGACCTTTTTTACTCGTGGACATTTTTCATCAGGCTAGAAAAAACGCCGCAACCTACTTGATGCCATGAGTACCTATGACTAGCATCACGACCTGCTAGGACCTCCTACGACGTTGTGACGACTATGCTGCGAGTATGTGTCAAGGGCAAACTCGGCAGAGGTCGTGAATTAGGTCGTGAAAGTGGGACAGGCCCTTAACTAAAGAAAGCAGTGCAAGCTTAGGCATTGGTCTCCAGAGCAGATCCAAAGAACTTGGGATCTCTGTATTTGTTGAAGAGGAGGTTGTCTTCATATGGATGAGTGGGGGAGGAGAAACGTTTACTGAACTGTTTGAACCACTCGCAGAGTTGCCCTCAAAGTCCAGTGTGCAATTATCTAAATCACTCTGAGAATCCACAGGCATCTCATCGCCAAGCAATTGTTCAACATTCAAGTCTCCTCCTTCCAGCTGAAACACCAGGGGACTGGTGGAGCCACCACTCTCCCAACCTTTCATTTGCTTCAGTACTGTCGTACCGTCAACAGCATCGATGTCCATCTGTCTTACTGGTCCATGGATCAACAATTCATCCATGCTGTCCCCTTGGTTTCCAATGTCAATAAAGCCCAATGTGTGGTGGTCTGACATTGATGTATCTGGACTTTCTTCATCGGGGAAATGCTGATTTAAAAATGCAAGCTCGTTTAAAAGTGAAGTGAATGACTCATATCCCTCAGTGTCCACCATGTCACCAGTTGCTGAGCCATTTGCTTTCAACAATGGTTCGAGGAGCTGAGATGCTGATAGTTCTGCATCTCTGTCACTGCCCACCAGCTTTGTCTATACTGCACGTCTGCAATCGGCCACTCGTAACCTGCAGTTCCAATTTATCTCCAAGTATTATCTCAGTCACAGATGTCGACTCTCCTGGGACCAAATCTTGATTCCAAGAATGCCTTGCACAAGACACTGCGGTTCCATCAGGCAAACCAGACAGATCCAGCGCTTTGGGTAACTCAGCGTTCTTGTCAGCATTCATTGAACGAGAATCTGCAGTCTGTTGGGTTTGTTGCTGGGCACATTCGGATTCTGTGGCCTCTGATGAAACAAGAAATGACATGGCCTCACTTTCATCAGGTGCAGTAAACTGCCCAGATGACGGCGAGTTGCTCTTTATAATGGGCAAACTTGGTTTCTTACTGGTCATAGGACTGAGCTGTTGTGATGTATGCTTCCTCCCTTTCATGCTGAAATCAAGTGACTGTGGAACCAGTGCACAAGAATCATTCGCTTCTTCTAGATTTAGCAATGGGGATTCGCTAGTTGCCAATGACGTTACATTCACTATTCTCGGCATCATGAATGAAGACACTTCATCATCTAGGGTGACACACAAAACAAATAAAAACGTAATTACAAGATTAGTGATCCACTATTGATACCTTTTTTTGTAGTTCAGTCTCAATCTACAACAAGTTTATTAACGTTATTTTCGTCTATCATATTTCCAGTAATGAAATGTGCAAACAACAAATTCCCTCAACCAATGTTGCATCTTAAATGGTTTCTATGAGGTGTGCAACCTTAGCTTGGGTGAGTCACTTCTGATGTGTATTCCCATGAACTGCCAGGCCATCATCCAGAGCTCAATGATCAGGTATGAAAAAGTAACATGTGAGGAATATCAAGAAACATCATAAAACACAAAATGCTGGAGTAACTCAGGACTGGAGGGAAAGAAACGTCACCCATTCCTTCTCTCCAGAGATGCTGCCTGTCCTGCTGAGTTACTCCAGCGTTTTGTGAATATCTTCTGTTTAACACAGCATCTGCAGTTCCTTCCTACACATCAAGAAACATATTTCCTGTACTATAAATTCATTGTAATTACATGGAAATCCTCATAACAAACATGACTCACATAACATCAGTTAATTTTATCTCATATGTTGTTATAGAACTATCAGCACATTTGTGTGGCCAAGCACTCTCTAAAACAGGAATCTGGGACCAATGAGAAGGATGGTCAAGCTGATCTTAAACCAGCTAGGCCGCCAGACATTCAGTCGGAGCTCACAAGTTAGTGATACTAAGACAAGAACCAGTGTTACTGATCAGTGATTGAATATTCAACATAAATATCGGTTCAGGTAAAGAGAAAGAATACGGAAGCAGACTCATTGTAGTCTTGGTTTCTTGCCTCTCCTTTATTTGGAGGGGTGCATTCAAAGCCTCCCTCAAGGGCTTTGATCCATTGAGGTGACTTACAGTGGCTAGGTGGGAGGGATATTCAACTGATCAAGCAGAGAGGTTTCTGTAAGGCCACAGCAGGGGCATAACCAATCAGCAGTATAATCAGCAGGAAGAACCTTAACAGCAGCCAGCGAGGATCACAACCAGCAAAAGCCTACATTGTGAGCTCCAATCAAAAGTGTGGACAGCAACAGCACCACCTGAGATGGAGACAACCCTTCATGAAGAGTAGTGAACCCCACACTCTGGAAGCCCAATGAAGATACCGGTGACAAACGCCAAAGGTGACAGATGGTAATTTGGGACTCGGATAGATAGAGCCTAAAGTATTGCATGATTAACTGTGTGGATGCGTGTGTGTGTGTGTGTGTGTGTGAATAAAGCTGCCTTTGCACTGGGATCTGACAATCTCAAAACTATAAAGCACTGGGTAAAGCAATCCCAAAAGGGACATTCGTCAAAGTGCCCAGAAAGAGTAGAGGCAACAGTTATCAAATATAGCTTTAACCATTCCTCATCAACCAAAATACCAAGATAACTCGATACTAACTTAGAATGATTGAAGTTGAATTAGAATGAATCCCCAGACCCTCAAAGCTTCTTCAGGTGTCAGGAGTTATGGGGATAAGGCAGGAGAATGGGGCAAGGAGAGATAGATCAACCATGGTTGAATGGCGTAGACTTGATTGGCCGAATGGCCTAATTCTGCTCCTATTCCTCATGAAAGTGAAAGATAGGGTGGGGAGGGGGTGCTAATTGTCCATCTTTATCTGTTGTCAGCAGGAAAGTGCACTCTCGTCAGATTTCGACTGAAGGGCGTTAACCAATATACATCCTGGAAACGGAAGTCTGAATGCGTCTATTATTTTTATAAGACCACAATCCTCTCCTCCATTTGAAATCTCCCTCACACCAATGTAATTTGGACATTGGGCATGTACTGAAAACTTGAGTTCTTGGTATTTTAAAACATACTATGGAAAGCAGAAAAGGAAAAACTGCTAGAGTCAGTTATTAAAGATGGGATAGCAGCACATTTGAAAAGTGGTGAAATCATTGGACAAAGTCAGCATGGATTTACGAAAGGTAAATCATGTCTGACGAATCTTATAGAATTTATCGACGATGTAACTAATAGAGTGGATAGGGGAGAACCAGTGGATGTGTTATATCTGGACTTTCAGAAGGCTTTCGACAAGGTCCCACATAACAGATTAGTATACAAACTTAAAGCACTCGGTATTGGGGGTTCAGTATTGATGTGGATAGAGAACTGGCTGGCAAACAAGAAGCAAAGAGTAGGAGTAAATGGGTCCTTTTCAGAATGGCAGGCAGTGACTAGTGGGGTACCGCAAAGCTCAGTGCTGGGACCCCAGCTATTTACAATATATATTAATGATTTGGACGAGGGAATTGAATGCAACATCTCCAAGTTTGCGGATGACACTAAGCTGGGGGCAGTGTTAGCTGTGAGGAGGATGCTAGGAGGCTGCAAAATGACTTGGATAGGCTGGGTGAGTGGGCAAATGCATGGCAGATGCAGTATAATGTGGATAAATGTGAGGTTATCCACTTTGGTGGCAAAAACAGGAAAGCAGACTATTATCTACATGGTGGCCGATTAGGAAAAGGGGAGATGCAACGAGACCTGGGTGTCATGGTACACCAGTCATTGAAAGTAGGCATGCAGGTGCAGCAGTCTGTGAAGAAAGCGAATGGTATGTTAGCATTCATAGCAAAAGGATTTGAGTAATAGGAGCAGGGAGGTTCTACTGCAGTTGTACAGGGTCTTGGTGAGACCACACCTGGAGTATTGCGTACAGTTTTGGTCTCCAAATCTGAGGAAAGACATTATTGCCATAGAGGGAGTGCAGAGAAGGCTAACCAGACTGATTCCTGGGATGTCAGGACTTTCATATGAAGAAAGACTGGATAGACTCGGCTTGTACTTGCTAGAATTTAGGAGATTGAGGGGGGATCTTATAGAAACTTACAAAATTCTCAAGGGGTTGGACAGGTTAGATGCAGGAAGATTGTTCCCGATGTTGGGGAAGTCCAGGACAAGGGGTCACAGCTTAAGGATAGAGGGGATATCCTTTAGGACCGAGATGAGAAAAACTTTTTTCACACAGAGAGTGGTGAATCTCTGGAACTCTCTGCCACAGAAGGTAGTTGAGGCCAGTTCATTGGCTATATTTAAGAGGGTTAGATGTGGCCCTTGTGGCTAAGGGGATCAGGGGGTATGGAGAGAAGGCAGGTACGGGATACTGAGTTGGATGATCAGCCATGATCATATTGAATGGCGGTGCAGGCTCGAAGGGCCGAATGGCCTACTCCTGCACCTATTTTCTATGTTTCTATGTTTCTATGATGTAGTGCTTACCAACTGAAACTGGCCACGTTCAATCTGGCATCGTTGCCTTGACACGCATCAGCCAAACCGAAGCTTACAGACTCCATACTAGGTCTAGTGGTCAACTGTGTAGACGTCGTCAGTGCAGAACTGAGTGATCCCGCAATAGTAACATTGTTTACCTGAAGTGGTACTGGCAATCCTTGCAGTTGTACTGAGACAATGCCCAAAGAGATAGGGAGAGAGTGAGACAAAGGGAGAAGTGAGGGGGGGGGGGAGGGGAGGGGAAGCCTTTCACAAATGTGGAGCACATTGAAGATCCAGCCGAAACTCATAGCAATACCTGCAATACTTGCTCCAGTAACACCATCTCCCTTGGATTGGTTTCCACTTAGGAGTCCCTCATCAGTGAAGAATGGAGTTTGGCCGGAAATAAGAGGACCCTTTAAAGTCGGAACGTGACCCTGTGGTGTCATCAGCAAACTTCCAGTTGTCAGCGTGATGGAGGAGGTTGAAGACTCTGTCAAAAAATCAACATCCCAATGATGACATTTCATTTCTAATCATGCACCTAATAGTTCAAATTTCTTCCTCTTCAATGTCCCTGTTATCACTCACTGTTCTCTCCCACATATCATCCAGTGATGACATCTTTCTGACCCATCATTATATATTCACATCACCCTCCAATGACCTAATTTCAAACCTATTGCGTGCGTTTCAAACCTTCCCCCGATTATGTTTCCCACCACCCTACCACAGAACAATTACTCCCAGCTCAAACAAACAGCTCACCATCAGTCGCCAAGTCAGAAACTCTCCCTGATCCTCTCACCTCTTTCCCCAATGCATGACCCACTTGCTCAGAGAGCTCTGCAATGGCTAAAACCCACAAAGAAAAGGCTCGGCACAAACTTAAACAAGACGTGATGCACAGCACATTGACTTTGTGCACAAAAGATTCATGCTGCAGGGGGGCTCTACAAAGTGATTTGGGCCCTTACACTGTTGTTTTCACGTATCCTTTAGGTCTTGTTATAATTTTTGGCTAATACTCAAACTGTTGTCAGGAATTCCTCCTTCACCTCAGATCAACAAATCTATTTTGATTTTTTCTTATGTCAAATCTCTTGAAAGGAGAGAAAGTTAAAACTCCTTGATCTTACCCACAGCATTAAAAGCAAATTCAGCACGAGAGTCAGACGAGAGAAGCAGAAGCATTGCAGTTAAGTGTGCGTCTCTGTTTCAACCAGACTTTATAGGTACCTTGAAGAAGATTGGGTCCCATACCTATGAAAGGCTTTTCTAAACACTAGTTTTCTAAACACCACTGAAACACCACTCTCAATTTATAGCTCTAAACTCAAGAGTCAACTCTCATGGCAGCTTTAAAATCGTCCAACCAATGACAATGGCTGAGCTCATTTCCTCAACTTGGACAGCGATAGAATCAAGAATTAAGGGCGGCACAATGGCGCAGCGGTAGAGTTGCTGTCTTACAGCGATTGAGCCCTGGGTTCGATCCTGACTACGGTTGCTGTCTGTACGGAGTTTGTACGTTCTCCCCATGGGTTTTCTCCGAGATCTTCGGTTTCCTCCCACACTCCAAAGACCTACAGGTTTGCAGATAAATTGGCTTGGTATAAGTGTAAATTGTGCCCAGTGTGTATGTAGGATAGTGTTAATGTGCGGGGATCGCTGGTCAGTGCGGGCTCGATGGGCCAAAGGGCCTGTTTCTGTACTGTATCACTAAACCAAACCAAAACCAATTGCAGAATTGCTTTGTTCTCCTTAACACAATAATAAAAATTGTCAATACACGATTAAATTTTCCTTCTTAAAACCTGTACATACGTATCCCCATTCAAGGCGTGCCTGTCTCTCCCAAATTGCTCAGCCTCAAAATTATTTCATTATCTTTGTAGAAGGTAGCAACAGAAATGAAACAAAACAATAATTTTATATCGAAGTCTCGTGATGAGACTACGTGAAGAACCCGCCAGCCCGCATGCGCGTCAATACGTCGACGCATGGATTTGGACCAGTTCGAAACTGCTCCGGCGGGTAATGAATTTTTTGTTCCAGGAACGGCCCACTGCTCCGTTAATAAGGTGCAGCGGGCTTGGAGAAGCTGACGGGTGCGGCCCTGTGCAGGTACTCGAGAAGCTGACGGCGCGGCAGCACAGCTACCGCCGTGGAGGCTCCAAAAGGGAGCAGGCGGCCGGACTCGAGAGGTTGACGGGCACGGCCCGTGCACCTACCACCATTGAGGCTCCGAGAGGGAGCAGGCGGCTGTTCGTGGGGAAATCCGACGGGCGCGGCTGTATAGACACCTCCCTTTTGGGGCTCCAAGGGAGCAGGCGGCTGTTCGCGGAGAAGCTGACGGGCGGCCCGTACAGACACCTCCATTGAAGCTCCGAAAGGGAGCCAGCCAGATGCCTGAGGAAGCAACACCTGGCTCAGGGTTGCGTTATATTCCTCCCCTCAGAGACTCCGTTGAGGCGCCAGAAGGGAGCAAGGCCGGACTCAGAGTCACTAGCAGGCGCAACCTGTCCAGTGAGCAAAAAAAAAAGGAAATGTGCTCCTGGCTCAGAAGATACTTACAGGCTGTGCCAGACAGATGCCTGTGGAAGCAACACATGGCTCAGGGTTGCTTTATAATATCTCCCGCTCAGAAGAGGGGAGGCAACACCTGGCTCAGGGTTGCGTTATATCTCCCGCTCAGAAGAGGGGAAGCAACACCTGACTCAGGGTTGCGTTATTATATCTCCCACTCAGAAGAGGGGAGTGTTGGAAATTATTACATAGGTGACTCCGACTATGGGGATATCGATAAGGAATTAGAATCCCCTGAACTAATGGGGAATATGCTGCAGTTTAATCATATGAAGGAGCTACCGGCTCTTGTCACATATTTGACATTCCTTCGGGGATAGGAGATCCACTGGAGGAAGAACTGGCTTAGAGCATCAGTGATTTAACTTCTCATTAGCTAAGGAGGGGAATATGCTGGATACGGCTGGGAAATATGCCAGTCCAGATAACTGCCAGACTTTGGATGTTCCATAAGTCAATCTAACCGTTTGGGATATCTCAGTGGTGATACGCAGGCAACGAATTATTTCAGCGAGTCCAAAGACTGCTCACTGGAGTCATTACAGCCTTTGCAAGGTCAGTAGATGGGTCTCAGCTCTCGGAAGTGCAGAAAGATGCATTAGCACTTCTATGTAATACGCAGTTGGAGATAATTGCCTTTGCAAAAATGCTATAAGGCATGAGATATTCCTAAAACTGCTCATTTTTGCAGGGCCAGTAATGTGCAGCCTGCATACTATCTCTTTGGAGAGGACTTATGTAGCGAGTTGAAGACTTGTAGGGGGAATTTAAGGCAGCTGCGGGGGTGGAGTACCATCCTATGTGGGTAAGGCTCCAGTATTCTTTCTGGCATTTCACCCCTATATAACAAGGGGCAGGAAGCGCCGTTGAAGCTCCGGAAAGGAGCAGTCGGGAGTCACTAGCTGGCCCCGCAAGAGCAGCCTGTTGAACCAGGCTTGCACTACTGGCAGGCGTGACCTGTCCAGTGAGCCCGCTGAGGCTCCAAAGGAGCAGCTGGCCAAAGGAGCAGCCTGTCGATCCAGGCTGGGAGAAACTGGCAGCGTGATCTGCAGTCAGTTCCAGCAAGGCTCCGAAAATGGCAGAAGGCCCGCAGGAGCAGCCTGTCGAATCAGGCTCGGCGTAATGGCAGGCGCAGCCTGTTCAGTAAGCTCCGCTAAGGCTCCGCAGGAGCAGAAGGGGCCGAAGGAGCGGCCTGTCAAACCAGGTTGGGAGTAACTGGTAGCGTGTCCTGCACAGTAAGCTCCAGCAAGGCTCCAAAGAGGCTGTAGGCCGAAGGAGCAGTCTGTCCCATTGGGCTCAGAAATGCTGGCAGGCGTGTCTTGCACAGCAATGTCACTTTTGAGCTCCGGAAGGGAGCTGTTTGGCAAGCGTGGGGCTGAAGATGTGGTCAGACATGGTCTGCAATGGAACTTCGCTGAAGCTCCAACAAGGAGGTCGACCTGGGCTCAGAGACGCTGGCACGTAAGGTCTCTTTACTAACCTCCATAAAAACTCTGAAATGGAGCAGTCTGTCGACCCGGGTTTGGATTTACTGGCAGCATAGTCTGTCTAGTACCTTTCACAAGAGCAGGTTGATGCAGAGACATTGGCAGGGTGCCTTGCATAAACAACCTCTGTAAGTTCCAAGTAGGAACAGTTTGGCTACCCTGGTTCAGGGTAGACCAACTTGAAACTGGCTGTCCATATGGAACATATTGGCCAGGGAAGCACTGCCTCGACATCTGTGATTGAGGTTATCAGGCTGCTCAGTAGAGTGGGGTAGTTTGAGGATTCCCTCAACACATGCTTAATTCTTTCAGCTCGGCTAGTAGAGTTGCCAGCTCACTGGAACATAATTTGCCATCCTCTCGGGGATAGGTAGCTACCAGCAGAAGGCCGATCTGGCATGTAGCCTTTTTTTATCTGAATTGCAGGTTCATGTTGTAATAGAAAATATATAATATTAATCTGTAGCTCTCAATACCAGAATTCCTGATTGAGAGGCTGGTCGAAGAGAATGTGTTGCGCACACTGGCGACTGAGACAGGTGGTTCCAGTCAGAGGACTGCGAAGCATTTCTGGTTCAGGATTGCATTATGATATTTTCCACTGAGGAGGGCTGTTCAGGATTCGTGGTGACTCTGACGGTGAGGAGTTGACATGGAACTCGTATTCCCACATCAAGTGGATGTTACGCTTCAACTCTAGTCATAAGGATCTGATATATGTTATGATTCTGCCAGACACTGGAGCTTGGTAGGTTTGTGTCACCAGTTGAAGCAAAACAAGTCTAAAGGCCTTATACCCCAGAAAGTTGTGTTTTCTTAGGGAAGGATCGGCCTTTGCAAGGTCAGTAGAGGGAATTCTGCTGTCTGATTTACAGTAGACACTTTAGCACTTTTGTGTATTTGCAGTCTAAACTCAATTATGTTAGGATGTTATAGGCCTGAGGTCTATCCAATTTATGTTAATTTAGTGCAAAAGAATTTCAAGGCTGCGGTGGGTGTGGTAAATACACCCTTGGAGGGTAAAACTCCCATTTACATGCATATGGTTCAAAGAGGAAACTATGGCTATCCAAGTGGAACAGAGACATCTCACAAAGGAAGAGCAGTCTGCCCAAGAACTAGAGGGGTATATTCTAATATTTTCTCAAGGTTGAAGAAAAATGGAGGATACCAAATCAGGCTTCAATTTGGCTACTGATCATGTGGTTGGTATAACCAGTTTAAGATGGATAATTGTCATTCAGCAATTTAGCTGATTACAGAGGATTTAGGGCCTCAATCAATCTTGAAGACACATACCTTTCCATATCAATGCATGAGAGGGCATTTTGTCACGGAGTTTATAGACGACATTAATTATAGTAGTGCCATTTTGGCCTACTCACCCAGGGCTTCCATTGTAGATAAGTCTGCTGAAAGAAGCTCCTATATTTACTCGAAGGTGGCTAGTTCAGCCTATTTCTCATGCATCTATCATTGCATGATTGTATGGGAAGTTTGTGAAGAGATACATGTGAGCTACTTTAAACAGAAGTAGCAGAGGTTTGTGGTTTCTTTCAGTTTGGGTTTAAGAGAAGTAGTTATGTTATAGCACAATTGACACTGCTCTTGTTGGTTTGTCATTGTATCTAGTTCTGTAAGTGGGACAACAAATGATTGGTTATTCACCCACTGTTAACTAAGGTTATGAAAGGTGTCTTTTATATGAACACTCTAAAGCCTACATTCAAAGTAGTGTGGAATGTGTAATCAGTATAAATTATTATGCAGATATTCATCAACTGTATTCCTAATGTTCGAGCCGTATCTTTTAAGTTAATTATGCTTATGACAACTGATTTCAGCACAAAGAGCACAGTCTTTACACAATCTCTGTCTGGATCTCTGGGTCATATCTGACATAAGGATAGTTTTTTATGGGAATGAACTCATAAAGCAAGGTACTCTTAGCTTACTAGTACCTATGAAACAAAGGATACTTTATTCATAGTTATTTAATAGTTTCACAAGAGATTGTTAGAGTGAATAGAGTGTGAGCAGCTAAAAGCGGGAGTGAATTCAAATAATTTCAGGTCTCACTCTACCGGGGGGGGGGGGGGGGGGGTAAAGGTGTTTTGAAGATCATTGAGTCCCCTATCTACTGAAGACTTTTCATCTGCAAAATTTGCTGCATAAAATATTTTCCACATTACGTTTTACTGATACACAATGAAATTTTATAGAAATAGTGGAAGATAATAGAAAGAATAAACAAAAACTTACCATTTGAAGTTTGATCTTAATTTTATGAGAAGTTGGTGTGAGGGACTAAATGCCCTACTCTCCCAACCCTGAATCTCATAAAGGTCATTCGGTAAGTCAAGCGTTATTAATCTTTCTATAGTTTAAGTTTGTGCAAGTGGTCTGTGGTTTCATACAGTTGCTTTGAAGATTGACGCGCATGCGGGCTGGCGGGTTCTTCACGTAATCCCTCACTCCAACTTTTCATAAAATAAAGATCAAACTTCAAACGGTAAGTTTTCGTTTAATCTTTCTATTATCTTCCACTATTTCTATAAAATTTCATTGTGTATCAGCAAAACGTAATGTGGAAAATATTTTATGCAGCAAATTATGCAGATGAAAAGTCTTCAGTAGATAGGGGACTCAATGATCTTCAAGACACCTTTAACACTGGAGGGCTCCACCCAACTCTCCTGTTACTCAGCGATGGAGGGGACAGACGTAGACCGCAAATTAACAAAAAAGGAACAGAAAAAAGATATACCCAACCACTGTATTTAGAAATTGCTTAATGTTGATTACCAACCACAGATGAGAAAATAACAGTGTTACGCCAAGTGGCTTCCACAATGTGCAATTATACAAAAACATTATACTACCTATAGAAGGCAAAATTACGTACGGGGAGTTGATGAATGTTTCCTGGAGAGAACAAGAGGTTTCACAAGACTAGCCTCAGACATTAAGTCCTGTCCACTACAAAGCATAGTGACATTGGGTGGTTTCTGGATTGGCAAATCCATGGCCACATTCTGTAGAGAGTCCATAGATGATATAGATGCTGTATTCCAACTGACGGAATGCTGTTCACTTGCGTCATCTCCTTCCTGCATGGACGTTCCTTTCTCAACATCTAGTGCTCTCTGCTTTGCGCAGTTATCTTCCAGATTTTTCAAAATAACTTCCTCAGTCTGACCTACAAACAAAACACGTAATAAATTAAATACAGCAAAGATTAAAGCTGACGTGAACATTAACATCCTGAGCATCTATACATATATAAAACTCTGATCTTGTGCTCTTCCGGTTTGCGTTTTTCTTTATTTGCGTAAAAACGGTACGCGATAGCGCTACGATTTTTCGTCAGGTTACTCACCGTTCTCCTGTGCTGCGAGTGCACCAAGTTTTGTTCCAATCGGTGGTATATTGAAAAACTTATCGAGGTTTAAAAATCTTACAAAACGCGCGTGCGCAGATTCCTTCAGTCAGCGCCACGCAGATTGGAGTCTTCTCCTGTCAGTCAATGCCACGGCTGGGATGGCGACGCCCCTTCCTGGCGCACCGGTCTGTCAAGCCTCACTCACAAACTCCTCTCTCCCCTCCTCACAGTAACTTGTCTATCGTCTCCCCCACCACCGGCGGCAGCGTGGGGTTCAGTGGAGGCCCAGTGGAGGCCTTGGTCCCGTCTCTCTCTCCCTCATCACTCACCCCTCTCCCACGCCCGCCCTCTGTGGCAATGGCGGTTCCATCTACCCGTCCCCCCAGGTCTGTCTCCGCTGCCGTTGTTGCGGTAACTCACCCTCATGGCCTTCTCGGAGATCTTCTCCACCAGCTCATCGAAACTCGTGGTGCCCACCGTGATGAACACCAACTTCATCCCCCCTCCTCCCCCCGTGGCCTGGCGGCGGCAGTGAGCAGGCAGGCGGGTGGGCAGGGTGGGGACGGGCCGAATGGCAGCAGCGGGCGGGCGAGCAGGGTGTGTATGGGCCGAGCGGCAGCAGCGAGCAGTCGGACAGGACGGGGACGGGCTGAGCAGGGCTGAGCCGGAGTGGGCAGAGGGAGGGAGGGAGAGTCGCGTTGCAGGGTGGCCGACCAGTTTGCGTGGAGTTTGAGTAACTCACACACACAATGCAAACTCGTCCAATCGTCAAGTCAACGGGATCTAAAATACAGCTAACAATGAATGACCTGTGGAGGAAGGAACTGCAGATGCTGCTTTTTATGGAGGGAGGGAGTGACTGAAGGTAGGGGAAAGGAGAGGGAGGGATAGGTGAGGGAGGGATTGGGGGAGGGAAGGAGGAGAGGGGAAAGATCCTGGGTAGGTGAGGAGGGAGTGTGGGGGGGATCGAAGGAGAGGAAGGGGTAGGGAGGGAGAGGGGGAAAGTGGGGGAGGTGGAGTGGTGGAGGAGGGGGAATAGAGGGAGAGGAGGGGGGAGTGCGGAGGTAGGGAGTGGGGAATAGAGGAAGCAGAGGGGAGTGGGGGAGGTCAGGAGGGATAGTGGGGGGGATAGGGGAGGTGAGGAGTGGGGGATACAGGGATAGATGAGGGGTAGGGAGGGGAGAGGAGTTATGGAGGAAGGGAGGGAGTGACTGAGGGTAGGGGAAAGGAGAGAGAGAGGTGAGGGAGGGATTGGGGAGGGAGGAGCGGGGAAAGAAGAGGAAGGGTGAAGAGGGGGAGGGAGTGCTGGGGGATGAGGGGAAATGACCCCGCGCAGTTGGGGGCTTTGCGCAGTTGGGGGCTATGCGTGAGTGGGGGGACGGGTTGCATTGGGGCAACGGATGAGTGGTGGAATATTGCATTGGGGAGCGGGTTGTGTTGGGGGACCTCCCTTGTGACAGGGACCCAACGGGTCCCACAGTCTAGTTCTCTTCTTAATTCTGCATCTCATGTCAACAAGTTAGGCCGGACGCATGTCTGTGAGCGGATGGCGGGCCACGTCTATTACGTGCACACATGGATCCCACCCCCATCCCGCCACGGATGGCAGGCAACAAATCACGTGTCACATAGATCCCGCCTCTTCGAGGACGCCACCCGGAGCACTGGCCAAAGATCATAGAGCGGAGCAAGAAACTCCACTATGCAGAATACACACCATGCAAATTATGCAGTATCAACAATGCCAACCATTTGCATGGGTTGTAACTGAAGGTGCTGGTTACAAAGGCAAGGAGGTTGTGTTGAACTTCATTAAACATTGGTTTCATTAAGGCTGGGATATTGGGCACGGCACTGTAACAGCATGAAAACATGGCAGAGAGTGCATACAAGATTTGCTGGTTTACATCGAAGGTAGACGCAAATTGCTGGAGTAATTCAATGGGACAGGCAGCATCTCTGGAGAGAAGGAATGGTTTTGGATCGAGCCCCTTCTTCGGTTTTACATACATAAACAATGGCAGTAAATCGACTGCTCTTACAGAAAGCATATGGACAGCAGACACTCCACCTCTCCCATCCCACCATCAGTCCAAACCAGTTATATAATTCCATACACCTCCACGGGGTCTATATTCCACAGAGATACAAAGAGTACTTGTGAATAGACAAAAATTGCTGGACTAACTCAGCGGGACAGGCAGCGATTCTGGAGAGAAGGAATGGGTGACATTTCGGATCGAGCTCATTCTTCAGTCTGAAGAAGGGTCTCGCTCGAAACATCACCCATTCCTTCTCTCCGGGGATGCTGCCTGCCCCACTGAGTTACTCCAACATTTTGTGTCTATTTCTTAGAATAGCCCTGTGACCTGGAACTTTAGTTGCAATGCTGGAGAATGTCTTTTAGGAGGAGCAAAGTCTGAGAGGAGATTTGGTTCAAAATCATCACGGGCAGAGGAATTAAGGTTGCACCGGAGTTTGGGCTGTTTGATCTAATGTTTTGATTTCATGGCATAGTGTTTTTCAAAGAGTACTTGTGGGACAGGCAGCGACTCTGGAGAGAAGGAATGGGTGACGATTCGGGTCGGGACCCTTCTTCAGATTGAACTGAACTCGCGTCGGTGAGAGTACTTGTGATTATCTGAAGAAAGGTCTCTACCCGAAACGTCACCCATTCCTTCTATCCAGAGATGCTGCCTGTCCCGCTGGGTTACTCCAGCATTTTGTGCCTACCTTCAAGTTCAGAGTTAAATAAAAAACACAGAGTGCTGGAGGAACTCAGCGGGCTAGGCGGCATTTGTGGAGGGAGTTGTTTCGGGCCAGGGCTCTTCTTCAATAGGAAGGAACTGCAGATGCAGTTGTCTTTGCAAAATGCCAATGATTCTGGGAATGCCGAGTCAAGTGAGTGAGAGAGAGCGAGCGAGATAGATAGGTTAGTTAGATTGTTTGCCAAGAAAGATAGACTTGGCTATCCCTCAGTATAGTAACATCAACACCAATGTGAGGGATAGCCTCTTGGCTATCCCTCACCGTTCTTGATGTTGCTGTACTGAGGGATAGCCAAGTCAATCTTTCTTGGCTAACAATGTAACCATCGGCCTCCAAGACGCAGATAAATACCCATCATACAGCCACACTAATTGCAAAAACAACTATTTAATTTAACAGAACCATCAACACAATTTAACATAAGCATCCACTACAGTGGAATCAACATTGCAAAAACAACGATTTAATTTAACACAACCATTAACACAATTTAACATAAGCATCCACTACATTGCCAACTGTGACGACAGTCCGATGTTCAGGCCCTCTCGTCGGGATGATCGAAACCCCTCTGTCTGTCTGTTTGTTTGTCTCATAGCAGTCAGTGTGACACTTGGGTGTTTTTTATCGCTCAACATTCTCTCAATATTAGGTGATAGGCTAGAAGAGGCCAGATGCAAGATGCCATCTAAATGGGCATCAGTCAGTCGTTTCTTAATTTACTCTTCGTGTATTTCATTTTTAAGAATTGCTCGCACATGTAAGTACCGCCGAACATTGATGTCATTTTTTTTGCGTGATCTACCAAGTTGGTGTACATACCCGTTTCAAGAAGATATGTCTTGTAGAACTCTAGTAGAGATATGTCCGTTGCATTAAATTTAGATCTTAATAAATCGCTGCACTGTATCTCAATAAGTTCCATTTGAACATTTTCCGGTGCGATTTCAATGTCCACGTCAAATGGAGTGGCAAACAGCCTGAAAGCGCTTGTGAGTGAGTGAATGTCAGTGAAACGTGAAGAAAACTTAGTTTTCAAGTCACGTATCACAGTCACAAATAGTTGGTGTCTGTCGGTTGGGTCTCCTGGAGTTTAGGGAAATTAGCGTAGCATGATTTCTCAAGCTGGCATTCCCACAGTTGTAGATTTCTTTCGAAGACGATGACATCTCATGTATGAGTTGATCACTTTCCTGAAGTTGCAAGCTGAGGTTGTTTAAATGAGCTGTCACATCTACCAGAAATGCTAGACTCGAAAGCCATTTAGGATCGCGAAATTGGGAGGCATTCACATTTTTACTTTCGAGGAATGTTGCTATTCTTCCCGCAGAGCGTATACTCTTTAAAACATTGCAGCTCGACTGAGCCACCGAACGTTGCAGATCTCCATACTGGGCCTCTACTTCTGACAAAAGATGTTGAAACTGACGATGGTTCAGTCCCCGAGACAATATCAGGTTTACTGCTTTTACCACGACATTCATCACATCCTTCAAATTTGAAGCCTTGTCACACAATGCTTCCTGGTGCATTAGGCAGTGTATTTTTTTTAAATTTTGTGGTTAATTCCAAGGCCTTCCATGTGGTTTTGAAGCAGAGCCACAACACCTTTCTTTTCTCCAACCATTGCTGGTGCTCCATCAGTTGCTACGCATACTAACTTAGATAGATCCAGCTCCATGTCTGTAGTACACTTGAGCAATGCTTCCAGAATGTCTGCTCCTGTGGTAGTACCCTTCATAGGTACCAGTTGAACAAACTCCTCAACAGTGTTGAAAGCCGAATTTACTCTACGTACAAACACTGCAAGCTGAGCGGTGTCTTTGGTATCTGTACTCTCGTCGAGCGCTAATGAAAAGAACTGGAAATCTTTGAAATGGTCCTATAAACAGTTTTTCACATCCACTGACATTTCTTCTATTCGTCGTGCAACTGTTCTTGCAGAGAGACTGACATTTGAAAATAAATTCAATTTCTTGGGACACAGAATGACCACAACTGTCATCAAACATTCTTTCACGAAATCTTCGTCAGTGAAGGGCTTCATTTTTTCTGTTATAAACGTAAAAACTACGAAGCTAGCACGCGTGCTCCTTTCTGTTTCTACATTTTGTTTCTTGAACATCAGACTTTGATTCGACAGGATCCTTTTAAGGTTCTGAACCACATGCTTCCTTGCTTGCCCACTAATTTCACTGAATTTCGGGTTTGTCATAGTGCTGTCTGATGTTGAACTCCTTGTTGACACTAACAAGTGTGTGGCAGATAAGGCATGTGGGCATGCCAGACTGCAGTATAAATAAATACTTCCCTGTCCAAGCGTCTTGGAAGACTCGGCACTCAGCATCCACCTTCCTGTGTTTTGTAGCCATTGGAGAGTGAGAGAGAGTTGCTTTCTGCCACAGCTAAGGGTAGTTTTGGCGCGCTCACTGTCTTTTGCTGAAACAAAAAAAATAGTGGAACAGCACCCACCAATCCAAGACGGGTGCGGGAAAAAAAAATACGCCTGCTGGCCGGAAGGGTTCCGGGGAGCGCAGAGCAGCAGGCACCACAGCCACTGCAAATGCAACTTCACTATTACATCCTGGAACAGCGCCCACCAATCCAAGGAGGTGCGGGAAAAAAAAAAGCCTGCTGGCCGGGATGGTTCGGGGCGCGCTGAGCAGCATCTACACTTTTAAATGCAGGAAAAACAAATTACGACCGCGGGCCAGATGAATGAAAAAAATAAATATATATATATATATACGACCGCGGGCTGGATGAATGCGGGAAAAAAAATCCGCCTGCGGGCCAGATGACTTTGGGTTATGGGCCGCATTTGGCCTGAGTGTCGTAGGTTGCCGACCCCTGTCTTACACCATCTCAGGAGATAATTTAGTTACCAGTATCCTTTGTGCCCAGTATCCAGTTACCCTGGATCAATTTTATTTGCTGTGATGAGATTTCGACACCAGTGCCTTAAAGGTGTCCTCCTTTCCCCCTCACCACATTGACAGGGCTCTCAACTTGTCAACTGCATTTCCCTCACATCTGTTGTTAGCCATTCTCACAGACAAAAATAACAATAGGGTTTGCTCTGTCTTCACCATGTACCTCAGCAGCCTCCAAATTCAATAGGTAATTTCCAACATCTTCAATGGGTTGGAACAATTGACATTTACCTATTAGCACTTCAAAGGGACTTGCTGCTCTGTTCCTTGGCCCGATCTTCCATCACCATCTACAATATCCTTTCTTATTGCACCTACCCATGTAACATGTGCCCTCTTGCCTCTTCCCACCCTGGGACTCAAATAATCCCTCCAGGAGAAGCAGCAACTTACTTGCAGTTTTGTAAATTTGTGCATTGCATTCGGTGCCCACAACATTGACTTCTCTACAAAGGACTAAGCAAATGCAAATTTGGTGACCACTCTGTTGCACACGCATGCAGTTTGCATGAACAATGCTCAGTTTCCAATCACCTGTCACAGTAATTCACTGTTCTCAATCCTATTCTGACCTGACTTTGGCTTCCTGCATGGCTCCAGTCATAATCTATGCAACTTCAAGGAACATCGCCTTATCTTCCATGTGGGCAAATGCAGCCCTTAAGACATAATGCTGAATGTAATAATTTAATCTGCCCCCCTCCCTCCCCATTTTTCCTCTCCCTTCACGGATTTGGTTCTTTTTTATCTTCCATCTCTGTCGGTATAATAATTGACACCTAGGCAATTTTATTCTGCTCAATATCACAGACATTTCATCTGTTCTCTCCTACCTTTATCCTCGCTGTAACTTGAAAAACTTTTGTTTTCTCACTTTTTCAGTTCTGGTCAAAGTTCTTGAACTAAAACTTTGTATCTCTCCTCACTGATGCTGCTTGACCCACTAAGTGCTCTCATGATTTTTCGTTTTTGTCCACTTGTTCTCTATTACTCCACAGGAGAAATATTTTCTTTCAATCCTATCAATTCTTTTAATCATCTTAAAACATACCTTCAATCAATTAGAACATCCCTTAATCATTAATACTTGAGGGAACAAAAGGTTAAATATTCAGGTATCATCATTTAACCCTTCCAGCTTCAGTATAATCCTGAAGGATATTTGCTGTACCCACTTCAAGGTTACCAAACAAATTCTTCCCAGAACATTCTTCACTGTGGACATCCTAAAAGTCCCAAAGAGTTGTCAGGGTACAGAGGGTTATGAGTTCCTGCACCTCATTGCAGAGATTTTTTTTCCAACTTCCAATAAAGGTTTGCTGTTGCATGGTACCAAAACATTATTTTGATCTTTAAGGACAACCTTTGTCTTCACAAATACTGGTCACTCACCACAACTGTACAAATGATCTCAATTCTAGCAAACTAACAAAGAAAAGGCAGATGAACACTAATGGGGTTTTTTCCACGTCTTCACAGTGGAAGACACCAGCAATGTGCTAGAAATTCAAGAGAGTCATGAGGCAATCACCATTACTGAGATGAAGGTGCTTGGGAAGTTGAAAGGTCTGAATGAGGGTAAGGCACTGGGACCAGATGGACAACACCGTTTGAAAAAGGGAGCTGTTGAGATTGTGGAAGCATTATTAGGGATCTTTCAATAATCACTGGAGTCAGGAATGGTTCCAGAGCACTGGAAATACACAAATGTAACTCCACTATTTAAGAAGGGAGCTAGGTAAAAGAAAGGAAATTAGAGGCCAGTTCGTCTGACTTCTGTGGTTAAATTTTAGTCCACTATTAAGGATGAGGTTTTGGAGTACTTGGAAGCACAACATAAAATAGGCTGGTTTTAGCATGGTGTCATTAAGGGGAGATCCTGCTTGACAGACCTTTTGGTACTTTATGATAGACAGGCAGGATAGACAGAGGAGAATCAGTGGATGTTGTTTACTTGGATTTTGAGAAGTCGTATGTTAAGATACCACGCATGAGGCTGCTAAACAATATAGAACTCCATAGTATTAGAAGCACGTGTACAGAGGTAGAGTGAATATACCGTGCTAACCAGTCAGCAGAAAGATAATACATGATTACAATCGAGCCATTCATAAGTGTGATAAGAGAATAACGTTTAGTGCAAGATAAAGCTAGTAAAGTCTGATCAAATATAGTCCGAGGGTCTCCAATGAGGTTGATAGCACTTCAGGGTTGCTCTTTAGTGGCGCTAGGATGGATCAGTTGCCTGAAAGTAGCTGGGAAGAAACTGTCCCTGAATCTGGAAGTTTGCATTTTCACACTTCTATATGTTTTGCCTGATGGGAGAGGGGAGGAGAGGGAGTGGCCAGGGTGCAACAATTGTCGGTCCACAATTCGCTGCAATTTCTTATGGTTTTGGATGGAGCTGTTCCCAGAAGTTGGTTAGTGTTGGGGACATGCCAAACTTCCTGAGCCCTCTAAGGAAGTACAGATGTTGGTGTGCTTTCTTGGTCGTTGCTTCAATATAGGTGGTCCAGGAGAAGTTGTTAGTGAACGTTCCTTGGAATTAGAAGTTTTCAACCATCTCTACTTCAGCGCTATCAATGCAAACTGGGGTATGTGTACCACTTTGCTTCCTGAAGTCGATCACTATCGCCTTTGTCTTGCTGACATTGAGAAAAAGGTTGTTGTCTCCACACCAGGACACAGGTTCTCAATCTCCTTCCTGTCTCATAATTATTTTATATCCGCCCACAATGGTGGTGTCGTCTGCAAATTTGTAAATTGAATTAGATTTGTACACGGCTGCACATTCGTGGGCTTACAAGGGGTAAAGAAGGGGGCTGAGAATGTATCCTTGTGGAGGAGTGTTGAGGATTATCGTAGAGGATCATTGTCCTATATCCTCACTGATTGGGGTCTGATGGTCGAAGATCCAGTTGCAGAGATGACTCGAAGTCCCGCTAGTTTGTTGATGAGCTTGGATGTATAGTGATGTAAAAGGCAGAGCTGTAGTCTACGAATAGGAGTATGACGTAGGTGTCTCTATTATCCAGGTGTTCCAGGGATGAGAGTACGGCCAGGATGACAGCATCGTCCGTGGACCTGTTGTGACGGTAGGTGAACTGCAGTGGGTCAAGGCCGCTTGGTAGACTAGATTTAATGTGTTCCATAACTAGCCTCTCAAAACATTTAATGATGGTGGATGTCAAGGCCACTGGACGGTGGTCGTTTAGGCATGAAATTTTGCTTTTCTTCAGCACTGAGATGATGGTGCAGCTACTAAGGACATGGCCAGGAACTCCATCTGGGCCAATTACTTTCTTTGGGTTCACCCTCAGGAAGTGGATCTAACCTCTGCACCAGAGCATTGAAAGCATTCAGTTCATCAGGTAGGCTCAAACCATCACCACTGTCACTATGGTGTTCCACTGGGGTTGGTGTTGGGTCTGCAACTTTTCATATTATATGTTAATGATATGGAAGATTGAATTAATATATGATGGAATTGATGGCTGTGGCCAAGTTTGCAGATGATATGAAGATAGGTGGAGGGGCAGGGAGTGTCGAGGCAGCAGGAAGTCTGAAGAAGGACTTGGATAGGTAGAGAGGGTGGGGAATTAGGTGGCAAATAGAATACAACGTTGCAAAGTGTTCAATCATCCACCTTGGTAGAAGGAATAAAGGTATAGACTATCTTCTAAATATGGAGAGGATTGAGAAATCGGAGGTGCAAAGGGACTTGAGAGTGCTGGTACAGGATTCCCAAAAGGTTAATTTGCAGATTGAGCCAGTGGTAAGGAAGGCAAATGCAATGCTAACATTCACTGCGACAGGACTAGAGTATAAAAACAAGGATGGAATGCAAAGGTTTTATAAGGCACTGGTGAGGCCATATTTGGAAAATTGTGTGCAGTTTTGGGCCCCATATCTGAGGAAGGAAGTGCTGGGAGAGGGTCCAGCGTTGGTTTACGAGAATGATTCTTCAATACGGGGATGATTGGGTGAACATTTGAGGAGCGTTTGATGGCTCTGGGCCTATACTCACTGGAATTTAGAAGTCTGAGGGGCGACCTCAATAATGGGAGAGTTTAGAAACAGTGGGCATAGTCTCAGAATAAAAGGATATAACTGTTGAATGGAGATGAGGAGGGATTTCTTTAGCTAGAGGGGGATGAATCTGAGTCAAGACAATGAGTATTTCTGAAGCGGAGATCGATGAGTAAACGTGTGAAAGGTTACATTGAGAAGGCAGGAGAACGGGTTGAGAGGGAGAAATAGATCAGCCATGATCGAATGGCGGAGTAGACGTGACGGGCAAAATAGCCTAATTCTGCACCTTTGTCTTATGGTCTTAAAATGTGTTGGAATTACAGGTGAATCAAAATAGCATGCACTCCAGTTTCATTTCTGCTCCTTCAAAGATCTACGGTGGTGCAACTGCACCGAAGTCCTGGGTTCATTCCTGACCTTTGGTACTGCCTGTGGTTAATTGCATGTTCTCCCTGTAACTGTACCCAACAAGATCCATCCATTTCCTCCCAAATGCAAAAGATGCGTTGATTCACGGGTTAATTGACTACTATAAATTGTGCTTAATGTGGAGGTAGAGGATGGCAGGCAAATTAGGGGTGAGGGATTTGGTGGGAATGCAAGAGGAGAATTCAGATTAGTGTACATGGGTGCTTGAAGGTCAGCATGGATGCAGTGGGATGAAGGGCTTGTTTTGGTGCTTTTTAACTATGAATGTGAGGCCAATGTCCTTTCAAGACATTATTTTTCCTAATCGATTATTTCTTATAACACAGATTTTTCTTTGTAATTTTCCCAAGTTATCTTCAATTTAGTTCCAAGACAAAACTTAAAATATTAATGTGGTGGGGATTTTCTTGCACTCTGTTATAATGGAAATGCCAGCATCAATGGAACAGGTCACAATAGCTGCGTTGCATTATAGTATCCCCAGTGGTGTTCAAACCAACTTATAATGCAGTTTTAACATTAGACCAATGACAATTCTAAGTATAAATGCCAATTCCTTATAGATACCAGTTCCTTTTACAGATCGAAAAAATATCTAGTAAAATCAGTCTTCTTGACAAGAGGCAAAAAGTGACCTTTCAAACAGGTGCATCAAGACATAAATAACACACTCAAAAATAATTCTGGAAATCCTATTTCCAACTCTGTGAACCACCGGATGGCGCCATAAGTGGCAGGCTCACCAACTGCCTGTCTCTTCCCTTTCTTCTTTTGTTGTTTTTAGTCTGTTTCATTTGTATGTTTTAGTGTATCTTTAGTTTTGTATTATGTGGGGGTTGGGGGAAACATTTTTTATCTCTTCCCTCGACAGAGATACGCCTTTTTCCGTATCGGATCTCCGTCCACACTGCGGCCTAATTTCGTGGAGCTGGCAGTCCCTTTGTTAGGGATCGACTTTGGGAGCTCCAACTGCAGGGGCTTCGATCGCCCCGATCGCGGTAGCCTCGATCGCCCCGTTGCGGGAGCTTCGATCGCCCCGGCTGCGGTTGTTTCGATCGCATCGACCGTGGGAGAAAAGGAGGAATAAAGTAAAAGTTATTTGTCTTCAATCACAGTGGGGAATGTGAGGTTGACAAAAAACAAGATGGACGTGCTGCCTGCACTGGTGAGGACTTGGAGGGATAGCTGTGAGTGCAGTGATCTCGGTGTTAGTGGGGGCATCGCGCCATGAGAACATCCTTGGGTCTGGTGCGAGTGTGGACGGCTTTCTGACTGTTTGGGCGGACAGGGACAGCAGAGAGAGTGACAGCGGTCGGTACAACTCTGGCCACATCACAGTAAAGGAGCGTGTGTGTGGCCCAGACATTGAACTGATGACTGTGGGTCTCCGCTTATGCTGTGATCCCTAGGTATTCTCACACGCCGCTCTTCATGTTTAATCTTTATGTAGTTTTGTATCTTGTTGCTTTTTTGGTATGACTGTATGGTAAATCAAATTTCACTGTACTTCGGTACACGTGACAATAAAGGGCCATTGAACCATTGAGATTGGGGAATTTAGAAATATTCATAATATTGGACTTTTATTGCAAATTCTGAGTATTTTAAAGTAATTGTGCATCTGGGAGAAAATATGATCAGTACGGTACTCTCGCAAATAATGTTGATTGTGTGCTTTTTAGAATCTGCACAACACATGAATATTATGTCCCATAGTTCCCATAGATGCTGCCTCACCCGCTGAGTTTCTCCAGCATTTTTGTCTACCTTCAATTTTCCAGCATCTGCAGTTCCTTCTTAAACAATATTATAAGTCTACAAGCAGATCTTCCTGTCTCCTTGCATGAAAATAAATTCACCATCTCCCCAACAAATGTGACAGAGGAGTTAAAGTTATTTTTCTGCACTGAATAACTTTCAAAGAAGTGGTATTATTGAGAGCAGCAGCCAGTCCTTACCTGTCAATAGAGAGATTTTTTGAATAAGAGAATCCCTTCTGCGAGTCTGGATACTTTTCCCAGCTGATAAACAATCAGAATATTTCTGCAGATTCTGGATTACTGCAAATGCCTACAACAGCAGAGAACTAACAGTTACAAAATATTCAGAACAATAGAGGCATTCAGACATTTCAAATATCTTTACAAACCTGCTTCAGGATAAAGTATTTTGAAGCTTTATCCTCCCCGCCAATGGCCAAAGTTCTCTTCAAATTTTCAAAGAGGTCTCGCAACTCAGAACGCCTCTGCCGCTCATTTTCTGTGCGCGTGGTCCGACACACTACCAGAGCACCCAGCTGAGCTTTTGCTTCCTCACTGAGATTAGCAATGTGTTTCTAAAGCAGCAAGAAATAATCAAGATTTTACTGTGCAGAATTTCTTGCAGTTGTCAACAGTCATTGGGATCAGACAAAGCAAGGAATGTGAAATGTTTCTTGTATTCACAAGACTCAATTCCAGGGATGAGTGTGTTTTCCTATCATGAATTGCTAAATAAACTGGAGATAGAGTATTTAGAAGTGATCTGATTGAAATATGCAAGATCTTGAAAGTATGACAGGGTAGATAAAATCTGTTGGAACAAACACATCTTGGAGGAAAAGTGATGGTCGATGTTTTTAGTCGGGACCTTGCTGCAGGGTCGTGACCAGAATGTCATCCATCTCATTTCTACAGATTCTACTTGACCCGCTAAGATCTTCTAGCAGTTTATTTTTTTGTCCCAGATTCCAGCGTCTGCAGTCTTTTATGTCTCCATGACAGGATATTGAGAGATTTTAACTCAAAGGAGAATCTTGAACAAGAACAGGTGGCATATGTTTAAAACTGAGATGGGTAGTTAACCTCTCAGAGGATGGCAAATCTCTGGAATTCTCTACCCCAGCGATTTGTGGAGCCAAGATTGTTGCAGGTAAAGAGCAATCAGAAAATGTTTTTGAAAGATAAAAGAGTTGACAATAGGAAACTGCCACAGGAGTTGAGGCTTTGGGCAGATCAGCCACAATCATACTGAATGGTGGGACTGGCCTACATCTGCTTTTATTTTCTTATATTGCAAAACAGTGACAAAAGTGAAGCCTGCTATGGGTTACAGCAGGACCAACTCTTACAGTTGCAGATTTCCCTACTTCTTTCAGCAGTACAAATGATAGGATATGAAATCACCCCCTTAATGGCACTAATGCTTTCCATCCACAGGTATTATCTCCCTCCGAGGGTACCCTATCAACTGTTGATTCAAAGCCCTCCTCCAAACAGGAACTTACTGGCTTGGATTTGATGTCACCCTCCTCCACCTCATCCGATTTATTTGTAAGGTATGGGTTGTTGAAATGGCACCTGGAAGGAAAAAGGTTTATGTATCAACCAGCTGATGTAACAAGGAAACAAAATTGAACACAAGACTTTAACACACATGCCCAGTTAGTTAGTTAGACTCTCGATATATTTCATTAATGCACTTTTAATGCACTTTTCGAGATCAGATAGTATCTAATGGTTATTTTTGGCAATGGAAGGCTACATCCAATGGGGCTTCACAGAGTTTTATGTACATTGTATTAAAGATTAAAAATTTAAATAAATGGAGCGAGTTAAACAAGTTTGCAGATAATACAAAAAATGTCCATGTGGTTGACAGCGAGGAAGACAGCTCTAAGATGCAGCAAGATATTAATTGACTACTCAGTTGAGAAGAAAAACTTCAAATGACGTTCAATTTCAAGGTGAGAGAGAGAGATGCAATAAAAGTGGATGATACTGAAAGCTGTGGAGCAACAGAGTACCCTAGGAGTGTATTGACAACAGATAATTAAAAAGGTAATGAAACAGGCTAGGTTGAGGTGTGGAATACAAGAGCAGGGAGATTATGCCAGAATTTTATTTGACCACTTAAATACTGTAAACACTTCTGGTCCTGGAGTCTTAAGAGTAATACAGCATGGAAACGGGCCCTTTGGCCCAACTTGCACTTGTTTACTTTGTATTTTAGTGTGTAGTATGCTTTGTGGCACTAATGTTACCCAATAAGTCAGAGACATACAGCACGGAAACAGGCCCTTCAGCCCAACTCGTCCATGCCGACCTAGATTCCTCGTGTTAGCTAGTCCTATTTGCCCGCGTTTGGCCCTTATCCTTCTAAACCTTTTCTATCCACGTACAAGTGTCTTTTAAATGCTGTTATAGTACCTGCCTCAACTACCTCCTTTGGCAGCTTGTTCCATATCAGTGAAAAAGTTGCCCCTTAGATTCATATTAATTCGCACCTCAAACATATGTGCTCGTGTTTTTCCCATCTATTCCCCTTATGCTTTCATACATCTCTATAAAATCACCCCTCAACATCCTGCCCATCAAGGGAATAAAGCTCTAGCCTGCCCAACCTCTCTAGCTCAGCCTCTCAATTCCTGACATCCTTGAAAATCTTATCTGCACTCAAGACAAGACAAGAGACATTTATTGTCACATGGACCAATTGGCACAGTGAAATTTATACACCATACAGCCATAAGAATAAAAAAAAGAACACGATAGTCTTTAACATTAACATCCCCACACAGATGAATCAAAGTTTCCCACTGTGAGGGAAGGCACCAAAGTTCAGTCATCCTCCTCTTTGATGTTCACACATGGTCGGGGCCTCCCGAGCCCCCCGCAGTCGTCGCAACGGTGGCCGGATGATGGAACTCCGACATCGGAACGGAAGAACACCCTTAGCGGCTTGGACTTCCGAATCGGCCACTTCTTACCAGAGTCCGCGGCTCCCGAAGTCCACAGGCCGAGCTGGGCGGAGATTCAAGCTGGCGGCCATCGGCAAAGGGATCCCAGGACTCCGCGATGTTGAAGTCAGCGCCGCCCTCGGCTGGGAGCTCTGCAAACCACAGCTCCACAATGTTGAAGCAGCAGGCCCAACACTCCAAGCTTCAAACGGCGATCCCAGGTAAGGCATCGCCCGCTCCGCGATAAATCCAGTGCTGCACCGCTGCGGAAGCTCTTGTCTGGTCCTCGGCAGGAAAGGTCGCACCAATCCATTTGGAGGCCGCAAGGGGGAGGGGCGAAGATGCGATGAGAATAGTCGCATCCTCGCCAGGAAGTGAGTTGGAAACGGTTTTCCCCTTACCCTACCCACCTCCCCCCACATAAAAATACTAAGAAACTCCAACACATACTTTTAAACAGACTAACATTTTTTTTAAAGATGAAAAACAGACAGACTGTAGACAGAGGCTTCCATCATGCGGCGCCCCTAGTGGCCAGATATCTTTCCAGTTTAATGGCATTCTTCCTATTGCAGTGACATCACATAAAACTTAGATTACACTGAATAACATTCAAAGGAAATCTATGAGGATAGCCATGAAAAAGATTGGATAGGGTGGGTTTATTTTCTTTGGAACAGAAGCTGTTGTGGTGCTTGTACCATCTATTAATGGGAACAGTGTCTCAATATGAACATTTACATCAATACTCCCATATACAGATTTAACAGATGAAATCTGTAACTACACACATTATGTTAACCAGATTATATTTCAAATTTATAAAATATTCACAATACTTTGATTTGCTTGTAAGACGAGAGGCATAAGCGATAAGACGAGCAATGTTGATTTTGTCAGAGATTTCCTCCACATTCTCGATGTCCATTGCCTCTTCACTGGAGGTTGAGTCGAACTGTGAAAACATTAAGGTTAGTAAAGCACAATACTGACTCTTCACGCACTATCCAAAACACTACATTTTTGAAGAACAGCCTATACACGCTTTATAGAAATGAAGAATAAACTTGAAATCCATGACATGTCATCTCGCATTTGTCACTAAAATGGACTGCCTAGAAATTGGATTTTTAACCTTTTCTGACAAGCTGAACCATTTTTGTATTTTGTACTTCCCTGCAAGAACGGGAGATATTGGTCCAAAAAATACTTGATGTGGCGTTGGCGATTTTCATCTAGAAACAGTGCAGTTCACAAATCATCTGGTAATTTACTGCACACACATTTCAGAAAGGGATTAGTCCTCAAAGGCAGGGACAGCTGTAATAAAGTTAATGACTGCAATGGATGAGAGGTAATCTAGAGGGGAGAGGGATATTTTGAGAGAATGACTTGGATATTCTCCAATAGAAACAAATGCCAGGAGGTACAGTGTGAAAGAGGGGAGGGGGGCGTGGGTGCTGGTAACAAGTAAGGCCAACATGAGAAAAAGCTGTACACCACCTCCTATGCAAAAAAGTAACAATGATCAAGGAACAGTTGAGCCCACAACGGTCCATTGTTGGCTGTAGGCTAGGTGATAACGAATTATAGACAATGAAACTCAACAGAACGAAAACTAGGGTTGGAGAGGGACTGAAAGAGAAGGGATGCAAGGGTTACTTGAAGTTAGAGAGATCAATATTAATACTGCTGGGTTGCCCAAGCGAAATATGAGGTGCTGTTCCTCCAATTTGCATTTAGCCTCATTCTGATAATGGAGGAAGCCCATGACAGAAAGATGTAGGCATGGGAAGGGGAGTTAAAGTGTCCAGCAACTGGGAGATCACGTAGGGCAGGGCGACTGAACGAACGTATTTAGAGAAACGATTGCCCAGTCTACGTTAGCTCTCACCGATGTATTACAGTCCACACCTGGAACAACGGATACAGTAGATGAGGTTGTAGGATTTGCAAGTAAACCTCTGCCAAACCTGTCGGGGTCCCTGGACAGAGTCGAGGGAGGAGGTATAGGGACAGGGAAGATTGCTGAACGCGTTATCTCTCGTTTCCCCTTCCCCTGACACTTAGTCTGAAGGGTCTTGACCTGAAACGTCAACTATTCCTTTTCTTCAGAGATGCTCCCTGACCCACTGAGTTACTCCAGCATTTTGTGTCTATCTTAATTATGCTGGAGTTTAGAATCAGGTGGAAGCCTTATTAAAAAGATTGCTTCCAATCAGAAGAACCTGGAATATGCAGGATTCAAATCACGAAGCTGCAGGTAGAGTACAAATGGTTATTTCTATTAGCATATACACTTTTGCATTAATTACACATATTAACTGTGATTAGTTGATAAGATGTTATATACCACTTTTTCCTTTTCATTTTGCCACCCTGACAGTTCTGGGTTAAAGAGGTAATCAAATATTTCTAAATCAAATGGATCTACACTTTGCCATGAAAAAGAAATAAAATTAGCGAGGATGAAGCTCATAAGGTAATCCCTAAATTATTTGGTAAAATGACAATACTACTCAAAAAAACAACCTATCCTATACTAAGTCAAACAACAAGCTGATCATTACAATGCCGACAAGTGAAACTACTCACCATTCTCTCAACGTCAAGTTCCTCTGGATCACTTTGACTGTCACCATCCTCCAGATCACTCTGAGAGTCAGTATCTTTATCAGAATCCATAAAGTTTTCATATCGCAGTAATCTTTGATGAAAGTCTAGTTCCTCATTCTCTGGATTTTTTTGCATAACCTTATCAACCACTTCATGGTTAGATCTGTAAGAATCTTTATCAACAGCACTTCCTTTTCCAGTTCTTGTGGAATTATCTAGTACAGAATTTTCATTTTCTTCTTCCACAACATGTTTTGCACTAGTGTATGAATGGTCAACCAATTCTGGTGGAGTAGGGTGTTCTAATGCATTTTGATGGTCCATAGAATCATCCTCCAACTCATGGTCCACCTCAATAACTGAAGGAGTGGAAGGAAATGCATCTTCAACTTCTGGCGATGGATCAGCATTTACATGGTCCTCATCTGGTCCACCCGGAGACACCGTTGTCTCAATAAGCTCAGAATCGGCAACATGAATCTCCTCTAGCCCAGGTTCAATCAACTTCTCTTCTGATTTGTTATTCTGGTTGGCAGTCTTCTCAGAGCCTGCTTTTTCAAATGACTGTGAACCAGATGACTGATTTGCAAGCTTCAATGACTTTCCAGCAGTTATGATGGAATTTGTCACTCCTTGAGGCAGCTGCAGTAGAGCAAATCCCACTGGTTGAAGGGGAACAAGATGCCATGCACTGATAGTTTGATCAACACCATTAACAGCTACAAACGGAGGCTGTGAAGTAGTTTTAACAGGTACCTCTGACGCTACTGCAGAAATGGGTTGAGGAGTAAAGGTTTCCTCCAAAGCAACGCAGGCTGGTTTTATAACACGGATTGAACGTGGCCTTCCTCTTTGTGGGATTATCCCTTTAGGACATAGAGTGACATTGCTGGGAGATGAAGCCACCGAACAAGATTTTATTGGGGTAGGCAGAACAAAAGGTGTTGAACATGGCTTTCTTCTTTTTGGTATTATCCGTTTAGGACCTAGAATGACATTGCTAGGAGATGAAGCCACCGAACAAGATTTTATTGGGGTAGGCAGATGATTTCCACTCCCTGAGCCTAAGAATATGAAAATCAAAAAAGAGGAAATGTTAGATAAAACAAACTGACTTTATAAAAAATTAGAAATGTTAAAGGTTTGTGCAGTCCAGTTCCATATTATGGTAGGTGCAATTATCTTCTTGTGTGGAATTGTCTAGGTTGACTTCCACTTCCGTTTATTTATTTTCACCAATCTGTGCTGCAAAATCCAGAAGTTTAAAAGTGAGAACAGAAATGATGATTAGGTGAAAGGGATGGCAGTGGAGACCCAAAAGCGAGGAGTGGCTTTTTGGAGCAGGAATTATATTAGTTGATGAGAAGAGTCTACTTTTGGCTCCTTACGTTAAGACAATTATTCAAATTAAAAGCTATGAAAAGGTTAAATGTATTATTATACAAATACTAAAAAATATTAAGCAATTAATACCTTAATCCCTACAAAAAAATGTTTAGAAGAGGATGGCAAAGGAGGTGGTTCACAGCAGCCCAATTCCAAGCAACTATATATACAGTAAGTAGGTGTCTCTCAATAAACCTAAGCATCATGAAGATAAAGATAATCTGGACACCATAAACCAGCAGTGAGCAAATGTTCCTCTGAGAATGGAATACAACGTAGCAAAGTTAAAGCTAATTTGCAGGTTGAGTCAAGTGGTAAGGAATGCAAAAGCAATGCGAACATTCATTTTGAAGGGACTAAAAAATGCAAGCAAGGAGGTAATGCTGAGGCTTTATCAAGCTCTGGTGAGGCCACATTTGGAATATTATGAGAAGTGTTAGGTCCCATATCTGAGGAAGTGCTGAATTTGGAGAACGTCCAGAGGCCATTTATGAGAATTATCCTGGGGATGGTTGGGTTAACATATAAGGAGAGTTTGAAGGCTCAGAGCCGATACTCACTGGTTTAGAAGGATGAGGGGCGATTTCATTAAAATCTAAAGAATAATGAAAGGCCTCGATAGAGTGAATGTGGACAGGATGTTTCCAGTAATGGGAAAGTGCAGGACAAGAGGGAACAGCCAAGGAATAATTGGACACACCTTTAAATTGGAAATGAAAATATTCTTCAGCCAAAGGGTGGTGAATCTGTGAAATTCATTGCCATTGGCAACTGGGTATTTTTAAGGTGGAGATTGCTAGGTTCTTGATTAGGAAGGGTGTCAAAGGTTATGGGAGAAGGCATGAGAATGGGGTTGAGAGGGCAAAATGATTGAATTGCAGAGTAGACTCGATGGGCTGAATGGCCTAATTCTGCTCCTATATCTTATGATATTATGGAAGAAGTTGTATATTTGTCAGAGTTTAGTTAGAGGACGATTCATTTTTCCCTTACGCCATTCAGCATTCGATCAGAGAAATCCCATTGTCATCATTCTGTTTATTTTCCTCTAATATATTCCCTCTCGTGTGCTCACCAATTCTTCCCCGATTCTCCTATGACCCATCTGCACTAAGGGCAATTTCCAGTTACCAATTAACCAAACAGCCAGTCCGTTGTCCTTGGGATACAGGAGGAAACTGAGTGTTCAGACAAAACTTATGTGGCCACAGGGAGAACATGCAAACTCCACACCGGCAGCTCCGGAAGCCACGATCGAACTCGGGCCGCGGGAGCTGTGCGGCACAACAATACCTACTGTGCTATTATACAGCTTTTTCCACTTCCTTTTTCTTGGAATTACAATCCACCACAATCTGTAAATCTAAAATTTCTATTTACTTTAACTTTCTTATGACATCAAGTTTATGGTGCCTCAGAGCAATTCTATTCTCCCGTGTACTTTTCTGTTCTATTCTCCTGTGTATATTTCCTATAACATATACGCTTTTGCATGGCCATCAACTCTACACTGTTTCTCCCACCTTGAACCTACACTTGGGATAATTATAGTAGCCAATTAATCTGACAACCAGCAAATAATTAAAATAACTAAAATAATTAAATATCATAAAACGAATTAATTAAACCTACGCAAATGAGAGAACAGGAGATATCTTGCTACTGCAATATATAAGAGTTTGTGAACACTTCCGTTCAAGGTCACTACTTATGCAGTAAATGTCTGTGGCTCAAGGAATTTAGGTACTTTGCAACAGTCCAAGCTGCAAAAATGCATTAAGCCAGGGAGGGAGAAATTTATGAGGACCATTTGCTCCAAGAGGCATCACATCCCTTAGATTAAACCATTTAGACTGAACACAAGATGACGGACCAGATGGTATGAATGTAAGTGAAGGGGGTGTGGGGATCAAGGGGTAGGTATTGCAGAAGCCTTGGACCCTGCTTTTGGTCCAGTAAATTTGAGCCTTTTGCAACCTGCGTGAACATTGCAAATGAGACTGTAGCACCAGTGAGGGAGTTAAAAGTGATGCAGATATAGTGAAGGTGAGTATTGTTAGAGGGATAGACAATGCCAGGAGATCAAAAGGCTTAGATGCCTATCAGGGCCAGGTGAGGGACTAATTTCTAACAACTAAAATCCATTTAACAAAATAAAATGTGTAAATAGTTAAAATTACTAAAGCAATTAGGATGCTAAACAATGCTAAATAATTAAATTAATATAAATTCCTGGCTGGAGCATAGGGGAAGAATCCAGCGGTCAATGTATCTACCAACTTTATAAGTAGGATACAGAGGATCTTTTGACATTTTATACAACAAGGGGCTAAATAAAAATAATAAAACAGAGGTAATAACTTCTGGATTATTATCAGAGTCATGAGGAATTTGGCTCAAAGTTATAGGGTCAGTTAGATGGCTATGTGGAGCACAGACTGGTGTGGGAAAAGTGGATTTCCATTCATGAGGCATCGACATGGTTATTAGAGGAGAGAGTTGCCCTGTTGTCGAGCACTGCACCTTAACTTTGCTGGGACCAGATTTCTAGTGATAGGGAGATCAATAAGACTTTAAGCTAAATAAAGTATGGGGGCAGTGGTAGGAAGAGCCCGAGTGGAGTTCTAGAATGTTACATGGTGACAACGTGGAAGCAGAGACAGCAAAAAAAGGTAAGATTGACCAGTTTGTGTCAGGAAGGAACACAACAGTTAGCAAAAAGAGCTGAAGCAGGAAAACATTACAATGACAAATAGGTCTCCAAATAATAATGTCTGTCTGTCTGTCTATCTATATCTATCTATAACTAAAATTTTCATCTTGTTATCTTCTGGTTTGGGTTGTTTTTACATTCGTGCAAAACGGTACAAGATAACGCTACGATTTTTCACCACCTTACTCACCATTCTCCTGTGCTGCAAATGCACCAAGTTTTATTCCGATCGGTGGTATATTTTAAAAGTTATTAAGATTTTAAAATCTTAAAAACGAGCATGCGTAGAATGGTCTCCTCCCCTGTCCGTCACCGCCGGAACAGCGACGCCCCTTCCTGCACCATCGCTGCACTGATTGGCTACGTCCGCTGTCTATCACCGGCACCCGCCCGCCTCTACCGGCGCGCGGCCGTAGCTGTTGGTGCTCTGGGACCGGGCTGAGGATACGAGGCCTGAGCCTGGTTCTGAGGGCGCCGACAGCTGATGTTTATCCAGGGCACGCAAGAAGGCAGAGGAGCGGCAAGCCCGAGATCCTGGGGAGGTGAGGCGGGAGAGTGGGCGATTGAGGGAGAGGAGGGGGTATGGAGGGAGAGGGAGGAGAAAGTGGGGGAGGTGAGGAGGGAGGGGAAAGTGGGGGAGGTGAGGAGGGAGCCTGGGGGATTAAGGGAGAGGAGGGGCTAGGGTGGGAGGGGAAAGTGGGGGAGGTGAGGAGGGAGAGTGGGGATGGGGAATAGAGGGATTGGGGGAGGGTAGGAGGGGAAAGAGGGAGGTGAGTAGGGAGAGTGCAGGAAGAGGCAGAATAGAGGGAGGAGGGGGAGTGGGAGGAGTTATGGAGGGAGGGAGTGAAGGTAGGGGAAAGGAGAGGTGAGGGAGGGATTGGGGAGGGGAAAGAGGGAAGAGGTGAGTAGGGAGAGTGGGGGAAGAGGCAGAATAGAGGGAGGAGGGGGAGTGGGGGAGGTAGGGAGTAGGGAATAGAGAGAGAGGGCAGTGGGGGAGGTGAGGAGGGATAGTGGGGGGGATAGGGGGAGGTGAGGAGTGGAGAGTGGAGGATAGAGGGATAGGGGGTAAGGAGGGGAGGAGTGGAGGGAGAGTGAGGGAGTGGCTGAGGGTATGGGAAAGGAGTGGGAGGGAGACGTAAGGGAGGGATTGGGGAGGGGAGGAAGAGTGGGGAAAGAAAAGGGACGGTGAAGAGAAAGGGGAGAGAGTGCTGGAATGAGGGGAAATGAGCTGTGCCTGCGCAGTTGAGGGCTATGGGTGAGTGGTGGAATATTGTATTGGGGGGAACGGGTTGCATTGGGGGAACAGGCGTCCCATGTGACAGGGACCCAACGGGTCCCACTTAGTCTAGTATACTATTAAAATTCTTGACTTGTTTGCCTGTCTGTTTGTGATCTCAGGAGCTACGTAAAAAACAGTACATGGTAGCGCTAAATTCTTTGCAGAATCTTACTCGGCTTTCTCCCGTCGTCGGTCGAATCAATTTTCCTTCAGATTTTATGTTATATTTCACGGTATAATGTTTACAAAAGCCAACCTGATTCCACCAACTTTATCAAGATTTTTACTGATAATAGCCTTCCTGCCAGCATCCAACAAACTACGATACAAAGTTGCTATACAGGAACACTCTGTGATTCCACCAACTTTTTACCTAAACGGGATATCACAGTCCTCCACCCGACAATTGTAACAATGTTGCCATCATGCCACACTTACTCCAGCTCCTGGCAGGACAGGAGGGGGAGTGCTGGGGGAGGCAGAGGAGTGCAGGAATCGTTTGTTCGACAACGGGTTGAGTTGGGGGCTACGCGTCCCGTGGGGGCTATGGGTTAGTAGTGCAATATTGCGTTGAGGAATGGGTTGCGTTGGGGGACCAGGCCTCCGGTGTGACAGGGACCCAATGGGTCCCAATTGGTCTAGTATCTATCTATACTATTACTAAAACTCTCATCTTGTCCTCTTCCGGTTTGTGGTGTTTTTTAATTTGTGCAAAAACGGTACCGTATATCGCTAGGATTTTTTCGCCACCTCACTCACCTTTCTCTTCTGCTGCAAATGCACCAAGTTTTGTTCTGATCGGTGCATTAATACAAAAGTTACTAAGGTTTAAAAATCTTCTCTCCTGTCATTTGCCGGGACGGCAACGCCCATTCCGGCACCCACTGTCAATCGGGAAGCCACTGATTGGAGTCAGGGAAGTCGTTGAGTGGAGTCGGGGAAGCCAGTGAGTGGAGCCGAGGAAGCCAATGAGTGGAGTCGGGGAAGCCAGTGAGTGGAGTCCGGGAAGCCGCTGATTGGAGTCGGGGAAGCCGGTGAAGCCTGTGAGTGGAGTCGGGGTAGCCGGTGAGTGGAGTCAGGGGAAGCCGGTGAGTGGAGTCGGGGAAGCCGGTGAGTGGAGTCGGGGAAGCCGCTGTGTGGAGCCGCGATCGGTGGCCGCTGAGTGGAGTCCCTATCCCCCCCACACATCCCCTCCCCCCACACACCCACACCCCCCTTCCCCACACCCCCCTTTACCCCTCCCCGTTCCTTCTCCCCACACCACCCCATCCTATCCCCCAGCACCCCACACCACCCCCTCCCTTCAACACCACCCTCCCCCACAACACCCCCTCCCCCCAACCCCCCCTCACCATCCCCTCACCCCACCCCACTCCCCCCACACCCCCCCTCCCCCCCCCCTCACACCACCCCTTCCCCCCACACCACCCCCCTCTTCCCCACACCACCACCTCTCCCCCCACAGCAGCTTCCACTCACAATGACGTTAAGGGGGGTAGGGAGGGAAGAGGGGTTATGGAGGGAGGGAGGGAGTGACTGATGATAGGGGAAAGGAGAGAGGGAGGGGTCAGGGAAGGAGTGGGGGAGAGGAGGAGAGGGGAAAGAGGGAGGGTGAACCGGAGGGTGAGGGAGCGCTGATGGATGAGGGGGAATGGATGATAGGGGTAGGAAGAGGGATGGGGAGGCGCACTTGGGGACGGTTGCCGTGACTCGTGTCACAATGGGAATCTCTGGCGTCAGAAGGGAAACACGTCAGCCGCGCCTGCTCAGTTGGGGGCTATGGGTGAGTGGTGGAATATTGAGTTTGGGGACCAGCACTCCCGTGTGCCAGGGATCCAACAGGTCCCACTTGGTCTAGTATATCTATCTATATCTACATCTCTAAACTAAAACTCTCATCTTGTTATCTGCAGGTTTGAGTTTTTCTATTTGAGCAAAAACGGTATACGATAGCGCTACGATTTTTGCGCCACCATATTCACCATTGTCCTGTGCTGTAAGTGAAACACGTTTTGTTCAGAACTATGGTATATTTTAAAACATTAAGGTTTAAAAACTGCAAATGCGCAGTTGGGGGAAGAGTTCCCGTGTTCGTCTTTACTGACAAAGGGCACCCGAAGGGTCCTCAACCGCGCCTGCACAGTTGGGGCCTTTCCAGAATTGTTATCGCCGTCTTTTTTTCCACAACAGCAAACGACGGCTCCATGGGTAAGTGGCACCTAGGGCAAGGTAGGCCGCAACCTCCACCTCTCCCTCCCCTGGCTCCAGGTCGCTCGTCCCCCCGAAAGCTACCGCCTCAAGCCCTCCCCCGGCTCCAGGACACTCGTCCAACCCCCTACCAACAGCCCCCACCTCAAGTGCATACTTCATTGCTGAAGTATGCCCCCACTCCAACCTACCTCGGAGTGACCCTTGACAGGACCCTATCCTTCAAGGAACATCTCAAAAGAACAGCAGCTAAGGTGAAGTCCAGAAACAATCTCCTCAGTAAGCTTGTTGGCTCAAATTGGGGGGCAGCAGCCCCCACACTGCGCATTTCAGCACTAGCCCTTGCATTTTCTTCAGCCGAATATTGCGCGCCTGTTTGGTCCAGGTCATCCCACACACACCATGTGGACACCCAATTGAACTCAACAATGAGGATCATCACAGGAACAATCCGCTCAACACCACTCCCCTGGCTCCCTGTCCTATCCAATATAGCCCCTCCACACATCCGGCGAGTAGCCCTCACTCAAAGGATGCTCCAAAAGACAAAAAACTCCCCTCATCTGCCAATTCACATGGACATCTTCAACCCACCCACTGCTCGACTTCCATCTAGACGACCAATTTGGAAGAACCCACCACCAGCTGATTTCACCACCCAATCAGCTTGGAAAAAGGAATGGGAGTCCAAGGACGTCCCAAATAAACATCTGGTGTCAGACCCAACCCCACCGGTCCCTGGCACCAATCTCCCAAGGAAGCAGTGGATGACGCTGAATAGATTCAGGACTGGACATGGCCCCTGCTTGGCCAGCCTTCACAAATGGGGCAGCAGCCCAACCCCACGGTGTGCTTGTGGAGAGCAGCAAGCAATGCAACACATCATTGAAGCATGCCCTCAAAAAAGACTTAAAGGAGGACTTGTCACCCTTCATACAGCAGATCAAGAGGCAACTGCTTGGCTACAGGACTTTGCATTCGCTAAATAAAAAATAAAATTGCTGCCCTGCTGAAAATGGGACCGCGGTGATTTACATCGAGATCCTAGGGAGGTGAGGAGGGAGAATGGGGGAATTGAGGGAGAGGAGGGGGTAGGGAGGGAGAAGGGAAAAGTGGGGGAGGTGAGGAGGGGGAATAAAGGGAGGAGGGACGTAGGGAGTGAGGAAGAGAGGGAGAGCAGGGCAGTGGGGGAGGTGAGGAGGGATAGTGGGGTGATAGGGGAAGGTGAGGAGTGGGGGAGTTGGGGGATAGAGGGATAGGAGGGGGGTAGAGATTGGAGGAGTTATGGAGGGAGGGAGTGACGAGGGTAGGGAAAGGAGGGAGGGAGAGGTGAGGGAGGGATTGGGGAGGGGAGGAGGAAAGGGCAAGGAGGGTGGAGGAGGGGGAAGGAGTGCTGGGGGATGAGAGGAAATGAGCCGCACCTGCGCTGTTGGGGCTATGCGTGAGTGGTTGAATATTACACTGGGGGAACGGGTTGTGTTGGGGGAATGGGTGAGTGGTGAAATATTGCGTTGGGGAACAGGTTGCATTGGGGGAACGGGCCTCCCGTGTGACAGGGACCCAACGGGTCCCACTTAGTCTATCTATTTACTATTAAAAGTCTCGACTTGTTTGTCTGTCTGTCTGTGATCTCAGGAGCTACGCCAAAATGGTACATAATCGCGTAATTCTTTTTGCAGAATCTTACTCCGCTTTTCCCGTGGTGGTTCAAGTTTCTTCACACTTTGGTATATTTCATGTTATTGATATTTAAAGTTTTAAAAAAGCCCACTTTGTGAATAATAAGACACTGAGAGACTTATCTAGCACTTTCCAGTGATGTCACAATGGTATTTCACATTCCTCCAATTACAATGGGATCTCATTTACATAGCTGCCATGAACATTCCGACAACCAAAAATGACATCACAATGTGATCTCTGCTGCCAATACACAATCTATGAGAGTTGACGGAGTGGGGGATGGGGGGAGGAGAAGAAATGTTATTTTAAAATTGTCTTTAGTGGGGGAGTGGGAAAGAGGAGAGGTGAGGGTGGGAGTGACCGAGGGTAGGGAAAAGTAGAGGGAGGGAGAAGTGACAGAGAGACAATGGGATCAGTAGCTTCACAGGGCTCTCGCTTAACTTTTTTCCCCTGTTGCTAGCCGGGCAACCTTAGCAGGTTTTTAGGTTGCCAAATGACAGTTTAGGTGGTCATTTAAGATGGCTTGCATGACGCGAGCGATAATGTGCTCGGACGAAGTGTGTGGTTACCAGTCGGAATTATACTCAATGAAGCATTCACATATTATTTATGCTTCAAATAAAGTCACAAACTAAACATATTCACCAATCAAGACATGATATATCCCACAATGACATGCAACAACATTATAAGACAGTATCTCAACTATTTTTACACATTGCAATTAATGCAATTTCTATTAGTTCTTTCCACTTCCAAACAAAAATGTGGTTGGATTATTCAGCGTATGATCAATCTGAGTCAATAAATCCTGGAACATGGTAAAATATATGCGTACGTATAGTTGTGAATGTTGCTCATTAAATAACTACAGTACTGATACTCCATATTAAGAGCATTGATTTGCCGTTAAAATGAATTCTGTAATAACGTGTTAATGGTAGCAGTGACAATCGAACACTGTGGTTTTAATGTTTCAAGTGTTCACTATTTAATTAATCCATCTTTATGGATTAAAACAAATAATAACATTGGGAATTAAAACACATTTGATTGCATTCCGTTATCAAACATAGTCAATGTTCGCTCTGAAGACATTTCCAGCACAATAGGGTCAGGGAGGGGGGTGTGTGTGAATCAGTGCGGGGTGGATAGATGGCGGGGGTGGGGTTAGAAGGCAGTCGGTGCAGAATGGATGGATTGAGGCAGGTGAATTAGTACGTGTTGGTTGGAGTAGGTAAAATTGTGAGGGTGAGCACGGGGGATGTCAGTGGTGTTGAATGGGGGGTTCAGTACGGGATGGATGGGGGTAGACAAAAGTGCTGGAGAAACTGAGCGGGTGAGGCAGCATCTATGGAGCGAAGAAAATCGCCAAGGTTTCGGGTCGAAACCCTTCTTCAGACTGTTCCCCCCATTCTTCTTGAATGGGAGGATCAGTACAGGATGGATGGGGGGGGGGGGGAGATCAGCTCAGGATGAATGGGGGAGTTCAGTACACTGTGGATCGGAGGGTCTGTGCAGGATGAATAGGGGATCACTACAGATTGAATGAGGGGAAGGTGGGAAGGTGCAGGGTAAATGGAGGGTGGGTCAGTACGGGATGAATGCGTGGATTAGTACAGGATGGATGGGGGATCAGTACAGGATGGATGGAGAAGTGCAGGATGGATGGGAAAGGGGTAAGTACAGGGTGAATTGGGGAACCAGTGTAGGATGGATGGGGGTGGGGGGTTGCAGGAGAATCAATGCGAGGTGAATAGCTGGATGAATAGATGGGGGGGGTAGATGGGGAGGGAAGCACAGGGGATGTCAGTGAGGACTGAATAGACGCGGGAATGGGGATCAGTGCGGGATGGAGGGGTCCCAGGATAAGGGGGTGGAGGGGGCGTACAAGATAGAGAGAGAGAGAGAGAGAGAGAGGGGGAGGGGGCGCGAGGTGGGGAGGAAGGAAGGTCAGCGCTCCTCGGACAACATCGCCCCGCTGCCTTGGCGGTTGGGAACTCCTCGCCACCGCCTCCCTCCTCCGCCAGCCAACAGCAAGGTGCGGGGCCGAGCGGTGCAGCTCAAAGATCCTATAGCTGTAAGATCTTTGGTGCAGCTGCTTCAGACGAGTCAGAGCGAATGACAGCGGCAGCAGCGGCCGCGGCTGCGATAGCGGCTCCATCTCCTCCTCCTCCCGCCCACCCTGATAAGCGCCGCTGCTTGCAAACTCGCTAACATCGATAACCGTTTTCGAAACAAACCCTCCCGCACTCCGAGGCCTTCCCCTCCCTCCTTCCTCCCGGCCTCGGCGTGCGGGAGGGTTTGTTTCAAAAGCGGTTATCGCCGTTAGCGGATTTGCAAGCAGCGGCCCTTATCACGGCGGGCGGGGGGCGGGAGGAGATGGAGCCGCTGTGCGGGGCCCGTCATTCGCTCCGACCCTTCCTCACCCCGCACCTAGTATCTTTGCCCTGCAATACAGCCGTCACCGCCGACACAAAACATCGCGTTCCTTTTCTCCAGAGATGCTGCCTGACCCGCGGAGTTACTCCAGTTTTTTGTGTCTATCTTTGGTACAAACCAGTATCTGGTTGCCAAGCCGGGCAAAATGACTCGGCGTTTAGGTTGCCCGGCGGCACTTTGAGTGGTCAGTGGCACCCGGGCAACTGCTAATTTCGAGCCCTGCTTCAGGGAATAAGGAGAGAGTGAGATTTGCTCCACCTCCCATGTGGGAGGGATTGATTGGCTCAAGGGAGCGCCAACGCCGACCCAGAAGTCAAGTCCATTCATTGGCTCCGGGAAGCGCGACTGCCCCCCCCCCCACGTGCGAAGGATGGATTGCGTTGCTTTGGGGGAACGGGTGAGTGGTGGAAATGGGTGAGTGGTGGATTATTACGATGGGGAAACGGGGCCCAACGGGTCAGGGGGGTAGGGAGGGGAAAGGGGTTATGGAGCGTGGGAGGGTGACTGAAGGTAGGGAGTGACTGAGGGTAGGAGAAAAGAGAGGGAGGGAGAGGTGAAGGAGGGAATGGAGGAGAGGAGGAGATGAGGGGAGAGAAGAGGGGAAGGGAGTGTTGGGGGATGAGGGGAAATGAGGGGAAAAAAACAACCCAACTGCCTGCGCAGTTGGGTTGTTTGGCCTGCCTGTGCTTGAAACTGCAATGGCAATGGAAATGAAGTGAAAATGCAATCAGCTGTTTGGCTTGGTCTGCCCTGTGTTTGAAACTGCAATGGCAATGGAAGTGAAATGAAAATACAATCAGCTATTTGGCTTGGCCTGCCCTGTGCTTGAAACTGCAATGGCAATGGAAACAAAGTGAAAATGCAATCAGCTGTTTGGCTTGGCCTGGCCTGGCCTGTGCTTGAAACTGCAATGGCAATGGAAGTGAAATGAAAATGCAATCAGCTGTTTGGCTTGGCCTGCCCTACCCTATGCTTGAAACTGCAATGGCAATGGAAGTGAAATGAAAATGCAATCAGCTGTTTGGCTTGTCTGCCCTGTGCTTGAAACTGCAATGGCAATGGAAGTGAAATGAAAATGCAATGAGCTCTTTGTCTTGGCCTGCCCTGTGCTTGAAACTGCAAAGGCAATGGAAATGAAGTGAAAATACAATGAGCTGTTTGGCTTGGCCTGTACTTGAAACTGCAATGGCAATGGAAGTGATATGAAAATACAATCAGCTGTTTGGCCTGCCCTGTGCTTGAAACTGCAATGGCAATGGAAGTGATATGAAAATGCAATGAACTGTTTGGCCTGCCCAGTGCTTGAAACTGCAATGGCAATGGAAGTGAAATGAAAATGCAATGAGCTGTTTGGCCTGCCCTGTGCTTGAAACTGCAATGGCAATGGAAGTGAAATGAAAATGCAATCAGCTGTTCAGCCTGCCCTGTGCCTGAAACTGCAATGGAAATGAAATGAAATTAGTTGTTTGGTATGCCTGAAACCACTAATTTTGTCCCACAAGGCCCCTATTAGCCGAGAAACCAGTCCCTTTTGCCCAAAATGCCCGTATTAGCCCAGTAGGAGCATTTTGGCCAAAAGGCCCGTGCCAGGCCAGGGAAAATCCAGAAAAAGTGCCTTTCACTGAGAATTCACAGATATATTTTTAAGAGCCCCTTCGCCCATCAGGCTTGTACTAGCCCAGGAGGAGTCCCTTTGTCCGATCAGTAAGTATTCCCCCTGCAAGTAATAAACCTCACCCCAGTATTTTTCTCCCTCCCATCATTACTTCCCTGTGAGATCCTGGCCAGGATAGACTTTCCTCCTTCATTGCTGTGATCTGCAGAAAAAGATGAAAAATGTCTAAAATTATTTCTTCACCGTCTCCCCCTTCTCTCTCACAGAGTCTCTCACCTGTCTTGGTCATAATTTCTGGCAGTTTCTGAGCTTCCAGCCCACCAGGCCTGAGTGACTGAGCTGCCTGCCCACCAGGCCTGAATGACTGAGCTGCTTGCCCACCAGGCCTGAGTGACTGAGCTGCCTGCCCACCAGGCCTGAGTGACTGAGCTGCCAGCCCACCAGGCCTGAGTGACTGAGCTGTCAGCCCAATAATCCATTTGGCCCACAATGTTCATACCAGCCCTCTGGAAACCAGTCCCTTCACCCCACAACACCCATACTAGTGCTCCAGAAAGCCCCCCCCCCCCAACTGGCCAGCAATATTTAAATTGGTGGAGAGGTGGACTATTGCGTTGGGGGACCAGCCCTCCTGTGTGAACATGGGACCCAACGGGTCCCACTTAGTCTAGTATACTTATAAAGGACTTGCCTTGTTTCTGTGTGTGTGTGTGTGTGTGTGTGTGTGTGTGTGTGTGTGTGTGTCTGTCTGTTATTGTCTCTTTGCTAAAACGGTACACTTTAGCAGTGACATTTTTGCAGAACCTTACTCAGATTTTGTCCGTCGTCGCCCATGTCAAGATTCCTTCAGATTGATGTTATATTTCACGTTATTGATATTTTAAGGTTTAAAAAAGCCAACTTTACAAGATTAAAGCCAACTTTAACAAGATACAAAGTTGCAATACACGAACAATCAGTGCTTCCACTACCTTTTCACATGAATGGGATAACACAGCCCTACACCCGACATTTGCAACAATGTTGCCATGATAGCTCCTGGCAGGACAGGAGGGGGAGGGTCAATTGGTGTTGCAATTAGGGACGTGCAATATGAATTTGTTTTAAAGTCTAGTGCTGGGTAGACAGGGGAGTGCTGGAATCTTACATTCGGCAACGGGTTGAGTTGTGGGGGACCATATCCTCCTGTGAGGGCTCGGGTTAGTGGTGCAATATGTGTTGGGGAACTGGGTTGTTTTGAGGGACCAGGCCTCCCGTGTGACAGGGACCCAACGGCTTCTATTGACATTAAAAGTTTTAAAAAAACACGAGTTTTCTGGCCGTTTCCAGCTATGACGTCACAATGGCATCTCACAGTCCTCCAATCACATTGGGATCTCATTTACATACGCTGCCGTGAACATTCCGCCACCCGACAATGACATCACAGTGGGATCTCAGCTGCCAATGAACAGTGTTGGGATAAGTTCTAGCCAGTGCAATAAGTGGGGGAGGGGAAGAGAAGAAATGTTATTTAAACATTGTGTGGGGGAGTGTGAAAGAGGTGAGGGAGTGACTGAGGGTAGGGTCATCAGCAGCTTCCACCTCAAGGAGGGTAAGGGGGAGTGAGATTTAAAAAAATTAATCAGATTCTTGGGCTTAGTGTGTTGTTGTAGGGGGGTTAGTGTGTGTGTGGGGGGGATTTGTGTGTGTGGGGTGGTTAGTATGTGTGTGGGGTGTTGGTGTGTGGGGGGGTTAGTGTGTGGGGAGATTATTGTGTGTGTGTGTGGGGGTGGTTAGTGTGTGTGTGAGGGTGTTAGTGTGTGGGGTGGTTGGTGTGTGTGTGGGGGGAGGTTAGGGTGTGTGGTGGGGTTAGTGTGTGTGTGGGGGGGTAGTGTGCATGGGGTAGAATAGGGGAGAGGTTTTAATTTCCAAAACTTTTCTTATGGGGGGGTGGTGTTTTCACGAGGGAAGGATTCATTGGCGTATTTAAAAAAAAGATTCCAGAAACATTCATCCGGCGCCCCCCCCTGCACGTGGGAAGGATCGATTCATTCATTGGCTCCGGGGAGCACAGACGCCGCACCGCAACGTATTACAAAAAAAGATTCCAGAACTTTCCTCCAACGCCACCCCCGGGTGAGTGGCGGATTATTGCATTGGGGGAACGGGGCACAACGGGTCTTGTTGGGCTAGTATATATATATATAAACTAAAACTCTTGTTTTGTTTGGATGTTTGTACATATATTTGTTCCCAAACTCTGCAAACACGGTGCACAATAGCGCTACAATTTTAGGCCCACCTTGCTCACCATTATCCTGTGAAGTGAACTACCAAGTTTCCTTCAGATTTATGCTATATTTAGAAGTTATTGACATTTAAAAATTAAATTTACTTTATATTGAGCCCCCACTTGCCGCAGTTGGGGGAGGCCCGTCAGCCGCATCACAATTGGCAATGGCGCCGGTGACATGGCAGTGACGCAAAATGACGCTGTCTCCCCGCGTGTGCAGTTGGGGAAGGCAAGGCCGGGCGGGATTGCCATTTTAACATCCAGTGTCGTGTATAGGTGAGTGCTACTGGGGGAATATTGCGTTGGGGGACGGGTACCCAACGGGTCCGCACTTAGTCTAGTATTCAATATCTGGGACAGGCAGGCAAACTGAAAAGGAGATGGAGCGATATTGCCAGAAAATAATGAAGTCACTGCAACAGTGAGAAAGGATAATAGTATTAGTGCTGGTAGAATTCCTTAAGTGTGGACAAGAAGGCATGTAGGCCAAGTATGTTGAGCAGCCAACTAGGGAACATGCTAACCCAATCAGAGCACTGTACAATGTAAAAAAGTTCAATTAATAATCTTGTCCTGAGAGGTCCATAAAGAAAAACGACCATAAAAAATATCAGTAGACAAAAATGCTGGAGAAAGAGGCAAATTTAATAAAAGGGGACTAATGAGTTGAGTTTGATAATCCAGACACTAAATTATTAAACAGATGAAAAATAATTTCTGCATTACTACCCAAGACATATGAAAGGTAGCATCAAAGAGTACAGTGGGAGACAGCCATTTCAACACGTAGACCACTGGATACAGTAATAGCTATCGACTAGAGTGGCACTTAGAACAAAGACGGAAAAACAAGCCTGTTTTGAAAAAAATTCTCTCATGTGGAATCTGTTGGCAAATCATAATACAATGCCCATTCTTAATTGCCCGTACATCCAAATGGTAACTGAATGGCATGCACTGCCATTTCAGAGGTCACTTAAACGTCAACCACGTTCCTGTAGTTCTGGAGCAAACAAATAAAACAAATGACTGGAGTAAAAATCTACACAGATCAAATAAGGATAGCAAAGTCTTTCTCCCAAAGTCATAGTTTCACGTTATTATTATAGATTGTAGTTTTTTTCAAATTCCTGATTTAATAACTTAAATTAACTCAAGTATCTAAATCTTTGACTTTTAAAGACCCTAATTTCAGTAGCTGTGTGCAACAACTACCATATTACAATGTGACCAAACAGGGTCAAGTCTCAATTTTTTGGTTGCAGGGACAAAAAAACAACAAGGGTGGGGGTGGTTTGGGTGGGAAGGGATGAAATGACCTGGAAGTTGCGGAGGGTACGGTCTCTGCGGAAAGCAGAAAGGGGAGGAGATGGGAGGTGTGGCCAGTGGTGGGATCCCGTTGGAGGTGGCGAAAATGTAGGAGGATTATATGTTTTATGTGACGGCTGGTGGGGTGGAAGGTGAGGACAAGGGGGACTCTGTTCTTGCTACCAGTGGGGGGATGGGAATGAGAGCGGAGCTGTGGCATATAGAGGAGACCCTGGTGAGAGCCTCATTCTATAGAAGAGGGGAACCCCCGTTATTATGATACTTTCATGCATTTAATCAAAACATGACTGTTCTAGAAACCTTCAAGACGAGCCACATTTCTCAACAAAAAAGAATGATCAAAATTAGCAACATTAATCAGAATATTAAAACAAAATATTAATTCGCAGGAAGTTAAATGCTTAAATCACTTCAAATTTCTGACAATTAAGTTCTTCGAAAATTTAGTTTATTCCAAGTACACACTATGTAATATTAAAATAAAGGGAGTTCACATTTTTCTCATCCATCACTTCCAAGATTTTATTCTGCCAAAAACAGTGCATGAACAATGAGGCAAAAGATGAACAAAAGCAATAAAATCTTCTGAAAGTCTGCTCTGAGATTCAAAGGCAGAACTCACCTGGATTCGGTTCAGCAAGAGTGACCATTTGGTGGAGATTTGGTCGACTCACTGGACCAGGATTTGGGTAGAGGCAGAAGTTGGATAATCTGGCCATTTGGATGTTGGAAGAGTTTCCCATCTGGAAATCTGGAGGGCTGCAGTATAATCTTCTGTCCAGGTGTGTGTTGCAGATTCTGTGCAGGCTGGGCAGTGGTGGTAGACTGCACTGGGATCAAAAGTGCTGGAGGTCTGTCAGTTTCTGTGGCGTTAGACAAATCAGGAGTGGAGTTGGAAGTTTCAGGATGTTTAGATACTCCTGTCATAACAAAATGCAATATGAATGCATCAATTACTGTTATTCTTCTGGCAAAAATAGAATTTCTTAGCCCTAAAGAGGAATTTTAAACAACGCAACAATACTGTTTAGATTACATACAGAATGAATAATCAGGTTGAGAGTAAGGTGGCAGGGAGCCATCGTCTCCTGCGGAATCATTACCGCAGCAGTGGTCAGAGTCTTCAGGAGTAGAAAGAAATATCTGAGAAGTGGACAGCAAGAGACAGTGCCTTACATAATATTTGGGACAATGACCCATCATTTATTTATTTGCCTCTGTACATCACAATTTGATCTTTGTAATAGAAAAAAATCACACGTGGTCAAAGTGCACATTGGCAAATTAAAAAAAAGGCAATTTTTATACTTTTTGGTTTCACCATGTAGAAATTACAGCTGTGTTTATACATAGTCCCCCCCATATCAGGCACCATGTTTGTGACACAGCAATGTCATGTAAATGAAAGTAGTCATGTTTAGTATTTTGTTGCATATCCTTTTGCATGCAGGGCTCAGAAATTAAGCAGTTGCTCGATTGCCAAATGGCCACCTAAAGTCCCGCCGGGCAACCGAAAAGCCGTGTCATTTTGCCCGGCTTGGCAAGCAAACATAGTCGCCGGTATCTATCAGGCAGCTTGCTAACCCGTCCGGTCCTCGTATGGAAGGTACTCCTTTGCTTCCGAAAAGGTTAGGGCCTTTTGGGCGAGCCAATAGGGCTCTGGGAGACACCGTAGGGAAAGACTGTCGAGGGGCTACCCGTGAACCGGTTACAAGGGGGGAAGTGGGTGCAGACCGACGCGGGGAGTGGTGGGGGGCAGGCAGCTGCAGACACTGGAACGGCTATCACTTTAAAGTTCAGTGGAGGGGCGTCAGGACCCTGGAGCGCCGGACGTCGTTCCATCACTGGAAGGTGTTGACGGTTGCGTCTGTAGATGGTGCCGCCGACATCGACAAGGTAGGAGCGTGGCTCCTTCGGCTTGGCCATGGACCGAACCCCAGTTTGGTATGTCCTTTGTCCGTCTGCAAACGAACCACTTGGCCTTGGATTAGTGGCTTAAGTGGTTAGCTGGTCTTGTCGTAGGCACATTTCTGCGTGTCTCGATTGGATTGTACGCGCGTTTGAACTACAGTGGGGCAAAAAACTTTAGGCTTTTAAGTGATCCTGTGTCACAGGCAGAGGAGGTCTTGTTCGCCGGGACATCACGTCGTTGGGCTGGAGAGCCTAAAGCACTGTCTCTGGCAATGTTCCTCAAGTTCAACAGGTCTAGGTAGACGTCAGATTTTGCCAGAAGGAACGTTCCATAAGTTGTTTAGCGCTGGAACAGCGGCGTTCGGCAAGTCCGTTGGACTGTGGGTACTCGGGCTGCTGGTGACATGTTTAAAGTTCCAGCGCTTGGCAAAGTCTTTGAACTTCTGGCTGGTGAATTGAGTCTCGTTGTCAGTCTGTAGGCGGGCTGGAATGCCATGTACGGAGAAGTGCTGCCGGAGTTGTCTGGATGACTATTCAGAGGAGATGGTTGGTAGAAAATCAATTTCGAACCAACTCGAGTACGAGTCCACTAACACGAGATAGTACTTCCCGCGCCAGTCAAAGATATGGCAGCCACGGATGACCAAGGTAGGGAGGGGGGCAGGTTGGGACAGCACTGGTTGTTTTTGCTGGGTGGCGCTTGCCTGTTACAGATCGCGTAGACTGTTTTGTCCCGAATGTACTTGGTCATTCCGGGCAGTAGATCATTTCTTTAGCGCGTTGTAGGGTGGCCTCAACTCATGGGTGGCCACCGTGGATCTCCTCGTAGTATTCATTACGCAGAGAAGGGGGGATGACGTCTTGTGACCCTTTACGATCACTCTGTCCTGTAAGCACAAGTTCATCGCATACTTGTAGGGTCTCAGTTCAGCGGGGGTAATGGATTGTTTGTTTGGCCAGCCACCTTTAATGATCGAGGTTAGCAGCTGGGAGGTCATATCCATGGCAATGTGTTCGGCGAGGCGATGCAGGCGGTCAATAGGAACGAAGGAACCTTCAGAACGGAGAATTCCTCTTGTTCGAAAGGATGTTGTTAGCTATTAGTGCGTGGTGCCTGAGATGGAGTGTCTGCTATGTGCATGTCTTTACCTTTTTTGTAGACAATGGGGAAGTCGAACTGTTGTAGCTACATCATCATGCGTTGAAGTCTTGCTGGGGCAGCATGAATAGGCTTGCTCAGGATTGTGACTAACGGTTGGTGATCAGTTTCTACCGTTTTGAAGTCTTTAAATTTGGAACAGGCAAAACCACGGCAAGCAGTTCTTTTTCTATCTGGGCATAATGCTGTTCGGTATCCGTTAGTGTTCTTGAAGCGTAGATACTGGCATGACATCGCCGTTGAAAGAGGTCTGTAAACATGCAGCGCCTAGTCCATACTGGGATGTGTCGCAGGTGATTGTAACTGGCAGGTTGAGATTAAAGTAGGACAGAGTGGGTGCACTGGCGAGCTGTAGTTTAAAGTCTCAAAAGCTCGCTGGTGGTTTGGGTACCAGGACCAGGTGTTGTCCTTGTGGTTAGTTGACGCAGGGGGCTGACAATTCGCTGAAGATTGGGATAAACTTTCCCAGGTAGTTGACCATGCCCTAGAAATCGTTGCAGGCTGGTGACGTACAGTTGGTACTGGCAGCTCGTTGATTGCTGCAGTCTTCAGCAGATCTGGTTTTAGCCCATTTAGTGAACACGTGACTTACGTAAGTGACTTTGGGAACCCTGAACTTGCACTTCAGTGGGTTCAGTTTTAAATTAATGTCTCTGGCACGGTCCAGTACATTACGTGAGGTTTGCATCGTGCTCGGTGGCAACGCAGCCATAAACTAGAATGTTGTCAACTATGAAGGCACAGGGAATTCTGCAAACAGAATTGCACGCTGGAAAACTTCGCTGGCAGAGTTGATGCCAAAAGGCATTCTTAGGAAACGGTAACGTCCGAACGGGGTGGCGAATGTTGTTAATGCCGATGAGGCACGGTCTAACGCGATTTGCCAGAATGAGTTTTGGCATCCAAGACTGAGAAGACTGTTGCGTTACCGATTTGTGCTGGGACGTCTTCGATGGTCCTCATGGGGTAGTGTTGGCGTTTGACTGCTGTATTCAAATCTTTAGATTGATGCAGATGCATAACTCCTTCTTGTCTTTCTTTGTGGTGACAACCATGGTGGAAACCCAATCAGAGGGCCTCGCTGACTTCGGCGAGGACTCCAATGGAGACCATACGTTTCCAGTTCATCGTGTATTTTGCTCACTCGTACCAATGTGGAACGTGGTGAGGGGCGCGTATGATTGGGGTGACTATGGTCGACAATGATCTTGTATATTGTAGGTAGTTTGCCGAATTGGTTGTCAAACAAATCTTTGTAGTTGGATAGCATCTGTCTTGGTAGGTCCCTCTGCCAAACAGAGTTTGTGAACAGCACGCCCGAAATAGACCAAACCCAGGTCATGGCACGCATCGATGCCTAGCAGGGTTTCAGAACTTGGCTGAACGATGTAAAATAGCAATCCTTGGTCTGTTCATTGATGTTACATTTGAAATCGGCTTTGCCCAGTGGGTGAAGAATTTCCCCTCTGTAAGCATGTAGAGTGGAAGTCTTTTTTCATGAGCTCAGTGGTTCTTATCTTGTTGAACACTTTGAGTGACATGACGTTCACGGCGGGTGCCGGTATCGACTTTGGCGATCAGCGGTTTGTTATTGATTATCATGGTCAAGCAGTCATACTGACTTTGCCTGGGGTGCGCAGGTTTAGGGAAAGTACGGTAAACTCAGTGTTTTGTGTTATCAGAGTCTTTCCCGTAGGAAGATTCTTCTTGTTCAAGGGAATCTGAAGGGGTCTTGTTGAATCAGGTGCAGCTTCGTCTGAAGCTGTACTCCCACTAGATCGACAACAATTTGCAAAGTGGTTGAGTTTTTGCAATTATGACATACTTTCCCATGGCCACGCAAAATGGTGTCCCCTGGGGTGGAAATAGTTACAGTTTGTGCACCTCGTGTTAGGCATGTTCTGAATTTTGCTGGACGCATTGAGATATCTTTGCGGAGAGTAACTAGCCAAATTCACATTTAACTGTTGATTAGCATTCGCGCTATCAAAATCAGCCAGTGGTGCCACAGTCTCAGCCATCCGACAAGCATGAATGGCCTGCTCTAAAGTCAGTTCTGCATTCCGTAGCAGTTCAGCTCGCAGTTTTCGGTCGCTCATTCCTCTCCACAATTTTATCTCGAACTAGCTCATTTGTTAGCTCACCAAATCTGCATCGAAAACTGATGTGTCTCAGGTCACTGATGAATCGTTCCACAGGCTGCACCTCGGGCAAAAAATCTTATACTCTCAAGGATTCTGTTAGACCGGCAGGTCACACAGATCTTTAAACTTTCCCAGCAACACCATGGAGTTGTCTATAGATTCTGCAGGCACCAATACCTGTCCATTCCCATCCAGTTGAGCAGTGAAAATTCGAACGAGTCAGCGGGGATCATAGCCTCCTGGACCCCTAAATTCAACAGTAGTGAAACCTTCAAATCATCGGGATCGTTGCGGTGAACGATGCAGATATAATGAGAGTAGTCCTTCTCGAACAGTCGCCAGCTCTTGGCGATATCAGAATCAAACACAAGCGGGCTAGGCTTTCGACAAGAGTTAGCCATGTCTCCAAATCACAAAAACACGCAAATAAAAACTGGTAACAGAATTAAATCAGGAGTAAACAGACGCGGGGTAGACCTGATAATCTGACACCATGTAAAGAGCTCAAACTCACATAGGTTGAAACACAAGCATCTTTATTGTTCAGGTCATCAACTAACACAGCAGGTCATCACACGTTCACACTGCTACTCTAACTGGTAGACAGTGGGTAAGATCTTACACTATGAATGTTATAATTAGGCGGGGTTATAATTTACTAAGCATTCTAATTGGCTAACATGCTATAGCCAATCTGCACCATGTAATACTGTAGTTATTGGTCTAGAATCACCGCCCTTTGTAAGTTACCTCCCACTATATCAACTAATTCCTTTGTTTGAACACATGTGTTTCTCCATGATCCACTGGGAGAACTTCCCAGGCAGAGCAGAGGAACCCAGTCACCATGGTGAAATAAAGGATGATTTAAAGTATTCTAGTCGGTGTTTTCACTGAACGGACTAAGCGACTGTACATACCGGAATTATCATACCGTTCACCTGCACACTAGTTCTATCCCACACATTAGCGACGTAAGTCAAGAGTCAAGTGTGTTTTATTCTCTCACGTCCAAGTTAGAACAATGAATCCTTACTTGTAGCAGCACAACAGAATATATAAACAATGTTATAAATAAGAAAACAAAAACAGTGTATATTTATTTATGAATATATTACTACATAAATATATATATGTGTGTGTGTGTGTGTATGTGTATAATATATATACCCACACACACACAATTTCCCTACTAGTGAAAGAGTTTATAGTCAAATCTAATAGTCAAATCTAAAATTGAGTCGTTCTTCTACAAAAGCATGGGACCAGCAGAACAAAAGAATGGCTCGGTGCCAAGTCTGAATGACTTTGTAAATTATATGGAACACAATATGGAGACAGGTTGTCTTTTCAATATCGACATTAAGATGGCAGCCTGCAGTAATAACATGTGCTTCTTCAAGGCCATAAAGAAGCCAAGATTGAAAAAAATAGCTGACGCTCCAGAGATAAGGAATAACGTGCCATTGGATGAGCTTGATTTGGACCCAGTTTTCCTATATTGTGAAAGGCTACAGAATCTTTTAGTCATGCCATATTCAGACTTGGGAGAAGTGTTTTACTGATAAGAAAAATGTATAATTGTGCTAACTTTCCTTTGTTCTGCGAGTGGGAGCCCGAGAAGCACTGAGCAATGATTATGCTCATTGTAGATCTTTTGCCACTCGCGTCTGAAGAATCAATTAAAGATTGCCATGGCCTACCTTCAACGTTTGTTGCTATCTGCTGATTAAGAAACGAACTTTCACATTTGGCTGTAGTCGCCAGGGATCTAGCTGGAACCAGCAACAGATTACTGAGTAAGAGGGTGCAGTTGACCAGGATCTGAAGGGGAGAAAACTGAGCTCTAGTCAGACCGTTTGAGTCTGGCCTTCCAAAGAAGCTCCCGGTAAAAACTAAGGTTCCTCAGTCTGAGGTTGGCCTGGTTCCAGACAAGATGCTGAGAAGCAGACAGTGAAGGTAATACCACTTGTGTAAAGGATTGGCCTGTGTATTGGAAATATTAAAAGATTGGGCACGGCAGACTAAAGAGGTTTTCTCACAATTAAGGGATTGGGCACGGCAGGCTACAACGTTTTTGTCACTAATTGTGTATTGGAAAGACTGGGTGTCTTGAAAAGAAGTGTATTGAAAAGACAATGTGTCTTGAAGAGACAGTGTTTTGAAAAGACGTGAATTGCTACCAGAGAGAGTAGCCAGATTGGCTTTACAGACTGCAAAGGTTTGTTACAAATAAAGGATTGGGCTTAACAGGACTGAAAACATTTGTA
>CM075978.1:60191575-60296353 GCA_038087875.1 Malacoraja senta | reverse complement strand
CTCATGCCATAAGCATGAATACTTTGATACTGAGCTTGACCAAAGGTAAAGACACACTTGATGACCATTCACGAAGTAGTTTCAGTACCACACTTACATCTCAGATTGTCACGTACCTAGGTTTCGGTGGTTTGGAATTAAAGATTCCTTTCATTAGTCTGGAAACAATTGGGTGTGACCCAATTGAGTTTCTTTCTGAATCCAGAACCAAATATGAGGACAATGCACTTCTGGCTGAATTAATTGCACTACAACTCAGACCTTCATCATAATAACGTTTTGACAGAAATTCTAAACATTTGAAATATCTGCAGCACTTTATTGCACATTCTTTTGTACACAGAACTCTTCCCATTTCTTAATATAAGAAAGGTACTGTTTTTGAGTGCTCTTCCTCCAGGCTGCCGTAAGCATGTCCACAGTATGCTCAGACAGTCCTCGTCCCAGAAAAGGCATTCTTAAAACCTGCAAATTAACAAATTCAAACGATCATATAATGGATGTTGTTCCCCTGTACAGGGTGCAGCAATAAATTACTCTTTTTTGGGACTTTCATCAACATTTGTGTTGTTAATTCTAATATCAACGGATACCATGGCTGTGTAGGCCAATCTGGTACTACCAATACCCTTGAAGCAGCATCTTGCCTGATTTTAAGCAAACATTGGCTTATGAGGCAGAAAGGTGGAAATATATATGAAAACATACCACCCCAATGTAGCGAGAAAGCATCAACCGCCACTGCTCCTGGATCTGGTTTCCATGAGACATATCTCGATAGCTGATGATTCAAGTCGATGTCGGTCATTCCAAATCTGATTACTATATCATTGAATACCTCTTGATTCAACATCCATTCTTTATTATCATGGAACTTTTCGTGACCTGGTGTCTGCTATCGTGTTCATTCTACCTGGTAGATAGCTGAAATCCAAATGTTCTTTTCAATACACCAAGACCAAAGTTGATTTAACCATTTTGTCACATGACACCGACTTAATTCCACCCATATCATTAATAAAGGCAACTACTGTTGTGTTTATTAATTTGAACTTGAACCTTCCTTTTAGTTGTGTTAGAACCATAAGCTTGGAGTCCATAGAAACCTCCTAAAAGCTCCAAATAGGTAATTCCCCATGTCTGCAGTAACACTAACTTTTCCTGATTCCATCTGCCTCCGCAGCTCGATGTTAAGTCAGTTGCACCCCATCCTAGTGCACTGGCATCAGTTTGTAATATCATGGAATGTTGTTCAATCAGCACTTTGCCTGAACTGCCTGAGACATGTAGAATCCACCACTGCAGATTAGAAACAGCATTTGTTGTTACTGGCATGGTTCTATCAAAATGACCAGCATTAAATCTCAGTGCCTGTTCTTTGATTCTCTGCAGCTGTTGATAATGTAATGGTCCATACTGGACTGCTGGGAATCTACTAATCTTCCCAGTACTCGAGCCACCTGTCTGATTAGAGGTTTTTGCTCGTTTAACAGATTACTGCAATCTTTAATCAACTCCACCCTTTTTTCACTGGGCAAAGTAATTTGCATTTGGGCTAAATCAATTGAGGTACATGTTTTTAACCTTGATTTCTTTGGATGAATTTAGAAACCCCCAAACTTTCAAAAGTTTGATTTTATTACTGCAACCGATGCTTCTGTTGACTGTTTTGTCCTTCCTATAATCAGGACATCATCCAGGTATGCCATTAGTACATGTCCCTGGCTCTCAGCAACCCCAGAATTGATTTTTAACAATTTTATGAATATTCTGGGAGGGAACGTTAACCCATTAGGCAGAGCTTTGAACTGCCCTAATTGGTTCATCCGTAAATTTAAGATACTTCATATCTTGCAAGTGAACAGCCACTGAACAAAAGGATTCAGACTTGTCAAGTCTATAATAATCCTACATCCTCCATCCTTTTTTGATCGAGGGAATATATTTGACCCAAATTGGTGAATTTGGTAGACTGATTCTTCAATAAAACCTTTTATATATAGGGTTTTGAAGCGCAACTTGAACCTCCATTACTTCGCAAAGTGGAGAGTTCTGCTAGGAACATGCTGGACAGGCAAATCATAATTTGGATTGAATTCAATTCGAAATCCTTGTATATTATTCAGAATTACCACATCTGAAGTAATCTTCTTCCAATGTTTATAGAAGAGACGTAATCTGCCTCCAACTTTTGGACTTAATCCTCAGTATGTTCCCCTGAGAACCAGGTCCACCTACCTCTTGAGTCATTTGAGTATTCTGAGATCCTTGGATTCTCCCGGAAGCACCACCACTGGTCCTTACTCCAGCTGCAGGCCGCCAGCTACGTCCCTGCGTTGATGAGCGACTTGGTCCTGGTCTAGGATCCGTATGACGTCTGAAAGGATACTTCCTCTTTACAGACTTTGCAACCATTGATGTTTTTATCAATCCTGTTTTCGCTTCATCTTCCAATTCTTTAATACGTCTCCCGAGATCCTCTCCAAAGAGTAAGTTGGGTAATTGTATATTACTTGGTTTGCAGAGTGCTGCGAATTTCGGATTCATAGTAGGCCGTATAGCACTTTCCTCAGATAATTGATCTCGAAGTGGGTGCTGCATTTAGCTTTAATATTCTCTGCAACTGATTCCAGATAATTTGGTTCACTGCTGCTGCTTTCAGCAACCCACAGTTACTTGGGGTCTCCTGCTTTCTTGCAGTCTCATCCATCTCCTGCTGTTCCAGCTGATGGTAAACCAAGTAATTTATTAAGGAGGCCAGTTCTTCTCCTAATGGCTCTCCTAACCCTGACGGGGCAGCGAATCCTACTGCCAGGGGTGGAACAGCTGGCAGCTGCCGTTCATCGCTTTGTACAGCCTCACCGTCAGAGTCGGGGTCTGAAATCTCATGACCCGTAGCACGCTCCTCATTCCTGAGGGTGCATTCCATTAGCCCCGAGCCAGGTGCTGTTAAGCTGCTTCCTGCAGCTTGGATTACAGTACACTCCTTCCTGAGTGAACTTTGCTCCAACAGCCTATGGAAAAGGCTTTCTATTTGGGCAATACGCTCGAAAGCAGTATCTAGCCCTGTACCAGGAGCTGTTTGAGCTGCTTCCAGCAGCTTGGCTTTCAGTACACTCCTCCCTGAGTGAACTTTGCTCCAACAGCCTATGTAAAAGGCTTTCTATTTGGGCAATACGCTCGAAAGCAGTATCTAGCCCTGGAGCTACTTCCATTGCCTGGGACTCCCTCCGTGGGCCGTTGGGATTTAAACTTCGTCTTTTGCCCGACAGGCGCTGACTGTGTTTTCACCAGCCCCAGGTCCACAGTCGCTATGCTCACCGCTGGCGACTGTACCGGGGTTTAGAGGCGGTTGGTCTCTAACCGCAGACTCCCGACTTTACCGACTTCTGTCGGCTGTGTCGCTCGCCTTTTCCCCCCGTCCGTTTTTTCCCTGCCGTCTGTGGAAAAAATCCCCATAGACCCACAGTAAACGGACCTGGAAAACATGAAAAAAGTTTCTACTTACCTTGTAGTTGAAAAACTACAAATCCACTGGAGGAGTTGCTCCTCACGTCCGTTTGCGTCATGGCGTCTGACGTAATGACGCGCAGGCGCACTGGCGGGGTTCTTCACGTAGTCACTCACATGACTCCGAAGTAAAACAGGCATTTAGAAATGTTAGCAAAGTAATTGAAAATAAATAACTGAAATATCACATTTACATCAGTATTCAGACCCTTTGCTATGACACTCAAAAATTGAGCTTAGGTTCTGTAAATACATTAGCCTCACATAGGTTAAAGCACAAGCAACTTTATTGTCTAGCTCATCATCATATAAGCAGTACATCACACGTTCAGTCTACTGCAGCTACTGAAGACAGTAGGCGAGTTCTTACACTATAAAACATGCATTTAGGCGGAGTTATAATTACTAAGCATTCTGATTGGCTAACATGCAATAGCCAATCTACTCTTCTTGTAGAAATGAAAAAGCAACTAAGGCATTTTAAACAATAAGCCGAGTGAATAATAATGGGGTTAAACAAAATTGGCATATCTAATAGGTGGCCTGCTAATCCACGTTGCTGCCTCATCACCCTTTTCCTCCGAAAAGATGAGGGCCGGGGTTGGTAATACCGCGGGAGACCCAACGGGTCGGTGGGGGGAGACGGCCGCGGGGAAGATGGGGGTGGACCGACGCGGGGAGCCCGGGGTGCTGGTTACAACAGGGGACGCAGGGGCAGACCGACACGGGGAGTGGGCGGACCCGGTTGCGGCAGGTGATGGAACAGCTGCAACAGGCGCCGGTTTAAACTCGAGCAGTGGGGCATCAGGACCCTGGGACGCCGGACGACGTTCCTTCACAGGAAGGAGATGGTGACGATTGCGTCTGTAGACCACACCATCGACTTCGACCAGGTAGGAGCGTGGTTCCTTCGAGGGGCCATGAATGTGTCCCAATTTAGTGTGTCCTTTATCTGTTTGCAGGTGCACCACTTGTCCTTGTATAAGTAGTTTGTGTGGCTTGCTGGTCTTCTCATAGAAATGCTTCTTCGTGTCTCGTTTAAACTGCACACGCTTTTGTATCGTGGCGGGGGAGCAGACTTTTGGCTGTAGCTGTTGCTGGGAGACAGGCAGTGGTGGACGCATCTGACGAGACATCAACCGCTGGGCTGGGGAGCCGAGAACGCTGTCCCTTGCAATGTTTCGCAGGTTTAGCATGTCCAGGTAGACGTCAGATTTAGCTAGGGAGGAGCGCTCCATGAGTTTTTTTGCGCTCCGAACAGCACGTTCGGCAAGTCCATTGGACTGTGGGTATTCTGGACTGCTGGTGACGTGTTGGAAGTTCCACCGTTTAGCAAAGTCCTTAACCTTTTGGCTGGTGAATTCAGTTCCATTGTCAGTCTGGAGACGAACGGGTACCCCGTGCACAGAAAGGTGACTTTTCAGCTTTTGGATCAATGTTTCGGTAGTGATCGTTGGCAGGAAGTCAATTTCGAACAAGTTGGAGTAGGAGTCCACAAAAACAAGGTAGTGTTTCCTGTGCCATTTAAAGATGTCGGCAGCCAGTGATGACCACGGTAGGGAAGAAGCCGGTTGGGGTAAGAGGGGCTGCTTCTGCTGATACGGTGTCTGACTGTTGCAGATTGCGCATGATTCTGTTTTTTCACATATGTACTTACTCATCCCGGGCCAGTAGATCATATTCTGGGCTCGTTTTAGAGTGGCCTCCGTACCGGGGTGGCCTCCGTGGATTTTGTCATAGTACTCGCTCCGTAAAGTAGGGGGGATGACCACCTTGTGACCTTTGACGATAATTCCGTCCTGTAACACCAGCTCATCACGAACCAAGACGTAGGGTCGTATTACAAGCGGGGTGCTTGACTGTTTGTTTGGCTACCCGTTTCTTATAACGGAGGTCAGCAGCTGTGTGGTTTTGCCTGCAGCTGTGTGTTCGGCAAGGTAGGCGATCGGTGGGCACGAATGAGACCTTCAGGACTGAGAATTCGTCCTGTTCGAAGGGGTGGCGTTCGCTGGTGGTGCTCGAGGCTATAGAGAGCGTATCTGCGATATGCATGTCTTTACCTTTCTTGTAAACGATGCGGAAGTCAAACCGCTGCAGCTGCATCATCATTCGCTGTAGTTGGGCTGGGGCGGCATGGATAGGCTTGTTCAGGATGGTGACCAGTGGCTGGTGGTCGGTTTCGACCGTGAAGGTTTTGCCGAAAATAAAGTCTTTGAATTTTGAACAGGCAAAAACGGCGAGTAGTTCCTTCTCGATCAGGGCATAGCGTTGTTCAGTATCTGTCAAGGTGCGCGATGCATAGGAGATAGGCATCACGTCGCCGGCTGTTTGTAGGCAGGCTGCGCCTAGTCCATACTGGGATGCATCGCAGGTGATGGTGACTGGCAGATTAAGATTGAAGTATGCCAGTGTAGGTGCGTTGGCTAGTTGGAGTTTTAATGTCTCGAAGGCTCTTTGGTGCTGCGGGTACCAAGACCATGCATTGTCCTTGTGGGTCAGTTGCCGTAGAGGAGCAGAAAGTTCACTGAGGTTGGGAATGAATTTACCCAGGTAGTTGACCATGCCGAGGAATCATTGCAAACTGGTGACGTCGGTTGGGACTGGCAGTTCGTTGATGGCTGCAGTCTTTAACGGATCAGGTTTTAATCCGTTGCTGGTAAATACGTGACCGACGTAGGTAACTTCGGGAACTCGCAATTTGCATTTCAAGTGGTTGAGTTTGAGATTGATTTCTCTGGCGCGGTTTATTATCTTCTTCAAGTTAGCATTATACTCGGCCACGTCACGGCCGTATACTAAGATATCGTCAACAATGATGCCACATGGATATTCTGCGAATATTTGTTCCATTGCGTGCTGAAAGACCTCGCTGGCAGAGATGATGCCAAAGGGCATCCTTAAAAACCTGTAGCGGCCAAGAATGGTGTGGCAAAAGTTGTTAGGGCAGACGATGCTCGGTCCAGTGGTATTTGCCAGAAAGAGCTTTTGGCGTCGAGGACTGAGAACACCGTTGCATTACCGATCTGTGCCGCTACTTCCTCAGTGGTTCTTATCGGATAGTGTTGGCGTTTAATTGCTGTATTTAAATCTTTAGGGTTGATGCAGATCCTTAACTCTTTCTTGTCTTTCTTGGTAGTCACGACCATGGTGGAGACCCAGTCAGAGGGTTCGCTGACCTCAGCAATGACTCCGATGGAGATCAAACGTTTAAGTTTGGCGTGTATTCTCTCCCGCATGCCATGGGGGACGCGGTGAGGTGCGCGAACTATAGGTGTGACTGCATGATCCACAGTGATCTTGTATATCATAGGTAACTTGCCAAGTTTGTCGTCGAACAAGTCTTTGTAATTGGATAGCATCTGCTGTGTTGGTTCCTCTGTCAAACAGAGTTTGTGGACAGCACGCTCGAAATAAACCAGCCCCAGGTCATGGCATGCATTGATGCCAAGCAGGGTTTCTGAGTTCGGTTAAACAATATAAAATATCAGGTTTTTAGTCTGCTCATTGACAGTGCATTTTAAATCAGCTTTACCCAATGGGTGAAGAACTTCCCACACGTTTTTTGTGAGTTCAGTGGTTCTTATCTCATTGAACTCTTTGAGTGACATTACGTTCACTTTGGCACCGGTGTCGACTTTGGCATTCAAAGCCTTGTTTATTATCATGGTCACAGCAGGATCCAGCAGCTTGCCTGGGGAGCGCAGGTTGAGGGAAAACACAGTTGAATCGGTGTCTGTGTTATCGGAATCATTCCTGTGGGATGCATCGTCTTGTTCTTGGGAATCAGAATCAGACAGTTCTTGTTGAATCAGGTGCAGATTTGTCCTTGAAACAGTGTTCCCACGCGATCGACAACAAATGGCAAAATGATTAAGTTTCTTGCATTTGTGACAAACTTTCCCATGGGCAACAGAACTGGCGCCCCCTAGGGTGGAAATAATTGCAGTTGAGGCATCTCGTGGCAGGCACATTTGGATCTTTGCGGGACGCGTTTAAAAATTTCTGCGGAGAGTAGTTAGCCATATTTACGTTATGTTGCTGGTGAGGACTAGTGGGGTCAAAATCAGCCAGTGAGGCTACTGTTTCTGCCATTCGACAGGCATGAATGGCTTGATCTAAAGTCAGTTCAGCGTTCCGAAGCAGTTCAGCTCTTAGCTTGCGGTCGCTCATTCCTCCCACAATCTTTTCACGCACGAGCTCATTAGCCAACTCACCGAAGCGGTACCGTGTGCTCATGTGTCGTAGATCGCTGTTAAATCGTTCGACAAGCTCATCAGCCTGTTGCTGTCGGGAGAAAAATCGTGTACTCTCGAGTATATGGTTCGATGGCAGGTCACACAGTTCTCTAAACTTTCTCAGTAGGACCGTCGGGTTGTCGATAGTTTCAGCTGGTACCAGTACCTGACCATTCGCGTCAAGGTGTGCTGGGGCGAATTCAAAGCTGTCCGCACAGATCATTGCTTCCGGACCCGCTAGATTGAGTAGTAGCGATGCCTTCAGATCGTCGGGGTCGTTTCGGTGAACTATGCGGATATAGTGAGCATAATCTCGCTCAAACATTCGCAAGCGCTCGGCTATGTCGGAATCAAATACAAGCGGACTCGGCTTTCGACAGGAGTTAGACATGTCATCAAAATCATTCACAAATAAAAACTGGTAAACAAAATAAATCGCGGTAAACAGACAAGGGTTAGACCCAGTTTTCTGACACCATGTAAATACCTTAGTCTCACACAGGTTAAAGCACAAGCAACTTTATTGTCTAGTTCATCATCATATAAGCAGTACATCACACGTTCAGTTTACTGCAGCTACTGAAGACAGTAGACGAGTTCTTACACTATAAAACATGCATTTAGGTGGAGTTATAATTACTATGCATTCTGATTGGCTAACATGCAATAGCCAATCTACAGGTTCATCCTGTTTCCGTTGATTTTCCTTGAGATGATTCTACAACTTGATTGGAGTCCACCAATTAAATTAAATTGATTGGATATGATTTGGAAAGGCACACACCTGTTTATATAAGGTCCCACAGTTGACAGTGCATGTCAGAGCAAAGGCCAAGCCATGAAGACGAAGGAATTGTCCATAGACCTCCGACACAGGATTGTGTCAAGACACAGATCTGGAGAAGGGTATAAAACAATTTCTGCAGCATTGCAGGTCCCGAAGAGCACAGTGGCCCCCGCCATTCATAAATGGAAGAACTTTAGAACCACCAGGACTCTTCATAGAGCTGGCCGCCTGGCCAAACTGAACAATCGGGGGAGAAAGGCCTTGCTCACGGAGGTGACCAAGAACCCGATGGTCAATCTGACAGAGCTCCAGAGTTCCTTTATGGTAGAGTGGCCAGACGGAAGCCACTCCTCAGTAAAAGGCACATGACAGCGGACTTCGAGTTTGCCAAAAGGCACATAAAGGATTTTCAGACCATGAGAAACAAGATTCTCTGGTCTGATGAAACCAAGATTGAACTCTTTGGTCTGAATGTCAAGCGTCACATCTGGAGGAAACCAGGCACCGCTCATCACCTGGCCAATACCATACCTACGGTGAAGCATGGTGTGCCAGCATCATGCTGTGGGGATGATCGAGGGAAAGATGAACGGAGCAAAGTACAGAGAGATCCTTGATGAAAACCTGCTCCAGAGTGTTCTGGACCTCAGACTGGGGCGGAAGTTCACCTTCCAACAGGACAACAACCCGAAGCACACAGCCAAAACAACACAGGAGTGGCTTTGTGACATGTCTGTGAATGTTCTTGAGTGGCCTAGCCAGAGCACAGACTTGAACCCGATCGAACATCTCTGGAGGGACCTGAAAATAGCTGTGCATCGACGCTCCCCATCCAACCTGACAGAGCTTGAGAGGATCTGCAGAGAAGAATGGGAGAAATGACCCAAATACAGGTGTGCCAAGCTTGGTCATACCCAAGAAGACTTGAGGCTGTAATCGTTGCCAAAGGTGCCTCAACAAAATATTGAGTAAAGGGTCTGAATTCTTATGTAAATGTGATATTTCAGTTATTTCTTTTTAATTACTTTGCAAACATTTCTAAACACCTGTTATTTTAGAATAAGTCTGTAACGTAACAAAATGTGGAAAAAGTGAAGGGGTCTGAATACTTTCAGAATGCACTGTACAAAGTAAGGTAATTACCAAGTCAATTTACATCACCACAACAATTCAGTAAGACACTTCCTGAAGCTGGTCACCTTCATGAGCAAGACATGTTTTCTGCATTTTAGCCACACAACGTGACAACATTCCAACAATATACCTATTGCCACATAGTGGTGGAGCCTGAAGAATGTGTCCAGGTGCAATTCTGTATTACTCCTGCAGTGGATGATATACAAGTAAAATGTTTGTGTTGTTTTACAATACTGGAGAGATTTTGAGGAACGAGATTATTATTCAGGTTTTTACACCATCACACTGTTCTTAACAAAAATCGACCCTTCATGTGAAACCTTACAAATAACAGATATAAATTAGATAACTTTAAGACCGAAAGTCAAAAACCTTTTTCAAAACAGACACATTTTTATCGTTTAACCACCTTTTTGGACCATAAAAATGTTACATTAAAAACCCTGCCACATTTAGTCATGAATATTTAATTCATAAATAAACTTCATGTGGCCCATCATACATATACGTTTTGATAATGATCTAGGGAAATATCTTCATCAATACCAGGAGAAAAATACAGTAACACGTCTGGTATTCTGCCTAGCAAAGATCCCGTAACGGCCGTTGTGCTTGGTGTCCATTGTCACAACGACCGTTATCGGGGTCGGTGCCACTGTAAGTTAAACCACGGAGGCCCCAAACCTCTACTGCTTCTCACAAACCCAACAGGGTATCCTATGGTAGTAGCGATTTTTCGGCAAGTTAATTATATTTTCTTATTTTCCAATTTAATATATCAAAAACATTGTGGTGTCGAAAACGCAATGACCATTTACGATACATTTTCCGACTATTTAAAATCAATAAAACAAAACTAAGAAACTGAGGAAATCTTCAATTTGTTAACACACTGTCTCTTGTTTACCTTTCGTACGGACCAAATCGCTAACTTCATTCATTCGTGTCAACTTCCGGAAGCTCCACAAGAACCGTTACAGAGACATTTTATGCTGGCTTACACATCCACTATCATCCCATGTTGCCGCTGCCCCCCCCCCCCTCCCCCAATATTATTGGCATTCTCAACCCCATCCCCATATCCTCATACTAGCCTTAGGCACCAATCTTCCCTAGCAACCAACAGGTTCTCATCTGCGATCTCTCTCAACAGACAAAATGGGTAAGATGCACACCCATCTTGATGCTGGCTCTGATCCCAATCTAGCCACAACTATATGCTGGTCACCCTAAAATACCTTAATTCACATCTGCTGAAAATTTGTTGGAATCTATTATTAAGAACTTTAATATATTTTATTAGTGGAAACCAAAATATATTTTATATTTGGAAGTTAAATGGGAAAAGGTAGGAACAGAGCAAAAAAAAGTGGTCAGAAATATAGTTTTCATCATTTGTATTTTAGTAGTGAATTCATAAAGTAATAATTCTGCAGGCATCCAAGTAGCTTTTAAATACCCATAGACACAAAGAACTGCAGATGATGGTTTTCAAAATAAAAGACAATGCACTGAGGTAACTCAGCGGGTCAGGCAGCATCTCCGGAGAACATGGAATGGTAATGTTACGGATTGGTACCATCTTTCAGACATTGACTTGGGAGGGGGGGGAGGGTTGAGGGTTAGCAGGGGAAGAAGAGGTGGCGGGACAATACCTGGGATATATGTGGATATAGGCAAGAATGGTTTTTGATAGGCAAATTAAGGGACAAAAGCCAGAGATTAAAATACAAAGTGCAAGATAAGGATAATAGTTCTGAAATGTGAATCCAGGGAAAGGAAAGTTGGGGGAATGGGGAAGAGAAACGGGTGCAATCCATCTGGGCCATATGGAAATATCTGCAGTTATTTTGTTGCAGAACATTAACTGAACATTTCAACTATTGTATGATGTGTTCTGATCAGCTAAATAAGTGTTCACAACAAAGTCTTGAATATAGCTCTTTTATTCAATTCTTAAATACTGGAAATGTTCTGATTAAAAAGTCACCAATCTGAAACACTGACTTTGTTACTCAAATGCAGTTCTTGGAGACTACTTTCACAGACTTTATCATCCATCTAAACATGATCAGAATATCTAAAATTCTTGCACTATTAGCTCCAGTGACACAAAGTTATAACAAAGAGTTTTTTGTATGTGATAATGTTCCCATTACAGGCCATCCCCAAGTTATGGACAACTGACTTATGGATACCTCTACATTTGGACAAACTCCTATAACAGCATTAAATTATAATGTCCAAAATATGAACATATTAGTATTGGTTTATTAACGTCACATGTACCGAAATACAGTGAACATTTTTGTTTTGCATGCTCTCCTGGCAAATCATAACATACGCGAGTTCATCAGTTAGTGCAAAAGAGAAAATAAACAGAGTGCACAATGTAATATTATAGGTAAAGAGAAAGTGCAGATAAAAAAGTGCAAGGTTGGCAACATGGTAGATTGTAAGATCAGGAAATTCATCCCTAACCAATCAAAAGGATTGTTCAAGAATCTGATAACAGCAGGGAAGAAGCTCCTGACCAACTCAACCTCAGTACTGGGCATGCTCTCGTCTCCACTTCCTGAAGTTGATGAGCAGCTCCTTCGTTCTGCTGACCTTGAGAGAGAAACTATCCCCTTCCTGTACCCAGTCTCATCATTGTTTGAAATCAGGTCCACTGTGATGATGTCATCTGCAAATTTGTAAATGTAATTAAAGCAAAACTTGGCTGCACCATTGTGAGTGTATACGGAGATAGTAAGGGGCTGAGAACGCAGCCTTGTGGGCCACCAGTGTTGAGAATTATCATGGAGGATGGTTTATCGTCTACCCTTGCTGATTGCAACTTATGGGTCAGAAGTCAAGGATCTAGTTCTAGAGGGAGATCCTGAGATCTAGGACCAGAGGTTTGGAGAGTTTATTTGTGAAGACAGATCTACAGTATAGTCAATAATTGGGAATCTGACATAGGTGTTCCTGTTATCCAGATATTTGAGGTTCATTCCCTCGTGTGTCAGACGACTTGTTCCAGCAGCAGGTGAATTGCAGTGGCTCAAAGTTGTCTGGTATGCTGGAGTTGATGTGCACCATTACCAACCTCTACATATTTTGTGATGGTGGACAACAGTCATTAACGCTCACTACCTTGTTTCTCTTTGGCGCTGTGTGATAGTAGTTATTGTATAGCAGCTGGTTACCTCTGATCATTGCAAGGAGAGGTTGGTATGAATGGTAGACCTAGTTTCCTCTCTGCACTTTAATTACTTGTTTTTTTCTAATCAGTATTAGGAGCTTTTAATGCCATTCAAGACAATACTGTGAATATATGGTTACAATAGCGAGTGCTTTTTACGCATTTTCTGACTTGTATTAAAAATTGACTTATGGACGTCTGTAAAAATGGAAATCATTTATACCTGGGGACTGCCTGTACTTCTAAACCGACTGTACACTTTGATGGCTACAAAGTCACTGTGGCTGGTTCATCCATGACTGTATTCTCATCAATAGGCATCTTTTGGTAGTTAGAAATATATATCTCACAGAACATAAAATATGGATAACTTTGAAACTCAACGACTTGTGAATTCCACAAATTCTGATCAGATGAATGACCCATTAAATATTATGTGTTGGATGAAAGGGAGAGTTGGCCATTTACAGTGGTAACATTCCAATTTACAGCATATTATCTTTAACATCCATCTTCTGAATCATTTGAAGAAACTGGTACATCTCATTTAAGAGCCTCCGTAGCACACTTATAATGTTTGAGAACAGCATACGATTACTGGCCTAAAGTACAATGTACCTCCCGCTATTTAACTGTCAAATTCAGCTTTCTTAGGTTGGCATTATTCACATTGATGGCCTGCAGATGCAAGGGCTGCAAGGTCAGTGGAGTCGAGGAGGAGCTCAGATTTGCAGTTGAAATCTACTGAGTTATGGGAGTTGACTGGTCGATAAGAAAATGGGTGCTTGAGCTTGATTGGCAAATTTATGATAAGAAAAGCCTGTAAGTGCCAAATGACATGGAACAACCTAATGACGTACAAGATTTGTACCAATATTCAGACAAGTTAATTTACATGACACATTTTTACCTTCTATGGTAGTAGAGTTCCTACACCTGTTCAACTTGCATGCGGTAACTGTTCCACTGTTATTTCCCTCACTGTTTTCCTGTAAAGAAAGCAAAAAAGACATACAAATAATTCTACTCTTCAAGTTTGTTTAACAAGGATTTCTAAATCTGTGAAAAATTGTATAATTAAAAAGATTCAATCTTGCTACTGACCCAAGTTAGTTCTATTAATCTCCTAATACATTTTTTGTAAACTGCTCATCTTTTTTATGTAACCCAACTGAAATTCTTCTGACATATTATCAATATTGGGTTTGCAGGCACACCATCAGAAAGTTAAACCTACAAATCCCAGAATAATGATTGAGCAAAATGTCTACTGCAGTGACGAGCAAGGCCACTATCTTTTACATGATATTAAATATTTCAAAGATATATACAGAAGAGTTCATCATACATTTTCCTTGAGGAGTTCTCCTTTGTAACCCAGTCAACTAATACTCCAAATATGTAGGAACTGCAGATGCTGGTTTACATTGAAGAGAGACACAAAATGCCGGAGTAACTCTGTGGGACAGGCAGCATTTCTGGAGAGATGGAATGGGTGAAGTTTCGGGTCGAGACCCTTCTTCAGAATACTCAAAATAGATTATTGAGCCAATATTTCAATGTTTGTGAAGTTTTGCAGAGCTAAGTAAAAATGACTTTGTTATAGACAATAGGTGCAGGAGTAGGCCATTCAGCCCTTTGAGCCAGCACCGCCATTCACTGTGATCATGGCTGATCATCCACAATCACAAAATGTTGTACCATTTCCTACTTTAAAACTGTTTAAAAGTAGTTTTTCCAATTTAAATCCATATAAACATGCTTTTCTTTATTATGCCATTCTCAAACACAGGACAATCAAAATATTTTACAACCAATTACCAGAAACTGTAGTTAGGTTTCTTGGCAGTGTCCAGAGTCTAGTCCACAGGTGAAGAAACAAGAGTTTGAATTTCACCATAACAATAATCAAATTTTAATTCAAGTAATGAAATAAAATTTAGGTTTAAAAAAATGTTTGTTTCAGTATCAGAAGCCTTGCAAATAAAATCGTTGTAAAAATGCACCTATATAATCGTAATCTTGCCAATATGCAAATTCATGATCCCAATGTAGTTGACTGGCTCCCGTGTTCAGGAACACGGAGTGATGCAACAGTAACTGCTGGCATTGCAGTGTAGAGTGTAGCTGCTTGCAGTGTAGCTGCTGCTGCTGGCGCCGACGATGGCTGCCACGGTGTACTGCTCCTTGCAGTTCTGTCATCTGTGAAAACCCTACAAAGATTACTTTCACGAGAGAGGTACTCATTAACATCGGACATACAGTACCTCCAAAACATCGTTCCAGATTTCTCTCACTCGCTGGATTATTTGGACATACTCGTCGGCGTGGCTGTGGCTACGTTCAAGGTCTTGAGACGGAGGGGGCCCTGTGGGAAGTGCTCTGGAGCATTCACCCGACTCCGGCGACGAGGATCACGCACACCACTCACGAGCATATTCCTGGCAAACGTACGTTTTCTCAATAACAAAGTGGAAGAACTGCAACTCCTGCGCCGGACAAACAAGGACTTCTCTCGAGCCGCTGCCCTGTGCTTCACCGAGACCTGGCTGTGTGAGTCGACCCCGGACAGCGTGCTGCAACTGGCTGGCTCGAACTTCACAGAGCGGGCCGTGAAGTGGAGGCAGAGGGGAAATCAAGAGGCGGTGGAATATGCTTCTATACCAATGGGACTGGTGCAGCGACATCACAGTACTGTCAAACTTCTGCTCTCCCAACCTAGAATCTTTCTTTATAAACTGCAAACCCTTCTACTGTCTGAGGGAATTTAACTCCTTTATTCTCGCTGGAGTTTACATGACCCCCCCTCCCATGCCTGCATACGTTAGGCGCAAACGCAACTCGCTGACCAGGTAATGAGGGTAGAGAGTGACTTCCACGGTCATTGGTTTAGGGGACTTTAACAAAGCTAATCTCAGCTGTGACCTTCCAAAGTACAGACTTCATGTTTCCTGCCCCACCAGAGGGGAGAGAACACTTGACCACTGTTACACGTCAATCAAGAACGCATATCGCTCTGTTCCCCGGGCGGGTCTGGGCCTCTCTGATCATTGTCTAGTTCACCTTCCGACCTACAGGCAGAAACTAAAATCTGCTAAGCCTGTGGTCAGAACAACGAAAAGGTGGACAAGAGAGGGCATTGAGAACCTACGATCCTGCTTTGACTGCATGGATTGGAATGTGTTCAGGGAAGCAACCTCGATGAGTATACAGACACTGTATCATCATATGTCAGCTTTTGTGAGGACAGTTGCATTTCAACTAGGACCCAGACCTGGTTTACTGCAGCACTCGGACAGCTCTGACAGTCGAAAGAGGAAGCCTTCAGGAGCGGGGATGCAGACCTCTACAGGCAGGCAAAGTACACGCTGAGAAGAGGAATCAGAGCTGCCAAGGAAAAGTACTCTGAGAAGTTGAGGAGCAAGTTCTCAGCTAGTGACTCTTCTTCAGTTTGGAAGGACTTGCAAGAAATCACCAGCTACAAGAGGAAAACCTCCCACTCTTTGGAAAATCGTCAGCTGACCAACGACCTGAATGAGTTCTACTGCAGGTTTGACAAGCAGAAACGTAACCCTTGTACCCCTCCCTCCTCCCCAACCAACATAGCCAGACCCCAGTCTGCAAAGACTGGACCCTTCTACACCCACTCCTCCCCAATCACTAATTCACACCTTCTTAAAGCAAGACTCCAGTCTGAAAAGACTGGACCCTTTCCCACCCACTCTACAATCATCACTTCACACCCAATTACCCATCCCCTCCGTGCTGCACAACATCACTTCTCCATCATCAACAATAAAAATAGAGGAGGTGGAGAGGCTGTTCAGAAGACAGAAAAGCCGGAAATCTCCAGGACCGGACAATGTTTACCCCCTCTACTCTCAAGCTCTGTGCCGAACAACTTGCACCGTTCGACACAGACATTTTCAACCAGTCCCTGCAAGCTTGTACTGTCCCTGCCTGCTTCAAAGTCCCCACTATTGTCCCTGTACCTAAAATGGCAAGGATTACTGATCTTGATGAACGGTCGCACCGACCTCTGTCATCATGAAGGCCCTTGAAAAGCTTGTACTGGCCAAGCTGAAAAATATCATGAACCCCCTGCAGTTTGCATATCGGCCCAATAGATCTGTGGATGACGCAGTCAACCTGGGCCTGCACTTCATCCTCCAGCATCTAAACCGCCAGGGGACCCATGCGAGGATTTTTTTTAGTGATTTTAGCTCTGCATTCAACACCATTGTGCCAGAGCTACTACACTCCAAACATTCCGAGTTGACTGTACCTGAACCCCTCTGTCGGTGGATCACCAGCTTCCTGACAGACAGGAAGCAGCATGTGAGGCGGGGACGTCTCGGTCCAAGCACGTCTCGGACCCGCAAACACTCAGCATAGGAGCACCGCAAGGCTGCGTACTCTCTCTACACCAATGACTGCACCTCCACTGACTCCTCTTTCAAGCTACTCATGTTTGCGGATGATACAACCCTGATTGGACTAATCCAGGATGGGGAAGAATCTGCCTACAGACAGGAAGTGACACAGCTGCCGGCCTGGTGCCATCGCAACAACCTGAAGCTCAGTACTCTTAAGACAGTGGAATTGATAGGCTTTAGGAGAGCTCCCCCTCCCCTTACCCCACTCACCATCAAGTCCACCACAGTCACATCTGTGGAGTCTTTTAAGTTCCTGGGAACCATTATCTCCAAGGACCTTAAATGGGGGGCTACCATCAATTCCACAGTCAAAAAGGCACAACAGAGGATGAACGTCCTGCGGCAGCTGAGGAAGCACAATCTGCCACAGGCAATGATGGTCCAATTCTATACGACCATCGTAGAGTCTGTCCTCACGTTCTCCATCATGGTCTGGTTTGGCTCAGCCACCAAGCACGACATCCGGAGGCTGCAGCAAATCTTCCGATCACCTGAGGTTATTGGCTGCAACCTTCCCTCCATTGATGAACTGTACACTGCAAGGGCCAGGAAGCGAGCGGGTAAGATCATCTATGACCCCTCTCACCCTGGCCACAAACTCTTTGAATCACTTCCCTCTGGAAGGCGACTCGGACTGTCAAAGCTGCCACAGCCAGACATAAAAACAGCTTTATTCCACGAGTAGTAGCTCTACTCAATAACCAAAAATCTGTAGTCTCCTTTTGCTCTCGTATTTTATTTAATTCACATGTTTAATCAATTATGTTTTATTATTAACATTTAATGTTTTATGTGTCATTCCTAACTGTCACTGTATGTCGTTGTCACTTGCGGGCGGAGCACCAAGGCAAATTCCTTGTATGTGAATACTTGGCCAATAAACATTAATTAATTATCTCATTCATTCATTCAATGTCTGCATCCTAGATTGTGCATCCTTCGACAGGTGCACCATAGCAAGCATTTTACCAGGATGCATCACAGCTTGGTTTAGGAACAGCTCCATCTAAGACCGCAAAAAATTGTAGCGAATTGTGGACGCAGCACAGACCATCATAAAAACCGTGCATTCAGAAAGTATTCAGATCCCTTCACCTTTTCTACATTTTTTTACGTTACAGCCTTATTCCAAAATGGATTCAATAATGTTTTTTATATCATCAATCTACACACAATACCCCATAATAAAAAAGTGAAAACAGGTGTTTAGAAATTTTTGCAAAGTAATTAAAAATAACTGAAATAACACATTTACATAAGTATTCAGACCCTTTGCTATGACACTCAAAATGGAGCTTAAGTTCATTCTGTTTCCATTGATTAGCCGTGAGATGTTTCTATAACTTGATTGGAGTCCACCAGTGGTAAATTAAATTGATTGGACATGATTTGGAAAGGCACACACCTGTCTATATAAGGTCCCATAGTTGACAGTGCACGTTAGAGCAAAAACCAAGCCATGAAGATGAAGGAATTGGCCGTAGACCTCCGAGACAGGATTGTGTCGAAACACAGATCTGGGGAAGGGTATAAAACAATTTTTGCAGCATTGCAGGTCCCGAAGAGCACGGTGGCCTCCGTCATTCTTAAATCGAAGAACTTTGGAACCACCAGGCCGCCCGGACAAACTGAGCAATCGGGGAGAAAGGCTTTGCTCAGGGAGGTGACCAATAACCCGACGGTCACTCTGACAGAGCTCCAGAGTTCCTCTGTGGAGATGGGAGAACCTTCCAGAAGGACAACTATATCTGCAGTGCTCCACCACACAGACCTTTATGGTAGACTGGCAGACAGAAGCCACTCATCAGTAAAAGGCACATGACAGCCCATTTGGAGTTTGCCAAATGGCACCTAAAGGATTCTCAGACCATGAGAAACAAGATTATCTGGTCTAATGAAACCAAGATTGAACTCTTTGGCCTGAATGCCAAGCGTCACGTCTGGAGGAAACCAGGCATCGCTTATCACCTGGCCAATACCATGCCTACAGTGAAGCATGGTGGTGACAGCATCATGCTGTGGGGATATTTACTAGGAACTAGGAGACTAGTCAGGATTCAGGGAAAGATGAACAGAGCAAGTACAGAGAGATCCTTGATGAAAACCTGCTCCAGAGTGTTCTGGACCTCAGACTGGGGCGGAGGTTCACCTTCCAAAAGGACAACGACCCTAAGCACACAGCCAAGACAACGCAGGAGTAGCTTCGTGACAAGTCTGTGAATGTCCTTGAGTGGCCCAGACTTGAACCCGATCGAACCTCTCTGGAGGGACCGGAAAATAGCTGTGCATCGATGCTCCCCATCCAACCTGACAGAGCTTGTGAGGATCTGTAGAGAAGAATGGGAGAAATTACCCAAATACAGGTGCGCCAAGCTTGTAGCATCATACCCAAGAAGACTTGAGACTGCAATTGCTGCCAAAGGTGCCTCAACAAAGTACTGAGTAAAGGGTCTGAATACTTATGTAAATGTGATATTTCAGTAATTTCTTTTCAATTACTCTGCAAACATTTCAAAACACCTGTTTTTGCTTTTTTATTATCAAAAATTAATTTAATCCATTTTAGCATAAGGCTGTAACGTAACAAAATGTGGAAAAAGTTAAGGGATCTGAATAGTTTCTGAATGCACTGTATACCTCACGCTGCCTCGGCAAGGCCAGCAGTATAAACAAGGACAAGTCGCACCCTGGCCACTCCCTCTTCTCCTCTCCTATCAGGCAAAAGGTACAGATGTGTGAAAATGCACACCTCCAGATTCAGAGACAAAATTTCCCAGCTGTTATCAGGCAACTGAACCATCCTACCACAACCAGAGAACAGTGCTGAACTACTATCTACCTCTTTGGAGACCCTCGGACTATCCTTGATCGGACTTTGCTGGCTTTACCTTGCACTAAAGGTTATTCCCTTATTATGTATCTATACACTGTAAAAGGATCGATTGTAATCATGTATCGTCATTCTGCTGACTGGTTAGCACGCAACCAAAGCTTTTTACTGTACCTTGGTGGTACATGTGACAATAAACTAAACTGAACTAAAACTGAATTGAAGTAATAAATAAAAGTATATTTTATTACAACCACTGTTGTACTTACAAAATGTAGTCAATTTTCAATTTGCAAGTGGCAAGATCCTCCAAGCTCTACTCCATTTTAGTGAGTGTTGATTTGACAGGCAAGCAATATCTAAGACTTAGTGACTGCTTTATGGCTGTGGGATATATTAATCGTCCAACATACCAAGCAGGTATTGATTTTAATCTCTTCACAAAACAGCACCTTCAGATGGTGAGACACTCTCTCACTATAGCAACAGACCATTAGTTTAAATTATACGAAAGAACTGAACTATGACCTAATAACCAAGTGATAACTGATAAACTGCTAAAATAACAGTATGAGTTCCTTGGTTTGTTTTATGTGGGGGGAGGGTGGGGGGTTCGGGGATTTTTTTTCCATATCGTATCTCCGTCCCCACTGCAGCCTAACATCATGGAATTGGTGGCCTTTCCGACAGGCGCTCCAAGACGCAGGAGTCTGCGGGAATTTAACACCGCGGAGCTCGCATTCCTTTGCCGGAGATCGAAGCTTCAACCGTGGGGCCTGTGGACTTTAACATCGTGAAGGTGTCTGGTAAGAAGAGGGCGACTTGGGAGCTCCATGCCGCGGAGTTTCAACCGCCCCAACGCGGGAGTTTCAATCACCCCAACGGGGGCGCCGATCGTCGCTGCGGCGGCTTTGATCGGCCCGACGGAGGGTAAAAAGGGTAAAAAATACCCTAATGGGGCTTATCTACAGGCCCCCAAAGAGTAGCCTGGATATTGGGTGCAAGTTGAATCAAGAGTTAAAATTGGCATGTCGTAAAGGTAATGCTACGGTTGTAATGGGAGATTTTATATCGAAGTCACGTGAGTGACTACGTGAAGAGCCCGCCAGCCCGCATGCGCGTCAATATGTCGCCAATTTTTTTATTCCAGGAATGGCCCGCTGCTCCATAAATTGGGTGCAGCGGGCTTGGAGAAGCTGACGGCCGCGGCCAGTGCAGCTACTCGAGAAGCGGCTGCACAGCTACCGCCATGGAGGGTGGTCGAACGCGGAAAGTTGACGGGTATGGCCCGTGCAGCTACCACTATTGAAGCTCCGAGAGGGAGCAGGTGGCTGTTGGAGAGAAAAAATCTGACGAGCACGGTCGTAAAGACACCTCCGGTTTTTGGGGCTCCACGGGAGCAGGCGGCTGTTCGGAGCATCTGACGGGCGAGGCCTGTTCAGACACCTCCTTTGGAGCTCCGAAAAGGAGTCAGCCAGAGGCCTGAGGAAGCAACACCTGGTTCAGGGTTGCGTTATTTTCCTCCCCTAAGAAACTCCGTTGAGGCTCCGGAAGGGAGCAAGGCCAGACTCGGAGTCACTAGCAGGCGCAACCTGTCTAGTGAGTAATAAATAAATAAATAAACAAACAAACAAATAAATAAAAATGGGTGGATAAATAAATAAATAAAATGGGGAAAGGAAATGTGCTCCTGGCTCAGGAAACACTTACAGGCTGTGCCAGTCAGATGACTGTGGAAGCAACACCTGGTTCAGGGTTGCGTTATAATATCTCCCACTCAGAACAAGGGAAGCAACACCTAGCTCAGGGTTGCGTTATAATATTTCCCGCTCAGAAGAGGGAAGTGTTGGAGATTATTACATAGGTGACTCCAACTATGTAGGTATCGATAAGGAATTCGAATCCCTTGAACTAATGGGGGATATGCTTCATTTCAATTATATGAAAGAGCTACTGGCTTTTGTCACATATTTGCCATCCCTTTGGGGATAGGAGATTCACCGATGGAAGATCTGGCTATGAGCATCAGGGATTTTACTTCTCATTAGCTGAGGGGAATATGCTGGATACGGCTGGGAAATATGCCAGTCCAGATCTCTGCCAGACTTTTGGATGTTCCATAAGTCAATTTCATCAGTTGGGATATCTCAGTGATGATATGTAGGCAAATAATTATTTCAAAGAGTCCAAAAACTGCTCACTGGAGTCATCACGGCCTTTTGCAAAGTCAGTAGATGGGTCTCAACTCCGGAAATGCAGAAAGCTGCATTAACACTTCTCTGTAATACACAGTTGGGGCTATTGCCTTCGCAAAAATGCCAAAAGGCACGAGATAATTCCCAAAATGGCTCATTTTTACAGGGCCAGTCACGTGCAGCCTACATAGTATCTCTTCAGAGAGGACTTGTGTAGCAAGTTGAAGACTTGCAGGGGGGATTTAAGGCGGCTGCGGGGGTGGAGTACCATCATATGTGGGTAAAGCTCCAGTATTCCGGCAGGTTTTCTCCCCTGTATTCAAGGGGCAGGAAGCGCCGTTGAAGCTCCGGAAAGGAGCAGTCGGGTGTCACTAGCTGGCCCTGCAAGAGCAGCCTGTTGAACCAGGTTTGCAGTAATGGCAGGCGTGACCTGTCCAGTGAGCCCCGCTGAGGCTCCGAAGGAGCAGCTGGCCTAAAGAGCAGCCTGTCGATCCAGGCTGGGAGAAACTGGCAGCGTGATCTGCAGTCAGATCCAGCACAGGCTCCAAAAAAGGCAGACGGCCCGGAGGAGCAGCCTGTCGAGGTAGGCTTGGAGTAATGGCAGGCTCGGCCTGTTCAGTGAGCTCTGCTAAGGCTCTGAAGGAGCAGAAGGGGCAGAAGGAGCGGCCTGCCAAACCAGGCTGGGAGTGACTGGTAGCGTGATCTGCACAGTAAAGCTCCAGCAAGGCTCCAAAGAGGCTGTAGGCCGAAGAAGCAGTCTGTCCGATGCTCAGAAATGCTGGCAGGCGTGCCTTGCACAGCAATGTCGCGTTTGAGCTCCGGAAAAGAGCTCTTTGGCAAGCATGGGGCTGAAGATGTGGTCAGACATGGTCTGCAATGGAACTTCACTGAAGCTCCAACAAACAGGTCAACCTGGGCTCAGAGACACTGGCAGGTAAGGTCTCTTTACTAACCTCCGTAAAACTCCGAAATGGAGCAGTCTGTCGCCCCGGGTTTGGATTTACAGGCAGCATGGTCTATCTAGTATCTTTCACTGTCTCTGGAGAAGAGCAGGTTGATGCAGAGATATTGGCAGGGTGCCTAGCATAGCAACCTCTGTACGTTCCAAGTAGGAACAGTTTGGCTACCCTGGTTCAGGGTAGACCAACTTGGAACTGGCTGGCCATATGGAACATATTGACCAGGGAAGCACTGCCTCGACATCTGTGATTGAGGTTATCAGGCTGCTCAGTAGAGTGAGGTAGTTTGAGGTTTCCCTCAACACATGCTTAATTCTTTCAGCTCAGCTAGTAGAGTTGCCAGTTCATTGGGAACATCATTGCCATCCTCTCTGGGATAGGTAGCTACCAGCAGAAAGCCGGTCTGGCATGTAGCATTTTTATCTGACCTGCAGGTTCTTGTTGTGAATAGAAAATATATATAATAATCTGTAGGCTCTCAATACCAGAATTCCTGATTGAGTGGCTGGTCGAAGAGAGTGTGTTGCGCACACTGGCGACTGAGACAGGTGGTTTCAGTCAGAGGACTGCGGAGCAATTCCTGGTTCAGGGTTGCATTATGCTATTTTCCACGCTGAGGAAGGAGGCTGAGGATTCGTGGTGACTCTGACGGTGAGGAGTTGACAGGGAACTTGTGTTCCCACATCAAGTTGTTGCGCTTCAGCTCGTCATAAGGATCTGATTATACGTCATGAGCGGAAAAATAAACAAATACATAAATACAGCCTCCGCGGCAAGAGAAGCCAAAATTTCTGTCCGTATGGTCAATAGAGGAAATGATGGTTATCCAAGTGGAAACAGAGATATCTCACAAAGGATGAGCAGTGCCCCCCTCAGGAAAACTGCTCCTACCATCACAAAGACCATCACAACTTGGCCTGATGGTGCCTCTCAGCAGCTGCAGGACTGTTTCGACAGGACCAACTGGGATGTGTTTGAACACCAGGACCTGGAGGTGTTCACAGACAGTGTACTATGTTACATTAAAAACTGCATGGACACTGTCACAGTGGACAAACGCATCCGGGTCTACCCCAACCAGAAGCCCTGGATGACCCGGGAGGTCCAGCGGCTGTTAAAAGAGAGGAACACCGCTTTTAGGTCTGGCGATAGGGCTTTATACAGCACGGCCCGAGCTAACCTAAAGAGAGGCATCAGAGAGGCCAAATCAGACTACAGGAGGAGGATAGAGGACCACCTGGACAGTAACAACAGCAGGCAGGTGTGGCAGGGGATCCAGTATCTCACCAACTACAAGACCAACCTTGGAGCTGCTGAAGGTGACGCCTCGTTGGCAGAGGAGCTGAACCTCTTCTTTGCTCGCTTTGAAGTGGAGCCACCAGAGACAGCCATATCACACCACATGGTCCACAGCAGCTTATCCCTCAAAATAGAGCATGAGGTGAGGCGCACGCTGCGGGCCATCAATCCGAGGAAGGCTGCTGGACACGACGGCGTCTCTGGACGCGTGCTGAAGGACTGCGCAGACCAGCTGGCTGGAGTCTTTACGAGGATTTTCAACCAGTCTCTGGCCCAGTCCACTGTCCCACCCTGTCTGAAGTCCTCCACCATAGTCCCCTTGCCCAAAAACCCCCACATTTCCAGCCTCAACGACTACCGGCCAGTCGCACTCACACCAGTGGTGATGAAGTGCTTTGAAATACTGGTCCGGGGTCACATCACATCACTCCTGCCCCGAAGCTTTGACCCCCACCAGTTTGCGTATAGAGTGAACAGATCCACAGAGGACGCTGTAGCCACAGCCCTCCATGCTGCACTGTCCCACCTGGAGCAGCGGGGGAGCTACGTGCGGATGCTCTTTGTGGACTACAGCTCTGCTTTTAACACCATCCTACCCCACAAACTGGTGGACAAACTGGGGGACCTGGGACTTCCACACTCCACCTGCATGTGGATAAATAGCTTCCTGTCGGGTCGCAGTCAGAGAGTCAGAGTGGGCCATCACACATCCACGGCCCTCAGCCTCAGTACCGGCTCTCCACAGGGCTGCGTGCTGAGCCCCCTGCTTTACATCATCTACACATATGACTTTGTGGGGCTCATCTCTGGGGGGGATGAGTACGCCTACAGGGATGAGGTGGAGCAGCTGACAGTGTGGTGTGGAGAGAATAACCTGCTCCTCAACACCTCAAAGACCAAGGAGCTCATAATAGACTACAGGAAGAAGAAAACAGACATTACACCACTAATCATCAGGGGGGACTGTGTGGAGAGGGTGGCGGATTTCCGCTTCCTGGGAATCCACATTGAGGAGGACCTGACATGGAGCGTGAACACCTCTGCGCTGCTGAAAAAGGTCCAGCAGAGACTGCACTTCCTGAGGGAGCTCAGGAAGAACAACATCACCCAGAGACTGCTGCTGTCCTTTTATCGGTGCTCCATAGAGAGCATCCTAACATACTGTGTATGCGTGTGGTACACCAGCTGCACAGCGGCTAAGAGGAAAGCGCTCCAGAGGGCTATTGACAACGCCCAGAAGATTGTCGGCTGCCCTCTCCTCACCTTGGAGGACTTACACAGTTCCCACTGTCTCAAGAAATCCCAGAACATTATAAAGGACATTTCCCACTCCCTGTTTGAACTGTTGCCGTCAGGCAGACGGTACAGATCAATGAGGACAAGGACAAACAGACTCAAAAACAGTTTTTATCCCACAGCAATAACTACACTTAATGTAGCCACCAAATGAGCGCAGGTGCGCTACATACCAAAGGGATTGTGAAATCGACAGAAGAATGTATGGTTGTGTGTTTATGCTTGTTTTTTTCATGTTATTTATTTTAGTTGTTTATTTTAGATATTTCTCTTTTACGTATCGTTAGCTTTTAGATAATGTGTGAATGGTGCACTGACTGGATGGCATTTTTAATTTCGTTGTACATGTTATAATGACAATAAAGAATTTCACTTCACTAGTCTGCCCAAGAACAAGAGGGGTATATTTCTAATATTTTATAATATATATCAGGTTAGGATTTGGCTAGTCTGATCATGTTTGGTTAACCAGTTTAAGATGGATAATTGTCTTTCAGCAATTTAGCTGATTCAGAGGATTTAGGGCCTCAATCGATCTTGGAGATGCATACTTTCCCATATCTATACACGAGAAGCACAGATATATCTGGTCTTTTTTATGGCAAAGCCAGTGGTGGAAAGTTTAGGCTCTACCTAGGGGTTGTCTTCAGGCCTAAGCTATTTACAAAGATTCTAAAGCTAATGCTGCCCTACTCAGATCAAAAGGGCATTGTGTCATGGAGTTTATAGACAACATGCTTTTGTAGCTGATAAGACTCAGGGGTTTTATCAGTAGATGCCTCTTACGATATTAAAGATGAGGCTACATGAATTTTAATAATGCCAATTTGGCCTACTTATTCGGGGTGTCCATTGTAAAAGGCGGCAGAAAGAAAGCTATTTTTTCGAAGTCACGAGTGATGGCTAGTTCAGCCTATTTCTCGTGCAGCTAGCTCTGCATGGTTGTATGGGAAGTTTGTGAAGAGGACACGTTGAGCTACCTTTAAACAGAAGTAGCAGAGGTTTGTGTTTCTTTCAGGTTGGGCTTAGAGAAGCGATTATGTTATAGCACAATTGACACTGCCTGTGCTGCTTTGTCATTCTCCCTAGTACCATAAGTGGGACAATAAATGATTGGTTATTCACCCACTGTTGACTAACGTTATGCAAGGTGCCTTTTATATGAACACTCTAAAGCCTAGACTCATAGTAGTGTGGAATGTGTATCAGTAAATTATTATGCTTATATTCATCTACTGTATTCCTAATGGGAGCAGTATCTTTTAAGTTGATTATGCTTTTAGCAACTGATTTCAGCACAAAGAACACAGTCTTTACTCAATCTCGAGCTCGGTCTCTGGGTCATAACTGACATGAGGGTAGCTTGTTATGGAAACCTCATAAAGCAAAACGGGCACGGTTGGGTACAATTTGGAGTTGACAGCATACCCACCAGAGCGGGGATTGGGGGTGTTATTATGTATACAGGTACACTGAGCTTGCTAGTACCTATGAGATGAAGGATAGTTTTTTCATTGTTATTCAATAGTTTTCTCAAGAGATTGCTGGTGCAGACTATTTCAACATGAATAGAGTGTAAGCAGCTAATAGCGGGTGTGAATTCAAATAATTTCAAGTCTCACTCTTCCAAGGGGGCTGGCTCATTAGCAGCCAATAGAATGGATTTGATCATCTTCTTGCAACAGCAGGAGGCTTACATAGTGCACTTTCAGAAGTTATAAAATTTGGTTGAATATGCCTGGATTATTGCAGATAGAATTCTGAACAGTGTTGCATGAGTTATTGTCTAACTCAAAGCCAATTGGGACGGTGGTCCGATTAAGGGCAATGGCCATGTATGCAAGTTAGCATCATGTTGTTAATAACCCATGTATTTTCTACCATTTATGGTTTATCTGTTTAAGTGTTTCACACACAGATTGGTTTACTGCATGAAACCACAGAGCTTCGAAGGCTTCACGTAGTCACTCACGTGACTTCGATATAAAATAGAAAGATTGAACAAAAACTTACCGTTTGGAGTTTGATCTTTATTTTATGAGAAGTTGAAGTGAGGGACTACGTGCCCTCCACTCCCAACCCTGAATCTCATAAAGATCATTCGGTAAGTCAACGGTTATTAATCTTTCTATAGTTTATGTTCGTGCAAGTGGTCTGTGGTTTCATACAGTTGCTCTGAAGATTGACGCGCATGCGGGCTGGCGGGCTCTTCACGTAGTCCCTCACTTCAATTTCTCATAAAATAAAGATCAAACTTCAAACGGTAAGTTTTCGTTGAATCTTTCTATTTCAACATTCAGGTAGACTGGGAAAATCAAGTTGGTACTGGATCCCAAGAAAGGGAGTTTGTGGAGCGCCTCCATGATGGATTCTTAGAGCAGCTTGTACTGGAGCCTACCAGAGAGAAAGCAATTCTGGATTTAGTGTTTTGTAATGAACCGGGTTTGATAAAAGAACTTGAGGTTAAGGAGCCATTCTGAGGTAGTGACCACAATATGGTAAGTTTTAATCTACAATTTGAGAGGAGGAAGGGTAAATCAGAGGTGTCAGTATTACAGTTGAACAAAGGGGACAATGGAGCCATGAGGGAACAACAATGGCAGGTATTTCTGGGAATAATACAGAAGGTGCAGGATCAGTTAATTCCAAAGAGGATGAAAAATTCCAAGGGGAGTAAGGGACAACCGTGGTTGACAAAGGAAGTCAGGGACAGTATAAAAATAAAAGAGAAGTGCAACATAGCAAAGATAAGCAGGAAGCTAGAGGATTGGGTAACGTTTAAAGAGCAACAGAAGATAACTAAAAAGGCAATACAGGGAGAAAAGATGAGGTACGAAAGAAAGCTAGCCAAGAATATACAGGAGGATAGTAAAAGCTTCTTTAGGTATGTGCAGCGGAAAAAATTAGTGAAGACCAAAGTTGGACCCTTGAAGACTGAAAAAGGTGAATTTATTATGGGGAACAAGGAAATGGCAGATAAGTTGAACAGGTACTTTGGATCCTTCTTCACTGAGGACACAAAGAATCTTCCTGATGTACTAGTGGCCAGAGGATCTGGGGCGATGGAGGAACTGAAGGAAATCCACATTAGGCAGGAAATGGTGTTGGGTAGACTGATGGGACTGAAGGCTGATAAATCCCCAGGGCGTGATGGTTTGCATCCCAGGGTGCAATTGTGAACGCATTGTGAACGCATTGGTGATCATTTTCCAATGTTCTAAATAAACTGGAAAATTACTTTCATTTCAACAATTACAAATAAAATATACTCGGAAATAATCAATATTTTAAATATTTTCAAATATGCGACTATTTGAAAAAATATACAAAAGATCATTATAATAACCCAGCAGATGTATTGGATGAGGCAATGCAGATAAAAGCTGAATCAGCAAACTTAACATCATATTTGTATAATATTATCTTAAATGTAGAAATACCATCTACGGAGGGTATCAGAAGAGACTGGGAACAAGAGTTAGCTATTAAAATTTCAAAGGAAAGTTGGAATGAACACTTATTAAACGTGCATAAATGTTCGATTAATGTAAGACACACTTTAATACAATTTAAAATTTTACATAGATTATATTATTCCAAAACTAAAATCCATAAAATTTTCCCAAATGTATCATCCATTTGTGATAAATGTCAATCCCAAGAAGCTACTAGAGCGCACTCATTTGTTTTCTGTACAAAAATTCAAAAATTTTGGAATGAAATTTACGAAATCTTTACAAAATTATTTAAAATAAAACTGATACCCAAAGCAGAATGGATTATCTTCGGAATAATGGAAGATGGTCCAGAACTATATGGGTTTCAAAAGAAACTAATAGACTATGGGTTAATAACTGGATAAAAGCTAATCCTAAAATTTTGGAAGAAGGCTCCAATACCAACTATAAACATGTGGATTTCAAATATGTTCGAAACATTACACCTAGAAGAGATAAGGCTCCTCCTGGCAGGTAAACCAGATCACTTCCACCTGACGTGGTCTGCATTTATAGAATTATTACAAATATAGGGTGCAAAGGTACCTTAAAAAAAATTGAGATCAGGTAATGGGGGATGATAGTTGAAGAGTTGGTATGTCCCATTTGCGTAATGCTCATAAAAACTATTTGTTTCTCTCTTTTTCCTTCTCCTTCTTTTCTAGGGTCTATTTCTTAACTCTTTTTCTTTTGTTTTTAATTTTGTTCTTATAGGGTCTTCGTTCTTTCTTGTTGTCACATTTTCTACACTCTCACTTTTTCCTTCACTTTCTTCTTTCTTTCAATCTTATCTTTTCCTTTTACTAGTGTAAAAAACAAACGGAGTACATTAATTGTAAGAAGACATAAGTGACGAGTACTAATGTATGTGGTTGTAATGTAATGTACTTCTAATAAATAAAAAATTTAAAAAAAAATAAAAAGGTATGTGCAGCGGAAAAAATTTGTGAAGACCAAAGTTGGACCCTTGAAGACTGAAAAAGGTGAATTTATTATGGGGAACAAGGAAATGGCAGATAAGTTGAACAGGTACTTTGGATCCTTCTTCACTGAGGACACAAAGAATCTTCCTGATGTACTAGTGGCCAGAGGATCTGGGGCGACGGAGGAACTGAAGGAAATCCACATTAGGCAGGAAATGGTGTTGGGTAGACTGATGGGACTGAAGGCTTATAAATCCCCAGGGCCTGATGGTTTGCATCCCAGGGTGCAATTGTGAACGCATTGTGAACGCATTGGTGATCATTTTCCAATGTTCTATAGATTCAGGATCAGTTCCTGTGGATTGGAGGGTAGCTAATGTTATCCCACTTTTTAAGAAAGGCGGGAGAGAGAAAACAGGGAATTATAGACCAGTTAGCCTGACATCGGTGGTGGGAAAGATGCTGAGTTCATAAAAGATGAAATAGCGGCACATTTGGATAGAGGTAACAGGATCGGTCCTAGTCAGCATGGATTTACGAAGGGGAATTCATGCTTGACTAATCCTCTGGAATATTTTGAGGATTTAACTAGGAAAATGGACAAGGGAGAGCCAGTGGATGTAGTGCACCTGGACTTTCAGAAAGCATTTGATAAGATCCCACATAGGAGATTAGTGGGCAAAATTAGGGCACATGGTATTGGGAGTAGAGTGCTGACATGGATAAAAAATTGGTTGGCAGACAGGAAACAAAGAGTAGGGATCAACGGGTCCCTTTCAGAATGGCCGGCAGTGACTAGTGGGGTACAACAATGATCGGTGCTAGGACCACAGCTATTTACAATATACATCAATGATTTAGATGAAGGGATTCAAAGTAACATTAGCAAATTTGCAGATAATACAAAGCTGGGTGGCAGTGTGAACTGTGAGGAGGATTCTATGAGAATGCAGGGTGACTTGGACAGGTTGGGTGAGTGGGCAGATGCATGGCAGATGCAGTTTAATGTGGATAAATGTGAGGTTATCTACTTTGGTAGCAAAAACAGGAAGGCAGATTATTATCTAAATGGTGTCAAGTTGGGAAAAGGGGAAGGACAATGGGATCTGGGGATCCTTGTTCATCAGTCAATGAAAGTAAGCATGCTGGTACAGCAGGCAGTGAAGAAAGCGAATTACATTTTGGCCTTCATAACAAGAGAAGTTGAGTATAGGAGCAAAAAGGTCCTTCCGCAGTTGCACAGGGCCCTAGCGAGACCACACCTGGAGTATTGTGTGCAGTTTTGGTCTCCAAATTTGAGACCGGACATTTTTGCTATTGCGTAGGTTCACAAGGTTAATTCCCGGGATGGCGGGACTGTCATATGCTGAGAGAATAGAGCGACTGGGCTTGTATACTCTGGAATTTAGAAGGATGAGAGGGGATCTTATTGAAACATATGATTATTAAGGGTTTGGACACGCTAGAGGCAGGAAACATGTTCCTGATGTTGGGGGAGTCCAGAACCAGGGGCCACAGTTCAAGAATAAGGAGTAAGAAATTTAGAACGGACATGAGGAAACACATTTTCCCACAGAGAGCTGCGAGTCTGTGGAATTCTCTGCCTCAGAGTGCGGTGAAGGCCGGTTCTCTGGATACTTTCAAGAGAGAGCTAGATAGGGCTCTTAAAGATAGTGGAGTCGGGGGATATGGGGAGAAGACAGGAACGGGATACTGATTATGGATGATTAGCCATGATCACATTGAATGGCGGTGCTGGCTCGGAGGGCCGAATGGCCTACTCCTGCACCTATTGGCTTTTGACTGCAGATGGTTTGACTGCCCCGACTACGGGAGAACAAAGAGAAGATTGAACTTTATTGCCTTCCTTCACAGTGTGGAATGTGGAATCCACTGTGATGGACGTTTATGTTAACATTTATGTGGTTGTATGTCTTGTTGCTTTTCAGTTAATATGGTTGTATGGTAACTCAAATTTCACTCTTACTTAACTGGTACATGTGGCAATAAACTGACCATGAAACCTTGAAAAAGGGGAACTATAAAACATTGGGAAAATGTTGGAATACATTATTGAAGAGGTAATAGCAATACATATAGATACTTGTAAGAGCATAAAGCATATAGATACTTGTAAGTGTATAAAACATGGTTTTATGATAGGGACGTTCTTGACAAATTTGCTACAATTCTTTATGGGTGCAACAAACTGGATTGATAAGGCAAAAACAATAATTTTTAGTTTGGGATTTACAGAAGATAGATTCTGTAAGATGAATAAAATGTCACTTAGGCTGAGAAAAGGAAGTTCTTTCCTCACATGGTTGCATTTCAATACTTGAAAGGTGCATGGACGAGAATTATTAAACATTTAAGATTGAGATGGATTTTTAAACTATGGAGAAAATAAAGATTATGATAGTCATACAGGAAAATTGTAGGTGCCAAAAATTAGATCAGACATCAGGTTGCTGAATGGCAAAACTGACTTAAGGAGATGTATGGCTTGCTCTTTCTCTCCGATGTCATGTTCATAATAGTTTTGTTTTAAACCTCAGTTAAAATATTTTCTCTTTCTGTCCCAAGGCCACAAACAGATCTATCGTGAACAAGGAGCGGTATCACAATTCTGAATCGATCTAGTCACTTTCCTTGAGGTTTGCATCCTTCAAGTGCTTTAGTAAAAAACCTTCCTCAGCTATGTTCAATGTAATTAAAAAAAACAGTACCTGTGCTGCTAGCAGAGGAACAAGGGATGCTTCTGCTCGCTCCTCTGTGATGCAAGTCCTTGGTTTCTCAACGCAGAGGGCACGATTCTCCAGAATCATCAACTCTATCTGCTTTTTGGATAACCGAGGAGGACTCGTAGGTGCAAAGGACGGCTGCAAACTGGTTTTAGCTGCTGATTTAGCTGGTGTCGAGGATACCTTTGTATTGTTTGCAGACTTCTGCTCTTCGCTATCCGAGACAGGTCCCAACGTCATCTCAATCTGCTTGGTGTTTTTGGAAACAGAGCCAACAGAAATGGGTTGCGGAGAAACCGAAGTTCGATTGGATGTGCGGGACCCTCTACAGTCAGCTTGGGGTGACCGGGATTTTAATACACTATCCAACGTGTGGACGTAACTGGAACTTTTGGGAGGCATTTCATATACAGGTTTTGATGCTTTGTTCACGCACAGAGCAGCACTCTGTTGAGCAATTTTCTCTTCATTTTCCAGGTATTCATCCAATTTGTCACTTGAGAAATCAGAAGTATTTTTTAAGGAGTACTCTGGTTTTGCACCTGAAACAGATCACAAAACAATATTAATCAATTCATTTTTTAGTGCACCATACAAACAAATTATCATCAATTGAAGTCTATACATAACTAAAACTCTGATCTTGTGCTCTTCCGGGTTTTTCTATTTGCACAAAAAAGGTAAGCGATAGCGCTACGATTTTTCATCAGCTCGCTCACCGTTCTCCTGTGCTGCGAGTGCAACAAGTTTAGTTCCGATTGGTAGTATATTGTAAAAGTTAGCGAGGTTTAAATATCGTGAAATCCGAGCGTGCACAGATCGATCTCCTCTCCTGCCAGTAAGCGCCGCGCGGATTGGTCTCTTCTCCTGTCATTCCCCAAGACGGCCCGCCCCTTCCTGCTCCATCGCGTCTTTACTGGAGTTGAGGATGGCCGGCAGAGGTCTCCAATCAGACACAATTTTCAGATGAACCGGAAGTGGCCCGGCGCGGAGTCGGAGATGTCGCCAAACGGAAAGCGGAATGTCTGATCCAGGCGAGAACGTCCAGTGCCCGCTGTGAGTCCCAAACGCACCGCCACTGCAACGCCCCACAGCTCCAGCCGCTTTTCCCCCATGGTTCTTCCCCCGTCTTTTCTCCGTGCTCTCCCCGCACCATCACGCCCCCCCCCCACACACACGCTGGCGCGGCCGTAGCTATTGGTGCTTCCGGGCCGAGCCGAGCTGAGGATCTGAGGTCTGGCTCCAAGGGTGCCGATGGCTGATGCTCCTCCGGGGCACGCAAGAAGGGAGAGGAGCGGCAACTTTGAGATCCTGGGGAGGTAAGGAGGGAGTGTGGGAGAGGAGATAGAGGGAGAGGAGGGGAGTTGGGAAGGGAGAGGAGCTATGGAGGGAGGGAGGGATTGAATGAGGATAGGGAAAAGGAGAGGTGAGGGAGGGTTTGGGGATGGGTAGGAGGAGAAGGAAAAGAAGAGAGAGGAGGTGAGATGGGAGAGTGGGGGAGGAGGGGGAATAGAGGGACAGGAGGGGGCAGTAGAGGAGGGGGGAGTGGGGAAGGTAGGGAGTGGGGAATAGAGAGGGCAGTGGGAGATGTGAGGGGGAGTGGGGAAGGTAGGGAGTGGGGAATAGAGAGGAGGGCAGTGGGAGATGCAAGGAGGGATAGTGGGGGGATAGGGGGAGGTGAGGAGTGGTGGAGGTGGGGTATAGAGGGTCAGGAGGGGGGTAGGGAGGGGAGGAGTTATGGAGGGAGGAAGTGACTGAGGGTAGGAGAAACAAGTGGTAGAGAGAGGTGAGGAAGGGATTGGGGAGGGGAGGAGGAGAGGGGAAAGAAGAGGGAGGGTGAAGAGGAGGGGGTGAGTGTGCTAGGGATGAGGGGAAATGAGCTGCTCCTGTGCAGTTGGGAGCTATGGATGAGTGGTGGAATATTGCGTTGAGGGACCAAGCCTCCTGCATACCACAGTCTAATATAACATTAATACTCAGTTCCCTTACCGCTTCACAACTAATTTTTAGCAAATGCGGAATTTGCTAACATGCCTAATGCTACATACTCGGCAAAATAGCTCTCGGAAAGCTTTGCCTTTGGTTGAAGACAAACAGCTCAAAGGATGCAGCAACAGAACCCAACAAGAGACTAAGGGCCAATAAGTAAATTTAGCAATTCCTTTTTTAGGTTGACATGGAGGATGAGGGGTGGAGAGGTGAGGAGAGAAATAAAAGGGGTGAAAGGGACAGGGTAGTCAGTAGCTGAAGTCCCTTAAAAGCAGATTTGAGAGGAACACAATGATAGTTTTCAAATTTGTTGAAACAATGTTAAAATGTCGTCATGGAGCACATTCATTTTCAAAGACCATTCACCAACAGAAAAAAAAAGTATTTGGGATAGGGTGACCTACCCCACTGGGTTAAGAATTGAAAGTTTACTCAACTATACAATGTCACTGGAGTGCACCTATATTTAAACTTACTTGTTTGGATCTGCTTGGAAATAGAAGATCCTGAATGTTGTCGCTTCCCACCCTTCAACCTTGGAAATAGTAGACCCTGAAGTTTTTGCTTCCAACCCTTCAACTTGGTGAAATCATTTGTTTTTCCTGTTCTTGAAACAAAGGAAACTTCTTCTGTGGAATATTCAAATATTATTTTTAAACATTTAATTTAAAGACCATCTCTACTTGTATCGTTATTCCAGAACAATTTCAAATCTTAAGATAGTGCATCCGCAACAATGACATAAAATTTGAGGATGAAAAAGGTAAAGTTTTAAAATAAACATAATTGCTAATACATTTATCAATAATTTTAAAAACCTGGTTTGAAACAATTGCTGTTAGGGCCAAGCAATTCCCTGAGAAGCATATTCAGTCTGTAAATGTAGGTAAAGAGACAATTATTTTGCACTCCTTTCAAGAATTATTTTGCACTCCTTTATCTGAGCAAGACAAACAAAATAAAGAGTGTGAATCACTGGACTGAGAATGCTAGATTTTCAGCTAAATCTGCAGTAAAGTGGTGTGCCTTTGCTAGAATAGAGAACAAGAGGGAACAGAAAGGAAGACAAAGTTAAGGGACAGCCAGATTGAATAGCACTGATTAGATTAGATAAACCAGTGAACCCTGCTGGAGAAAATCAGAACCATAACTTATGAACACTTCAAAATACTTAAACAACTTGTGTAGAAGATCCTCCCTTGACCGTCTACAAATCAACTCAGAAAACGACCAATTCCAAGTTTCACCACTCCAAGTTTCTTTGCATCAGTTCAATGTTTCTATAAAGATAAATTAACCAGCCTTTGAAAGAGTATATGAGAATGGCTGATGAGCAATTAACCTGAACAAGGGGACTGAAATGCAGGGAGGATAAGAACTTTGCACTGCCAGCTAATTTTAATAATTCCAATTGTCTAGTCAGTCCCAACTGGACTGTTAATTAGCTTAACATATAGAGAGGGATTTAAAAACATGACTGCAATGGACTCCATTTAAAGTTAGTTTAAACATCTTATATAGCCCAGAGGTTGATGCACAATCTGGTATTGGTAAATATTGAAGAATGCCTCAGTATGAAATACATCAGGCACTATGATTTTTTTGAGCAAATAACAAGGACCTTGGTGAGTCAGGCAGCATCTGTGGAGTGGACAGACCCTTCTTCAGACTGAGTGGGGGGAAGAAGAAAGCTGGAAAAGCAAGATGAGTTCAGGTGAGGGGGGTATTTGGCCATTTGATGGGAGGAGGTAACAAAGGGTAAAGGTGAAAAGGAGACAAAAATCATGTCCCTCCCCAGCCACTTCATGCAACTACAAGAGACGTAACACCTGTCCCTACACATCCTCTTTTACTCCCATGCAGGGAGCCCAGCAGCCCTTCCTGGTGAGTCAAATATTCACATGCACCTCTTCCCATAGAGGGAGTACAGAGAAGGTTCACCAGATTGATTCCAGGGATGTCAGGACTTTCATATGAAGAAAGACTGGATAGACTCGGCTTGTACTCACTAGAATTTAGAAGATTGAGGGGGGATCTTATAGAAACTTACAAAATTCTTAAGGGGTTGGACAGGCTAGATGCAGGAAGATTGTTCCCGATGTTGGGGAAGTCCAGGACAAGGGGGCAATGTTTAAGGATTAAGGGGAAATCCTTTAGGACCGAGATGAGAAAAACATTTTTCACATAGAGAGTGGTGAATCTCTGGAACTCTCTGCCACAGAAGGTAGTTGAGGCCAGTTCATTGGCTATATTTAAGAGGGAGTTAGATGTGGCCCTTGTGGCTAAAGGGATCAGGGGGTATGGAGAGAAGGCAGGTACAGGATACTGAGTTGGATGATCAGCCATGATCATATTGAATGGCGGTGCAGGCTCGAAGGGCCGAATGGCCTACTCCTGCACCTATTTTCTATGTTTCTATGTTTCCCATCTTGTCTATAGCATTCTGTGATCTCGATGTGGTTCCCTTTGCATTGGCAAGATCAAGCATAGACAAGGTGACCATTTTGCCGGACACTCACATTCAGTCTGCTAAGGCCGACTGGAGCTCCCAGTTACTACCCATTTTAACTTCCCTTCCCATTATGGTTTTTCTGTCTTCAGCCACCTCCATTGCTAGATTGAGTCTGCCTGTCCGTCCGTCCATCCATCCATCCATCCGTCTGTCATATCATATTTCTATTAAAACTGTGTGTGTGTGTGTGTGTCATTTTGCATGTGAAATGTATCTCCTCGAAAACCAGACGCTGTAACGGGAAAATATTTACATATTTCAGTAGAGATTTTCCTTGTGATTTTAGAAATCCACTCCTCTGTACATTTGGTACATTATTTTCCTGACTTTTTAATTAAAATTGATGACCAATCTGACTTTTTTTTAAAAATCTGACCGCTGCCCAGCTGCTGATGTTACAATAACAGTGAAATATTTACATCTTCTGGTAGAAATTTTCCTTATGATTTCAAAAATCCAATCCTCTATACATTTGGTCAATTATTTCCCGAGATATTTACTAAAATTTATAACCAAACTGACATTTAAAAAAAATATTAAGGTTGCCCAGCTGCTGACCTCACAATGCCTTTGCACCTGGCCCAACAGCCTCCTGGCCCCGCCAAGCCCCCCCAGCCTGCCTGCTGGCCCCGCCCGGACCCGCCCCGCTGACCTCACAATGCCTTTGCACCTGGTCCACCTGCCTCCTGTCCCCCCCCCCAACAGCCTGCCAGGTTGTTGATTCCATTGTTTTACATTGAAAGGAATTTAATTATTTCTCACTTAACATCACTAATTCTTAACATTAACTTTTAATTTCAAAGACAGTTTTTTAATAATAAATTTGCTGTCTTCATTGACAGCTTAGATCGGACCCGCTGTGTGTGTGTGTGTGTGTGGGGTGGGGTGGGTGGTTAGTGTGTGTGGTTCAGGCTCCTCCCCTGAATTCCATGGAGCTGCCGACAGCTTTCGTGCATGAGACGCGCACGCTTCATTTCCAGAACATTCTGAACGCGTGACGCACGGTTGCATTTCGCTCTGTCTCTCTCCCCCATCTCTCTCTCTCTCCCCCTCCCTCTCTCTCTCCCCCTCCCTCTCTCTCTCCCCCTCCCTCTCTCTCTCCCCCTCCCTCTCTCTCTCTCCCCTTCCTCTCCCCCACGCCACCCTCCCTCCCCCCCTCCCCTCCACTACCCCCTCCCCTCCACTACCCCCTCCCCTCCACTACCCCCTCCCCTCCCCCTCCATTCCCACCCTCTCTCCCCCTTCCCACCCCCCTCTCTCTTCTCCCCTCTCTCCTCCCATCTCTCTCCCCTCCTCCCCCCCTCACCCACGCTCCCTCTCCTCCTCCCCTTCACCCCCCCTCTCCCTCTGTCTCTTGCCCTTCTGTCTGCCTCTCTCTGACTCTCCCCATTCTCTCTCTGCCCTCACTCTCTACCCACCCCCCTCTCTAGACGCACCTGCGAGTTGGGGGCTATGCATCAGTGGATAGGGCGGGTATGGGGTAAAAGGAGCAAATTAATAATATTAATATAATATCAAGGGGGGTAGTTAGTGTGTGTGTGTGTGTGTGTGGGGATGGTTAGTGTGTGTGACGCCGCAAGCCGCATGCTGCCCTCCCCACCCCGCAAACACGCATTGGGGGAAAAGACCCAACGGGTCTGCACTTGGTCTAGTCTATCTTTAAAACCCTCGTCTTGTTTGTGTGTGTGCGTGTGTGTGTCTGTGTGATTGGGATGGTATCTCTGCCAAAAAGACACACGGTAGCACTGAAATGTTTGCACCACCTTACTCACCTTGGTCCCGTGGTCGTTCCTGTCAAGTTTCCTTCAGATTTGATGTTATAACTCACAAGTTATTGATAATTAAACTTTTAAAAAGCCCACTTTGAGAAGAATAACTGTAACTTTGCTGTGAGAGGTTTCTGGCAGCTTCCAGTGATTACGTCACAATTGCATCTCACAGTCCTCCAATCACAATGGTATCTAATTAAATACGCTACCGTGAACATTCCACCAGCCCACAATGACATTACAATGGGATCTCAGCTGCCAATCAACAAGCTACGAGTTTTCTTACATTGTTGTAAGGAGAGGGGGGAGATTTCAAAGTTTTAAAGTGACATTTAAAAGTTTACAAAGCCCTCTTTGAGAAGGATCTCTTCAAATCTGTACTGGCAGTTAGGCAGTTACCAGCTATGACATCACAATGCCCTACCGGCTAAAATGTTGCTATCCCACAACACTGGTTCCTTCACAGCAAATGTCCTTCAGGTAAAGAATCTGCCAGCCTAACCCAGCACAGCAAAGTTTAATGATTAGATTTGGATAACAAAATATAGCCTTGTCGGTGGCCGTGTGCGGACGTGGCGTCGAAGGACGAGATGCCAAAGCAAAGAAGTGGAAGCCAAATAACCAAACGGAAACGACGCCGAAAAGCCAAATAACCGAAAGGGTGCCATGCCGAAAACCCAACTAACCGAACGGACGTGATGACGAAAAGCCAAATAACCGAATGGACACAACGCCAAAAAGCCAAATAGCCGAAAGGGCACGTCACCGAAAAGCCAAATAACCGAAAGGGCATGTCGCCGAAAAGCCAAATAACGGACATGATGTAGCCGGGGTGCGGGACTTGTCAGCGAATGGTCCAGAACTCCGCATCCATCACATCACTGGCCGGGGGAGACGGGAGGGTGAGGGTCATTTTACCCACACAATACCGCACAGGGCTGGAGGATGACTGGGCACTCTGAACCCGAGCACCAAGGTGTAAGCGGCCGAAGGAGCGCATCCCTCGGGTCAGCCCCCACTCTCACCCCGGGGTCAGTGCTGTCTGGCCCTCGGCCGCCCTCCGCCTCGTCTTCCCCGTGCGGCCGCACTGCAACGGGCTGTGGGTCGGCAGCGTATACAAACACGGGGCCAGGTGGAGTAGGGCCGCAATTCACCCCCCCGACCCACACCAGGGTGATTCACCCCCATGACCCCCACATCAGGGTGATTCACCCCCCCCCCCCAACCCCCAACCCACACTTGGGGTGATTTACCCCCACCCCCACGGGGAGATTCACCCCGACACCCACACCTTGTGATTCACCCCCCCTCGGCCCCACGCCCCCCGGCAACAATATGGGTCACGGGTCGTGATCTCGACTGCCGTGCAACTGTCCACGACCCGTGACCGCATTGTTGCCGCGCAATGCCTTCAGGAGTACAAGTGGTGAACGTCAGGTAAGCACTTACTATGGCTGCCAGTGCCCGGGGCATGTGTCCCCGTGGCCGGGGGCGGGAGGTGCATCACCCAGTGTGGGTTTCGAGGGTTGAATCTTCCAGTATTTGGGTCGGGGGGGGGGGGGGTGAATCACCCAGTGTGTGAGTCGGGGTTCGGGGGGGTGAATCTGGTGTGGGGGTCGGGGGGTGGGCTGGTGAATCAGCCCGGTGTGGGGGTCGGGTGGCGGTGCATCGCGGTCAGTGACTCTAGATGGGCGGAGGGACCAGACTGTCCCCAACTCTGCTGCAGCTGTCGGGGACGTTGCCGGGTTCTCGTCCCCGTGTGTCCGCTGCCTGGAGCCGCAGCCCCGCTCCACCCGGCCCCATGTGTGTGTGCGCTGCCGACCCACAGCCCGCCACAGTGCGGCTGCACTTGGGAGACGAGGCGAAGGGTGGCCGTGGCCGGACAGCGCTGACCCTGGGGGGAGAGTGGGGGCTGACCCGCAGGATGCGCTCCTTCGGCTGCTTACACCTTAGTGCTCGGGTTCAGAGTGCCCAGTCACCCTCCAGCCCCGGGCGGTCTTGTGAGGGGAAAATGACCCCCACCCTCCCGTCTCCCCCGGCCAGTGATGTGATGGACGCAGGGATCTGGGACAATCGCTGACAAGCCCTGCCCCCCGGCGACATCATGTCTGTTATTTGGCTTTTCGGTGTTGCGTCCGTTCGGTTAGTTGGCTTTTCAGCATTGTGCCCTTTGGATATCTGGCTTTTCGGCGACGTGCCATTTCGGTTATTTGGCTTTTCGGCGTTGCGTCCATTCGGTTATTTGGCTTTTCGGCGTTGCGTCCGTTCGGTTAGATGGCTTTTCGGCATTGCGCCCTTTCAGTTATTTGGCTTTTCGGCGTCGTTTCCGTTCGGTTATTTCGCTTCCACTTCTTCGCTTCGGCATCTCGTCCTTCGATGCCACTTCCAGGTACCGTCGGTGGCACCTACATCACATTAAAGCTTAGTGCAATTGCATTTTTTTTAAAGTTTAAAATGAGGAAAGGTGAAAAATGAGCTGACCAGCACAATTGGGGGCTATGGGTGAGTGGTGGGATATTACATTGGGTGAACAGGTTGCGTTGGGCGAACGGGTGAGTGGTGGAATCTTACGTTGGGGAACGGGTTGCGTTGGGGGACCAGGCCTCCTGTGGGGGCTATAGGTAAGTGGTTGAATATTGCGTTAAAAATAAGCCGACCTGCACAGTTGGGGGCTATGGGGAGTGGTGGAATATTGCATTGGGGGAACGGATTGCGTTGGGGGAACGGGTGAGTGGGTTAGGGGTGAGTGGTCGAAAGTTTAGTTGGGGTAACGGGTTGTATTTGTCCAGGCCTCTCGTGTGACAGGGACCCAACGGGTGAGTGGTGGAATCTAACGTTGGGGGACCAGGCTTCCCGTGGGGGCTCTGGGTGAGTGTTGGAATATTGCATTGGGGGAACTGGTGTCGTTGGGGGAACGGGTGAGTGATGGAAACAGGTTACATTGGGGGAATGGGTGAGTGGTGGATTATTCAGTTGGGGAAATAGGGCCCAACTGGTCCCACTTGGTGGAGGGGTGGGAGACTCTTCCAGCAGCTTCTGGTGATGATGTCACGATGGCCTCTCACAGTCGTCCAATCACAATGGGATCTGATTTACACACGTTGCCGTGAAGATTCCGATAACCAAAAATGACATCACAATGTGATCTCTGCTGCCAATACACAAGCTGTGAGAGTGTTTTTACATTGTTGTAAGGAGAGGAACATAGTGGTGGAGATTTAAAAGTTTTAAAGTGAAATTTAAAAGTTGGATTTCTTCAAATATGCGCTGGCAGATAGGCAGTTATGACACCAAAATGCCCTACCGGCTACCATGTTTCTATCCCAGAACACTGAGTCCTTCACAGCAAATGTCCTTCAGGGAAAGAATCTGCCAGTCTAACCCAGCACAGCAAAGTTTAATGATTAGATTTGGATAACAAAGGAGAAGAATCTGCCTGCCTAACACAGCACTACAAAGTTTAATGATTACATTTGGACAACAAAAGATGGCCTTGTCAGTGGCACCCTCATCACATTAAATCTTAGTGCAATTGCAATGTTTTGAAGTTTAAAATGACCTGCACAGTTGGGGGCTATGAGTGAGTGGTGGAATATTGCATTGGGGGAATGGGTTGTGTTGGGGGAACGGGTGAGTGGTGGAACATTACTTTGGGGAACGGGTTGTGTTGGGGGACCAGGCCTCCCATGAGGGCTATGGCAGAGTTGTGGATTATTGCGTTGGGGGAACAAATTACCTTGGGGGAACAGGTGAGTGGTGGAAACAGGTTGCGTTGGGGGAACGGGTGAGTGGTGGATTACTGCGTTGGGGGATGGGGCCCAATGGGTCCAACTTGGTTTAATATATTACTAAAATTCTCATCTTGATGATATCTATCTATGTGATTACATGTGATCACGGACCTACGCCAAAACGGTACACGATAGCGCTAACATTTTTGCACCACCTTACTCGCCTTTGTCCCATTATCGTTCGTATAAAGTTTTGTTCAGATTGATGTTATATTTAACAAGTTATTGACATTTACAAGTTTAAAAAACCCCACTTTGACAGATGCTGTGACAGTTGATCGGAGATTCTGGCAGTTAACAGCTATGATGTCACAATGGGATCTCACAGTCCTCCAATCACAATGGGATCTCATTTACATACGCTACCGTGAACATTCCGCCACCCGAAAATGACATCACAATGGGATCTCAGCTGCCAATCAACAGTGTTGGGTAAGCTCAGCCAGTGCAATGAGAGATTTCTTACATTGTTGTAAGGGGAGGTAGGGAGTGGGGGAGGGGAGGCAAAGAAATGTTATTTAAACATTGTGTTTTGTGGGGGAGTGCGAAAGGAGAGAGGTGAGGGAGGGAGTGACTGAGGGTAGGGAAAAGGAGAGGGAGTGGAAGATAGGAGAGGGGAGAGAAGAGGGACAGTGAAGACGAGGGAGAGGGAGTGTATGAGTCGCGCCTGCACCGTTGGGGGCTATGGGTGAGTGATGGACTATTGCGTTGGGGAAACGGGTTGCGTTGGGGCAATGGATACATTACAAAGTAATCTCAATTTAGGTTTCGAGAGGAGGTTTTTCCTTGTGGGGGTTGGAACGGGGGTTTTCATTGTGGGGGGGAGGTGGAATAGGGGAAAGGTTTCATTTCCAGAACTTTCCTTGAGGGGGGTGGGATGGGGGGTGGAGGTCAGCTCCGATGCCCCCCCCATGCGGGGGGTTTCTTTGTGGAGCGTGGGTTGAAAGGGGAGAGGTTTCATTTTCAGAACTTTCCATGTGGGATGGGGGCAGTTGGGGGCTATGGGTGAGTGGTGGAATATTTTGTTGGGGAAACGGGTTTGATTGGCTCCGGGGGGAGCCTATCTCCGGGGTGAGAGCCAACGTCTCACCCCCCCACCCCCCCCGCCCCACGTGTGGACGATTGATTGCCTCTGTAAATTCCAGAATTTTCCTTATGGGAGATGATGGGGTGATTGCCTCCGGGGGGGGGCACCTGTGTCTGGTTTTCATTAATTAGGGGGGGGGGGGTGGATGGTGGAATGGGTGGAAATTATTGACATTTTTAACTTAATTAAATAAAACAGCGCCCCCACTTGCCCCGCCCTACCCGTGTTTACTTGACTGACGTCAAGAGAACACCCCACAGGCCCTCAGCACGGCCTTTCCAGACCGGTGTGCGGCGCTGAGCTTGCAGCGATGTCTGGGGCGATGACGTTCCTGAGAGAGAGAGAGAGAGACAGAGAGACAGAGAGACAGATATAGAGATAGAGAGATAGATAGAGAGAGACAGACAGAGAGAGTGAGAGAGACAGACAGACAGAGAGAGACAAAGGGAGGGTGAAGAGGAGGGGAGGGAGTGCTGGGGGATGAGGCAGAATGGAGGATAGAGGTTGGGAGGGATGGCGAGGTAATGGAGGAGCGGAGGGGGAAGATGGGAGGGAGGGGATGAGGGGAGGAAGCAGAGGAGGGTTGGTGGTTGAGTGGTGGAATACTACGTTGGGGAAGGGTTACGTTGGGGAAACGGGTGAGTGGTGGAAATGGGTTGCATTGGGGGAACGGGTGAGTGGTGGAATATTGCGTTGGGGGAGCGGGTTGCGTTGGAGGACCAGACCTCCCATGTGACAGCGACCCAATGGATCCCACTTGGTCCAGTATATATGTATATATATAACTAAAACTCTCATCTTATTACTTTGCATATATATATATATATATTTGCGTTCCCGAAACTCCGCCAAAATGGTACATGATAGCGCTACAATTTTTAGGCCCATCTTACCCTTGTCCTGTGATGTAAATGAAACAAAGAAATCGTTCAGATAGATGTTATATTTTACAAATATTATTGACATTTTAAACTTTACAAAAAACATTTTTCCACTTGCCCTGCCCGTCAGCCGCGTTCGACGTCACAAAGGGATCCCAATTGCGTTGGGGGAATGGGACTTCCGTGTGAAATGAACCCAACGGGTCCACCGGCCGTCTCGTCTATTCTAAAATTGTTGTCACCTAATCAATGTTTTAGCCTTAGAAACAAGGATTATTTTTGTTCTCATCTGTAAATTAGAACTGCGATCTTCAGAAGACATGGAAGGTTAATTTTTATAGTCATATTTTGGAAATATCAAAAACAAAAATACTGATCTAGATGGGGGGTTTTAAATCATGGGTCACATAATCCATGGTAATAGACATATTTCATTAATCTCTCAGATGAATGAGAATTTCCCTTAATTGCTCAGATGAATGAGTGAATTTTACACTTGTGCTCTTTTCTCACCTAAAGGTTCTTGGACTTGTTTAATTGGAGAAAGTTCTAAGATGTCTCTTGGAGCAGGTCTAACAATTGAAGCCGATGAAGGTGAAATGACATCTGTTGACATCAAGGAATTTGGCTTAAGAACAGCTGTAGGGAGAATACATGCAGTTATTAAAAGGTTTATTAATGATAGCTTCAACTAGGTTATGGTTCACATCCTTCGAATTATATTGCAACAACTGGAAAACTAGCATGAAAGGAATTAGTAAGTCCAAATTCATCATACTACTTTGATGCATCTTTCAAATGTTATCAAAATCTTTTTTTTAATTTTAAATCTAAAAATATTTTCTATATCATATTCACACTGAACTTTTAATCTCTCATTTATTATATTGTTTACAGAGTACTATGTTTACATATTCTGTCATGCTGCTGCAAGTAAGAATTTAATTGATCTATCTGGGACATAGTACCCTTGACTCTTGAACTAGCACATTGGAACAAACCATTCAATGTCAAACATTCACCTTTTTCACACAATGGGTGCATATTAACTCTGGGGTCTACATGACTAAGGTCCTCAAGCAGCTGCTCCTCCAGCTGTTCAATTGTCTCCTCTTTTTTCTCAATTTTCTCCTCTTCACTTTCTTGAGGATCTGCTAAAAAATGAAAAGTACATAACACAATATGCATGATTATAGATGGGGGAAAAGAAAATCTAAAAACAGTTGCGAGGTATTTAACTTTGGGAGATAAAAGGTCTGGGGAAAATATACAATTAATGGCATGACCCTAAACAGCATTGATGTACAGAGGGATTTTGGGATCCAAATCCACAACTCCTGAAAGTGGCAACGCAAGTATATAGAGGTAAAAACACATATGATATGGTTGCTTTCATAGGTTGGGGCAATGAGTACAAAGGTCAGGAAGTCATGATGCAGCTTTATAAGACTTTGGTTAGGCTGCATTTGGAGTACTGCGTGCAGTTCTGGTTGCCCCTTTACAGGAAGGATGTGGAGGCTTGCAGAGGACATTTAGTAGAATGATCACTGGATTTGTGGGTAGACAAAAAATGCTGGAGAAACTCAGTGGGTGAGGCAGGATCTATGGAGAAAACGAGTAGGCAGCCTTTAGGGTCGAGCACGTTCTTCAGACCCGAAATGTCATCTACTCCTTTTCTCCATAGATGCTACCTCACCCGCTGAGTTTCTCCAGCATTTTTTGTCTACTTTCGATTTTTCCAGCATCTGCAGTTCCTTATTAAACACTGGATTAGGGGGTATTAGCTATAAGGAGAGGTTGGACATACTTGGATTGTTTCTCTGGAATACCACAGGTTGCAGGGAGATATGATTATAAAAGAGGGTTACATAGAGTAGAGTAGTCCTTCTTAAACTATTTCTGTGTCATTCACCCTTGTGTCTTTATCACAAAATTGCATTCACCCTCGACTAAATTTTCTTATGTTTTTTGGTAATTTTCATCTTATTCTCCCTCGTGTATAATTTTATATATAATTTATTTTGTCACATGAGCAAAAAACATAAATTAAGTGTTTATTTTACTCAACTTTTTGAACATCCTAAAAATATGTAAAGAAAACTAGGAGTGAAAAATAAGTTTAATTACCACTGGGTTTGTAAAATCATTCTATTAGAATGATAACAAAAATCCCAACGTCTAAACACTGGGGTTCAGCCCCATCCTACCCTTTTGGGCTTTGATTACTGTAGTGTTTTTCTTGGAAAACTAGCTCAAAAACCCATGGAGTATGTGATTTAATATATTAGTATCCAACTAATATAACTTTCTATAACTTTCCCTGATGAAAGCACACAATACCACCAAATATCAACTTTGGTAGCTAAATTGCTACAAATGTAGTTACAGTTCAACAGTTGCCTACGGCGATCCTCCAGTGTTGCCATTTATAAATTTATTATCCCACCAGCTCGTCTGGTCTTCCATAAAAGGTTATATTACAGTAAATTTGTGAAATATCCTTCTACTTTGAAATTAGAACACCATGGGTAGAGGGACAAAAATATATCAAATTTCCAGCTACACTGCCATTAAAACAAATACGTTTATTAACCACTTTAATGGCAATGTCTTTTTTAAGTATAGAAACAAATATATAAATATCTAAGTAAATTAAGTAATTCACAGTTCATTCACCCCACTAGTTTCATTCACCCCAAAATACTTTCATTCACCCTTGGGTAAACCATTCACCAGTTTAAGAAGCACTGGTGTAGACATTCAGAATCTTTTTCCCAGGATACTTGAGGGCATAGTTTGTGAGAGGGGCATAGTTTAAAGATAAAACATGGGGCAATTTAGTTTGAAAAAAAAACAGGGTGGTGAAGCCCTGGAACACACACTGCTGGGATTGCAGTTGAGGACACCACGGCAAAATGTTGCTTTGACTCTATTTACAAGTTTGCAGATGACATCATTGTAGTGCCTGGATCTCAAACAAACCATGAGATGGAGTACAAGGAGGTACACAACTTAATAACATGGTGCTAAGATGAACATCCTCTGCCTCAACACAAGCAAAATGAAGTCACTGACTTCAGGATGCGGGCTGCAAAACATGCTCGAGTATGTATCAAGGGTGCTGAAGTAAAGATGGTCTTGAGCTTCAAGTTCCTAGGTGCAAATATCGTAAATTTATCCAATCACTTTGACGCTAATGCCAAGAAAGCAGACTAATCCCTCCACTTTCTCAGAAGGCCAAGGAAATTCAGCATGTCTTCAATGACTCTTACCAACTTCTACAGATGCACTATAGAAAGCATCCAATATGGATGCATCACAGATTGGTATGCCAACTGCCCTCCCTAAGACCTCAAGAAATTGCGGAGATTTTGAAAGCAGCCCAGTCCATCACCCAAACCAGCCTTACTCCCAACCCTCCCCCCTCCTCCAACTCCCTATCATCGATTCCATTTCACGCTACCTCCGGATAGCAGCCAACATAATCAAGGATTATCACATTGCAGGCATTCTCTCCTCACCCCTCTGCCAGAAGATACTAAAGCTTGAAACTATGTAGCACCAGATTCATGAACTCTTCTTCCCTGACATTATTAGACTCTTGAACAAATCTTTCATATACTAGCGATGAATTCCCGGTGTTCCAATCTATCTTGCTGTGGCCCTTTTAATCTACACTTTCTCTGTTATTGTAACACTATGTCCTGTACTCAAATTTATTTATCTATTTTGTAGATATGATTTGCCTGGATTGCACACAAAAAAGGTTTTATTCGATACACATGACAATAATAAACCAATGGCAATACCACTAAAATCGGATGCAAATTGTTTTGATACTCGCGTCTTCATATATGAAGTCACACTAGCAATGTGTCGATAGTTTAGCTCTCGCCATAAGCATCTGTCTGGCCTTGGAATGCATAGCACCAGCCATCAAAATATGGCAATGCCTAGTATTTGGGAGGGCACTGTTGCTCACCCCAAGGCTTGCACGCCACTTTTTCAGCAATCGGAGGGGCAAGTCGTACCACTAGTGGCATGCTCTGTTATCTGATGCAAAGCTCAGTGACCAAGAACAACACTCGCTGAAGCAGGAGGCACTCTCAGAGGTAGAGCTACCTGGTGCATCTGTGGCCGACATCACTGGCCGCCTGCATTCGCCTGTGCCTCATATCATCCTGCAGTGGCCCTGCATGGGAAATTGACAGAAGATCTACTCTTTTCATTCAGAGGTCCGACCACTTCAGAGACACCCTGTACATTAACTTGACCATCCTCCGATAAGCACCAGCTTGACAATCCAGGGCCTCATCACAACTCTGTGAATCAATATGCTTTAGGGAAATCAATATGGGAGCAGAACCAGTGCTAATACCAAGATTACTTTAAAGGGCCAGTTGGATCTAACCCAACTCAAAAACAAATTATTACCCTGTAACCAACCCATATTGAGTTTCATTCGGTTCAGGTTGGATGACCAAGCTGAAAAGTACATCTGGTTTTGGTAATAATTTGTCATGTAATTCTCTTCAAATGTAAAAAGAAAAGGAAAAATAACATTACTAAAACATTAAATTAAGATATGTATGGCTGATGGCATTACAGTTCAGCAGACTAAATAAACTTTGTGTAGTTTTTACCTGTCGGATGAATGGGATTGCTCGGCTCTTCCGACACATGTTCAACCAGGTGGGATTGCAGGGCATCCTGCAAAAAACAAATCCAAGCACTTTGAGATGAACAGCAAACATATCAGAACTTACATGTTGGAACAGGTTAGGAAAACTTCTAAAGAAATTAGAGAAATTAAGATGGAGATAGACATAAAAAAGCTGTAGTAACTCAGCGGGACAGGAAGCATCTCTGGAGGGAAGGAATGGGTGACGTTTTGGGTCGAACCCCTTCTTCAGACAGGTCTTGACCTTAAAAGTGGACAAAGGAAAAGAAAACTGCTTTGACTCTGATTTTGATTTGATCTACTGTATTCATTGTTCAAGGTGTGGACTCTTGTATATCAGCGATGCCAAATGTAGACTGGGCGATCATTTCGTTGAATACCTTTGCTTAGTCCACCTGACCCACCTGATCTCCCGGTTGCCAATCACTTTAATTTCCCTTTCCATTCCCACAGTGATCTTTCTGTCGTAGGTATCCTCCTTTGTCAGAGTGAGGCCAAATACAAATTGGAGGAACAGCATCCCATATTTTGCTTGGGCAGGTTATACAGTGGTATAATTGATTTATCTAACTTCACGTAACCCTTGCATTCCCTTTCTCTCCATCCCTTCCCCACCCGTTGTACCAGCTTCAATGTCATCTTGTTCTTATCTTATACTCGTTCTAATGTGCAAGACCTTGAGCCAAGTACTTGATAAACCATGTGTAGTAAGGAACTGCAGATGCTGGTTTAAACCTGTCTGTAACTTGTTTTCACCTAATACACAGCTAACAATGGCCTGTTTCCTTTATCATCGTTATTTTTTTGCATATCTTTCATTCATATGTTCCATATCTCTCTACATCACCATCTGTATCTCTCGTTTCCCTGTCCCGATTCAGTCTGAAGGGTCTCGACCTGAAACGTCACCTATTCCTTTTCTCCAGAGATGCTATCTGACCCGCTGAGTTATTCCAGCACTTCATGTTTTGCTCAAGATTCCAGCATCTGCAGTTTCTTGTTTCTCCTCCTTGATCGAATTAACACTTCCTAAAATCATATCCAGAAGTTAAAATAAATTGCGATATATTTGGTTGAAAGTGAGAAAAGGACATTCCAATTCCTTTCAAATAATTTTAAGCATATGTCACTCGAGATCTCTCTGAAGTCTAACTGCATTAGCACATTCCCATTGAAATGGTGCTGCCATCTGCTGGAGATGGAAGAGGCACATGTTTTCTGGATTCATGCTGTAAACCCAAACAAAAGCAGGAAATGCTGGAAACACAAGTCAGGCACATTCTGTGTAAAAAGAAACAAAACTGCTTCCTTGAAAATCTTTGCCTGAACTGGAAAAGAGAGAAAAGTTTAGTCTAGTTTAGAGATACAGCACGGAAACAGGCCCCTCTGCCCACAAAGTCTGCGTCGACCAGCGATCCCAGTACACTAGCACTATCCTACACACACGAGGGACAGGAACCCAGAGTTCCCGGAGAAAATCTACGCAAGTCATGGGGATAAAGTACAAACTCTGTACATACAAGCACCCATAGTCAGGATCAAACGCGGGTCTTTGGCAGCAACTATACCTCTGTGCCACCGTACCGCCTTTAAAAATGTTTTAAACTAACTTGTTTTTTTCCCTAGTGCTAATCAGGAGTCTTTAGCTGAAATGTTAACTATTTGTGTGTTTTTACAATACTGGGAACAAAAAGTATGACATCATACATAAAACTGAAGTTCACAAATAAATTATTTCAACAGGATTCAGAATAATCAAAAACCCTTGCAGCGGCAGGACATGACAGGGAGAGATAGTTCATGAAGTTTGAGAACATTTCATTAATGAACAAAATTCTTTGTTTAACAAACGTTCCTATGCGTTTTTTTACATTTTATGTTTGGTGTCTACCATAACAACCGTTACATGAAATTTAGAAAGTCATTTGTTTCTAAAGCATGATAGCTGATTTCTTCACTTTGCTGTTTTTCAACATACAAATATGCTTTCATGCTATAAACATGAAATATGTGACCAAATGTGCAATATTCCTGTTATCTACTGAAACGTGCGTTATGCGCGTTACACAGTGTCCAAGGGTGGACACCAAAATGAAAGGAGCTCCTGTTTCTTCCAGTCTTTCTTTTTTTGTAATTTCTTTCTCATATTTTGGATAAACTTTATGGAAGTAATAAGAGACTGCAGGTACATAATTTGATGGAAATATAGCTACTGCAAAATACTGGTGTTACACGTGTGATGGTGGACATCAAAAATATTCACTGATTTTGGCATGCAGCAGCTTTTACAGAATCTTGATATTAAGGTTGCTTTCTTCTCATAATTCAATTATCTATTGAGTTCTTCAAACTAGAACATTTTCAATCTCCTTGGGAAGTTCTTTGGTCATAATATACCATTGTGGTGTAACGGTAGTTACTCTAAAATAGGGTGGACACCAAGGGAAACCACTGTTACACTCTTGGAAATATGGCCATTTCCAAGCACTTAATGCCAAATTCATCAAAGGTTTTGCTTATTACTGTGAAACATGCATCTCTGCAAAGCAACAAACTTGAAAATGTTTTGAAGTATAATGAAATTATTGCAGAAATTGCCTCTTTATTTCATTGTGTCAAAGCATGTCACATTTTTGGTGTCCTAAATATTGATATTTTTGAGATATAAACTGGTTGAATCAGGGAATTAATTTAATTCCCAACTTGATTTTATCTCTACTATCTCTGTCACATTTGAGTAACAATCCCTGAAAATATTAACACCATACTACTTGAAACAGTGGAGATATGATATTTTTAATGTTCTGTGCGGAAATCTCTCCAGTATTGTAAAAATACACATTTCTCTCTCCACAGATGTTGCCTGACCTGCTATTTTTTTGCAGCAGTGTGTATTTGTTTCAAATTTACAGTATGTTTTTTTAATTTCCAGTCAATGATAAACATATGATTGGTTGGTCACACACCAGCTGATGGCCAGTGGGATGTATGGGGAGCTCTGGAATGCCATAAGCTCAGTCTATCAATCACCATGAAACATGCCAAGCTACATCTTTCAACATCATGCCTACAAACAAAACATGTCCACTCACTGAGATGCTCAAAGTGAGAATGAGGTTGTAAGAGGGCTGTAACTTAATCACTATGTACAACTTCTTCAACTTTGTGCCATTGTTGGTGCTGAGTCTGGGGTTGGAACATCACTCCAGATACTACTGCCCATGTCTTTCTAAATGGTACGGACAGTTGGTTTGGGGGTGCGGTCAGAGTAGCTCAGATGAGTAACTGCAGTAAATTTGAATGATAGTATGCACAGTAACCACCACGTACCTGTGGAGTTCTCCAGATCCCAGAATTGAATGCTTTTTCTGTATATTTTATCTTACGAAATTTGAAACATTCTCCAGAAGATTTCTCAGGGGGCGTATCAGTTGAAGCAGTTGGATTATTTGAAACTGTGGAAGTACTGGTTTTATTCACGTTTTTTTCTGATGCAGAGCCACTCTCTTTGAGTCCGGAGCATACGGATTTTGAATCAACATTCTCCACTTGAGAATTTTCAGCAGAGCTAGATGAATGGGTAGTTTTTTTTGCCGAATTGGGGGACTGGGGAGTAGTGGGTATAGGTCCCCCTTTCCTCCGACAAGAAGACAGTAGCAGTTCAGATATTTTTATAGTGCCGTTTGTAAAAGTACACCGCTCCAAGTAAACTACAGGCATTTTGGCTTTAGCTACTCCTATAGGACTGATTAGTGGCTGCTTGGTAACTGCAGATGAAGTTGCATCCACTTCATTGATGGAGCTTTTGTTCATAGTTTTACTTTGTAAATCACAATTAGTTCCACCATCCCATCCTTCTGAATCTAAAAATTCCTTCTCTTTACATTTTAGTCCATCACAATCAAGGATTACTGGGTTTGCTACAGGGTTATATTCATAGTCATCTGGGGGCTCTTCCTCTACAATAATTTTAAAAGGCTCTTCATGGTATTCAGATGATGCAACACTGGATGGATTTGTTGAATAAATATTCGGGAGGCATTTCAAGATGCTGCAGAGAAATAAAAAGAAAGGACTGAAGCAAAATACACACTGAAAATGTAATATGGTCAAAAATGATTTACAAATATAACTTCTAATCCAGTCAATGAAGCATTGCATAACACTTTCAAATTAACAGAACATTACTTTATTTAAAAAAGACAGAACAGTTGGTGAGGCAAGCATTGATTAGGGAAATCTGCATGGCTTTATGCCTAGGAAATAGTACCTCATGAATTTGAATTGAGATTTTTGAAGAGGAGACGAAGAGGATAGATGAAGAGGTGGTCTACATGGATTTCAGCAAAGCGTTTGACAAGGATCCGCACGATAGGCTGGTCCACGTTCGGACACTTGGGATTTAGGGTGAGTTAGCTAAAAATTGGCTTGGTGCAAGGAAAGAGGGTGACAGGGGAGATTTTGGATTGCTAGATTGGAATCCTGTGACCAGTGGTGTGCTGCATCGATCGGTGCTGGGTCCCCTGTTATTTGTCATATATATTGATTATGTAGTGATTGGTTATTCTGTATATGACACCAAATTTAGTGAGGTGGTAGGCATTGAAGAAACATAGAAACAGAAAAATAGGTGTACGAGTTGGCCATTCAATATGATAATGGCTGATCATCTAAAATCAGTACCCCGTTCCTGCTTTTTCCCCCCATGTCCCTTGATTCCTTTAGCCCTAAGAGCTAAACCTAACTATCTCTTGAAACCATCCAGTGAATTGGCCCCGCTGCCTTCTGTGTCAGAGAATTTCACAAAATTTCACAAAACTCTCTGGGTTTTCTGAAAGTAAACAGACTTTAGATCAATTAGGAAATTGAACCAAGGAATGTTAGATGGAATTTCAATCAGACAAGTGTGAAGTGTTGCTTTTGGGGGGTTGAACAGTGAATGACAGGGCATAGAGCATGTATAGCACATGCATTGTAGCACAAAGACCTGGGGGCACAAGTACATAGCCCCCTAAAAGTTCCAACTGGATAGACAAGGTGGTGAACACCTTGACATGCTTGCCTTCATTGGATGGAGCACTGAGTACAAGAGTTGCACTCCATTAGACAGCTGGAATCGTTCATAAGTCATAGGAGAGGGATTAGGGCATTGGGCCCATCAAGTCTATTACGCCATTCAATCATGGCTGATCTACCTTTGCCTCTCAGCCCCATTCTCATCATAACCCTTAACACTGTTACTAATCAAGAATCTGTCAATCTTCGCCGTAAAAATATCCATTGACTTGGCCTCCACAGCCTTCTGTGGCAATGAATTCCAGATTCACCACCCTCTAACTAAAGAAATTCCTTCTCATCTATTTTTAAGAGGTACGTCCTTTAATTCTGTGGCTATGGCCTCTGGTCCTGGACTCTCCCACCAGTGAAAACATCCTTTCCACTTCAACTCTATCCAGGCCTTTCATTATTTGGTAGGTTTCAATGAGGACCACCCTCATCCTTCTACACTCCAGCAAGAACAGGCCCAGTGCCTTCATACACTCATCAAGTTAACCCAATCATTCCTGGAATAATTCTCGTTAACCTCCTCTGGACCCTCTCCAATGCCATCGCATCCTTTCTCAGACCCAAAACTGCTCACAATACTCCAAATACGTTCAACCAATGTCTTATATACCTTCAGCATTAGATCACTATTTTTATATTCTAATTCCTTTGAAAAAAATTGTAGCATTGCATTTGCCTTACTGATTCGATGTGCAAATTAACTGCTGGGAATCCAGCACCAGCACTCCCAAGTCCCTTTGCACCTCCAATTTCTGAATTATCTCCCCATTAAGAAAATAGTGTACGTCTTTATTCCACCTACCAAAATGCATGATACCACTCTTTGCTACACTATATTCCATCTGCCACTTCTTTGCACACTCTCCCAACCTGTTGCAAAGAAGGGTTTCGGCCCAAAACGTTGCCTATTTCCTTCGCTCCATAGATGCTGCTGCACCCGCTGAGTTTCTCCAGCATTTTTGTGTACCTGTTGCAAAGACTTTCTTGCTGAATGGAAGAAGGCAATCGAGTGCCAAACTGAATTCAAAACTTGATCAGATGAAGAATGTAGAAGATAGATCTGATGGTTATTTTTGGTTGACAGCGAGGAAGACAGCTCCAAGATGCAGCAAGATATGAATTGACTACTCAGCTGAACAGAAAAACTTAAAATGACGTTCAATCTCAAGGTGTGAGAGAGAGATGCAATAAAAGTATTGGATACTGAAAGCTGTGGGGCAACAGAGTACCCTAGGAGTGTATTGACAACAGATAATTAAAAAAGGAAGATGGTCCAGAACTAAATGTGTTTCAAAAGAAACTAATGGACCATGGGTTAATAACTGGAAAAAAGCTAATTCTAAAATTTTGGAAGAAGGCTCCAATACCAACTATAAATATGTGGATTTCAAATATGTTTGAAACATTACACCTAGAAGAGATAAGACTCCTCCTAGCAGGTAAACCAGATCACTTCCACCTGATGTGGTCTGCATTTATAGAATTATTACAAACATAGGGTGCAAAAGTACTTTAAAAAAAAAATTGAGGTCAGGTAAGGGGGGATGATAGTTGAAGAGTTGCTATGTCCTATTTACGTAATGCTCATAAAAATATTTGTTTCTCTCTTTTTCCTCTTTCTCTCTTTCTTTCTTTCCTATGGTCTATTTCTTAACTCTTTTTCTTTTGTTTTTAATTTTGCTCTTATAGGGTCTTCGTCCTTTTTTGTTGTCACATTTCCTACACTTTCACTTTTTCCTTCACTTTCTTCTTTCTTTCAATCTTTTCCTTTTCTAGTGTAAAAAATAAATGGAGTACATTAATTGTAAGAAGATATAAATGACAAGTACTAATGTATGTGATTGTAATGTAATGTACTTCTAATAAAATACAAAAAAAAAAAAAAAAAAGTAGTGAACCAGGCTAGGTTGAGGCATGGAATACAAGAGCAAGGAGATTATGCCAGAATTGTATTTGACCACTTAAATACTGCAAACACTTCTGGTCCTGGAGTCTTCAGAGTAATACAACATGGAAACGGGTCCTTTGGTCTAACTTGCATTTGTTTACTTTGTACTTTATAGTGTAGTGTGTGATCTGTGGAACTAATGTTACCCAATAAGTCAGAGACATACAGCACGGAAACAGGTCCTACGGCCCAACTAGTCCATGCCGACCTAGATGCCTCGTCTTAGCTAGTCCTGTTTGCCCGTGTTTGGCCCTTATCCCTCTAAACCTTTCCTACTCACGTACCGGTCCAAGTGTCTTTTAAATGCTGTTATAGTACCTGCCTCAACTACCTCCTTTGGCAGTTTGTTCCATATATCCACCACCCTCAGAGCGAAAAAATTGGCCCTTAGGTTCATATTAAATCTTGCCCCTCTCACCTTAAACATATGTGCTCGTGTTTTTCCTATCTACTCCTCTTATGCTTTCCTACATCTCTATAATATCACCCCTTAACATCCTGCCCATCCAAGGAATAAAGTTATTGCCTGCCCAACCTCTCTAGCTCAGCCCGTCAATTCCTGACAACATCCTTGTAAATCTTATCTGCACTCTTTCCAGTTTAATGGAATCCTTCCTATTGCAGTGACATCACAGATAAATTAGATTACACTGAATAATGTTCAAAGGAAATCTATGAGGATAGCTATGAAAAAGATTGGATAGGGTGGGTTTATTTTCTTTGGAACAGAAGCTGCTGTAGAGACTTAAAAATACTGGAATATGTATTAAAGAGTAGGACTACACATCTATTCCTGGAAGGTGAGATTGGGCAGGATAACACTTACAAACTACATGTATACATGAATCAAATAGTCTATGTTGCCAATTTTTGAGATGTTATGTTAAATCTCGTAGTTCTGCACATATCTCACTCCTCACAGCTTGCATCTATTCAGTTGCCTGCAAAGATACATAGGAAAAGGTTTCAGTACTTCACCTATCATCTGAGACAACTGATATTTTCTGGAGATGGAGGGGGCAGTCTGTATGGGCACGTTAGAATAATTATTTCAAACAAGCTGAAGACCTACATAAGTTTGAGTACTTTAAATAAACCTAATCTAATTAAAATGAAGTATCTTTCACATCTGTTCCAAGACAACAGCTTTCAACAAGCCACTTGAGGGAGATATTAAGCCTGTAACATAAACCATTCATTATTTTAATTACTTGGAGATCTAGTGAGCGAAACATTTCCCACACATCAAATCCTCAACACATCGTCCAAAAGTTCTGTTCTGATCACAATCTTAGTAAGACACATCACCACTTCCAAACAAATTAGTATACTACACAAGGTTTCATCTCATACATTTGTTCAGCTATCTCAAACCTAAAGTTCCTCCGAGACACCACTGACCTGCCAACACTGCTACTAAGGTTGTAAATACACTGTACAGACAGTCATAGAACTGTTGCAGTTCAGAAAGAGGCACCTGACCTGCTGCAGTAGTAGAGCTATCCAGGCAGCTGCTCGGTTTTCCACCGTCTGCAGATTATTTGATTGCCGATTGCAGTCTGCAGATTGCCTATCCCCTATTTATTTTCAAAAGCTCTGATAGCAACTTCCAGTCTTAACTGCTTTTTACTTCAAAAATATTTTCCTCACATCATCCTTTGCAATGTTTGACAATATTTTGAATCTGTACTTTGTGGTGCTTGTACCATCTACTAATGGGAAGTGTCTCGATATGAACATTTACATCCATACTCCCATATACAGATTTAACAGATTAAATCTGTAACTACACACATCATGTTAACCAGATTATATTTCAAATTTATAAAAAATTCACAATACTTTGATTTTCTTCTAAGAGGAGAGGCAGAAGCAATAAGACGAGCAATGTTGATTTTCTCAGAGGGTTTCTCCACAGTCTCGATGTCCATTGCCTCTTCACTGGAGTTTGAGTCAAACTGTGAAAACATTAAGGTTAGTAAAGCACAATACTGACTCTTCATGCACTATCAAAAACACTACATTTTTGAAGAACATCCACAGCCCTATACATACTTTATAGAAATGAAGAATAAACTTGAAATCCATGACATGTCATCTTGCATTTGTCATTAAAATAAACTGCCTAGAAATTGGATTTTTAACCTTTTCTGACAAGCTGAATCATTTTTGTATTTTGTACTTCCCAGCAAGAACTAGAGAAATTGGTCCAAAAAATATTTGTGGCATTGGCGATTTTCATCTAGAAAGAATGCAGTTCACAAAAGTTATTGTAATTTACTGCACATTCATTTCAGAAAGGGATTAGTCCTTAAAAGCTGGGACAGCTGTAATAAAGTTAATAACAATGGATGAGAGAGAATCTAGAGGGGAGAGAAGAATTTTGAGAGAATGACTTGGATATTCTCCAATAGAAACAAATGCCATGGGGTACAGTGAAAGAGGGGAGGGGGACGTGGGTGCTGGTAACAAGTAGGACCAACATGAGAAAAAGAAACACTTTTGCATTAATCACACATATTAACTGGGATTAGTTGATAAGATGAGTTAAAAACCACAAGTAAAAAGTTTTGCCACGCTGACAGTTCTGGGATAAAGAGGTAACCAAATATTTCTAAATCAAATGGATCTACACTTTGCCATGAAAAAGAAATAAAATTAACGAGGATGCAGCTCATAAGGTAATCCCTATATTATTTGGTAAAATGACAATTCTACTAAAAAAAACCACAACCTATCCTACATTAAGTCAAACAAGCTGAATCATTACAATCCTGACAAGTGAAACTACTCACCATTCTCACATCGTCAATTTTCTCTGCATCACCTTGACCGTCAGCATCCTCCAGATGACTCTGAGAATCAGTATCTTTATCAGAGTCCAGAAAGTTTTCATATTGCAGTAATTTTTGATGAAAGTTTAGTTCCTCATTCTCTGGATTTTTTAGCATATCTTCTCCCCTTTTAAGTGGAACATTAAATGTACTTGCTTCAAAGCAACATGTTTTATCTTCCATCTCCACTTCCATCTGTTCATCTTGCAACCAATTTTTCTCCTCTATACTGGGCATTTCCTCTGGTTCCTTATCAACCACTTCACGGTTAGATCTGGAAGAATCTTTATCAACAGCACTTCCTTTTGCAGTTCTTGTGGAATTATCCAGTACAACATTTTCATTTTCATCTTCTACAATCTGTTTTTCACTAGTGTGTGAATGGTCAACTAATTCTGCTGGAGTAGGGTGTTCTAATGCATTTTGATGGTCCATAGAATCATCTTCCAACTCATCGTCCACCTCACGGACTGAAGGCATGGAAGGAAATGCAACAGTCGCCTGTTTAACTTCTGGCAATGGATCAGCATTTACATGGTCCTCATCTGGTACATCCTGAGACACCGTTGTCTCAATAAGCTCAGAATCGGCAACATGAATCTCCTCTAGCCCAGGTTCAATTAACTTCTCTTCTGATTTGCTATTCTGGTTGGCAGTCTTCTCAGAGCCTGCTTTTTCAAATGACTGTGAACCAGATGACTGATTCACAAGCTTCAATGACTGTCCAGCAGTTATGATGGCATTTGACACATTTTTCTGCTCTAGAGGCAGCTGCAGTAGAGAACATACCACTGACTGAAGGGGAACAAGATGCCCTGCATTGATAGTTTGACCAACTCCATTAACAGCTTCAAACTTAGCCTGTGAAGTAGTTTGAACAGGTACCTCTGACACTACTGCAGAAATTGGTTGAGGAGTAGAGGTTTGCAAAGCAACACAGGCTGGTTTTACATCAGGGGTTGAACGTGGCCTTTCTCTTTTTGGTATTATCCCTTTAGGACATAGAATGACATTGCTGGGAGATGAAGCCACCGAACAAGATTTTATTGGGGTAGGCAGACGATTTTCACTCCCTGAGCCTAAGAATATTAAAATAAAAAAAGAGGAAATGTTAGATAAAACAAACTGAGATCATAAAAAAAGAAATAAGTTAGAAGTTTGTGCAGTCCAGTTCCATATTATGGTAGGTGCAATTATCTTCTTGTGGAATTATATGCGTTAACTTCCACTTCCGTATATTTATCTTCACCAATCTGTGCTGCATAATCCAGAAGTTAAATAGTGAGAGCAGAAATGATGATTAGGTGAAAGGGATGGCAGTGGAGACCTAAAAGCGAGGAGTGGCTTTTTGGAGCAGGAATTATATTAGTTGATGAGAAGAGTTTACTTTTGGCTTCTTAAGACAATTATTTAAATTAAAAGCTATGAAAATATGACATTAAATGTCAGTGTCTCTCAATAAACCTGACTAAGCATCGCTGAACTGTTCATCATGAAGAGGAAGATAATCTGGACACCATAAATCAGGAGTGAGCAAATGTTCCTCTGAGAATGAAATACAACGTAGCAAAGTTAAAGCTAATTTGCAGGTTGAGTCAATGGTAAGGAACCCAAAATCAATGCTAACATTCATTTTGTAGGGACTAAAATATGAAAGCAAGTAGGTAATGCTGAGGCTTTATCAAGCTCTGGTGAGGCCACATTTGGAATAAGTTTAAGGTCCCATCTCTGAGGAAGTGCTGAATTTGGAGAAGGTCCAGTGGCCATATATAGCATTATGCTGGGATGATTGGTTCAGACTGAAGAAGAATCTCGACCCGAAATATCATCCATTCCTTCTCTCCAGAGATGCTGCCGGTCCCACTGAGTTACTCCTGCATTTTGTGCCTATCTTCAAATGACATCACGTGCTCCAGACGGCTGTGCGGACGCATGATGACACGCGCGACCGTCGTGCGACTGTCACTACCGGCCTGTCGCGTAAATGACGGCCAAGTGGGACATGCCCTTAAGTGAAGGGGGTGTGGGGATCCAGGGTAGGTATTGCAGAAGCCTTGGACCCTGTGTTTGGTCCAGTAAATTTGAGCCTTTTGCAACCTGCGTGAACATTGAAAAAGAGACTGTAGCACTAGTGAGGGAGTTAAAAGTGATGCAGATATAGTGAAGGCGAGTATTGTTAGAGCGATAGACAAGGCCAGGAGATGAAAAGGCTTAGATGCCTATCAGGGCCAGGTGAGGGACACTAATTTCTAACAACTAAAATCCATTTAACAAAATAAAATTAGCAAATAGTTAAAATTACTAAAGCAATATGACAATGCAAAATAATTAAATTAATATAAATTCCTGGCTGCAGCATAGGGGAAGAATCCAGCGGTCAATGTATCTACCAACTTTATAAGTAGGATACAGAGGATCGTTTGAAATTTTATACAATAAGGGTCTAAATAAAAAGAATAAAACAGAGGTAATAACTTCTGGATTTTTACCAGAGTCATGTGCAATTTGGCTCACAGTTAATAGGGTCAGTTAGATGGATATGTGAAGCACAGACTGGTGTGGGAAAAGTGGATTTCATTTATGAGGCACCGACATGGTTATTAGAGAAGAGAGTTGCCCTGTTGTCGACCACTGTACCTTAACTTTGCTGGGATCAGAGTTCTAGTGATAGGGAGATAAATACAACTTTAAGCTTTTAAAGTATGGGGGCAGTGGTAGGAAGAGCCCGAGTGGAGTCCTGGAATGTTACATGGCGACAACGTGGAAGAAGAGCCAGGGGAAAAAAAGGGGTAAGATTGACCAGATTGTGTCAGGAAGGAACAGAACAGTTAGCAAAAAGAGCTGAAGCAGGAAAACGTGACAATGACAAATAGGTCTCCATAGAAAAGTGTAAAGGGCCTGTCCCACTGAAGCGAGCTGTCAGCGACTGTCTTCGACCTTCAAGCTCGAGGGCACTCGCCTGAAAAACCTCGAGCTGGATCGACCGACTGCACACCCACACATACAAACTCATCGCAAAGGCGGGGGCCAGGGAAAACGGGGGAGCGCTGTCTGAAATACACACCTGCGATGAAGAGGAAAGTAAAAGACGGCTGCACAGTGTATGGTAAGTCCTTTAGAGAGCACGGAGAGGCGAGGAGGGGAGAAGGGGAGAGAGGAGTAGAGAAGGGGAAAGCAGAGAGAAGGGGAGAGAAGGGGGGGGGGAGAAGGAGTGGAGACACCTTTAAGAAGCCAGACAACTTATAATAAAGTTTAGCGGGTATTTAACCTACCGGTCGGTTTTCCTTGGTCCTGAAAACTCCAATGAGCCAATTAAAATGCCCGGTCAGCGAAGGAGATTGTCTACGGCTGCCCTCGGCTGCCTGTAACTACATAGTGACCCCAGTCCACTACACTACGAGTTCAAAAGAACCATGCCGACCAATTTTTACGCGTGGTAAATTTTTCAACATGCTGAAATATTTTCCACGACCAAACTGTGGCCGCGAGTATGCGGGAACTTCCCTCGAGCATGAAGGAGAGTTCCAGAGACCTCATATCGACCATGCTGCGAGTTTGAGTCAAGGGCAAACTCTTCTAAACGCGCAGATTAGGTCACCGCAGTGGGACAGCCCCTTTAAGATGCCTTTAAAAAAGGTGCTGTATCTAAATGTGCAAAGTATTTGCTACAAAGTGGACAAATTAACAGTGCAGAATAGGGGTAAATGGATACAATAATGTTTGCATTGCAGCTTCAGGGTAACTGTGGATGGCAGTTAAGTATTCAAGAATATTCAATAATTAGGACAGACAGTCAAACTGAAAAGGAGACGGAACAGTATTGCCAGAAAATAATTAAGTCACTGCAACAGTGAGAAAGAATATTAGAGTTAGTGCCTGGGTAGAATTCCTTAAGTGTGGACAAGAAGGCATGTAGGTCCAGTATGTTGCGCAGCCAACTACTGAACATGCTAACACAATTAGAGCACTGTACAATGTAAAAAGTTCAATTAATAATCTTGTCCTGACAGGTCCATTAAAGAAGAACCATAAAAAATATCAATCTTTATTAAAATGGAAGTTGAAGATGGGCTAACAATGATAACATTTAATGAACAACGGCAGGAGCTAATGTATCCCTGGCTGGCATAAAAGTAGTCATGAGGGATAATTAATGCTCTCTGCACAACAATTAGGAATCCAGAAGGCTATGTTGCTTTTGCACGCATAGTATCAAGGCTGGAAAATAACCTTTGAGCGCAAGGTGAAGGATTCAATTAGCATGCCCCAAGTAAGGAACCAAAAGAGGCAAGATGAATAATAAAGTACTAATGAGTGAGTTTGATAATCCAGAGACTACATTATTAAACAGATGAAAAATAATTCCTGGATTACTACCCAAGACATATGAAAGGTAGCATCAAAGAATACAGTGGGAGACAGCCACTTCAACTCGTAGACCACTGGATGCAGTAATAGCTATCGACTGGGGCGGCACTTAGAACTAAGCCAGAAAAACAAGCCTGTGTTAAAAAAAAATTCTCTCATGTGGGATCGGTTGGCAAATTATAATACAATGCCCATCCTTAATTGGCCGTACAGTGGTAAAAGGGACGAATTGGTGTAACTGAATGGCTAGCACTGCCATTTCAGAGGTCACTTAAAAGTCGACCACATTACTGTAGTTCTGGAGCAAACAAATAAAGCAAATGACTGGAGTAAAAATATGCAGGCCAGGTCAAATAAGGATAGCAGAAGTCTTCCCCCAAAGTCATAAGTTTCAAGGTTATTATTATAGATCGTAGTTTTTTTTTTCAAATTCCTGATTTAATTGATTAAATATTAACTCAAGTATCTAGATCTTTGACTTTTAAGGACCCTAATATCAGTAGCTGTGTGCAACAACTACCATATTACATTTCCAATGTGACCAAACAGGGTAAAGTCTCAATTTCTTGGTTGTAAAAAACAACTGCGATCCTCAATAAAAAATTTGATATTCATTTGAGATTATTTTTCAGCTAGAAAATCGAGAAATGGGACAGTGAGAAAAGGGAGGAGGTTTCTTTACTCAGAGGACCATGAATCTTCAGAGTTCTCTCACTGATGGAACTGTGAATATTCAGTAAGACTATATATAAATATTCAGCAATTGAGAATTATACCACTTTGGACTGGGAAAATCAAGGGAAAGAAATCTGATAGCAAAGTGAAGGTCAGGGTGAAGATTGTCTATGACCATAATGAATTGTAGAGCAATTTTGAGGGGTTCATGACCAGCACTCATTTCTATATCTTACATTTTTGATGAATTTCCCAAGCGACACACATGAAAATTATGATACTTTCATGCATTTAATCAAAACATGACTGCTCTAGAAACCTTCAAGCCAGATTTCTCAATGAAAAAGAATGATCAAAATTAGCAACATTAATCAGAATATTAAAGCAAATATTGATTCGCAGGATGTTAAATGCAATCACTGCAAAGTTTGACAATTAAATTCTTCTAAAATTTAGTTTAATCCAAGTACACACTGTGTAATATTAAAATAACGGGAGTTCACATTTTTCTCATTCCATCACTTCAAGATTTTATTCAGCCAAAAACGGTTGATGAACAATGAAGCATAAGATGAACAAAACCAATAAAATCTTATGAAAGTCTGCTCTGAGATTCAAAAGCAGGACTCACCTGGATTCCGTACAGCAAGGGTGACCTTTTGGTGGAGATTTGATCCAGGATTTGGCAGAGGCACAAGTTGGATAATCTGGCCATTTGGGTATTGGACAGGGCTGTGGAGTCGATACCCAAAACTCCCGACTCCGACTCCTTGATTTCTTGTGTATCCGACTCTGACTCCGACTCCGACACCGACACCGACCCCTAGGTATAATAATTCTAAATCTGCTATGGTGAAATTACACAAGGTGGCATTTCACAAGAACTGCATGAATAATCAAGCTACCTTTTAAACCCATGTTCTTAAAGTTTTGAGTCTAATGGTTGTAGCTCTGCTATTGTGGCTTTTTTATTGTTTATTCTTGAAAAACATAAACATTCTGCTTAAAGAAAACAAAAATACATATAGGACCATGACAAAATTAAAATTCCATTGAATTAATTAAAAATTATAAAACGTTACTCCAAAATTTATTAAACTGCCACAGGTATGAGCTAAATGGCTAAATTATGACAAATAAAATTCTCAAGTGCCATAAAAATAAAAAATAAATGCATACATAGGTAGTTAAGTTTGCTACAAAAGTGTAAATCCTGGCCAAAATAGAGCCAAAATAAAGCACAGGATTCATGTATTTACAAGGCCAGTTAGCCCTTTCTCTATAAGAAGCCACAGGCTGCTAGCTGGTGCCGGGAAGTCTAGGTCCCAGACCAATACCTCAGATGAGGAAGGTCCAAGTATCTTTGCAATTGTTAGTACATAAGAGAATCTTGCAGAGGAACTCTAAGGTATTGCAAATGCATGAGTTTAATTGGATTACAGTAAAGGGATTGTAAATAATGTTGCAAGACAGTTACCCCGCTGTTTGTTGATTGGCCAGTGTTAAGCTCTGGCAGAATTGTTTTGTGTTCCAGGGTAAATGTTGCATTATTCAGATAACCTGACTTCCTTCCAGAAGCTTCGGTAAGAAACATTGAATAAGACTCTCTGTAATTGGGTTGGGGAACTGTCACTAATGTATTGATGTAATTGATATGTATGAATGGATTGTAAGGGGAACCACCCCTATGTAGTTCAGCACCTCAAGGTTCGTTGACCTATAAAAGGTAGCTCCCATTTAGATCAGTGTCGATCTTCTAGAAGGGCGCTTGGGACTGCGTGACCTTTTGGGCAGTGTCTGCTTGCACGAGGCTGAAGGGCTTGGCCAGGCAGAGACAAGGATCGAACCCGCGGTGGTTAGGTATCGTATAGGGGAATTTGTGTTTATTATAAAAATAAAGATTAGTTGGTCCAGTGCTTGAATCAGTGTTTTTACTGAATTAGACTGGGGGGGGGGGGGGGGTAAGCTTTAGGAGAGTACTAGACTAAGTGGGACCCGTTGGGTCCCATGTTCACACGGGAAGGCTGGCCCCCCCACGCAATATTCCACCTCTCCACCAATTCCAATATTGGTGGCCAGTGGGGGGCGGGGGGCTTTCTGGAGCGCTGGTATGGGTGTTGTTGGCTGCAGGGACTACTGGACATTGTGGGCCAAATGGATTCTTGGGGTGGCAGCTCAGTCCCTCAAGCCTGATGTGCTGGCAGCTCACTCACGGCTGGTGGGCTGGAAGTTGACTCACGGCTATTCCTTGAAATTCCATTTCAAGCAGAGTGCAAGGCTACCAAATTCAAATCCATTTTCCTACCATTTCAAGCAGGGTGCAAGGCCACCAAAATTCAAGTGCAGTTTCATACCACTTCAAGCAGGGTGCAACGCCACCAAATTCAAGTGCAGTTACATACCATTTCAAGGAGGGTGCCAGGCCACCAAATTCAAATTCAGTTTCATACCATTTCATACAGGGTGCAACGACACCACATTCAAATGCAGTTTCATGCCATTTCATGCTGGGTGCAAGGCCACCACATTCAAATGCAGTTTCATACCATTTCAAGCAGGGTGAAACCACCATAAAACCACACAAAACACCACACTCACAGTTCAGTAGACATTCAGTGTGTTCAGTTGATTCACATCTCAGACAGAGTCATGACCTCTCCCTCCCCCATCATGCCGAGACTGAGCCACACCCACACTTCCGGGTTTTATAATCCCTCCCCCTCCCACCGGAAAAGGTGTGGCCTTCATGGCGTGATTGACAGGAGAGAAATTCTCAACATTTTTAAAACACTAATAACACTTATATTTTTCATTGATGGGAAGAATCCTCTGCACCTGATGAGCGGAGGGGGACTGAGTAAGATGGCCAAAAATCACAGCCGTAAGTGGTAGCGTTTTATCTAAAATCAATCTAGTGCAAACAGGAAGTTGTCAAGTTTAGACAAGCAACCATCTGCAGTGCCTTTTCACTTCAACCCGAAACCCCCAAGCAACCATCTGCAGTGCCGTTTCACTTCAACCCAAAACCCCCAAGCAAGCATCTGCAGTGCCTTTTCACTTAAACCCAAAACCCCCAAGCAACCCTTTGCAGTGCCTTTTTACTTCAACCCAAAACCCCCAAACAACCATTTGCAGTGCCTTTTTACTTCAACCCAAAAGCCACAACCATTTTCAGTGCCTTTTTACTTCAACCCAAAAGCCCCAAACAACCATTTGCAGTGCCGTTTCACTTCAACCCAAAACCCCCAAGCAAGCATCTGCAGTGCCTTTTTACTTCAACTCAAAACCCCCAAACAACCCTTTGCAGTGCCTTTTTACTTCAACCCAAAAGCCCCAAACAACCATTTGCAGTGCCTTTTTACTTCAACCCAAAAGCCACAACCATTTTCAGTGCCTTTTTACTTCAACCCAAAAGCCCCAAACAACCATTTGCAGTGCCTTTTTACTTCAACCCAAAAGCCCCAAACCATTTGCAGTGCCTTTTTACTTCAACCCAAAAGCCCCAAACAACCATTTGCAGTGCCTTTTTACTTCAACCCAAACCCCCAAAACAACCATATGCAGTGCCTTTTTACTTCAACCCAAACCCCCCAAACAACCATTTGCAGTGCCTTTTTACTTCAACCCAAAACACCCCTAAACAACCATTTGGAGTGCCTTTTTACTTCAACCCAACCATATTTTCATTTTCAAACCACATTAAGGGCACTCACGGTTGAATAGACATGTGTTCAGTGTTATTCAGAGAGACATGACCCTCTCACTTCCTCCACCTTGCAGAGAGTGAGAGAGGTACACCACTTCTGGGTTTTATAGTCCCTCCCCCCTCCCACCAGCAGGGGCAGCAGGGAGAATGGCAATTATAAAAACCCCATTAATATCTCTCTGATATTTCATCGATGGGTAAAATCCTTTGGTCCAGTCCGGCGGAGGGGGGCTCTGAGCGAGGTGGCCAAGAATGACGGCCGTAAGTGGCGGCATTCTCTCGGAAATCACATTGCAGTGTCAAAAGCGGTCAAGATCTTACTTTTAGTAATATAGGTAGCATAGAAATGCTTTCCTAGGGGGGCAGAGTCAAATGTGCCGTCGCCAAACCACGTTTGCTTTTTGGATAAAAGTTCCAAATTCTTCTATGTCGATAAAATAATTACATTGGTACTTTCATGCATTCAAAAGTTTTCTCCTTGTGTTGTTGTAGTCAAATCTTCACTCGTGTCTACATTTCTTGTTCGTCTTACCATTCTTCCCAGTGTTTCTCCCTTAAGCAAGGCTCCAGCAACACTAAGTGGTAATCCTTCTGTGATATTATTAATTACACTGCTTGTGACCTCTTCAGTATGCTCAGCTCGAGTTTTCAGACTGTCCAAAACTTTCAAAACACAATTATGAGCACCATCAGGAGGATGTAAATGATTAGAAGCATTACCCTAAGTAGACAAAAATGCTGGAGAAACTCAGCGGGTGAGGCAGTATCTATGGAGCGAAGAAATAGGTGACGTTTCAACCACACATTCAGATCCCCATCTCCATGTTCCTGTCGTCACTAGCACAAGGAACTGAAAGCAATCCATAGATAACCATCCAAGAAGTCCTGATTTTCAGTCTTCTTCCTAACTCTCTGAACTCACGTTGCACAACCTCCTTCCTCTTCTTCCCAATGCCGTTTGTGCCCACGTGCACAACTACTGCCGGCTGTTCACCATCCCTCTCGAGGATGTTCTGAATTCGCTTTGTGACATCTTGAACCTGGCACCAGGGAGGCAACAGACCATCCTCGCGTCTCGCCTGCCACCACAGAATCTTGTCTGCTCCTCGGACAATGGAGTCACCCACCACTATGGCTCTGCCCGACGGCGGTCTCGCCGGTCGAGTCCCATCTCTAGGATTAGAGCCACCGATGTGTCCGCCGCTCGGACTGGAAGCGTCGTCTCCTCCGACAGCTCCCAAGAGGGCGTACCTGTATTCATTAGGCACAGCCACCTGCATTCCACGGTTACCACCCTTTCTCTCAGTCAAACACCTTTGTTCTTCCTGCATCTTTGAGACCTTTCTACATTGGTGAGACCAAGCGCAGGCTTGGCGATCGCTTCGCCCAACCCCTCCGCGCAGTTCACAATAACCAACCTGATCTCCCGGTGGCTCAGCACTTCTACTCCCCCTCCTATTCCGAATCCGACCTTTCTGTCCTGGGCCTCCTTCATGGCCAGAGTGAGTCCCACTGCATGGAAGCGGCTGTTCCAAGCCGCTGAGGGTTCTCCCGACGCCGGAGCACTATCACTTGGCGAAAAGGGCCTGAAACATCAGGCCCCGTAGCGGCGACTGCAGTGACCTCAATAGGCCTGACTATGGGTGGACAAGGGGAGGGGGACTGGACTTTGTGCCTTCCCTCACAGTGGGAACCATTGTGGGGGGATGTTTTTATGTTTTATGTTCCTTTATAATTTTATAATGCAACCCCTTATTAATGTGCTGCAATGGCAACTTGAATTTCACTATACCAATTGGTGTATGTGACAATAAATGAACCTTTAAACCGTTTGAACCTTTGAGAAGGGTCTTGATCCGAAACGTTACCTATTCCTTCGCTCCAGCATTTTTGTCTACCTTCGATTTTTCCAGCATCTGCAGTTCTTTCTTAAACAGAAGCATTACCTTGCTCAGTAATGTTTATAGTTTTAATTGTACTATTATAACTCTTTACGTGTCTCACACCTCCAGTATGTGGTTTCATTAACCTTTTTGTCCACAACGTATGTGTAACCATTGAGAAGGAGCTTCCTGCCACCACGTGGTGTTTTAACAAAATCCATGGTCAAACTAAAAGGTTTCTCAAAAAATAAACAAGTCGTATACTATTTACCCCTGACCAGAGGCATTAAAAGTAAATAAGTCGATTACTATTTAGACAAGACAAGAGCTGCAGGAATGGGCCATTCGAGCCAGCACCGCCATTCAATGTGATCATGGCTGATCATCCACAATCAGTACTCCGTTCCTGCCTTCTCCCCATATCCCCTGACTGCTACCTTTAAGAGCCCTATTTACCCCCTACCTGAGGGATGAAAATCGCAGCTCGCCTAGATTTCTACCGGATGATGCAACACGAAGGGCAGCCGATCACTGAATTTCTTGCTGAACTTCACACCAAGGCAAAGGCATGTGATTTTAAAGCTCATTGCTGCGAAAAGTGCCAAGACATTGCGTTGCGGGATAGACTGGTCATGGGCTGCAGGCACGCATTCATCCAGCAGGCGATTCTCAAGGAATTGGACGCCTCATAGAAGAATGTGCTGCATTGGCTACGATGGCCTAGCTGCTAAGTAAAGAACTACACAAAATGGCCAGCGAAGCAGCGTCAAAGCTCCCTCAGAAGGTGCATACAGTTTGTCAGACTCCTCCACAAAGCCAGAAACTACTTGATCGACCCAGAGCAAATCCGGAGAAGGTGGGACAGTTTCAAAAGAGCTGTCCCCCTGTGGGGGGGAAATCAACCCTGCTACCGGTGCGGCTCGATTGCTCATCATCACCGTGAGTGCCCGTATATCGAGTCCGTTTGTTATGCCTGTTAGCGAAAAGCTCATCTCCAGGCAGTGTCAATCCGTAGGAAAGCTGAGAAAGAGCAAGAAAGCGCAAAACAAAGTCGACCAAATCACGGAGACCATTTCTATTGAAGTGCTCGGTGTGTCTACAAGCCGAGGATTTCGCTGCAGGTCTCGAACGTCGATCTACAGTTCCAGGTGGACACTGGTGCAGCTGTATCGCTAGTGGGTCAGGACATCTGGAAGAGCATCGGATCGCCAAAATTGAAACCGGCCGACATCCGCCTTTTCGGATACGGGCGAGAGCCCATTCCCACGAAAAGCAAATGCACTGTCGCCGTTTCCTGTAATGGTATAACACAGATGTTGCCGCTGATTGTCGTTGGCAAAGAAGGTGCATCCCTGTGCGCAATCGACTGGATCCATGCTTTCAAGCTTGACATGAACGCCTATCTACGATGGATCAACAATGGCATTGTCATCTACCACGGATTGCAACATGGTCAGCAAGTGCAACAACCTGCAGAAGGTACTTGACCAGTTTCCGTCCGTTTTCGCACCTGGACTCGGGCATTGCACAAAGATGAAGGCACGGCTCATACTCAAAGACAATGCCGTCCCTAAGTTCTTCAAACCAAGATCAGTTCTGTTCAGTTGAATAGTCGCAGTCGACAAGGAACTCTGCCGTCTTGAAGAAATGGGAAAAGTGGACGAGCTGTTCGTCAAGCTGCAAGGAGGACAGTACTTCTCGAAATTGGACATGTCCGACATATATCTCCAAGTGGAACTGGACGACGAGACAAAAAACCTGCTCGTGATCAACATGCACAAGGTACTGTTCAGATACAACCGATTGTCATCTTCCAGAAACTGGTCGACAATCTGTTTGCCGGGATTCCGTATGTATCCGCCTACCTGGATGACATGTCAGCGACCGGACAGAGGAAGAACACCTGCAGAACCTAAAACAGGTCCTCACGACACTCAACAACTACGGCATGAAGTTGCGCATGGACAAGTGCGCATTCTTCCAACAACAGGTCACATATCTTGGACATGTGATCTCGGCAAGTGGTCTGAAGCCATCGGAAGAAAGAGTGGACGCCACTCTTTCTTCCGATGGCTTCAGACCACTTGTGAAATTGCCGATGCCTTAAAATGTGAAGCAGCTTGAAAGCTTAATTGGCAAGGTGAACTACTATGGCAAGTTCATACCGGCACTTTAGACTTTGTGCGCACCATTGAACAACCTGCGAAAACAGGACATCGAATGGCACTGGTCCAAAGAGTGTGCCCATACATTCATCAGGTTGAAGTAGATGCTCGCCCAGAATTTGGTCCACTATGACCCATCGAAGCCGATCTCGCTGGCCGCCGATGCATCGCCGTATGGTCTTGGAGCTGTAATCTCATAAACAGCACCGAACGGCAAGGAAGAACCAATCGCGTTCGCATCCAAAATGCTGACGACCGCTGAGAAAAACTAGACAAGTGGAGAAAGAAGCACTGGCGGTCGTGTTTGGTGTCTGGATGTTCCACCAATATTTAAGTGGGCGACATTTCCTGCTCATCACTGACCATAAGCCGCTGCTGACTATTTTCAGTCCGGAGAAGTTTGCCTGTCATGACGTTGCAGCGTCTACAACGTTGGGCACTGATCATGATGGGATATGATTGCCACATCATTTACCGACAGTCTGCCGAGCATGCCAATGCCGAAGCACTGTCTCGTCTACCAATTGGACCCAACCTGACATTTGATAAAGAGGAGGCAATTATAGAAATTGGGACGGACGTGAACTTGCTCAACACGCGGGGCGTCGTCGATTTCCCCATCTCGGCAAGGACGGTCGCCAACTACATGAGCACAGACCCCATTTTGTCGAAGGTACGACATTTTGTCACTCGGGGTGGCCGAACAGTTCTAAGCTGGACAAGGAATTCCACTCATTCCAGAATGCCCAAATGGAAATCTCCTCAAAGGATGGCATTCTGTTCCGCGATTGTCAGGTGATCATTCCGACGGAACTGCGATCGCAAATTCTGTACAGGACATGCATTGGAATGCATATGTGGTAGCCGAATATCGAGACCTATATTAGCCGACCACTGCTAGGACTGCACACCATGTGCCAAAACAGCAGCAAATCCACCGGCAAAGACCTCCGCATGACCCGTCCCCGACCAACCATGACAGCACATCCACATAGACATTGCCAGACCATTCCTGGAGGACATGTGGCTGGTCGTCCTGGACACCCATTTGAAATGGCCACGTTATCCAAATGAATAAATATCCGATCACTGAAACAACCACTTCTGCGCTGGACGATTTGTTCGCCATTTGGGGATTGCCCTCAAAAATCGTAAGTGACAATAGACCCCAATTTGCCTCGCAAATGTTCGGTGACTGGTGCAAACATCACTCAAACATGCATCTGACATCAACACCTTTTCATCCACCCTCAAATGGGGAGGCAGAGAGGCTCGTCGGTGTTTTCAAGCAGGGCATGAAACGTGCTGTAGGAATTGAAAAGAAATCGAAACAATTGGCATTGCGCAATTTCTTACAGCAATATCGAACCGTTCCAAACTGCACTACCTGTCGAACTCCAGCAGAGATGATGCTCGGACGTCAAGTGCATTCTCCCTTATCAGTTTTGAACCCGCCCCGTAATTCTTATACGGCACTCACTCAGCCAACGAAGTCGAACAAGTCCAAATTCGACATTGGTGATTACATATGTTACCGCAATTATACGGCCAAGCAATGCAAATGGTGCGCTGGCAGGATCATGGCTCACATTGGAACCAAAATGTACACCGTCCAAGGAGGACAATGCCGACAGCATTATGACCAATTAAGAAGCCGAGTTCCTCCAGCGAAGACTGCGCAGAACCTGACCAGAACCAAGCAGTCGGACAACCCCGGTGCCAAATCGTGTGGACACTGGAGTGCCTGACTTTGACGAAGATCCGCCAGACAAACTCCCCCCGATTTGCCTGTGGTCCTTCGTCGATTGACACGTTGCAATCGTGGTATTCCCCCAAGGCGACTCATTCTGGAATAGAGACATTCAAACTGGAAAGGGGGAGTGTGATGATTGGTGGACTGTGTGGGGTGGGAGGACCGTTGCTCCTCCCGTGCAGCAGGTGGCGCTGCACAGGACAAAGGGAGATGTTTTGTACATAGTTTTGTACATAGTATACAGTGGTAATGTGCAGTCAGATCATGTGGTTGCAGCCATTTTTAATTGTCTTGCTGCCAGCATTGAGTTAATGTAATAAAGACTTCTGTTGTACCTTAAATTTTTAGAGTCAAAATTCCAAATCCTTACTGGCTCTGCCCACAACAATGTTGCAATCAGAGGACACCGAGTCCTGGCAGCAAGAGAAATCCATTTTTTTCCTCTGGCAGCATTCTTTTTTTTAAAGTTTAAAACGATGGAGGTAAATAAGGGGAAATGAGCAGCCCCTGCACTGTGGGTGAGTGGTGGAATATTGCGCTGGGGGAACGAGTTGCGTTGGGGGAACGGGTGAGTGGTGGAATAGGCCTCATGTGGGGGCTATGGGTGAGTGCTGGAATATTGCGCTGGGGGGGGAATGGCTTGCATTGGGGGACCAGGCCCCCCGGTGTGACAGGGACCCAACGGTTCCCACTTGATCTAGTATACTTTATATTTTTTGAAGAGTTAAATGGGAAAAGGTAGGAACAGAAGCAAAGAAAGTGGTCAGAAATATGGTTTTCATCATTTGTATGTTAGTAGTGAATTCACAAAGTAATAATTCTGTACGCATCCAAGTAGCTTTTATATACCTTGTAGCTTGTAGACACAAAGAACTGCAGATGATGGTTTACAAAATAAAATGACAATGCACTGAGGTAACTCAGTGGGTCAGGCAGCATGTGGGTCCAAGTGGCTGGACAATACCTGGGTGATAGGTAGATATAGGCGAGGGTGCTTTTTGATAGGCAAATTAATGAAAAAAATCCAGAGATGAAAATACAGAGTTCGAGAGAAGAATAATGGTTATGAAATGTGAATCCAGGGGAAGGAACATTGGAGGAAAATGATGGTGGGGGGGGGGGGGGGGAAGAAAGGTATGCAATCCAACTGGGGCATAGGGAAGTGTCTGCAGTTATTTTGAGAATGTTCCCATTGCAGGTCATCCCCACGTTATGGACAACTGACTTATGGATACCTCTACATTTGAACAAACTCCTATAACAGCATTAAATTATAATGTCCAAAATATGAACATATTAGTATTGGTTTATTAATATCACATGTACCGAAATAGTGAAAATTTTTGTTTTGCATGCTCTCCTGGCAAATCATAACATACGTGAGTTCATCAGGTAGTGCAAAAGAGAAAATAAACATCATATTATAGGTAAAGAGAAAGTGCACATTAAAAAAAGTGCAAGGATGGCAACATGGTAGATTGTAAGATCAGGAAATTCATCCCTAACCTATCAAAAGGATCGTTCAAGAATCTGATAACAGCAGGGAAGAAGTTCCTGACCAACTCAACCTCAGTACTGGGCATGCTCTCCTCTCCACTTCCTGAAGTTGATGAGCAGCTCCTTTGTTTTGCTGACCTTGAGGGAGAAACTATCTCCTTCCTGTACTCCGTCTCATCATTGTTTGAAATCAGGTCCACTGAGATGGTGTCATCTGCAAACTTGTAAATGCAATTAAAGCAAAATTTGGCTGCACCATTGTGAGTGTATACAGTAATAGTAAGGGGCTGAGAACACAGTCTTGTGGGCCCTCAGTGTTGAGAATTATCATGGAGGATGGTTTATTGTCTACCCTTGCTGATTGCAACTTATGGGTCAGAAGTCAAGGATCTAGTTGTAGAGGGAGATCCTCAGATTTAGGTCCAGATGTTTGGAGAGGAGTTTATTTGGGATGATACTGTTCGAGGCAGAGCTACAGTCAATAAATATGAATCTGACATAGGTGTTCCTTGTAGATCAGTGCATGTTCCTTTAACTTAGTGACCTCACCACTACTAACCACTCCCCATTGTCTCTCCTATAATTGTAAGGTTCCCACCTCCAGCCCTCTCTCTAGCTCCAGTGATGACCACGGACAGCTATTGCGTAGTGTGTGTTAGTGATTTAATAAACCATCAGTAAAAGACTCTGTGTAGGAACCAAGTCATTTTACATGGTGTCGAAGTGGTAGACTCGCGTCTCCTGTTTATCGGTTTTTCTTTTTATTCTTTGCTTTCTCCCAGTTGTTCACGTCTCCCCCCCTTTTCATTATGTCTAATTCCTGTCGTCGACCCGACATATTGGTCTTTGACACGGACATTGTCCACCCAATGCCACCCCTGCTGTGCAGGCTCACCTGCTGCTCAACCTCGCTGGCCCGGAGGCCATGGATCACTATGCTTCATTCGACTTCGCCCCCGGAGAAGACCGTCGGGACCCGGTATGTCTCATTGATAAATTCACTGCCCTCTGTGATATCCCTACCAATAACATTATTGAACGCTTTAAATTCTTCCAGAGGCGGCAGAATCCCGGCGAGCATATTGACGCTTTTATTGCCTCTTTGCGTCATATGGCTCGGCGCTGTCGCCTTGAAACAATCTCCACGGACGAATTGATCAGGGATGTCCTGGTCAATGGTCTCCTGAACGCTAAGCTGCGTGACGAGCTCCTTATGAAACCTGATTTGACACTAAGGGAGGGTATGTATTCCGCTCGTATGGCCTCTGCTGTTAGCTCCGTGTCTCAACCGGTGTCCCAGGACATTAACTTTACCGGTGCAGCTGGCCGCCGGCGGAACGCTGGTCCGCCACATCGAAACCCCGCCGCAATGCCCGCTAAGGTCACCCCACGCCGTTGCCCCAATTGTAATTTTTCTTTCCACCAATTCAATGTTTGCCCCGCGCAGGGTAAGACTTGTAATTCCTGTGGCAAACTGAACCACTTTTCGGCGGCTTGTCGGTCCCGTGATAAGCCGCTCCCTGCTCCAAGGAGGAATTTAAACAACCTTGCAGACCCTGATAGCGCGCTTGGTTATCAGTACCAGTCGGACTTTGATAGGAGCTCCTCCCATGGTGATTCAACGGTGTTTTTGCTTTTGGGTGCACCTGCTACGATAACAGATCCCTCTGTGCATGTTACTGTTAATGGTCATTCATTCTCTGCCAAGGTCGATACTGGTGCCTTTGCAAATGTTATGTCTATGAGCCTTTTCAAGCGGATAAGATCTGGGGAGATAGTTACTCCCGATGACACCCGCCTTCATGTCTATGGGGGAGGCGTTCTAGTTCCAGTGGGGAAGGCCACGCTTATCTGCACAGTCCTTGAGACCTCTCGGCCCCTCACCTTCCACCTGCTGGATTCTGACAACGTCACCCTGCTGGGCACCTGTGCGTGCCAGGACCTTGGCTTGGTTTCTTTCCACCGCGGAATTCACCTGGTGCAGGCCCCCATGGACCCCCTGGGCGAATACCCGACCGTTTTGATGACATTTTGGGCAAATTGCCCTGTGACAATAAAATCGTTGTCGACCCAAGTGTCGACCCGGTGGTTCGACCGGCCCACCGCGTCTCCTTTGCTATGAAGGGCCGCGTGGAATCTACTCTGCGTGATATGGTGACCATGGGCATCCTCAAGGAGGTGAGCGCTCCCACCAGGTGGGTCTCAAACATGGTTGTCGCTGCCAAGAAGCATAAGAGCGAGATCCGGATCTGCATTAACCCAAAGGACCTGAACCTGGCCATCAAGCGCCTGCACTACCCCATGCGGACGGTGGAGGACGTCGCTGCACAGGTCGGTCCTGCCACTGTCTTCTCTGTCTTAGACGCCAAAAGCTCATTCTGGCAGATCCCTTTAGATGAACGTTCCTCATTTCTGACCACCTTCATCGCACCTTTCGGCAGGTTCCGTTTCCTCCGTATGCCGTTTGGGATCAACTCGGCTAGTGAGGTTTTCCAGCGCACCATGGAACAGCTGTTCGCTGGGTTGCCGTGCGCTATCATCGTGGATGACATCCTGGTGTACGGGAGGGACGTCGCTGAGCACGACCTGCACCTCCGCAAAGTCCTGGACAGGGCTCGTAAAATCAATCTCAAGCTCAACCCCAAGAAGTGTCGGTTCCGGGTCCCGGAAGTCACTTACGTTGGTCACGTTTTCACGGCAGGGGGTTCAAAGCCTGACCCCCAGAAAACATCAGCAGTCACCGAGATGCCCGCTCCTACTGACGTTCCCGGCCTGCAGCGCTTCCTGGGCCTGGTCAATTACCTGGGGAAGTTCGTACCTGACCTCAGCGAACTGAGTGCTCCCCTGAGGGAGCTGATCAAAAAGGACTCCGCATGGATCTGGCTCCCGCATCACCAGTTGGCGTTCGTGGCTCTGAAGTCCAAGCTCACACACACACCGACTCTCAAGTTCTTCGATCTGCACAGACCAATTGTCCTCACTTGTGATGCCTCTAAGTTCGGTCTCGGTGCCGCATGTCTGCAGCTTTATGATGGCCTGCAGCTACCCGTCTCCTACGCTTCTCGCACCATGACCACTGCCGAGCAACGTTATGCACAGATCGAGAAGGAGCTACTTGCCGTGGTGTTCGCCTGCTCCAAGTTTAGGGATTACATTCTGGGCAACACCTTCACCATTGAGACTGACCACCAGCCACTGGTCACTATTCTGAACAAGCCTATCCATGTCGCCTCTTCCCGGTTGCAGCGGATGATACTGCAGCTCCAGCGTTTCACGTTCCGGATTGTGTACCGCAAGGGCAAAGATATGTTTGTGGCTGACACATTGTCCCGTGCGCCGCTCCCTTCAGTTGCCCGCCACCCGTACGAATCCTCTGACCTGATGGTACTGAATGTTAACATTGTTCCATCCCAGCAGATGCAGTCCCTGGTCAAACACACTGCTGATGATCCTGCCCTGCAACAACTTGCAGACGTTATCCGCCGTGGTTGGCCTGACCGACGCTCTTCCCTGCCGGCTGGTGCCCTCCCCTACTTCCTGGTTCGTGATGAACTAGTGCTACATGACGGCGTGGTGGTGAAGGGTCACAAGGTCGTGGTGCCGGCCGCTCTGCGGGATCACTATTTTCAAACTGCACACAATGGCCACCCCGGGGTGGAGGCCACTTTGTCCCAGGCCCAGAGCCAATTCTACTGGCCAGGCATGGCTCAGGACATCCGTGACAGGGTCTCCGTTTGCGCTGCCTGTAACAGTCTCCTGCCTCATCAGCAGCGCCAGCCCCTCCTATAGCAGCCGGCCCCCGAGCTACCGTAGATGTATATTGCCACGGACCTTTTCGAATGGCGTGGCAAGCATTTCCTGGTCCTGGTGGACTCATACTCGTTGGTTTGAGGTGGATCAGCTGCCTTCCATCACCTCTGCCGCCGTCATCGGGAAGCTTCGCCAACACTTTTGCACCCATGGACCCCTGGTGACCCTCCAATCGGACAACGGCAGCCAGTTCTCCAGCGCCGAGTTCCGTGCCTTCGCTGCCCGTTGGAACTTTCGTCACATAACCAGCAGCCCTGAGTATCCGCAGCGCAACGGCCTTGCAGAATGCGCCGTCCGCAGTGCCAAGGAGCTGCTGGAACACTGCCACCTTTCACATTCCGACTCCTACTTGCCCTCCTCAACCTCCGCAACATTTCCCGCGACCCCGCGCTCGGTTCACCTGCCCAACGCCTCATATCCCGCACCACTAGACCACCTCTCCCTGTTTCGCAACAGTCCCTCAAACCCTCAGTCCAGAACCCTGCTGCTGTCACAGAGCGCATCATCGAGAAGAAAGCCATCCAGAAACGCTCCTTTGACAAGTCGGCCCGGCCGCTTCCTTGCCTGTTCCCGGGCCAGGTGGTTCGGATGCAGTCCCACTCCGGGCACTACAGGCTGGCCGTAGTGGTTGGTAATGCCGGCTCTCCCCGGTCATACCTCGTCGACTATGAGGGCGCTATCTACCGTCGGTCACGCCAGCACCTCCTGCTCGTCAACGAGCCTCCTCCGCCTCCCGCGGACCCGTTTCAGCCACCTATCCCTTCCATTCTGCCCGAGGCTCCGCCAGCCCATCACTCCTCGCATGTCGCGGAAACTGCCCTCCCAGCTCACTATGCCCCACGCTCACAAGCCGGTTGGTCAAGCCGCCTGTCCGTTACGGGGAGCTCGCTTAGCTGTGTTATGACACGATTAACTGTTCCCAGCGCGGTTTGTAATCCTAGCGTATGAGCCGTGGTCGCTCTATGTATTGCCATGTTTTTGTTTCCAAGAGGAGGGATGTAGATCAGTGCCTGTTCCTTTAACTTAGTGACCTCACCACTACTAACCACTCCCCATTGTCTCTCCTATAATTGTAAGGTTCCCACCTCCAGCCCTCTCTCTAGCTCCAGTGATGACCACGGACAGCTATTGCATAGTGTGTGTTAGTGATTTAATAAACCATCAGTAAAAGACTGTGTAGGAACCAAGTCATTTTACATTCCTGTTATCCAGATATTTGAGGTATGACTGCAAGACCAGGGAGATGTCTGCCATGGACCTGTTCCAGCAGCAGGTGAATTGCAGTGGATCAAAAGTTGTCTGTTAAGCTGGAGTTGATCTGCACCATGACCAGCCTCTACTTATTTTGTGATGGTGGACAACAGTCATTAACGCTCGCTTCCTTGTTTTTCTTTGGCACTGTGTAGTAGTTATTGTATAGCAGCTGGTTACCTCTGATCATTGCAGGGAGAGGCTGGTATGAATGGTAGACCTAGTTTCCTCTCTCGGCACATTCGTTATTTTTTCCCCCCCTAATCAGTATTAGGAGCTTTTGATGCCATTCAAGACAATACCGTAGAGATTTGGTTACAATAGCGAGTGATTTTTTGGCATTTTCTGACGTAGAAAAGAATGACCTCTGGACATCTGTAAAAATGGAAACCATTCATACCTATGGACTGCCTGTACTTCTAAACCGACTGTACATTAAAGAGTACAATGTGCTGGCTACAAAGTCACTGTGGCTGGTTCATCCATGACTGTATTCTCATCAACAGGCATATTTTGGTAGTTAGAAATGTATATCTCACAGAATCTAAAATATGGATAACTTTTAAACCCAATGACTTGTGAATTTCTCAAATTCTGATCAGATAAATGACCCATTAAATGTTATGTGTTGGATGAAAGGGAGGGTTGGCCATTTACGGTGGTAACATTCCAATTTACAGCATATTATCTTTAACGTTCATCTTCTGAATCATTTGAAGGAACTGGTGAAGAATCTTATTTAAGAGCCTCTGTAACACGCTTATAATGTCCGAGAAAAGCGTAGGATTACCGGCCTAAAGTACAATTTAGCTCCCGCTATTTAACTGTCAAATTAAGCGTACTTAGGTTGGCACCATTTACATTGATGACTGCAGCTGCAAGGGCTGCAAGGTCAGAAGAGGAGCTCAGATATCTGGGAGTTGACTGGTAGACAAGAAAATGGGTGCTTAAGCTTGCTTGCCAAATTTATGATACAAAAAGCCTGTAAGTACCACGAAAAGCCTGTAAATGCCAAATGATATGGAACAACCTAATGAAGTACAAGATTTGTACCAATATTCAGACAAGTTAATTTACATGACATTTTTACCTTCTATGGTAGTAGAGTTCCTACACCTGTTCAACTTGCATGCTGTAACTGTTCCACTGTGCTTCCGCTTACTGTTTTCCTATAAAGAAAGCAAAAAAGACATACAAATAATTCTACTCTTCTAGTTTATTTAACAAGGATTTATAAATCTGTGAAAAATTGTATAATTAAAAAGATTCAATCCTGCTACTGACCCAAGTTAGTTCTAATAATCTCCTATTACATTTTTTTGTAAACTGCATATCTTTTTTATGTAGCCTAACATTGAAATTCTTCAGACATACAATCAATATTGGGTTTGCAGGCACACCATCAGGAAGGTATACCTACAAACCCCAGACTAATGACTGAGCAAAATTTCAACTCCAGTGATGAGCAAGGTCACTATCTTTTACATGATATTAAATCTTTCAGAGATATCTATAGAAGAGCCCATCAAACATGATTGTGAAGTATTGCAGGGCTAAATAAAATTGACTTTCTTGTACCATTTCCTACTTTAAAACTGCTCAAAAGTAGTTTTTCCAATTTAATTCCATATAAACATGCCTTTTCTTTATAGTGCCCTTCTCAAACACAGGACAATCAAAATATTTTACAACCAAATAGCAGAAGCTGTGGTTAGGTTTCTTGGCAGTGTCAAGAATCTTGGTCCACAGTTGAAGAAACAAGAGTTTGAATCTCACCATAACAATAATCAATTTTAATTCAAGTAATGAAAATACAATTTAGGTTTAAAAAAAGCTTGTTTCAGTATCAGAAGCCTTGCAAATAAGATTGTTGTTAAAATACATCTAATTAATCGTAAATCTTGCCAATATGCAAATTCAGGGTCCCAATGTAGTCGATTCTTAACTGGCTCTCGTGTTCAAGAACACCGAGTGATGAGACACTTGTTGTGTTCGAGGGCTAAATAATTCACAATCTACACTTGGTGTACAGGTGTGTTTATTTGGTGTGTTTATTACAAGCCTAACATGGCTGCTGCAAAACCCCTGCAGATCACCCAGGGACCACCCTGTAGGGAACATTCATCTCGAGGCAGAGCCCTCTAGTGGTGACTCCAGGACACAACACATTTCCCTCCTTATAAATGAAGGTTAACATATGTCCCGTTATCCACCCAAATATGTCCATATGCAATCAGTCCAACATAACAGCTCTAGTGGAACATAACGTTTATGGATTCACAGCTGATAATCCTGCAGATATCCAGGTCTCCTCTTCAGTCGCTGAGAGCGTCGAGCGGGAATTGACTGCTCTGCCGTATTCTCTGCTGTATGCTGACCACAATCACTGTCTTGATTGGATATTGGGAAGGGAAAAGTGTCCAATTCGTCTTCTTCCTGTCCCTGTCTACTTGCAATTAGACGCCTCGCGTTCCATCTGGTGTCATCTTGGAGGAGGTACGCGTTCTCGCCGAATCTCCGTTTAATCTGTATCGGCTTGGAGAGTGCGCTTGTAAGCTTATGCTGTCTGTTAGGGCGGCTGATTTGTACCCAGTCGCCGACCTTGAACCACGACGCTCGTACTCAGCGTTTGGCATCATAGTACGCTTTTCCTTTTGCTTGTCTGTGTGCCCTCGCTCTTGTGTCTGGATTTGGGTGCGATGATGGTTGGAGCATTCAGTTTTGTTTGCAGGTTTCGCCCTATCATCAGCTCAGCTGGCGTTTTCCCAGTCAACGTGTGTGGTGTGGATCTGTAGGATCGGAGAATATGGATTGACTGTTCGAACGTTTTCTCCTCCGACATGCTCGCTTTTATGCTTTCCTTGAATCGCACGCAATTGAATCGTTCAACCCCGCCGTTCGATTGGGGGTTGTATCTCGATGTCCGCTGATGTTGAATGTCATAACTCACGAGGAAAATGGAGAACTATTCAGATATGAACTGAGGGCCGTTGTCAGTCGGTATGACCTCCGGCAGTCCCCACGTAGTGAACAGCTTTTCGAGAATCGCGATGATCGAGCTTGTCGTGACTGAGAAAGTAGTTGCGATCTCAGGCCACTTGCTGTGGAGATCGTGTACTACAAGTAGAAACTGCTGGCTTCTTGGCGCGGCTTGCACCTCTCCGAAGATGTCGAGTTGCAAGTGCCTCCATGGTTTGTCCGGCCGTGGGATTAGCTGAAGAGGGGCAGGACATAGTCTTGTTGTTTTCTCACTAATTGCGCATGCTTCACAATTTTTAACAAAATCTTCTACGTGACGATCTATTGCTGGCCACCACACTGCCTCGCGACACCGTTGTTTCATCTTAACAATGCCCGGGTGTCCTTGGTGTGCCAGTTGTAACACGCGGTGTTGCAGTGATTTGGGTATAACCACTCGAGTTCCGCGCATGACACATGTATCGTCAGCCACAGCCAGTTCGTGGCATACCCGGTGGTACAGAACCAAGCGTCTGCTATCTCCTTGGGCCAGTCTGTCCTGAGATACTGGCAGACGATTTGCAGTGTGCCGTCAGCTGTCGACTCTACTTTCAGCTCTCCCCGCGTCACGAGATTCACCATCGCGTGCGAAATTACCGCGAGAACGTATTCGTCGATGTCGCTTGAAGCGTCGCTATCGCGTGTGCTTGCGGGTGCCACCGTTGGGACGCGACTGAGCATGTCTGCGATGCGATTGCGTGAACCTGCGAGGTATTCTACTTTTAAGTTGTACTGGTGAAGGCGATCAGACCATCTGTAGATCCTGAGCGGACGGTGTCCTGAGCATGACGTGTCCAACAACGTAGTTAGCACTTGGTGATCTGTACGGAGAGTGAATGGTCTCCCGCATAGGTATACGTGCCAGTGTTCACACGCGTAGATGCACGCTAATGCTTCGCGTTCCCCGGTGGAGTACTTGCGTTCTGTGGCAGTCAAGTGGCACAATCGAAGTGTGTGAGAACAGGCGGAGATGCTATTTTGTCTTTCAGCGTGTTGAACGCGAAGTCCTGCTCATCCGTCCATTCCCACTGTGTGTCTTTCCGCAACAGCTTCTGTAGCGGGTCTGCGATCAGCGCGTACTGCAGCACAACTTGCGGTAGAAGTTGGTGGTGCCCAGAAATGACGCTAGCTCTTTCACATTAGTTGGGGCGGGGATCGCGCTGATGGCTTGGACATTGTCCCGAGTAGGCTCAACTCCAGACGCTGTCACTCTGTACCCGAGAAATCTCGGATGCTGTAAATGTGCACTTTGCTGCGTTGAGCCTCAAGTTGTGTTGCGCGAGACGAGCTAACACTGCATGCAGTCGTCGATCGTGTTCCTCCTTGTCCCTTCCATGGACCACGATATCATCGAGGAGATTGAGTGCTCCGTCAATGTCTGTCAGAACCGACACCACGATTTTTTTTTAATGCGCTGGGCGCTGAGCACAGTCCATACGGCATCCTACGGTACTGAAATACTCCTTCATGTGTAATGAATGCTGACAAATGCCGACTGCATTCTGCTAGTGGTACCTGAAGGTAGCTTCGGCGCATGTCCAGTTTTGTGAACACCATTGAACCGTGGAACGATGCAGCTAGCTCTTGTATTGTTGGCAGAGAGTATTTGTCCGTAATGATGGCTTTGTTGACCGCTTTGAGATCGATGCACAGCCTAAGTTCACCGTTCTTCCGTCGCGCGATGACCAGATTCGATATCCAAGGGGATGAATCGATGCGCTCAATACCATCCTTTTCGAGTCGTTTCAGTTCCGTTGAGACTTCCGCACGAACGGAAAATGGTAGACGCCGTAGGCGTTGTGAAACCGGCCGGACTGATGTGTCTACACGAGGTGCGTGGCAGTACCCTTTAACTATCCCAAAACCCGAGAAAAGAGAGGGGTACTCATGTCCATAGTTCGCGTCGCTGATCACATTGATGTTCATGCCGGTTGAGTCCTGAAGCTTGAACCCTAGTTGATCAAACAAATTGACTCCCATCAGACTCTTTCCTTCTGCAACGTAGAATGTGAAGCTATCGAGCCTTTGTAGCAGACAGGAACGGTCACTAGCCCTCTCGTGGGTATGGTTGAACCATCATAAGCGTGAAGAGTGTCACTCGGGGGAGTAAGTGGGTAAACCGAAGTGCCTTTTGTAGAGGTCGACGCTCAAAATTGAAACCTTCGCCCCCACATCTATGAGAAGCCATACCGAGGTCCCAGCGATCTCGACCTTGCAGTCTTTGAAAGTCCCTGTTGACCGAACATCCTGGTCAGCCCTGTCCTTTATGGAGTTAAGCGCTATATAAATAAAATCTATTATTATTATTATTATTATTATACATCGTGTCCACCCGGAAATGCATTGTCTACTTGGCGGACCGACGACGCCTTCTCCTTTGATGACCGGCATACTTTCTCGAACTGATTCAGCTTTGAGCACGCGTTGCATCGTTTACTGTACGCTGAACATTCCCCGGGAGCGTGTGTCCGGCCACAATTCGGACACTGCTTGTTTGAGCGACCGTGTTTTGATTGCCTCTGAATGCCCTGCACTGGTGCTGTGTTCATCTGATGGGATGCAGGACTAAATGCTCCCTCCGAGCATGCCATCTGCTGTTGTTTGAGCACCTCGGCGTTATGCATGGCACTTTCAATTTGCACAGCTAATGTTTGTGCCTTTTCGAGTGTGAGCATCATCCTCCCTGAGAAGGCGCTCTCTAATCCGCGGGACAGAAGTCTTTTCGATCAGCTGGTCTCTCACCAGCTCATCCGTCAGTGCTCCAAAATTGCACTTTGCAGCCAGTGCTATCAATGCAGAAGCAAATTGCTTCACCGGTTCGCCCTGTCCCTGTGACCGCTGGCAAAATCGGTATCTTTCTATCAGCACACTGGTCTTTGGGACGAAATATTTGCCCAGTGCATTAACAGCAGTACTGTACTCACTCGTTGCAGCACTGTCGAGCTGCGTGAAGATTCGCTGTCCCTCCGTTCCGAGGCAATGCAGCAGAATCGTTCGGCGGCGAATGTCCGAAATGGCCGCCCCGTCCAGGCCACTTGCGATCAGGTAAGTCTTGAAACTTTCATATTAGCGTATCCATGGTACCGGAGGCTCTCCTGGAGTTTCCAAGAATGGAGATGGGGCAGCGAGGGTGAAACCAGCCATACTCTTCGCCAGATGTTGTGTTTGAGGGCTAAATAATTCACAATCTACAGAACCCGAAGTGTGTTTATTACAAGCCTAACATGGCTGTTGCAAAACCCCTGCAGATCACCCAGGGACCCCCCTGTAGGGAACATTCATCTCGAGGCAGAGCCCTCTAGTGGTGACTCCAGGACACAACACTAATCGCTGGTTTTGTCGGCAATGTCTACATCCTAGAACGTGCTTCCTTCCACAGGTGCATCATAGAAAGCATTTAATCAGGATGCATCACAGCTTGGTTTAGGAACAGCTCCATCCAAGACCGCAAGAATTTGCAGCGATTTGCAGCGAACACACCCCAGACCATCACACAAACCAACCTCCCTTCTATTGAGTGCGTAAAAAAGAACCGGAGATAGCTAGTAGGCTGTATGGAGAGCTCTGGAATGCCACGAGCTTAATCTATCGATCGCCATGAAACCTGCCAAGCTGCAGGCTTTCACCATGTCTACAAACAAAACATGTCCACTCACTGAGATGCTGAAAGTGAGAATGAGATAGGGAGAGGGCTGTAACTTAATCACTATGTGCAACTTCTTCAACTTTGTGCCATTGTAGGTGCTGAGCCTGGGGTTGCAACATCACTCCAGATACTACTGCCCATGTCTTTCACAGTGGTACATACAGTTGGTTTGGGAGGTGCGGTCAGAGTAAGCTTAGATGAGTAACTGCAGTATATTTGAATGATAGTATGCACCTGTACCTGTGGTGGAAGAAATCAAATAGATGGGGTGCCTTTCAAGACAGCCGCATTGTCCTTTACAGGGTAATGTCTGAAGTGGTTGGAGCTGCACTCATCCAGGCAAGTGGAGATAATCCATAGTGCTCCTGTTTTGGGACGTATATGGTAGAAAGATCTTGGGACATCAATAAGTGAATCGCCCATTGAAGCATGCCCAGTCTATGACCAGCTTTCTCAACTAAAGGTATTAATGCGGCTGATCCAATTCTGTTCTGGGTCAATGGTAACCTCTAGGATGTTACAGTTTGGGAACTTTATGGTAGCAATGTCACTGAATGTTATGAATAGGTGGTTAGACAATCTGTACGGTAGAAAACGGTAATTTCCTGGTACTCGTGTGGCTTGAATATTATTCTACACACATGCCTGCCTAAATATTGATGAAACGTGCTGTATGCAGGCACAGATTGCTTCAGTGACTAAGTTATGAATGGAACTGAAGATGTATCAGTGGTGTCACTTCAGGAATAACTGACTAAGACACATAGGGACAACTGCCCCGTTTGTATTTTCTCCCCAATGAATATAGAGGGGGGAGAGGGGGGGTGGAGAGGGGGAGATTCCAGCCTCTTAACCCTAAGCACTGTGGTAGATCAACACTTACAAAAATAATCATCCGGATCGTGAAATTTAAAATACTAGATTTAATCTGCTATAATTTTTAGAGGTACAGTATGACTTTTTATATCCTTGCATTTTTTAAGCAGCAAGATCTTAAGTCAATTTCACCGGGTTATTACTTTTCCATTGGCGAGTGGTATGTTAATGAAACAGGAAGTCGGGCCAATCTCGGTTGTTCCCACCTGCCCACTGCACCTCGGCCCGTCCAGCGGTGACTCGTTGTTACAATTATATATGGCCAGATTTTTTTTTAATCCGTAATTAATAATGCAAAATCGTACATCAGTATTCTTATCGCATTTCCGTACAAAATATGGAAAATCCGTCCTACTTGGCAGCTCTGTATGACTATCATTAAATTATTGATCCATGCTGTATGACTATTAAATTAACGGTTTCTAATTTTGTCATTTTAGACTATTCTCAATATTTTTTACCCATTTACAATCCCACAGCCTTTTCACTTTGCACCTTCATCCCTTTATTTTGTTAATCACTTCTTTTGTTCATCCCTTTACATTGTTAATCACTTTCCCGTGAAAGCTGTTACAACTCTGATCGTTTGATTGTCGATTGATCATTTATCTGAAATGTTAAGTTAATTTCTCCACAAAAATGCACAGGATCTGCTAAATTTCCAGCATTTTCTATTTTCGTTTTAGATTTCCAGGATATTTTCTATTTTGTTTTTGCATTGGGATTACAATATTACCTTTGTCCAAGGGCACAAAAAGTCATATTAAATAATAACGTCGTTCAATTCTTTATTTTATACAAGCTCCTGCTTTAGTGAGAATCTGCTTCATACTTCATTCTAAAAAGACGTGAAACAAATCATTAAATGATATACATGATAGTGCCGATCAAGTAGTCTCACCTGTGATGCATATGGAACAAAGGTACCACCCTCCACATCGTCCAGGTCTGGACTGGCATCATTAAATGTTTTGTCACATTCCAGATGTTCAGAGGAAGCAAGAGAAGACCTCAAGACAGATTGAGAAGGTTCTGCAGACAAACACAGTTTTTTTCTTCGACTTCGCGTATAAGCACCCACTGTGGCTTGCTGCTCCGACACGCCTGAAGACTTGCTTTCGATGTGGGGTGTGGAAGTTTCGCCAATCGAGTCAGTCCCACCATCTGGAGGTCTGCAGATCCCAGAACTGAATGTCTTGGTATTCAAACGTGCAGATTTAGAACAAACAGGTAACTCGGATGAGTTCTCAGCAGAATCATGAAATATTCTGCTTGGAGTTCTCCAGATCCCAGAATTTAATGCCTTTTCTGTATATTTTATCTTACGAAATCTGAAACCTTCTCCAGAGGATTTCTCAGGGGGCGTACCATCTGAAGCAGTTGGATTATTTGAAACTGTGGAAGTACTGGTTTCATTCACGTATTTTTCTGATGCAGAGCTATTCTCATTGGGTCCGGAGCATAGGGATTTTGAATCTACATTCTCCACTTGAGAATTTTCAGCAGAGCTAGATGAATGGGTAGTTTCCTTTGCAGAATTAGGGTACTGGAAAACAGTAGGTATAGGTCCACCTTTCCTCCGACAAGAAGACAGTAGCTTTTGTGGCAATTCAGATATTTTTACGGTGCTATTTGTAAAAGTACACGGCCCCAAGTGAACTACAGGCACTTTGGTACATTCTACACTCAGCATTTTGGGTTTAGCTACCCCTATAGGTTTGATTAGTGGCTGCATGGTAGCTGCAGATGAAGTTGCATCCACTTCATTGATGGAGCTTTTGTTCATAATTTAATTTTGTAAAATTCTTTATCTTCTTAACATTTTAGTCCATCACAATCAAGGATTACTGGGTCTGCTACACGGTTATATTCATAGTCATCTGGAGGCTCTTCCTTGACAATAATTTTAAAAGGCTCTTCGTGGTATTCAGATGATGCAACACTGGATGGATTTATTGAATAAATATTCGGGAGGCATTTCAAGATGCTGCAGAGAAATAAAAACAAAGGACTGAAGCAAAATACACACTGAAAATGAAATATGGTCAAAAAGTCTTCGCAAATAACTTCTAATCCAACCAATGAAGCATTGCATAACACTTTCAAATTAACAGAACATAACACTATCATAAATTTTACTGGATTGAAAAAGGGATTGTATAAACTAAGAAATTGGAGGAAACTAATAGTGATGTCCTGGAACATATCAACATTACGGAAGAAGTGGGCCTGGCGATGTTGAAGTGCATAAAGATGGATAAATTCCCAGGGTCTGACCAAGTGCATCCTAGGACATTGTTGGAAATAAGAAATTGCTGTGGTCCAGGCAGAGATTTTGTTTTATTTTTTGATATATAGTCACAGGTAAGGTACTGGAAAATTGGAGAGTGACTAATGTGACTTTATTTAATAAAGACAGAACAGGACAATGAACCTAAATCAATGATGGCAAAGTTATTGAAGGGAGTTATGAAAAACAAGATCTATCTACATTTGGCGAGGCAAGGATTAATAAGGGAAGTCTGCATGGCTTTATGCCTAGGAAATAGTTCCTCATGAATTTGATTTGAGATTTTTGAAGGGAAGATCAAGAGGATAGATGAGGTGGTGGTCTATATGGACTTCAGCAAGGATTTTGACAAGGATTCGCATGTTAAGCTGGTCCACGTTAGGGCACTTGGGATTCAGGGTGAGTTAGCCAATTGGAATCAAAATTGGCTTGGTGCAAGGAAAGAGGGTAACAGGGGAGTTTTTGTTGCTAGATTGAAATCCCGTGATCAATGGTGTTCTGCACGGATCAGTGCTGGGTCCCCTGATATTTGTTAGATATATTGATTGAATATGTAGTGAATGGTTATTCTGTATATGACACCAACATTGATGATGTGGTAGAGAGTGAAGAAACATAGAAAAATAGGTGCAGGAGTTGGCCATTCGGCTCTTTGAACCATTCAATACAATCATGGCTGACCATCTAAAATCAATACCCCGTTCCCGCTATTCCCCCCATATCCCTTGATTTCTTTAGCCCCAAGAGCTAAATCTAAATCTCTCTTGAAAACATCCAGTGAATTGGCCTCTGCTGCCTTCTGTGGGAGAATTGCACAGATTCACAACTCTCTGATCTTTCTAAAGTTAAAACAGACTTTAGATCAACTGGGAAATAGAACCAAGGATTGGTAGATGGAATTTAAATCGGACAAGTGTGAAGTGTTGTTTTTGGGAGGTTGGACAGGCAAATACGCTCCTGCTCGGTGCCTCAAGTCAGCTGATCAGCTGCTCCTGGAGGTACCGAGGTCTAAGCGGAAGCTCAGAGGGGATAGAGCCTTCTCTGTTGTTGCTCCGACATTATGGAACTCTCTACCTTTGAACATTAGACAGGCCACTTCAGTGTCCATTTTTAAAACTAGCCTTAAAACCCTTTTCTATTCCTTGGCTTTTGACCCTGCATGAGACTTTGCTCCTGTTTTAGTGTTTTTTTAAAATTGTTTTTACTGTCTTTTAATGTTTTTGTTGTTTTGTTTTATGTTTGTGATTGGTCATGTACAGCACTTTGTTGCAACGGTGGTTGTTTTTAAAGTGCTCTATAAATAAAGTTATTATTATTATTATTATACAGTGAATGACAGGGCAGAGAGCATATATAGTGAATGACATGCAATGTAGCATAGAGACGTAGGGGCACAAGTACATAGCCCCCTGAAAGTGGCAACTGGATAGACAAGGTGGTGAACACCTTGACATGCTTGCCTTCATTGGATGGGGCACAAGAGTTGTACTCCATTATACAGCTGGAGTTGTACTCCATTATACATTTGGCCCATCAAGTCTATTCTGCCATTCAATCATGGCTGATCTATCTTTCCCTCTCAGCCCCATTCTCCTGTCTTTTCCTCATATCCCCAAACACTGTCAAGAATCTGTCAATCTTCGCCGTAAAAATATCCATTGGCCTCCACAGCCTTCTGTGGCAATGAATTCCAGATTCACCACCCTCTAACTAAAGAAATTCCTTCTCATCTACTTTCAAGAGATTCGTCCTTTAATTCTGAGACTATGGCCTGTGGTCCGAGACTCTCCCACCAGTGGAAACATCCTATCCACTTCAAATCTATCCAGGCCCTTCACTATTTGGTAGGTTTCAATGAGGACCACCTTCATGCTTCTACATTCCAGCGAGAACAGGCCCAGTGCCTTCATACACTCATCAGGTTAACCCAATCATTCCTAGGATCATTCTAGTAAACCTCCTCTGGACCCTCTCCAACTACATCATATCCTTCCTCAGATATGGGGCACAAAACAGCTCACAATACTCCAAATACATTCGGACCAATGCCTTATATACCCTCCGCAATACATCCCTGTATCTATATTCTAGTCTTCTTGAAAAAAATTGTCGCATTGCATTTGCCTTCCTTACTACCGATTCGACATGCAAATTAACTTATTGGGAATCCTGCACCATCATTCCCAAGTCCCTTTGTACCTCTAATTTCTGAATTATCTCCCCATTAAGAAAATAGTCTACATCTTTATTCCTACTACCAAAAATGCATGATTCCACTCTTTGCCGCACTGTATTTCATCTGTCGCTTCTTTGTACACTCTCCCAACCTGTTACAAATTCTTTCTGCAGAGTCTCTGCTTTCTCTACAGTACCTGCTCCATCACTTATCTTTTGATCATCTGCAAACGTGGCCACAAAGCCTTCAATTTCCTCCCAAATCATTGATATACAACGTGACGAGTAGCGGCCCCAGCACCGACCCCTGCGGTACGCCGTTAGTCATGGGCAGCCAACTAAAAAAAGTTTCCTTTATGGCTTTCTAACATTTGGCAAAACTGTTATCTACGCTAGTTTGTGATACCATGAGCTTTCAGCTTTTTTTGTAGTCTCACGTGCTGCAGCTTAGCAGAGGCCTTCTGAAAATCCTAGTAAACAACATCTACTAACTCTTCTGTCAATCCTGCTATTTTCCTCAAAGGATTCTAACAGGTTCGTCAGGCAAGATCTCCCTTTCACAAAACCATGCTCGCCAATTTTATCATGTGCTTTTAAGTACTCGGAAACTTCATCCTTTCTAACGGACTCCAAAATCTTACCAACCACTAAAGTCAGGCCGATAGATTCCACTCTTCCTCTTCGCTCCATTGTTGAACAGCAGAATAATATTTGCAATTTTCTAATCGTCTTAGACCGTACCCGACTCAAGCAATTCGTGAAAGATCACAACTAAGAATCCTGGGGTGGTCCATCCAGTTGAGGTGACCTATCCACCTTCAGATCTTTCAGCTTCTCAAACACATTCTCTATATTAATAGTCACTCACTAACTTCCACCCCAACTCTCTTGAATTTCAGGCACACTGCTGGTGTCTTCCACTGTGAAGACTGATGCAAAAAACATATAAAATTCATCTGTCTATTCTTTATTCCCCATTATCACTTCTCCAGCATCATTTTCCAGCGGTCCAATGTCCACTCTTACCTTATTCTTGCTCCATATATCTGAAGATACTCTTGCTATCCTCCTTTATATTATTGGCTAGCTTACTTTCATACGTCATCCTTTCTCCCGTATAGCCTTTTTAATTACCTTCTGTTGCTGTTTTTTATTTTAAAAAGCTCCGCGATTCCCTGGCTTCCTATTAATTTTTGCAATGTAGCTTTTTCTTTTGATTTGCCTTTTAATTTTATGTTGTATTTGACTTCAGCCACGATCACCTCATTCTCCCCTTAGAATCTATCTTCCTCTTTGGAATGAAAAGATCCCACGTCTTTCAAATTATTCCCAGAAATTCCTGCCATTACAGTTCCTCTGTCATTCTTGCTGGGGTCCCTTTCCAATCAACTTTATCCAGCTCCTTCCTCATGCCTCTGTAGTCACCTTTGTTCAATTGACACATCTGATTTCATCTTCTCCCTCAAATTGCAGGCTGAATCTTATCATCTTATGGTCATTACCTCCTAGTGGTTCCTTTACATTAAACAAATCAGGTTTATTACACAATACAAAATCTAATACCTACTTCCACGGGACTCTCCGCGGTATAAAAGTTGGACCCCTGGCTTAACAGGCACGGCTTGTTATTGCAAGTAACCAGGGGTAGCATGTGGAGACTGCATTGCCTCCTAGGAGGGGGTTAAACGTCCGAGACAAGAGGATGCAAATCGGCTCGATTTATCTTGCCTGGTTGAGGAAGGTTTGACTCTGCCGATCTTAGTAATGGCTCAAAGCCAATTGGATTGATCTCCGTCAAAGGAAGGGCGAGAGATAAATTTGGTGCGGGCCCTCCAACTGAAGCACATCCTCCGAGTCGCTCACCACAGAACAGCAGCGCTTCCTCCTGACCACGTGAACACGAACTGTTGCCGCCCCAGGCCGCTGCAATCAAACTTCTCCATCTGATTTGGCGCCTTCCTCGATCCACTCAGTTTCGGAGCTTTCAATATCACCGCCTCCAGCCACCCCCACTCATCTGATCTTTGAAGCAAAATAGCCCATCTTGCCGCCCCCAGTCGCACCAAGATTAAAGGGGCCGACCGAGCAGCCCGACTTGGAAACATGTCCGCGATCTGTTTTAATACAGCAGCCAGGGCAGAAGGGATCGGAAGTGCGGTCCCAACTCCACAGATCCTGGAGTGTAGAGCAGAGTCAAAGCACGATGGGTCACTCGAAGCCTTTAATCCACACCCACTCAGACGAGTAGATGCGCGGCCGAGGTGGGGATAGGTCTTATCAGAGGAGCACTTCTCTCCCTGTCCTCACACCATCTCCTGGGGCAGGGTCAGGGTGTGTCTGTGTCTGTGTCTATGCACGTGTGCTTGTGTGTAGAAAAGGAGGTAATTAAACAGGGCTTCACCAGCAGCAAACCTAGTCCCATATCACAACAAAACCACAAGCAATTATGCTGTCACAGTCCTCCTCGGGAGGGATTATAAAACAAAAAAAGTTGGCAGCTCGGTGTAGTTAAAGGCGGCATTGAAAATGAAATTGAGGCTATCTTGAGTTTGGAATTAAAATGTGTTCTTGGTGTCCGAGCAGTAACTATGTTTTCACATGTGCTCAGAGGAGTAGTCATTACACCCGAGATTTCATGCATCTCCCCATCCCTCCATCCCCAAGTGCACTTCAGCCTCAACACTGCAATGTAACCTAACACTGGTTCTCGCTATCCCATTTAACCCAGTGACTGAACTCTCATTTCCCTCCCCTTTATTTACAACGGAGAGCGACGTTAAATTTGCCGAGATTTCATATTCCCGCTTTGCTTTACTATGTTGTCACTGTGTAATACTCTGCGGGTTCTAGATAAAACTAATCAGCAAAAGTATATTAGTCAAGGCTTTGCTTAAGTACAAATGACAGATGAGCTGCCTTCTGTAATGATGTCAAATAATAAGCACGTTCTGCATACGTATGAGCGAGTTCGGTATTCTGTTAAACGCAAGGAATCATGGGATTTGTCAAAGGTCATTCGGGGGAAAAAAAGGGAACGCAGCGCTATATAAACTGTGTATAAATTGTTAACTATTCTATCCATGAATTAATCCTTAATGTGTTTGCTACTGGAATAACAAAATATTACTTGTATTTGAAACATTTTCTTATCTTTATTCATAATTTGTCCGTAAAAAAATATTTAATCCGAGACAGGCAGCGACTGTATCAGTGTGATGTGGGCTGATGCTTTACCTGCAGGCGGTGTGAATGTACCATTAAAGCAGGGGTTGGCAAACGATGGCCCACGGGCCAGATCCGTCACATAACCCGAAATCATCCGGTCCGCAGGTGTACTTTTTCAGTGACTACAATGTTGCTCTGGTCTTCAGTGGGTCTTTGCCCAGAGTTGTCCCAGTGCTCGGTCAAGGCAGCTCTCCGGGATGGTTTTGACTGGGATGGTTTTACAACGTGAAGTTCACTGTGCCTGAGTTATTGATCAGAGTGAACACCCGCGCCTGTGGACATGTCTCACTGTGGAGTCTGTCACAGACAGATTCCACCGCCTGTTGGTCAATAATTGGATCGATTTCCTGTGTTCTTTCTGAACTGAACTCACTGTGGAATTAATTCATTAACAGAGCCACTCTGCCGTCGGATTCGAAGTTGTCCCTGCCTTCCCTCTGGAACCCTTCAGATGCCGATTTCCCAGAGCCTTGGTTAAACGCGACCAGACATGGTTAAGTCTGTGAAACTGGCCCCATCAGAGACTGTGGGCAGGATTGACGAAATAAAGGACCATTCCGCCTATTGTAGCAAATGGCTGTTCGTGAGGAGTGTGAGAGTGGAGGAGTACGGGGTGAGATTTACTTTCCAGCAGCATGTAAATGATGGACCCACAAGGGTTGACACTGCAACAGCAGTAGCGAGTGCGAAAGTCTGTTTCAACAGTTGGTTTATTTTCAGCCGAGTTAAAAAAAAAAAAAACACAAAGCGATCTGAATGTTCACCTCACTTACTGCCGATGTCCTACATACTGCCATTGATAAAGTTACATTTCTATACCACAAGGAGTGAACAATCCAAATATGTCACAGAAAACCGTAAAGTGTTTGTCGAAGTTCTAACCAGGCACACCAATAACTGCAATGAGTGTATAACTGTTATACCGGTGTCTCAAACTAACTGCTATGTTCAGTAATGATAATATTGCTTTAAACAATAATATATCTACTGAACATAGCAGTTAGTTTGAGACACTGGTATAACAGTTATACTCTCCAAAAGCATAAAGCAAAACACCGAAGCATAAAGCAATAAAACCAACAAAATCATTGTAGTTTTGTACAAATAAACCACAAATACACCTAGTTAATAGTTTTGAAAGCAGTATTTTCTTACCTCGAAGAAGCAAAACTGGAAAATAGGATGAAACGCACGTCTGTATACACACAGCAGCTCACCAGGCAATAATGCTTATCACTAGAGCCAGGATGTTTAGGCGCTAAAAAACACTGAAATAGGCAGGCAAAAAGGCATAATCAAATTTTAAAAAAGGCACGAAAAGGGCATTTATTGACAAAAAAAAGGCATAAAAAGTCATTTATTTGCACCACCAAAATATGGTTTAATATAATATAAAGGTATCCTAGATTAAATTACCAAAGTTGCCTGGTTGTACATAATTACTAGCATTTTTTTCAAATTATCTGGTGTTAAACTATGCCGTCTATCAGACAGAAATATGCTTCAACTGTGAAAAACTTCTTTCTACCTCAGCTGAGGTCACTGGTGCATATCCAAAACAAGTTACAGACGATATTCATGTCGATATCTTGTGTATTACAACTACTTTTGAGAACTTTAGCGATGTTTTGTATTTCTTCAAGAACTTTGTTAGCAAAAATCACTCTCTCACATTTTCCTTGCATGTCTTTACCGATATTGCCAGGAACTTTACGATTATCGTCAGTTACTTCGTTGAAAACCTGCAAGTTATTCACTAATGTTTCGCCACGTTTCTCAAGGGAAGTTATAGCTTGTGGGAAGTTTGCAAAATTGGAAGCAATAAACACAAGATCGCGGTGGAGGGACTTTTTCTGCATGATTTCACTGACGATTCTGACTGCAGCAGATTATTCTTCAAAACAGTTGACGATTTCTTTTATCTTTTCAAAATTTGCAACATTGCAGAGTACAGCAGAGAGCCATGTACCCCACCTAGTCAAAACGGGCTGACAAGTTAGCAGAATCTAGGGGGCCATTTTCTTGAACAACTGCACAGGAAGAATAAGTGCTTTGAGGAAGATTTTCTTGACATTGGAAACTAGGCAGTCGACATTTGGAAACAAGCTACGTATGTGCTTGGCAATTGAGCTAAACATGTCAAATGCAACATTTTGGGGAATAAAACGTTAAGTCACAAACAGAAGATATCGCGTTTTATACCTTTTGGCCAAAGTACAGCAAGTGAAGATGTAAACAACTGAGCAATAGTAGAGCTGTTTGACTTCTCCAATACTTCCGATGTCAACAAATACTCCTTTGATGATTGACCTGCCTCCAGTGTACCGATGGCCACACTGGCAACATATCTCCCCCCAGTCTCGTCTATTGAGATCCATATTTTGTTGCATGCAACTTCATCTCTAATTTTCTGCACAACAATGTTGAAGTTGCTGTCAACATAATTTTTCCATAATGATGACTCGCTTGGTATATGTTCCTCTGTGTATTTCAAAAAACCTCCGAGAGATTTATTTTCCAATTTCCACAGTGGAATTCCAGCATCAATGAATGCCTTGCACAGATCACTCGAAAACTCAGATTTGCGACTGGAGCCAGCAGTAAATGTTGAGAGGAGAAAAGCTTGGGTAGTCTACACCCCAGCGGTATCAATATTGACTTCTTTAATTTTAGATAGTCCTTGTCTTCTCCCTCCTCCCCAGCTCTCCTTCTAGTCCTACTGTCTCCGCCTCTTCTTTTCTTTTTCCTGACCCCCCCCACATTAGTCTCAAGAAGGATCTCGACCGGAAACGTCACCTATTCCTTCTCTCCATAGATGTTGCCTCACCCGCTGATTTTCTGCAGCATTTTTTGCCTACCTTCGATTTTTCCAGCATCTGCAGTTCTTTCTTAAACATTCTATTCATAAGTATATTCGAAGGTGGCGCCCCCGGTTTCGCCCCAGTGGTGGAAGTTTTCTTGTAAGTTATACTATGTTAACATGCTAATAACATTAATATTAACGTGTTAACATTGAAAACGTAATTGTAATCATGGTACAACTAGAGAAAATAGCATGGCCTTTTAACAAAACGGCAAATAAAGTGATTTAGGCTCTCGATCGTAAAAAAAAAAGCATTATCCTAGTGTAATCATCAAAAAAGGCATGAAAACGCACATGGCATTTATGGCAAAATCCTGGCTCTACTTATCACGAATGACCTATGACCTGGGCATGCACAGTTGAAATACCGAACTCGCTTATTGAAACATTTGTTTTGGAAATAAGGCGTTAAACTTCACGAATTAGACTTACCCATCCGCACTAAAACCATCCACGACTCAAGTTCTATTTCCGCAAACCTACGCCCATCGATCGTCTTCGGAACAAACAGCATTAATCGTCCAGTTTTAAAACAACATCCACCGACAAGTTCAGGCTTCGTCTTGATTTTTGTATTAACCACAGTGCCTCGATGTTTATGAGATCCTGAATACGCCTACCTACATATTATATATAGGGTATTGGTAATCTATCATTACCACCCCGACCTTGTTCCTCGGAGGGGAGGGGACAACCCTGTTCAGAAAACCTCTAAAACCTACCCCAGGGGGGGAAACACCTTCCACGGCCTCCCTTGGTTCCCAGAATTCACGCAGAAGGGCGATTACCTCTAGATGCTCATTTCTGCAGCTCACCAACTCTTCTCCAATGCTAACCCTCCCCCCTTTCCCGTGGCCGACTGCTCCTTGATGCGCGGCGGCCTTCCTCCTCGGGTTTTTCGTTGGGAGGAGCCGCGGTGGCGGCGAGGAGAGGAGGAGGGAGGCGAGGAGGAGCCGCGGTGGCGGCGAGGAGAGGAGGAGCCGCGGCCGCGCGGGTAATGGCGCCAGGCGCGCGTGTGAGAACCTGGGCCTGCCCGGCACCGCCCCCTCACTCACACTATTACGCCCAGTCCCTCTCACACACTCTCTGCCGGCGGCGGTTAAAACGAGGACGGGTGAAGAGCGCCAGAGGGCGGAACTCTGCGATCGCCGCTCGGCTGGACCGGGGTCTTTATCGTAATCGTTGCGCTCGCTTTACGCGACCCAGACGCCGTCCTTCCGCTCCCACAGCCCGTCACTGCGCACTGACGCCGCCGCGTCACCGGGCATGGGCAAACCGCGTCACTGGGAATATGCCGACGCGTTACCGGATATACGCCGCCGCGTCACCGGACATACGCCGCCGCGTCACCGGACATACGCCGCCGCGTCACCGGACATACGCCGCCGCGTCACCGGACATACGCGCCGTGTTACCGACAGCGTGCGCGGCCGTGGGAGGAGGCGGAAGCGGAAGCGCGCGGCCGTGGGGGGGAGGTGATATATCTTCAATTAAAGCAAAGGTCATAGAGTTCTTTTATCTTTGAAATAAACTATTATCGAACAAAATACCACGTTGTAACATCATTGCGTCGGCAATGTTCGGAAATCGATTTTAGGATGACACCAGTCTCAGGCAACATTCCAGCATGTAAATCTATCCATGTGATTAGATTTTAATCGATAACATCCAAGAATCCGTCGGACTTATGCTATTATACATCTCAAACATAATATTAAACTTTTGAAATGTTAATTAACTCACACCTATGGGTTTCACCATTGGTGATATTGAATATGTTTAAGAAGGAACTGCAGATGCTGGAAAAATCGAGACCCGACCCGAAACATTGCCTATTCTTTCTCTCCATAGATACATAGATACATAGAAAATAGGTGCAGGAGTAGGCCATTCGGCCCTTCGAGCCTGCACCGCCATTCAATATGATCATGGCTGATCATCCAACTCAGTATCCCGTACCTGCCTTCTCTCCATACCCCCTGATCCCTTTAGCCACAAGGGCCACATCTAACTCCCTCTTAAATACAGCCAATGAACTGGCGTCAACTACCCTCTGTGGCAGAGAGTTCCAGAGATTCACCACTCTCTGTGTGAAAAAGTTTTTCCTCATCTCGGTCTTAAAGGATTTCCCCCTTATCCTTAAGCTGTGACCCCTTGTCCTGGACTTCCCCAACATCGGGAACAATCTTCCTGCATCTAGCCTGTCCAACCCCATAAGAATTTTGTACGTTTCTATAAGATCCCCTCTCAATCTCCTAAATTCTAGCGAGTATAAGCCAAGTCTATCCAGTCTTTCTTCATATGAAAGTCCTGACATCCCAGGAATCAGTCTGGTGAACCTTCTCTGCACTCCCTCTATGGCTATAATGTCCTTCCTCAGATTTGGAGACCAAAACTGTACGCAATACTCCAGGTGTGGTCTCACCAAGATCCTGTACAACTGCAGTAGAACCTCCCTGCTCCTATACTCAAATCCTCTTGCTATGAAGGCCAACATACCATTTGCTTTCTTCACTGCCTGCTGCACCTGCATGCCTACTTTCAATGACTGGTGTACCATGACACCCAGGTCTCGCTGCACCTCCCCATTTCCTAATCGGCCACCATTTAGATAATAGTCTGCCTTCCCGTTTTTGCCACCAAAGTGGATAACCTCACATTTATCCACATTATACTGCATCTGCCAAACATTTGCCCACTCCCCCAGCCTATCCAAGTCACCTTGCAGTCTCCTAGCATCCTCTTCACAGCTAACACTGCCCCCCAGCTTAGTGTCATCCGCAAACTTGGAGATGTTGCTTTCAATTCCCTCGTCCAGATCATTAATATAAATTGTAAATAGCTGGGGTCCCAGCACTGAGCCTTGCGGTACCCCACTAGTCACTGCCTGTCATTGTGAAAAGGACCCGTTTACTCCTACTCTTTGCTTCCTGTTTGCCAGCCAGTTCTCTATCCACATCAATACTGAACCCCCAATACCGTGTAATTTAAGCTTGTATCCTAATCTCTTATGTGGTACCTTGTCGAAAGACTTCTGAAAGTCCAGATACAACACATCCACTGGTTCTCCCCTATCCACTCTACTAGTTACATCCTCGAAAATTTTTATAAGATTCGTCAGACACGATTTACCTTTCGTAAATCCATGCTGACTTTGTCCAATGATTTCACCACTTTCCAAATGTGCTGCTATCCCATCTTTAATAACTGACTCTAGCAGTTTCCCCACTACCGATGTTAGACTAACTGGTCTGTAATTCCCCGTTTTCTCTCTCACTCCCTTCTTAAAAAGTGGGGTTACGTTTGCTACCCTCCAATCCTCAGGAACTACTCCAGAATCTAAAGAATTTTGAAAAATGATCGCTAATGCATCCACTATTTCTGGAGCTACTTCCTTAAGTACTCTGGGATGCAGCCTATCTGGCCCTGGTGATTTATCGGCCTTTAATCCATTCAATTTACCCAACACCACTTCCCGACTAACCTGGATTTCACTCAGTTCCTCCATCTCCTTTGACCCGCGGCCCCCTGCTATTTCCGGCAGATTATTTATGTCTTCCTTAGTGAAGACGGAACCAAAGTAGTTATTCAATTGGTCCGCCATATCCTTGTTCCCCATGATCAATTCACCTGTTTCTGACTGCAAGGGACCTACATTTGTTTTAACTAATCTCTTTCTCTTCACATATCTATAAAAACTTTTGCAGTCAGTTTTTATGTTCCCTGCCAGTTTCCTTTCATAATCTATTTTCCCTTTCCTAATTAAGCCCTTTGTCCTCCTCTGCTGGTCTCTGAATTTCTCCCAGTCCTCTGGTATGCTGCTTTTTCTGGCTAATTTGTACGCAACTTCTTTTGCTTTGATACTATCCCTGATTTCCCTTGTTATCCACGGATGCACTACCTTCCCTGATTTATTCTTTTGCCAAACTGGGATGAACATTTTTTGTAGTTCATCCATGCAGTCTTTAAATGCCTTCCATTGCATATCCACCGTCAACCCTTTTAGAACTAATTGCCAGTCAATCTTGGCCAATTCACGTCTCATATCCTCAAAGTTACCTTTCTTTAAGTTCAGAACCGTTGTTTCTGAATTAACAATGTCACTCTCCATCCTAATGAAGAACTCAACCATATTATGGTCACTCTTGCCCAAGGGGGCACGCACAACAAGTCTGCTAACTAACCCTTCCTCATTACTCAATACCCAGTCTAGAATAGCCTGCTCTCTCGTTGGTTCCTCTACATGTTGGTTTAGATAACTATCCCTCATACATTCCAAGAAATCCTCTTCCTCAGCACCCCTGCCAATTTGATTCACCCAATCTATATGTAGATTGAAGTCACCCATTATAACTGTTTTGCCTTTGTTGCACGCATTTCTAATTTCCTGTTTGATGCCATCCCCAACTTCACTACTACTGCTAGGTGGCCTGTACACAACACCCACCAGCGTTTTCTGCCCCTTAGTATTTCGTAGCTCTACCCATACCGATTCCACATCCTCCAAGCTAATGTCCTTCCTTTCCACTGCGTTAATCTCTCTAACCAGCAACGCTACCCCACCTCCTTTTCCTTTCTCTCTATCCCTCCTGAATATTGAATATCCCTGGATGTTCAGCTCCCAGCCTTGGTCACCCTGGAGCCATGTCTCCGTGATCCCAACTATATCATAATCATTAATTGCTATCTGCACGTTCAACTCATCGACCTTATTACGAATGCTCCTTGCATTGAGACACAAAGCCTTCAGGCTTGTTTTTACAACGCTCTTACCCATTATACAATTATGTTGGAAATTGGCTCTTTTTGATTTTTGCCCTGGATTTGTCTGCCTGCCACTTTTACTTTTCACCTTGCTACCTATTGCTTCCGCCCGCATTTTGCACCCCTCTGTTTCTCTGCTCACCCATTTAAGAACCCCACCACCTCTTATTCTCTGTTTATTATTGTTTTCTTCTTTCCCCCCTACATGTTGGGTCTGAGTGCTTTCCTTCTCTGCCTCCTGCCTCACACACTGTCTAATAGCATTCTCTATTTGAGTCCCTCCCCCCAACCATTCTAGTTTAAAGTCTCCCCAGTAGCCTTTGCAGATCTCCCCGCCAGGATATCGGTCCCCCTCAGGTTCAAGTGCAACCCATCCTTTTTGTACAGGTCGTACCTTCCACAAAAGAGGTCCCAATGATCCAGAAATTTGAATCCCTGCCTTCTGCACCAGTCCTTCAGCCACGCATTTATCCTCCACCTCACTCCATTCCTACTCTCACTGTCGCGTGGCACAGGCAGTAATCCCGAGATTGTTACCTTCGCTGTCCTTCTCTTTAACTCCCCTCCTAACTCCCTAAATTCTCCTTTCAGGACCTCTTCTCTTTTTTTACCTATGTCATTGGTACCTATATGTATCACGACTTCGGGCTCCTCTCCCTGCCCTTTCAGGATGTCTTGGACACGTTGAGACACATCACAGACCCTGGCACCAGGGAGGCAAACTACCATCCGGGTCTCCCGACTGCGTCCACAGAATCGCCTGTCTGACCCCCTAACTATAGAGTCCCCTATTAATATTGCCCTCCTCTTCTTACCCTTCTGAGCAACAGGACCGGTCTCTATACCGGAGGCCCGGCCGCTGTCGCTACCCCCAGGTAGGCTGTCCACCCCAACAGTGCTCAAACAGGATTACTTATTGTCAAGGTGTACAGCCACCGGGGTACTCTCTAGTCCCTGCCTGTGCCCCTTGCCTCTCCCAACCGTGATCCACTTGCCTGCCTCCTGTGGTGTTGGAGTGACCACATCCCTGTAACTCCTCTCGATGACTTCCTCGCTCTCCCTGACCAGACGGAGGTCATCGAGCTGCTGCTCCAGGTTCCTAATACGGTCCATTAGGAGCCCCATCTCGATACACCTGACGCAGATGTGGACGTCTGGAGGGCTATCAGACTCCATGACTTCCCACATCTGACATCCAGAAGAGTAAACTGCCCTGGCC